>OY787619.1:8917651-9517651 GCA_963678935.1 Umbilicus rupestris
AGGAGCAAAAAAAACGAAAAAAATATACTAAAACCAGTTGATAGCAGCGCACGGCGCAATATGGATAGCGCAAACAAGCTGAACAGTGCGCGCAACCCGCACACAAGCGCACTACTACTACTGTTTCCTTCAATTAAACTAAGCTACACTATAAAGCTCCAAAAACGTGAAATGTACATGTAACGCTCCCCCCCCCACACTTAAACAGAGCCGTGTCCCCACGACTCAAGCTCAAGCGCACGGAGAACGCGCACATGCAGAACATAGGCATGCAAGCAAAATAAAGAACATAAATACTAAGAACATATAGTCAAAGCAGCACAAATATAGCATAGGGACACAAAATGTAGCACAGGAGTTCAGCACACAAATATAGCAACAGAATATCAAATAAAGTTCAGCATATAAAAGAAAATAGATACCACCCGAAAGAAATAATGCGCTCCCCCCCGCAGCTCTAGAGGCCATCAGAGCTGGACGCAGCCGCTGAACTATGCGCCTCCTCCTCTGAAGAATCCGTCATATATTCGGAGCTGGAGGAAGGCGGTACAACTGATAGGGCGACAGGCAACGCCTCGACGTCATCCTCTTAAACGGGGTCCCATAGCGAGTCGGAGCTGGTGCTAATGATGGGTTCGGCTATAGGGGACCTTGGAATGGACGGCTGGGCAGGGGAAGGTGCAGGTGCTGGTACTTGTTCTGGTTCGGGGGTAGGTTCTGCTGGTGCTGGTGCTGCTGGTGCTGGGGCTGATGGTGCTGGTGCTGGGAAGGGCTCTGCTGGATGCACTGGGGGCTGAGTAAGAGGGCTGGCTGGCTGGCTGGTGTGGACTGTCGGGAGAACCTGGAGGTGGCCGGTGTAGGTTGAGGAGAGGGGGAATCGCGTCTCCAAATCTCCACCCTGATGGTGGGCTCATGCTTAAGTCCGTCCCCTCTGGCGCTAAATATTCGAGCACGCGCATGACGTTGAACATCATGCGCTGCTCTGCTCATGCTGCCTCAGGCGCCGCCTCAGCCTCAGTCCGCGGGCGCTTCCCTTGGGCACGCCGGGGAGAATCCTCGATGGAAATGGTGACTGGCTCCCCCTGCGGTGCACGGGCCCTCCGGTGCGCTCCAGTCTGCGCGCGGGTCCTAGCGCGCATGACTGGAGGCACAACTTGCTCTGGAACTTCATCCTCCTCCATCTCCTGCGCGGCCTCTGCTGCTTGCGCACTGCTTTCTGCTCGTGGCCGCGGCACTCTGGCCGGCTGTAGGCGGTAGCACCACTCCAATGTGCCATCTTCCTTCACGGCTACCGCCCTGATCTGCAGCATGTGGGCGCGGTCCAGAGGGACAGCCTGCACCATAGTGTGCTCTGGCACCTCGGGCTCTCCATGTAACGCCCGCAGCAGGTGCGTAATAATTCCTCCGCAAGTCAGCGGCCCCTTGGTGCTGACTCGGCTCCAGTAGTGCACCATGTTCAGAACAAAGAGCACCCTCTTCCCATAATAAAACCCCTTTAAGATCTCCATATCCAGCAAACTGATCTTCGGCGCACCATTAAAGCGCCCAATGATGGCATAGGCGACCAGGCGCCACAAGTAGAACATCCACGGGTCACGCAGCTCTCGTCCCCTGCTGCGCCCCGCGGCAAACACAGGCCCGGTTGCCATCTCGCGCCACGCCTCTTGGTTGGTGTGCGCGTCCATGTCAGCTTCTCGCACCTTAGCGCACCTCAATGTGCGCTTCAGCCTTGTAGCCGAGGTAATGTACCACACCTCTCGGTGCCGGTACCTGATCTCCATAGCTCCTGGCTATGACGCCAAAAATTCGCAGGTGTCCTCCCTGTCTGCTGCGCTGTTGAGTTCCAACAGCGCCTCCCAGCCCGCCAGCGCGAGCCTCTCCAAAATGAAGTCCTCCAAACCGACCTCCCGCAGGAACTCCCGACTGATGCACGGAGTCCCGTACATCTCGAGCCTCAGGAAGGCCGCGTACATGCTGGCGAAGCGAGCTGGGGGAGCTTGGTCCTCGGCAGGCTGCATTTCTCTGGTCAACTCCGGTCAACACTTCTCAAACACTCCAAAAATCCAAACTCCTCCGAATGCACTGAAATTCTCACCAAAGGGGCGCCTACTGCCCGCCTACAAAACCCTCTAAACATCACTCCAATCGGCGCACTCTAGCCTGGTGCGATTTCAAAACCCTAGAACACTCCTCCACCGCACAAACCCTACTAAAATCTGCTCAAATCTGGGGGAAAGGTTACCTGAGGGGAGTGCGGCTGTGTGCTCTGCAAATCTCTCTAAACTGGAGCTGGGTTGAGCGCCGGACAGTTGGCGGAGGTGTGAAGGCGGGAGCTGCTGGTAACGGTCGAGTGTGAAAAAGTGCTAAAATTTTCTAAGTCCTGCCCTTATATACCCCCTTGACTGGCGCAGCGGTCCTGCGCACTGAAGTGCGCACGGACCTGCGCACTGCTGCTCGACTAAAAAAAACTACAAGACCTAGAATAACTAAAAGACACTAGAAAAAACTAAAAAAAAGACATGTAAAAGTAAAACGAGTAGGGTTACTTCCCGACAAGTGCCTTTGTTTAACGTCGTTGGCTCGACTGTACCTCGTTACGTGCCCAAATGTGTGCCAGCGACCTTCCCCACTCTTGCTCCTGAGTGACCCAGCGCTTGTGCATGGGTTGTGTTCTTCTTGGTCCTGCGCAAAGGGTGAGAAGGGTAGTCAACATGGATAATATGTGAGGAGTCTGCAGTAACGAGGGTAGAGGAAGAAGAAATGTGAGCAATAGTTTCCAGTTCTCCCTCTGGTGCATCTGGTGGTGACTCTGGCGCAGCAACCTGCGCATCTGCTATCTCAGGTTCTGCCAAGTCGATGTCGCGCACTGTGTAGTCCCAAGGTTCTCCTAGATACCATTTGACTCTCTGCCCATTGACCTGAAAACGATGCCGGTGCTCGTTTTCTAATTCGATTGTTCCATAGGGGAAAACCTTGGTGACTGTGTATGGTCCAGTCCATTTGCTGCGCAGCTTTCCAGGCATGAGCTTCAGGCGTGATGAGAATAATAATACCTGGTCTCCTGGCTCAAAAGTGCGTCTGAGGATATGCTTGTCATGAAACGCCTTTGTCCGCTCCTTGTAATTGCGCAGTCCCTCATAGGCATCCAGGCGCAGCTCTTCTAATTCGCTCAGCTCAAACGCGCGCTCCTTTCCGGCCTCATCTAAGTTCAGGTTGCAAGTGCGTAAAGCCCAGTATGCTTTGTGCTCTAACTCCACTGGCAGGTGGCATGCTTTTCCATAGACCAACCGAAATGGTGAAGTCCCGATTGGTGTCTTATGCGCAGTGCGGTATGCCCACAGCGCGTCGTCTAGGCGCTGGCTCCAATCTTTGCGCGATGGTCTCACAGTCTTCTCCAGGATGCGCTTGATCTCTCTGTTGGAGACCTCGGCCTGTCCATTTGTCTGAGGATGATAAGCAGTGGACGTCTTGTGGCGCACCCCATAATGCTTGAAAACTTGTGCCACGATCCTGTTGCAAAAGTGCGTCCCCTAGCCGCTGATGATTGCCTTAGGCACCCTGTACCTGCAAAAGATGTTAGTTTTCAGAAACTCAGCGACCGTCTTACCATCATCCTTCCGTGTGGCCTTAGCTTCGACCCATTTGGAGACATAGTCCACCGCGACCAATATGTACTCGTATCCTGCAGACGGAGGAAATGGCCCCATGAAGTCAATTCCCCATATATCAAACACTTCATCCACTAGAATTGGCGTCTGCGGCATCTCGTTGCGCGCTGATATGCCTCCTGTGCGCTGGCACCTGTCACAATTCCTGCAATAGTCATATGCGTCTCTGAACAGGTGCGGCCAATAAAATCCGCAGTCCAGGACCTTCCTGCTGGTGCGCTTGGGACCAAAATGTCCTCCACATGCGTGCGCATGACAAAACATCAAAACAGAGTTAAATTCATGGTCAGGCACACAGCGCCTCAATATCTGATCTGGTCCTATTCTAAGCATATAAGGATCATCCCACAGGTAATGCTTGGACTCATGTTTCAATCTCATGCACTGGGTTTTATTGAAATGCGGAGGAAACGTACCTGTGACCAGGTAATTCGCAATGTGCGCATACCATGGTACCTTACCTGTCAGCGCCATCAGATGCTCGTCAGGAAATGTCTCAGTGATCTGCCCTGGCTCCTCCTCCTTCACGATCCTTCTCAGGTGGTCCGCAACTGTGTTCTCTGTGCCCTTCTTATCCTTGATCTCCAAGTCGAATTCCTGCAGTAGGAGCACCCAGCGCATCAGGCGCGGCTTAGTTTCTTTCTTGGACATTAGGTAGCGGATGGCTGCGTGGTCTGTGTATATGATGACCCTGGCGCCTAGAACATATGCACGGAACTTCTCTAGCGCAAACACAATTGCCAGAAGCTCCTTCTCCGTGGTGGTGTAGTTCCTCTGGGCAGCGTCCAGTGTGCGCGATGCATAATAGATGGCGTGCGGCTTCTTGTCCACTCGCTGGCCCAGAACTACACCTACTGCATAATCGCTTGCGTCGCACATCAGTTCAAACGGCAGGTTCCAGTCTAGTGCGCGCATCACTGGCGCACTGGTCAGCGCTTCCTTCAGCTTATCAAATGCGGCCCTGCACTCATCAGTAAAATCGAAGCACACATCCTTTTGCAAGAGGTTAGACAGAGGTATACAAATTTTAGAGAAGTCTTTTATAAAACGCCTGTAAAATCCGGCATGTCCTAAGAATGACTTCACATCGCGCACGTTCGTGGCATAAGGTAGATTAGAAATAAGGTCTATCTTAGCTTTGTCTACCTTGATCCCCTCCTCTGAGATGATGTGTCCTAGCACTACACCATGCGTTACCATGAAATGGCATTTTTCATAATTGAGTACTAGGTTCTTAGAGATGCAGCGCTCTAAAACTTTATCTAAATGAGTTAAGCATGCATCAAAGGTACCTCCATATACAGTAAAATCATCCATGAACACTTCTATGCATATACCAATCATATCAGAGAAAATGCTCATGACAAGGCGCTAGAACGTACCTGGCGCGTTACACAGCCCGAATGACATGCGCCGAAACGCAAACGTTCCGAACGGGCAGGTGAACGTGGTCTTCTCTTGATCCTCCGCAGCTATGGGTATCTGGTTGTACCCTGAATATCCATCCAAGAAACAAAAATAGGGCTTACCTGCTAATCTGTCCAGCATCTGATCCATAAAGGGTAGCGGGAAATGGTCCTTGCGCGTTACTGCGTTAAGCTTCCTGTAGTCGATGCACATGCGCCTTCCAGTCTGGATGCGCTTGGGAACTAGCTCGCCCTGCGCATTCTCCTCCACTGTGATTCCTCCCTTCTTTGGCACAACGTGCACTGGACTGACCCATTTACTGTCCGAGATGGGGTAGATGACTCCTGCGTCAAGCAACTTTAGAATCTCCTTCTGCACCACCTCCCTGGATGGTTTGGCACCATCTTCCAATAGAATTCTATGCATGCATACGTCTGGGCTCACTCCACGCAGATCAGCCAGTGTCCATCCTATGGCGCGCTGGTTCTTGCGCAGCACCTGCTGTAAGCGCACTTCCTGCTCCTCTTCTAATCCTTTCTTTATGATCACCGGCAGGGTGTCCTCATTTCCTAAGAAAATGTATTTGAGGTGCTCTGGAAGTTGCTTCAGCTCGACCGTGGGTGCCTGTTCAATAGAGGGCAAGATTTTATTAGCGGTGCAAATATGAACTAAATCGTGTACCTGTCTGAGTTCTGGTTCAGCACTGCTCAGCTCCTCGTCCTGCTCCTCCAACTCTGCCTGTGCCAGTGGCTCTGGTTCTATTGTTGCGCTTGCACATTGCGCATCTGAGACTAAATCGTCAATGCTGTCCATCGCGTGCACTGTGGCGTCCTCGTGTGGGTGCTGCATCCCCTTGAATATATTGAAATGGATCTCTTCGCCGTCAACCTCCATGGAGAGTGTGCCCCTCCACACGTCCATCTTCGTGCGCGCGGTCATCAGGAAAGGTCTGCCCAGTAGGATCTGCGCACTGCTGGTGCTTGATTCACCCTCCATTTCTAGTACATAAAAATCTGCTGGGAACACCAGCTCTCCTACTCGCACAAGAACATCCTCTATCATGCCTGCAGATTGTTTGCAAGACCGATCTGCTAGCTGAATAGTGAGACCTGCAGGCTTTAGTGGTCCAAGGCGCAATGTCGCATATAGGGAATAAGGTAACAAATTGATGGATGCGCCTAAATCAATCATGCAATTGCTTACTGTGGTCTTACCTAAAGTGCAAGGGATAGTGAACGTACCTGGGTCTCGGCACTTAGGTGGTACCTTATGTTGCACGATCGCTGAGGCCTGCGCATTTAGCATTACCTGTGCGCATTCGCCTTTCCTCCTCTTGTTTGTGCACAGCTCCTTTAAAAACTTGGCGTACCTGGGAATCTGCCGAACTGCTTCGATAAGGGGAATGTTGATTTCCACCTTGCTGAATAACTCGTATAGCTCTTTGTCCAGCGCCTCCCTAGCCGATGGTGCCTGCACAGGAAAAGGTGCAGTATATTAGTACGATTCGTGCCCTTGTCGTTTATTTGTGTTATACCTGGCGCCTCGCCCTGCTGGCTTGTGGCTGGCACTTCTGGTTGCGCATCTTGCTCTCGTTGCGCATTCTGTTCTGCTGGATCCGGGACTTGCGCAGCTGGTTGCGCGGGCGCCTTCGTGGTCTGCTCTGTTCCTATTATGCGCCCAGTCCTCAGTGTTACTGCATTGACTCCTCCTTTGGGGTTCTGAATCGCTTGCGAAGGCAGGTTGCCATCGCTCTTCTTTAGCTCATATACCGTGGTAGCAATCTGTGATAGCTGCTTTTCAATGGACTCGAACCTCTTGTCATACTTCTCGTCATTTTTGCGCACTGTGTCTGCTAGCTGCCCCACGATATCTTCCAAAGATCGCCTCGGTTGCTGGTTGTTATGCGCTGGTGCGTCAGTGCGGCGATGCGGTGGATTGTAGGGCGCAGCTTGTTGCGTCTGCTGTGGTGCGCGCTGATCTGTGGACTGCCTCTGGAAATTATTCTCCTCCTTCCATCTGAATCCATTTGCTGCCAGTCCAAAGCGCGGCTGATTCTGTCTTTGTGGACCTCTGTTATCCCATCCTCCAAGGGCATTGACATCTCCAGATTCCTCGAAAAGTGTGGGACATTCATCAGTTTTGTGCTCGGTTGACCTGCAGAATTCACATACCTTTGGCGCAACTGGTTGTGCGCTTTGCGCACTCATTAACTTCTGCAGCATGGCCTTCATTTCCTTGATCTTAGCGCTTGTTTCTACCTGATGCACAGAACGAGTACGACTATTTTCAAGTGTTAGCTGATGTCTTACCTGACCAGCAGAGTCTTCTATCAGCTGCCACGCGTCTTCTGGATACATGTTGCAAATGTCGCCTCCTGCGCATGCGTTCAATAACCTCAGCTCCATGGGTAGCAATCCATTCAGGAAGTTCTCTATCAGCACATTCTGGGGCAGGCCATGATTGTAGCAGTTGGCCTCTAGCTCCCTGAAACGCTCGTAATACTCTGACAGTGACTCTCCTGCGCTCTGCCTTGGCGCGGTCAGTTCCCTCCTGAGTAGCGCGATCTTTGCTGCGGGATAGAATTTGTCCAGGAACTTCTTCTGCAGCTGCTCCCATGTGTGAATTGATCCGGCTGGTAAGTTCATCAACCAATGTCTGGCTGTATCACATAGTGAAAATGGGAATGCCTTCATCTTCAGCGCCTCATCGCTCTCCCCTTCGGTCTTCATGTTCTCGCATATGACTAGGAATTCTCGCACATGCTTGACTGGATTTTCGTTGTTCATCCTGTGGAACTTGGGCATGTGATGGATGAGCGAGCTCCTTAGTTCAAAATGTCCGTCTGGTGGAAGCACAATGCACCATGGCTGGTTAACAGTGATAGGGGCTGACATCTCGAGCACTGTTCTGCGTCGCGCAGCTTGTCGCGCGGGTGGAGCATTATACAGTTCAGCGGCCATCCTTGCTTCAACCTCGCGCTGCACTTCTTCTCTGAACAGGGCTGCGCGGTTATGTGCTCTTGCTTCCTCTGGGGTTCTGTCCCCTAAGTTGTCTCCTACGACACTGTTATCCTCCATGATCTGTTCTGAATCTCAAAGAAAACGAAATTAAAAGATAACTAATGCTGCTGCGTCTGTCAGTCCGCAACTAGAATCTGCGCAGCGCAACTGTTTCAAGGTTGCGCAGGCTAATGGTGATTGCGCGCTGTCAGAAACAACAACGAGAAAACAAAACAAACTGAAAATAACTAGTTACTAAAAAAAAGGAAAAAACGTAAACTAGCTAGAACTTAGCTGTGTTGCTCCCCGGCAGCGGCGCCAAAATTTGATCGCGCGTCGTTGTGCGCGTCAAATTAATTCCTTCCTCTTCCACTAGTACAGCGGTTAAGTAAGGGTCGATCTCCACAGGGAGCAAGCAGTTCAGTTTTAGCCAGTAACCTACACTTATGAAATTGGGGGGTGAGTGATTGGTTTGCGCGATGCGCGAGTAAACAGTGGTATCGTAACGCAGGAATTTGCACTAGACGTGCGCAGGCAATAGAGATTAAGTACTATGACCATGAGAAGTATCGGCGCAGACAATCCTCTATGAGTGTATTCCTTATCATCGACTCTAAATGTCTATAGCTTGATTTGCTAATGTTAGTGTCCGATCAAGGCTTCCTAACATGTGCGCATGTTCCGATCAAAGTTCATGTGCTATTAATTCTTACACTAGACTAAACAACTACGAATCCGATCAAAGGTAGTAATTGCCTATGCTAGCGCGTTACTGCTAGTTGGCACCGTCAGGCTATTCAACTAGTTTAACAAACAACAACCAGCAACAAGAGTAAGATTGCGGTTCAAGGCTTCCCCTACTCATGCAACTAGCTGCCAACAATGTGCACAGAATTAATATAAGCAAGCAAGCTATGCATTAAGCGCAAGTCTCAAAGGAAATACTCATAGATTCATGCCCAATCGATACTAAGCGTTTAGCTAGACATGCTAGTGGTAAACATCATAGAAACAGTAAATAATAACTAAAGTGTCCGAGAAAACAATAGCAAACAGTGCGTGCAGGTTGCAGTCTTGGCTGGCGCGGTCGGCTGGCGCAGATCCTCTCAACAAGCTCGTGTGTTTTTCCAATCCTGCTGCGCAGTGCCTCCTGGGTGTACGAATTGTGAATCCTAATAATCGTCTCTCTACCCTAGCCTCCTTCTCTTCTTTATATACTGCTCAGAGGCTCATCCTTGGCAACTTCCAAATCTGGTCGTGTCAGGATTTGGAAACACCACCATCTGCGCTTGGCGCATGGCATCTGCTTAGCGCAATCGGTTAGCGCACCGTGGTTGACTCTGCCAATTCTTCTGTTTGCGCCGCTAGCTCCGCAGGCTGTGTGATGCGCGTCCTAAACGCTGCCTGTTAGCGCGTATCCGACTTAGGCCCTTGTTTTGCCCTGAAATACAAAAACACTGGAAACCAGTAATCTTGTACACAAAATAAGGCAAACAAGCACAGGGTTATGATTTAAATAATGTGTATAAATAGGCTCTATCACCCGGAGAGAAGCTTCTGGAGGTAAAAATAGGCCGGCTCACGAAGCGTGCGCACCTTGCTAGCGCTAGCGTTGTAAGCAATCCCACATGAAGAGAGGTCATGCCAGGTATGATAAAACTGGGACTCATGCAACGCCCAGTTGTGGGGATCTACATGTCATCCAAATGACGCGCGCAGCTGCGGCGGGTGAGTGATTTAAAATTGGCCGCGGTGTCTATACCGGATACCAAGATGGTCTGCACGGCCCACATAATTAAATGATGCCAGAAACTCCCGGACGTCTTCCACGTCCGTCTCTGAATGGATGGTCAAGAGTCCAGACCAGCCAACTCCTGTGAGCAACTGTAATACGTGATCGTATAGACCGCTGGCCCGTAGGGATTCCTCATCGACAAATATACTCGCACGACACTTCTTTCGATTGAACTGCTCGTAAAGTTCCTCAAATGTAGGTTCTCTCTTTGGTGCCATCCTGAAAGGAATTGAAACAAGTGCCTGCACCATGCAAATAAAATGTAAGTCAACGAAAGTCAATGCTTTACGGCTCTAGAAGACAACATTAACAAGCCCGGTCAACGCGTTAAAGTATCTAGCGGGCGCGGGACTATTGCGTACTGCTGGCGCGCGAATTCTGCAAATTGAGGCGCGGAACAGCCATGAACCCTATGCTAAATCAACCCCCCAAAACCTAAAATTAACACCCCAAATCAGAAGCCTAGCACCCCAGAACATGTATAATTAACCTGCAACCAATAAAAACATTCAATTTCTCCCAAAATTGCAGATCAAGCATAAATCCTAAAACTCCCAAACTTGAGATGCAGTTGAATATTGCACGAATTGAGTAAGGGAAGGGATTAAGGAGTTCCTGGGATGTTTAAACAGTTGGAAAATGCCTTGCGGATGTATTAAAAACGAAACTTGGAACCTGGAGTGTTGGAGGAGCGTCAGAAAAAATATGGAATTATGAGGCGCGCTCCTACCTTTATAAGGTTGAGAAGCGATGTGTTGAACAAGTCGCTTGCCCGATGCATACATTAGGCGCGCGCCAACATCAGACATTACGAGCGATAATGTATACTCTAGGCGCGGTATGTAATGTTCTCTTCTGGCGTCGTATAAACCGGGTGACACTCAAAAATTTGCTTTCCAAACAATTAGACCGTAACGATATTCTAAATGGGGAGACTCTATGAAACACTAAGTAGACGCACACTAAGAATTAAAATAAAAATAAAAAAAACATTGAGTTGCCTCCCGCAAAGTGCCTTTGTTTTACGTCGTTGGCTCGACGGTACCTCAACTCAGTTATCACCGTGGGGCTCGGCTAGCTCGCATTCTTGAGCACCTGGATGTGGTCCATCGTAATAATGCTTCACGCGTTGTCCATTTACCTTGAACCGATTGCCATCCCTTGGGTTCTCCAGCTCCACTGCCCCGTGATTGAAAATCCGCACCACGCAGAAGTGGGTAATGGGTAATCCGGAGGAAGTTTGGTAACGCCCTCGCAGAAGCAGATCGGTGAGCATTTATGACAAAAAGGGGGAGAGTAAGAAGAAGGCTGCTCCATGGATGAACGCGCTTGTTGTGAAGTTTTTTTTGTACCCTGCGTGGCCTTTGATGAACCTAAGACCGAATGTCGTCATAATTGTTCTGGACAAATATTAGATGTAGGTGCGTCAAATCATGGATGGGAGATATCTGTGCATGAAGGGTTTTGTCAAAATGACAAGGGGGAGATTGATAATGCAGTGTGGCAGTCAATTGACAAAACCGGCACTCGTGAACAAGCCCAGTGAACAAGCAGCTGCTGTAGTAGCTGTTCAGAGCTTTATTCGAATGAAGTCTTCAACGGTTCAACAAGAAGTAGCAGAGCGACGGGGAGCTTCTAAAATCTCAGAAAGAATATCCCAGTGGAGATTCCCGGCTGATTAATGAAAGATTTGGTTTTCCAAATCAAACCAAATCTAATCTTCTACAAATGAGGAGATAAGATCTAGTTGAGATCTTTAAGGAATTTCCAAAAAGAGATATTGATGGAACTAGAAGTTCTTTTTAAATCAGGCTGGGCAGAGCTTCAAGGTATAAAATCAGAAAGAGAATACAGAGAACATACGGAGAATACCGAGAGAGAGATTCAAAGTACGAGCGAAGATTCGATCACCACGGAGAGCAGAGCGTGAGCACAGAGCTGAGTGGTTAGAGCGACGGCTGATCGAAGAGTTGAAAAGTCTGATCAGAGCTTGATCAGAGAAGACCAATTCAGAGCAAGACGTGTTTGTTGGTTGATCAAGGTTGGTAGCGACAGAGTTGTCGAGTGGAGGAACATGGGCAATCTGCAGGAGGCCAGGTCTCGCTAGTGACGGGAGGTCAATGAGTGAGGGGGAGTAGTCCGAAGTGTTCAGCGCTCGTGGACCAGTTCGATCGGCTTGGCGGAAGGCTTTGGAGTGACGCAGACGGAACCAGCACCAGCTAGTTTCTACAACAGGTGCTATTGCAAACCTACGGTAGCATTGTTTTAATTAGAATAGGCTGAGTCAGTGAGAACAGTAGAATAGCTATTCTGAATTAACTCAAGTGTGTAGGTGTGTGAGACACAAGTTAGAGGGTGGTCTGATTGTGTGTGATAGACTAGCTAAGGTTGAGTAGCATAGGTTGCGTAGAGTCGAATCGTATTGTACAACAGACCTTGAGACTAGTGAATTAAAGACTGTGGTTCAGTCTTTCCCAGAGGTAGGTACTTTGCCGAATTGGGTGAACAAATCATTGTTCGTTGTTTCTGCTGAACATGACCCGAGTGTACAAGAGTGTGCTATAGCAACTGCTTGTTCACAATCTGCAAATCAGAGACGCTGCAAATTTCAACTCCATTTGCAATGCTCATATGAATCTTTAAATATACGTGGCAAGTAAAATCCACTTCTAATATTTTCCTAGCTGTTCTTTTAGGGTCAAAATGACCACCACATGCATGCTCATGACAGAAACTAAGCACAGAAGAAATCTCATCATCAGGGATGCATCTCCTAAGTATTTGGTCTACGCCTATTTTCTACAAAAATGGATCATCCCATATATAATGTCTAGCATCATGCTTAACTTTCAAACATTGAGCTTTAGAGAAAAGAGGTGCGCATTTACCTCTGACCAGATAGTTCACTATGTGAGCGTACCATGGTTTTTTACCTGTGATGGCATAGAGGTGCTCATCTGGAAATGTCTCAGTAATCTGCCCAGCTTCTTCCTCCCTCAATTCTCAACTCCCTTCTTGTCCTTGATTTCTAGGTCAAATTCTTGCAGCAGTGAAATCCAACGAATCAGCCGCGGTTTAGCCTCCTTCTTGGTCATTAAGTACCTGATAGCAGCATGATCAGAGAACACAATTACTTTAGTACCCAATAAATAAGGTCTGAATTTTTCTAAAGCAAAGACAACATCTAGCAATTCTTTTTCAGTAGTGGAATAATTTCTCTGAGCGGTGACCAAGGTACGCGAAGCGTAGTAAATGACAACTAGTTTCCTATCCACTCTCGGTTCGAGCACTGCTGCCACAACATAATCGCTAGCATCGCACATAATCTCAAATGGTTGGCTCCAATCAGGTGCTCGAATGATAGGCGCACTGGTTAGTGTAGTTTTCAGCTCGTCGAATGCCTCCCTGCACTTACCTGTAAACTCAAACGGCACATCCTTCTACAACAGATTACATAAAGACAGGGTTTTCTTGAAAAAATCCTTAATAAAACGACGGTAAAAACCAGCATGCCTAAGAAACGATTTAATGTCACGCACCGTAGAAGGGTAAGGAAGGCTAGAAATCAAATCTATTTTTGCTTTATCAACCTGAATCCCCTCACGCGAGACTATATGCCCTAAGACCACACCAATGTAACCATGAAATGACACTTTTCATAATTCAACAATAAATTCATAGACACACACCGTTCAAGCACTCTACTCAAGTTGTCTAAGCATGCATCAAAAGTGTCACCATGCACAGTAAAATCATCCATAAAGACCTCAATGAAACTACTAATCATGTCAGAGAATATGCTAGTAACCAACCTTTGAACGGTTCCAGGCGCATTACACAATCCAAAAGACATACGTCTAAATGCAAATGTGCCGAATGGACATGTGAAGGTAGTTTTCTCTTGATCCTCAGGTACGTGACTCACCCTTTGGCTATCTGAAATAGGATAGATTACATCAGCATCTAAAAGTTTTTGTACCTCTTTGCGCACTACCTCCATCATCACGGGGTTTAGGCGGCGCTAAGGCTCTCTTGAAGGCTTAGCGCCGTCTTCTAGTAGAATTATAAGCATCCACACCACTGGGTTTATCCCTCGTATGTCCCCAAGCGACGAACCTATAGCCAATTTGGTAGTCTTAAGTACCTCTATGAGCTTCTGTTCTTTCTCATTCTCAAGTCCGCTCTTAATGATCACTGGAAGAGTATCATTTTCGCCCAAAAATGCGTATTTCAAATGTTAAAGAAGAGGTTTGAGTTCTACAATTGGTGCCTACATAGAAGAAGGCAACGAAGAATTAGTTTTAAACAATCGAATTTGATTAACCTCATACCTGGGCGTCAGAGGGCGAGAAATGTCAAGTTGTGCGAGTATGGCATGTATATCCTCGCAGAGAGCATAAGAATCCTCCTGTGTGAAAATGGCGCTCTCCAGTGTTGTCCTCAATAGGTCTTTGCCGCCGGCTCTTTGTGCCTCTTGCATGACATCGTCCAATGCATCTAAAGCATTCACCGTTGCGTGATCAGGTGGGTGTTGCATAGCCTTGAATAGATCAAATTTTATCGTCTCATCTTCCATCTCCATGGTCAGCACCCCAAAGTCGCAATCAACCTTCATCTTTGACGTTTTCAAGAAGGGGCTACCAAGTAAAATAGGTGGATAATCGACCGGGTCACTACCATCCATTCTGAGCACGTAGAAGTCAACTGGAAAGATCAAGTCACCAACCTACACTAAAACATCTTCTATGATACCTTCAGGTCGCTTACAAGATCTATCGGCCAATTGAATCGTTAGTCCAGGCGGCTTCAAATGTCCAATACATAATCTCGAGTACAAAAAATAAGGCAAAACATTTATAGATGCACCAAGATCAAGCATGCAATTTTCGATTCTAATGCCAATAACACAAGGGATGGTAAACATACCTGGGTCTTCGCATTTAGGAGGTACTTTTCGCTGAATAACTGCAGAGACGATAGCATTAAACATTACCTGTCAGGTTGAGTTGAACGTTGGCGGTTGGTACATAGCTCCTTGAGAAATTTAATGTAGGGTGGAATCTGCTTAATTGCCTCGAGTAATGGGATATTGATTTCAACCCTTTTGAAGAGATCCCACACTTCCTTGTTGATCCATTGCTTCCTAGGAGCCTTAACCTGCAATGGAAAGGGCAAAGGGGGGTCAGTACAACGAAGTTCAAAATTTTTCATCAGGCTTTACCGCGCCGGAAGAAGACGTTATGTCGGTGCGCGGAAGGTTAATGTTCTCCTCTGGCACGCTGTTATTGTCCACTTGGGGCGCGGTCGTTGTATTGACCGCGTCCTCTTCATACGTTGATGGCGCGCCCAGAGAAGACCTTAAACCCTCGTGCCAGAGTAATGTCCTCATCTAGCACCGTATCCCCCGACTCCATTTGCTTAATTGCCTCGTTTGCGCCCTTGATCACCTTCCCTCGCCTCAAAGTCATAGCACTAACATTTCCCTTCGGGTTGGGGACCGTTTGAGATGGTAGTTTGCCCTAGTCATTCTTCAACTCATTAACGACCGTGATCAACTGTGACATTTGCTTTGATAATTCAGCAATAGCACCGTCCGTCTTCGCTTGGAATTGTTGAAGATTCACTGCCAAATCATTAACGATTTCTTCATGTATTTCCTACCGCTCGGATTGCTCTGACATGGCTGATTATAAACCTTCCTCTGTTGATACTAATCAACACTGTTGTATCCCTTTTGTTGCTAGCGAAATGGTCGTCGATAATACTAGGTCTGATGTTGAGGCGCGGCTTGCTCTTTAGGAAATCCACCGTCATTCTTCCAACTATACCCATTCGCAGCTAATCCAAATTTCTTCTAAGGTGGTTTGTTGTTGAAATTCTGGTATCCTCCTAGAGCGTTTACCTCTCCTGAATTTTCTTCGTACAAGGATGGAATCGAATAAATTTTGTAGCTAACAGCACCACAAAATTCACAAGGCTTCACTACATTAGCTTTTTCTGTATCATGTCCTTCAGCTCTTTAATTTCTGCAGCCATCTGATTGTTGGACGATTCGGCCTATGATACATTGATGAGGCAGTTTGGCAGTCTTTGACAAAACCAGCACAAGTGAACAAGCGGCTGAACAAGCTGCTGCTATAGCCGGAGCTGGTTCAGAAAGCTGTAGCATCGGTTCATCTGCAGCAGCTCGGATCTTCGCTGAAGGAGCTTGGCTGTGCATCCGAAAGCATCAAGGGAGTTCCTAAAATACTCAGAGAGAATATTCCAATGGAGATTCCCAAATGGCAGAGAAGATTTGTTTGTAGAAGATTAGATTTGCAAATCAAATCAAATCTCCTACAAATTAGGAGATATTGTGGTTTGAAGGAAATTGCTAAATCTGTGAATGGTGGAACTGGGTGTTCCTATTTAATGGAGGCTGCTCAGAGCGTCAAGGGTATCAAAGACAAGATAGAAAACACCAGAGCGTACACCACATACCGTGAGAGTGGAATTCGAGTGCGAGAGGATCTTCAATCATCACCGAGAGCAGAGTGTGAGAGCAGAGCTGAGGTGATTGAAGCAGGGTGTGATCAGGGGTTGCAGAGTCTGATCACAGCTTGATCAGGAAGCCAATTCAGAGCAGTGGTTGCTTGTTGGTTGATCAAGGGAGGCCGCGGAGGTTCGATTGGCTCAGCAGAAGGCTTGGAGCGACGCGGACAGAACAGGAACCAGCTGTGTGCTATAGTAGGTGCTATAGCAACCTGCAGATAGCATTAAATTAATTAGAATAGGCTGAGTCTGTGGGATTAGAGTTGTAGCTATTCTGAAGTATTTCAAGTCGGTAGGTGTGCAATACACAAGTCAGAGCTTGTTCTGATTGTGTGACTAGTTTAGGTCAGGTAGCATAGGTGTCGTGCGTCGAATCGTGTTGTACTGTGGACCTGCGAAACTAGTGGATTAAGGGTTGGAATTCAGCCCTTCCCAGACGTAGGCAGATTGGCCGAACTGGGTGAACAAAACTTTGTTCCTTGTTCTATCTTGCTGCATCAGATTTGGGTGTTAAAGAGTGTGTTGTAGCAACTGCTTGTTCACTATCTGCAACTCAGAGGTGCTGCGAATTTCAATTGGTATCATAGCCAGAGCTTAACATACAGAGTCAAGATCCTGTGCACCTAGCTGATAAGAGCAAGACAATGAAGGAAGGACAAAGCACAAGCCGCTCTCCACTGCTAGAAGATAGCAACTATGGCTACTGGAAGGCTAGGATGAAGGCGTTTCTCAAGGCTATTGATGAAAAAGTGTGGAAAGCTGTGGTGACAGAGTGGGCTCCTCCCAAAACCACTGATGATAAAGGAGTCACTCGGAAGAAACCTGAAGAGCAGTGGACTGAAGAAGAGGATGCTGCAGCAATTGACAATTCAAAAGCCTTGAATGCAACCTTTGCTGCTGTGGATGCCAACAACTTTAGATTAATCTCATTGTGACATTGCAAAGCAAGCTTGGGAGATCTTGGAAGTTGCTCATGAGGGGACTGACAAAGTGAAGATATCCAGAATGCAGATGATTACTTCACAATTTGAAGGTCTGAAAATGCAGGAGGAGGAAACCATCACAGAATTCAATGCCAAGCTGTGTGACCTATCTAATGAAGCTCATGCTCTTGGAGAACCTATCCATGAAGAAAAGCTAATTAGGAAGGTCCTCAGATCATTGCCATCCAAATTTGACATGAAAGTGACAGCCATTGAAGAAGCTAGTCAAGCAGTTTGAGATGAAGCTAGTCAAAGAAGATGCTCCCCCCAAAAGCAAAAATGTTGGATTGAGAGCTGAAAAAGAAGAGAAGAAGCCCTCAGCTGATGATCAACTAAGTTTACCGCTAAAAAATCTAAGGAAGTTCTTGAAAAGCATGGAAACAAGGTCTGGTCAGACCTCAACCTCTCGAAGACAATCCAGAAGAGGTGGAGGAAATCAGAGAAGAGCCAAAGAACCAGCCCAAGAGGAAGAAGAAAAGAAAGAAAGAAGGAAAGGCATCCAGTGCTGGAATTGTGAGTGATATGGTCATCGAAAGGCTGACTGTACCAGCAAACCACTGTCAAACTCAGATCGGAAAAATAACAACTCCATGTCAGCAAACTGGAGTGAAGAGGATACTGATCTCAGTGTAGATGAATGTCACATGGCCAGGTCCAGATCCACTCGAAAAGTGGTAAGAAAGAGGTACAGAAATGTGAACAAGGATTTGCAATCCCTGCATCATCTCCACACTACTGGAAGAGAGACTTTTGCAGACATCAAAGATGTTACAAATGTGGTAATAGTGGACACATTAAGAGAAACTGTCCTTTCACCTCGACTCGTCAGAATCTCTCTAAGATCTCGTGTCAGCAGAGAAGATCCAAGATGATACACATTGCCTTGCTTAGCACAGCTAGAGCAACTCATAAAGAAAGCTGGTACTTTGATAGTGGTTGCTCAGGGTACATGACTGGAGAGAGAACCATCTTCAAGAATGTTAAACCCTATTTAGTGCAACATGTTAAGTTCGGAAATGGGCTGAAAGGTAGAATTCTGGGCAAGGGGACCCTGGCTGTCACAGGACTGCCTCCTCTGGAAAATGTCATGCTAGTGGAAGGATTAAAGGCAAACCTCATAAGCATCAGCTAGCTCTGTGACGGGACTCACCAGGTAAAATTCACTCAAAATTCCTGTCAAGTTTACAACAATATGGGAGAGTGTATACTGCATGGTTCCAGGTCAAAGAACAACTGCTATCTTCTCAAAGTTGGTGAAGCCCACTCCTTATCAGCATGCTTGATGACCAGCACAGAAGAAATGAATCTGTGGCACAGGAGGATGGGTCATATCAACCTAAGAACCCTGAAAAAGATTGCAGCAGAAGGGTTGGTCAGGGAAGTTCCAGAAATCAAAGGTGAAGTCAGCACTATTTGTGGAGAGTGCCAGTTAGGAAAGCAGAAAAAAGCTTCTCACCCCAAAACGACCACCATCAACACTCTCAGACCTCTGCAACTGCTACACATGGACCTAATGGGACCAATGGAGGTAGAGAGTCTTGGAAGGAAGAGGTATGCTTTTGTGTGCGTGGATGATTATACAAGACTTACCTGGATTGATTTTATCAGGGAAAAATCAGACACAGGGGGAGCTATAGCAGCCCTGATCTCTCGTCTTGAGCACCAGAAGAATCTCAGAACCTCAACTATAAGGAGTGATCATGGAAGAGAGTTTGAGAATGAATCTGTTGACAAATTCTGCAATGACCGGGGGATTACCCATCAATACTCCTCACCGATCACCCCTCAGCAAAATGGTGTTGTGGAACGCAAGAATCGAACCATCCAAGAAATGGCCCGGGTTATGATTCATGCCAAGAAAATTCCTTTCCGTTTTTGGGCTGAAGCAATGAATACTGCTTGCTACATCATCAACCGAGTCACCATTCGAAAAAGGACTAAGCAAACATGTTATGAGCTCTGGAATCAGAAGAAGCCTACGGTAAAATACTTTCACATATTTGGAAGCGACTGTTACATTTTGAGATATCGGGAATACCGAAGAAAGCTCGATCCCAAGAGTGGCCGTGGAATATTCTTGGGTTATTCAGTCAACAGCCGTGCCTATCGTGTTTACAATGAAAGAACTGGAACAGTGATGGAATCGATCAACGTTGTCATTAATGACATGGAGGAAGAAATACCCACAAGTCCAAAAGATGAAGACTCTGACTTAGAAGGAGGCACAAGTAATCATGACAGAAGTAAACAAGAAGTGGAACCAGAAGAGGCTACAGCAGATACTGAAGTAGAAAGTACTGATCAACAAACAGACAACTCAGTCACTGGGCAAGATGACATAGAACCTCTCCCATCATCGAGA
This sequence comes from Umbilicus rupestris, assembly GCA_963678935.1. Taxonomy (NCBI): domain Eukaryota; kingdom Viridiplantae; phylum Streptophyta; class Magnoliopsida; order Saxifragales; family Crassulaceae; genus Umbilicus; species Umbilicus rupestris. The sequence goes on from OY787619.1 coordinate 8,937,397, forward strand.
CAACCTCCTAAGAAGATACAGAGAAATCATCCACTGGACAATGTAATTGGAAATCCTACGGAAGGGAGAAGAACCAGAAGCTCGTCTCTCTTCAGCTCCTGCGACTCGATCTGCAATTCTTGCTTTATATCCCTTACAGAGCCAAGGAACATCAAAGAAGCAATGAGTGATGAATATTGGTTGCTGGCCATACAAGAAGAGTTGGCTGAGTTCGAAAGACATGATGTGTGGGACCTTGTGCCCAGACCTGAAGGGACAAACATCATAGGGACCAAGTGGATCTTCAAAAATAAGTCAGATGAAAAAGATACATTACAAGGAATAAGGCCAGACTCGTTGCACAAGGGTACACTCAAATTGAGGGAGTGGATTTTGGAGAAACATTCGCACCTGTTGCTCGATTGGAAGCCATCAGACTTCTCCTGGCCTTATAGTGTCATCTTGGCTTCAGACTCTACCAAATGGATGTCAAGAGTGCCTTCTTGAATGGGGATCTTTCAGAAGAAGTATATGTGGCTCAGCCAAAGGGATTTGAAGACCCTCATTATCCCCATCATGTTTACAAGCTGAAGAAAGCACTGTACGGGCTTAAGCAAGCACCAAGAACCTGGTATGAGTGATTAACCATCTATCTGGAGAAACATGGCTATGAACGAGGAGGAACCGACAAAACTCTCTTCGTAAAAAGAACCTAGTCAGATCTCGTCATTGCTCAAATTTATGTGGATGACATTGTGTTTGGCTCCAGGTCACAGCGGTTGGTGAAGTAGCTTGCGGAGCAGATGAAACAAGAATTCAAAATGAGCATGGTGGGTGAGCTGTCTTATTTTCTGGGTCTACAAGTATCTCAGAAGGATGAAGGGATATTCATATCACAGACCAAATATAGCAGGAATCTGGTGAAGAAGTTTCAGCTTGATAAAGCCAGCCACAAACGCACTCCTGCGGCAACTCACATCAAAGTTGGCAAAGACGTAGCTGGAGTTGACGACCGAAGTATGATTGGAAGTCTTTTGTACCTAACTGCTAGCCGTCCATAGATATCTTTCTCAGTTGGAGTGTGTGCTCATTTCCAAGCTAGCCCGAAGGAAAGCCACTTCCAGCTAGTAAAGAGGATCATTCGGTATGTAGCAGGAACAGTGGATTATGGTCTGTGGTACTCGAGGGATACAAATGCAAATCTGGTAGGATAAAGTGATACAGATTGAGCTGGATGTGTTAAAGATCGAAAGAGCACTTTTGGAGGGTGCTTCTTCTTGGGGAATAATCTTGTATCCTGGTTCAGTGGAAAGCAGAATAGTATTTCCCTCTCCACAGCTGAGGCAGAATACATTGCCGCCGGGAGTTGCTATGCTCAACTGCTCTGGATGAAGCAGATGCTCACCGAGTATGGGATGCCTCAAAATGAAATGGTCTTGTACTGTGACAATCTGAGTGCTATCAGTATTTCCAAGAACCCAGTACAACATTAGAGGACCAAGCATATTGATATCAGGCACCACTTCATTCGTGATCTGGTGGAGAAGAAAACGATTGCTCTACAGCATATTGGTACAAAAAATTAGCTTGCAGACATCTTCACTAAACCCCTGGATACAATGAGATCCGCGTTGGGTCTCTGTGTCATGTCCTCCTGAGTTCTGAAGTGTTTCCTCTTGTCCATTTCTGCCAAAAAGGGGGAGAGCAAGTTAAGGCCCACTGATTGATCTCCACTGATGAACTTTTGTTTTGATGCCCTGCGTGACTATGCTAAGGCCGAGTGTGGCCACAACTTACTCTTACTTTGAAACTATTTTTAAGTAGTTTAATATTTGTTTTTAGTGGAAGACTTCATCTGTGGCAAAGGGTTTTGTCAAAATGTCAAGTGGGAGATTGATGAGGCAGTATGGTAGTCTTTGACAAAACCAGCAAAAGTGAACAAGCGGCCGAACAAGCTGCTGCTATAGCCGGAGCTGGTTCAAGAAGCTGTAGCATCGGTTCGTCTGCAGCAGCTCGGATCATCTCGGAAGGAGCTTGGTTGTGCATCCGAAAGCATCAAGGGAGTTCCTAAAATACTCAGAGAGAATATTCCAGTGGAGATTCCCAGATGGCAGAGAAGATTTGTTTGTAGAAGATTAGATTTGCAAATCAAATCTAATCTCCTACAAATTAGGAGATATTGTGGTTTGAAGGAAATTGCTAAAACTGGGTGTTCCTATTTAATGGAGGCTGCTCAGAGCGTCAAGGGTATCGAAGACAAGAGAGAAAACACCAGAGCGTACACCGCATACCGTGAGAGTGGAATTCGAGTGCGAGAGGATCTTCGATCATCACCGAGAGCAGAGCTAAGGTGATTGAAGCAGAGTGTAATCAGGGCTTGCAGAGTCTCATCACAGCTTGATCAGGAAGCCAATTCAGAGCAGCAGTTTCTTGTTGGTTGATCAAGGGAGGCCGCAGAGGTTTTGACGAGTGGACGAACTCGGCCAAGTGATTGGTTGGCTAAACTCATTAGTGACAGGTGGTCACTGAGTGAGGGGGAGGGCTCTAAAGTGTGTAGCGCTCGTGGAGAGGTTCGATCGGGTCAGCAGAAGGCTTGAAGCGACGAGGACAGAACGTGCACCAGCTGTGTGCTACTGGTTACTGGTTTGCTCTCGTGTCCTCTCGCTTACTGATTTACTCTCTGAAACTTGCACTCTCAATGATTTTTTTAATCAGTTCTCGAACCTCTCGGGGAGTCAAATTAATAATTGTGCCGCCAGCTGCAGCATCCAACATCATCCTCTCTAAGGGTCTGAGTCCATCCAACAAATACTCCACTATCATCCTTCTAGGCACCCCAAGATTACAACAACTCTGTTCCAATGAATTAAAGCACTCCACGTACATTGACTCACTGGGTCCTTGTTTGATCGCAAAGAGATCTCTGCGCACTTTTTTGCCTTTGCTAGCGGGTAGTATTTGTCCAGAAACTTTCTATGCATCTAATCCCATGTTTGGATACTACCTGAGGGAAGAGACAAAAACCACGACTTTGCTAGGTCAATTAAACTTAAAGGAAATACTCTTAGCTTAAACCTGTCCTCCGAAGCTGCATATGGTCTCAATGTTTGGCAGATTCCGGTGAACTCTTGTTAATGCCTCGTCGCGCCCTCTCCCGGCAATCCTCCAAATTTAGGTAAGTGATGCACTGTAATACCTTGTAATTTAGTTAAAAACTAAATTTTCAATTTAAATTTATCAGAGTAAATTTTGTTTGGAAGAACTTATTTGGTAAGTAAATAGGAAATATTTAATACGTATAATCACATTTAAATGGGGATACTCAAACCGTGGACTATATTTATTGGGAGATAATTGTATTAAATAGTATAATATAATTATTAATTAAGAATGTATATAAAAAAAAGATTGGTTAAGAGAAAACAAGAGAATGTGGCAGGGGAAGAGCGGCTGTCAGGTTTGAGTAAAATCAGGTGCGTAGAGTTTCGTTCTCGGGGTGGATAAAGTTGTAATTCCAGCTTGATTCGATGTTCATTTCGTGCTGCTTTAAGTTTGTTTGGAAAATGGAGTTGACAGTTGTGAATTTGTGTGATAATGTGCTGGAGGTCTGTTGGTGATAGTCGGGTTTTGTTGGAGCGCGTTGGTCGATGCGTTTCATTTCTTCTGCTTGTTGTTGTTGTTCCGTTTATTCTTCTTATCTGTTAGATTGTCTCACGTGCTCTGACGGATTAAATGTAGCTTAAGGTTGCAAATGTGAATTGTTTTAATTTATCTTTTTAAGACATGACCGCTGATTTTTTTTAGGTTTGTAGGTCATGTTTTTGTTTGGATTGGTGTCGGGTGGTGGTTGTTTGGTGTCGGGTGGAATGATCTTGTTGCTTAATTATGTAATCTGTGTTAAGGGTTGTTGTATACATATGCGGATGAGTGAAGTGGAGTTTGAGGGAGGGTGTCTCACTTCATCTCACAATCTTGTGTGTTTGATGAAAGTGGTCTTAGTATTTCATCTGATATCTTGAGAGGAAACATGTATGATTCTAGTTAGGTATGTGTGTAATTAGGTGGTGGGAGGAAGGGTGTTTCGAGAAATGGGGCTTGTTATTAAGGTGCAATGACGTTTTTAAATTGAAGGATGAGGGCCTGGAGAGTGGAGATAGGTTGTTGTGCAATTTGTATGATAATAGCAGTAATGTTATTGGGAAATTGTTTTGTTCGGTTTTAGTAAATATTGTTTCATAGGTTGATGGTTACTATCGTACCAACTATGATATGATGTCACACATGCGACTAGTACTATGGATAGGGTACGCTGAAATGTCCAACAAAATGCTAATGTACATGTTAAAACTGTCCGACCACCGGATACACTGCAGGTTCTTGAAACAAAAATGCTATCAGAGCGGGGTGACTACAAGCCTTAAATCGATTGTTAGTTGTGAGTAAATAATATACTCGTTCTAAATTATATCGTATCATGTTATTGTATCGTATTGTTTCTTTATGTTGTTAAATTATAATTGGATAATAACGGAATTCGTTTAATAATCGAATCCTCTCGTCTTTACAAAGACGTTAAGTTTTGGACCGTATATCGACATATGGATAATATCAATACATATTATAATTATGGTGAAATATAATATGATACAATACACGCATCATCGCATACACGACATGCATGACCACACATATGGGTGTGATATAGCGAGGCATGACCCGCTCTTTGATATGATATGGCGAGGTTCAGCCCGCCCATTGATATGATGGTCCGGACCGGCAGTGACGACTGCCCATCGTTATTATGATCGATCGACATGGACATTATCGTGCATTTACGCATTCATACACGCACCGACTGAGTATATGATTTATACCATTGAAAATAAATAAAGATATTAATATTAATATTATTATTAATGTTAATAAATTAAGATATTAAAGATATTAATGTTAAGATATTATTTATTCACTGAGTCATTGCGACTCACCCGTTATTATCCAATAATTTCAGATAAGTGCGTCGTAAGCTTGGAAGTGACCACTCCTCGTTGCAAGGGAATTTATCATTTCAAGTACGGTGCCATCCAACCTGTTGTGCTATCAGAACATTTTACTTGATGCGTCATTTTATTCAGTTAGAGTATTTGCTCTACTGTACTTCGGCATAATTCTGAACCATTTTCTTTTAATTTAATTCCGCTACTTAATATTTTAATATGCACCGCACTTTGGAGGCTTGCTTGATAGTTGATCAGGCGCCGGTCTCGACAAGGAATTTGGGGCGTGAAATGCACCACAAGAGTCTTTATCTCAAATTCGTCCTCTTCTGGATCAGTATTGATGCACCATGGTTGGTCATTGAAGTTTGGTGCAGACAACTCTCTCATTGTTGGTTCTGGTCTGTGGGCAATCCTGTATGGCTGATGCCCGTAAGGCTGCTGCTGCTCATATTGCTGAGGCGGTGGGTTAGCCTCATTGAAACCTTCAGCTCGTGCCCCTGCATCCGTAGCCGGAAATTCTCTTTCATGAAGTTCCCTCTGGCGTGCTCTAAACACTCGTTCAAGCTCTTCGTAGAATGGTGGTGGAACTTGCTGAACTTGCACATTTTGATCCCTTAGTGGAGGTAAAAGACAGTTGTTATTGACCTGATTTTGTTTGTTATTTTGGCGGCCATCACCGTTAACACTACTTGCGTGCGCTGGAAAGAGCAATTTACCGCAACACAAAAGAATAACACAAAAAATAATCAAAAACTAAATTAAAAAGAAAAGGAAAAGAAACTCTTCACTGTAGCAGTTCCCTAGAAACGGCTCCAAAATTTGACGCGCGTCGTTGTGCGTGCCAAATTTGTAATTTATATCTCCAAGCTCTACTAGTGTAGCGGCAAACAAGGGTCAAACCCAAGAGAACTGACTGATTTCTTGTGAATATTAAACTAAAGGGGGTTTAAGTAGGTTGATGCAAGAAGGAAAGTAAGAAAACATAAATGTCAATTACGAGAGGTATTCAGTCCAGGGAATTCAATAGTGACTGTTATCATTGACTTCTAAAGATTGCGACTCTAATCAAGCATGTGGTCATTCTGATAAAGGTAATAACCTAGAGTACCCCGACAAAGGTGATACTAAATCTTGATTTTACTACTTGTTTCCACGACAAAGTTTTGTCAAGCATAAATAATCAGAATTGATAATGGAATTAGTTTGACGACAAATTATACGCTAATCGCAAAACACAATTCATGCAATTTGAGATGCAGAACTACGAATGAATAGAAATAGGCATTAAATCCTAGTCTCAAACATGTATGTCACTAACTAAAAATCCTAAGCTGAAATAGAAATTTAGCTACTCATAGTCATGATTGAAAAACACATGAAATTGAAAGAAATGAAAAATACTATTCACGAGCACTATTCACCGCCGCGATCACTGTTCACGCCGGAAAACATTGTTCACGCAAGACTTCGTCTCCCTCCAAAATTCCGTTGTTCGTCCATTCCCCCCAAAGCTGCCGTCTAATCTTTTCGATTGTGAAACCCTAATTGAGATTAGGCTTCAAAGATTTATTTCGGGCAGCGGGCCCATTGCTGACGTCATCACCATTCCGCGCCACACGCAAGCATTAAGTCGTGCGCCTAGTGAAGACATTAAGCTTCTGGCGCGCGACACTAAAGTCTTCTTCGGGCGCCGAACTCACTGAGATGCACACTCCATTCCTTCAACGTCGATTTTTGCATTTGGCTCTCTAAAAATACCATTTTAAGTCGCGAGTCTCTTTTCATGTATTCCAAACACCTAAAATGCAAACAATACTAAGAAGCAACTGTTCACATAAAAACATGTCGAAATAGTTGGGTTTAAACAGTTTAACGAGTCGTATAAATACGCCTCATCAAGGACTCACACCTCTACTTCTCACCTAGTCGAAATCTAACGCGCGGTCTAATCACCTAGACTAGCTAGAAATTTGAACTCATAAATTCTCTTCGTGCACCCTACACACTCTCAGTAATAAATAGCTACAGTACTGATTCTCAGACTTAGCCTATTCTATTACAATGTGTAACTCACGGATGCTTCAACACATTCTTCACCTGAGTTGCTGTATCTTCAGTCGACGACACTCCAAGCTCTCCCACCAAGTAGTCGGTCACTCTGAGTTCCTCAAACTCAGCCTCAGCTCCCCCTCAATCAATGACTCACTTAGTCACTATTGGGTAGCTTCTATCTCTACCTCGCAGCCCACGACAATGCCTGTCCGCGGTTGATCACTGAGCAGTCTCTTGAGCAGTTTTGTCAAGGATGACATATCCTAAACAAATTGGAGAGTACAATCCAAAGGAACCATGCCAAAATTGATGGAGACATAGCCAAGCTCACAAAGCAAATGTCGCAGCAGTAAATGAAGAGTGACAAGGGCAAGCTGCCTTCGCAAACAATTCAGAACCCGAAAGGGAATGTGAGCCAATGACCCTAAGGCATGGGAAGGTGATCCAGGGGGCAGCATGTTAATGTATATGGCATCATTGACAAACTCCTACAAGGTGCACAAGAGTCTGCTACAGCAAACGTGTGAAGACAGCAGCTGATGCAGAGCGTTCTGGAGTGACCAAGCTGAGTGCACAAGGCATTGCTACAGCTACCTGTGTAGTAGAGAGCTGGAGCATCCTAAATAACAGATTTTCGTTTGAAGTACAAGCTGCCCAGAATCGAAGAGAAGAGCAACAGAAGCTTTCTAAATGCAATTCCCACAGTCAATAGCATGCCCATTGACTTGGACCAGCCCAAAGAACGTACAGAGGGTTGCTGCCAGCATCGCAACAGGTTTGAAATTCACAGTGTCTTGGTTTGACAGATTTTGTGAACAAGCAGTTGCTGCAGCACACTCTTGTTCACTCTAAAAATGTCTCAGCAAACAATGAACAAGGCACAGGTTTGTTCACCCAGTTCGGCCAATCTGCATACGTCTGGGGAGGACTATTCTTCAGTCCTCAATCCACTCAACCAAAGGTTCCAAGTACACTCGGTTACAACTCACGCAACCTATGATGCTCAACCCCGTGTGGACCACTCAACACAATCAGAACAAGCTCTGATTTGTGTCTGCACACCCTCTACAATATGTTAATCTAGAATAGCTACAATCCTCTCAAAGAACTCAGCCTATTCTAAATTACACTACTCAGCAGGGTTGCTGCAGCAACAGCTGTAACACACAGCTGAAGCACAATGTCCGCGTCGCTCCAAGGCCTTCTGCCGAGCCGATCGAACCTCTCCAAGAGCGCTGCACACTCTGGACAACTCCCCCTCACTCAGTGACCACCTGCCACTAGTGAGTACTGCCGCACGACACTCGACCGAGCCTTCCACCCGTCAGTTCTTCCGCGGCTGCCCTTGATCAACCAACAAGCTCCCCAGCTCTGAATTGGCTTCCAGATCAAGCACGAATCAGACTCTGCAAGTCCTGATTCTCTTCTGCAATACTCACCACAGCTCTGCGCTCAACGCTCTGCTCACGGGTGATGATCGAAGAAAACTCCCGTCACACACCAAGGATCCTCACTCTGAAATCTGTGTGTGCTCTCGTGTATCCCTCAGCTTCGATCACCTCTTCAGCCCTGAACACCTTCTGCTTAAATAGCAGCACCACTTTAAGCAATTTCCAGGTTTAGGCAATTGACCCAACAAGATCAATTATCTCCTAAAATCTAGGAGATTAGATTTGATTAATATCTCCAATGCAAATCTCCTTCTCTAACTAGTAAACCTCTCTGGAATTTAATCTTCAACAATTTAGAAATACCTCTGAACTGCTCCGCAGAGCTGCCAAGCTTTCTAACCCAGCCAAGGACACTGCTGCTATTTGGACAGTTGATACAGCCACTTGAACAAGCTCCTGCTGCAGCATCCCCTGCTGTAGCTGCTGCTTCACTTGTGCTGTAGCAGCTCCTTGTTCACTTGCTCTGGAGTTGTTTGCTGCTGCTGGAATTTCCTAAATGCATTAGGAAACAATCCCATCAATTTTAATGAAGATCCTCCAAGATCTCTACAAGATCATATCTCCTAATTTGTAGAAGTTTTGATTTTCCAATCAAATCTTCACTCAACAAATCTGCCCTTGTTCTTGAGAGACACTCCAGAAATATTCTTTTGAATATTCAGCTCTTTGAATTTCTGCTACAACATTTTAGCTCCAGCATCTGCTGTAGCACATGCTGTCTGAAGGTATGCTATACTTCTGCTACTGAACTTCTGCTCCAGAGATTGCTATAGCACTTGCTTACTCCACTTGAGCACTGAGATAGTCACTCTGCCCAGATTGCACAAGCTGATGTCTTCATGCTCTCTTTCAGAATTCCGAGCTCCCCAAGGCAACATTAGGTGGCGCGCCTCGTGAAGACATTAGCCACTTAATGTCTTCATCTGGAGCGCCACTTAATGTCTTCATCTAGAGCGCCACTTGCTGAGTTTGCTCACTCTGGAATGCTCTTCATCAGCTGTTTTCTTTCCATACTTGCTGTAGCAGGCTCTAGTTCACTTTGTAGGAGTTTATCAATGATGTCACATACCTTCACAAGGTTGGTAGAGTATCGTGAAGATAGAGAGCAAGATGATGCAGTTGTCCGTGTGAAGACAACTGCCGGTGCAAAACTAGTCATAGTGAACAAGCAGTTGCTACAGCAGGAGCTGTAGCAGCAGTATTGGCGCAAAGAATAATCTGCCCAGATATGATCTTGTTGAGATCTTGGAGGAGCTTCTAAATATTCAGAGAGAATATTCCAGTGAAGATTTGTTTGGGGAAGATTTGTTTGGAGAAGATTAGATTTGCAAATCAAATCTAATCTCCTACAAATTAGAAGATAAGATTTTGTTGAGATCTTTAAGGAATCTAGGAGAGCTTTTTGGAAGGCTTCCTAAATTTGATATTGATGGAGCATGGAGTTCCTATTTAAAGGAGGCTGGGCACAGCAGCAAAATATCCATCTAAGATAGAATCCAAGCACAAAGAGAGCAGAGTAATATACCGAGTGATATATTCAGAGTGCTAGAGCGGAGAGATTGGATCACCACCGAGAGCAGAGCTGAGTGGTTAGAGAAAAGGCTGATCGAAGTAGAGAGCGAGAACAAGAACACATACACATAATTCCGAGAGAGTATTTTTGGTGTGCGAACGAGATCTTCGATTTTCACCAAGAGCAGAGCGTGAGCGCAGAGCTGTGGTGACTGAAGCAGAGGGTGATCAGGACTTGCGTAGTCTGATCCAAGCTTGATCTGGAAGCCAATTCAGAGCAGCAGTGCTTGTTGGTTGATCAAGGAAGGCCGAGGAGGAATTGTCGAGTGGAGGGACTCAGGCAATCGGTAGAAGGCCAGCTCTCGCTAGTGGCAGGAGGTCACTGAGTGAGGGGGAGTATTCCAGAGTGTGCAGCGCTCGTGGAATCGTTCGAACGGCTCAGCGGAAGGCTTCGGAGCGACGCGGACAGTTTGTGCATCAGCTGTGTGCTACAGCAGATGCTATAGCAACCCTGTAGAATCTGAGTATTATTTAGAATAGGCTGAGTTTTGTGGATACAGTAGCTATTCTAGATTGATATCAGTATAGGGTGTGCAAACACAAGTCAGAGCCTGTTCTGATTGTGTTCGAGGATCCACTTAAGGTTAAGTAGCATAGGTGGCGTAGAGTTGTAACCGTGTGTACTTTGAGACCTTCGTGTTTAGTGGATTGAAAACTGGAGGATAGTCTTCCCCAGACGCAGGCAATTGGCCGAACTGGGTGAACAAACATTTGTTCTTTATCGTTGCTTACTGCTTGAACTAGCGTGTGCTGTAGCAACTGCTTGTTCACAACCTGCAACTCAGAGGTGCTAGAATTTCACAGCAGTCGCTGAGGAAGAAGCACCAGCAGTTCAAGTCGAGCCTAATGAAGACTCAACAACTCCTTTGAACTTGACATCATCTAAATCTAAAATTCATGTGTAGCTTACTAATCCTCCTTTGCCATTTCCTATGTAGGTCAAAATCCTGAAGAGGCAAGTGATAGATCAATAAATATGGGACTTATTCAGCAAAGTAGAAATTAACATCCCACTACTGGAGGCAATCAAACAAATACCCCGCTATGCCAAGTTTCTCCAGGAATTGTGCACTAACGTCGGTTATCAGAGCTGGAAAAGGTAAGTGATAGAGGCTAATTGTACGCATTATTTAGATCATAACCCTATGCTTGTTTGCAATATTTTATGAGCAAGATTACTCGTTTCTAGTGTTTTTGTGTTACAGGGTAAAACGAGTCCTTGAGTCGGATACGCGCTAACAGGCAGCGTTCTAGGAGTGAAAGATCAGCCTGCGGAGTTAGCAGCACAAGCAGGAGAGAAGTTGGCGAGAGTCAGCAGAGGTGCGCTAGCCGTATGCGCTAGCCGATGCCGTGCGCCAGGCGCAAAGTCCCAGTGACCAGATTTGGAAGTTGCCAAAGATGAGCTTCCTGGGCAGTATATAAAGGAGAGGAAGTCTAGGGTTTCAGAGAGAGACTTTCTGGAGGCCGAGAGGCACACCCAGGAGGCACTGCGTACCAGGACTGGAAAACACACGGACTTGTTGAGGAGATTTGCGCCAGCCGACTGCGCCAGCCGAGAAGACAACCTGCACGCACTGTTTGCTACTGTGTTCTCAGACATATTAGACTTTATTTACTATTCTATGATGTTTATCACTAGCATGTCTAGCTAAACTCTTAGTGTTGGTCGGGCATGAATCTATGAAGTATTACCTTTGAGACTTGAGCTTAATGCATAGTTTACTTATTTGTATTAATCCTGCGCGCACTGAGACAGTTAGTTGCATGAGTAGGGGAAGCCTTGAACCGCAAACTTACTTGCGTTGCTTGCTTGTCATATGTTAAACTAGTTGCATGATTAGGGGAAGCCTTGAACCGCAAACTTACCGTGACAACTAGGAGTAACGAGTTAGGGTAGGCAGTTGCTACTGTGACAGGATTCGCAGCTGTTTAGTCTAGTTCTAAGGATTAATAGCACATGAACTTTGAACGGAACATGCGCACGTGTTAGGAAGCCTTGACCGGACACTAACCCAAGTAAGCCGAAAACTATAGACGTTTAGAGTCGATGATAAGGAATGCGTTCATAGAGGATTGTCTGCCCAATACTTCTCATAGTCATAGTATCTAATCTCTACTGCTTGCGCACGTCTAGTGCAATTTCCTGCGTTACGCTAGCTACTGTTCATTTGCGCATCGCGCACCCCAATCTCACACAACCCCCATTTTTAGTGTAGACGACAGGATTGAAGACTGAACTACTTGCTCCCTGTGGAGATCGACCCTTACTTAACCGCTGTACTGGTGGAAGAGGAAGGATTATATTTGACGCGCACAACGACGCGCGATCAAATTTTGGCGCCGTTGCCGGGGAGCAACACAGCTAAGTCTTTAGTCTGAGTTTTTTATATATATAGTAATTCTTTTAGTTTGTTTTGTTTTCGTTGTTGTTTCTGACAGCGCGCATTCACATCAGCCTGCGCAACCTTGAAATAGTTGCGCTGCGCAGATTCTAGTTGCGCACTGACAGCCGCAACAACATTAGTTATCTTTTAATTTCATTTTTCTTGAGATTCGGAACAGGTTATGGAGGATAACAGTGTCGTAGGAGACAACTTGGGGGACAGAACCCCAGAGGAAGCAAGGGCACATAACCGCGCAGCCCTGTTCAGAGAGGAAGTGCAGCGCGAGGTTGAAGCAAGGAGGGCCGCTGAAGTGTATCATGCGCCACCCGTGCAACAAGCCGCGCGACGCAGAACAGTGCGCGAGATGTCGGCCCCTATCACTGTTAACCAGCCATGGTGCATCGTGCTTCCACCAGGCGGTCATTTTGAGCTAAGGAGCTCGCTCATCCATCACATGCCCAAGTTCCACGGGATGAACAATGAAAATCCAGTCAAGCATGTGCGAGAGTTCCTAGTCATTTGCGAGAACATGAAGACCGAAGGGGAGAGTGATGAGGCGCTGAAAATGAAGGCATTCCCATTTTCATTATGTGATACAGCTAAACACTGGCTAATGAATTTACCTGCAGGATCTATTCACACATGGGAGCAGCTGCAGAAGAAATTCCTAGATAAATTCTATCCAGCAGCAAAGATTGCGCTGCTCAGAAGGGAACTGGCCGCGCCAAGGCAGAGCGCAGGGGAGTCTCTGTCAGAATACTATGAACGTTTCAGGGAGCTAGAAGCCAACTGCTACAATCACGGGCTTCCCCAGAATGTGCTGATAGAGAACTTTCTAAATGGACTGCTGCCCATGGAGCTGCGACTACTGAATGCATGCGCAGGAGGGGACATTTGCAACATGTACCCAGAGGATGCGTGGCAGCTCATAGAAGATTCTGCTGGGCAGGTAAGACATCAATTGACGCTTGAAAGTAGCCGTAATCGTTCTGTGCATCAGGTAGAAACCAGCGCTGAGATCAAGGAAATGAAGGCCATGCTACAGAAGCTGATGAGTGCGCAGAGCGCACAACCAGTTGCACCAAAGGTATGTGAATTGTGCAGGTCCACTGAGCACAAGACAGACGAATGCCCAACACTTTTCGAAGAGACTGGAGATGTCAATGCTCTTGGAGGATGGGACAACAGAGGACCGCAGAGGCAGAATCAGCCGCGCTTTGGGCTTGCCGCAAATGGATTCAGATGGAAGGAGGAGAACAATTTCCAGAGGCAGCCCACAGATCAGCGCGCACCACAGCAGACGCAACAAGCTGCGCCCTACAATCCACCGCACCGCTGAAATGACGCACCAGCGCAGAACAACCAACAGCCGCGGCGTTCCTTGGAAGACATCATGGGGCAGCTAGCAGATACAGTGCGCAAAAATGACGAGAAATATGACAAAAGGTTCGAGTCCATAGAAAAGCAGCTATCACAAATAGCAACCACGGTGTATGAGCTGAAAAAGAGCGATGGCAACCTGCCTTCGCAAGTGATTCAGAACCCTAAGGGAGGAGTCAATGCAGTGACACTGAGGACTGGGCGCACAGTAGGAACAGAGCAGACCGCACAGGCGCCCGCGCAACCAGTTGCGCAAATCCCGGATCCAGCAGATCAGAATGCGCAACCAGAGCAAGATGCGCAACCGGAAGCGCCAGCCACAGACCAGCAGGGCAAAGCGCAAGGTATGTCTCACTCGAAACACAAGGACAAAAATTGTACTAACATACCTGCTCCCTTCCCTGTGCAGGCACCACTGGCGAGAAAAGAAGCGCTGGACAAGGAATTATATGAGCTATTCAGCAAGGTAGAAATCAACATACCTCTCATAGAAGCTATTCGACAGATCCCCAGGTATGCGAAGTTTTTAAAAGAGCTGTGCACAAACAAGCGAAGGAAAGGTGAATGCGCACAGGTAATGCTAAATGCGCAGGCCTCAGCGATCGTGCAACAAAAGGTACCACCCAAGTGCCGAGATCCAGGTACATTTACTATCCCATGCACGCTAGGTAAGACCACAGTGAGTAATTGCATGATCGATTTAGGCGCATCCATCAATTTGCTACCTTATTCTCTATATACGACATTGCGCCTTGGACCACTTAAGCCTGCAGGTCTCACCATTCAGCTAGCAGACAGATCGTGCAAACAACCTGCAGGCATGATAGAAGATGTCCTAGTTCGCGTAGGAGAGCTGGTCTTCCCAGCAGATTTTTATGTGCTCGAAATGGAGGGTGAATCAAGCGCCAGCAGTGCGCAAATCCTCCTAGGCAGACCATTTCTGATGACCGCGCGCACGAAGATAGACGTGTGGAGGGGCACGCTCTCCATGGAAGTGGATGGCGAAGAAATCCATTTCAACATATTCAAGGGGATGCAGCATCCACACGAGGACGCCACAGTGCACGCAATGGACAGCAAAGATAACTTGGTTGCAGATGCGCAGGGCGAGCTAGTTCCCAAGCGCATGCAAACTGGATGGCGCATGAGCATTGCGCCAGAGCCTCCGCCAGACGCACCACCGGATGCACCAGAGGGAGAACTGGAACCTATTGCTTATATCTCTTCTTCCTCTGCATCTACCCTCGTTACGCATGATTTATCACATGCTGACTACCCTTTTCACCCGTTGCGCAGGACCCAGGAAAACGCAATACACACACTGGCGCAAGGACACTCAGGAGCAAGAGTGGGGGAGGTCGCAGACACACGTTTTGGAACGTAACGAGGTACAGTCGAGCCAACGACGTTAAACAAAGGCACTCGTCGGGAGGTAACCCGACACGTTTTTACTTTTACCCGTTTTCCTATTTGTTTTTGTTCTTATGTTCTTTATTTTTGCATTGCATGCATGTGTGCGCTCTCCATGCGCTTAAGCTTGAGTCGTGGGGACACGTCTCTGTTCAAGTGTGGGGGGGGGGGGCGTTACATTCACATTTCACGTTTTGAGCATTTTAGTGTAGCTTAGTTTAAGTTGAAGAGAATAGTAGCAGTAGTGCGCTAGAGTGCAGGATGCGCATGCGCTCCAGCTTGTTTTGCGCTATCCATATTGCGTGCGCTGCTATTTACTGTTTTAGCATAATTTTTTCGTTTTTCTGCCCCTGTTAGTTGGGATATGCAGGGGATGTGGAGTTGACAGAAATGCTCCAGAGAGGCGGTTAGTCGCTTTTGCTTCGAAGGCGAGGTATATGGTCGAGAGCGTTAGTGGAGGCCGGTGCCTCGCAGCCTTCGGGACATAAGAGCGCGCTCAGTCACGCAGATGCCGAAGGCGAAATACCCATAGCGTGGCGAGGTGGGAAAACAGACCACCTTCTCTCTGGAAATCGAGCTAAGGAAAGCGGGCGCGGTTGCAAACGCGTGCGCCGACCTGCGCAGACAGACCAAAGGAGAGAGAGCGGGGCGAGTTCCATAGCTGCTATCCGAAGGCTGAGACTGGAACTGCTCTGGGAATGTAAGAAATTAAAGATGAAGCTGCACAAAAGAAAAATACCAGCAGATGATACACGCTACAAAAGAATCAGCATGCGCACAAACATCAAAATGCGCAAAGACCATAAGGAAATCATCAGAGAGCTCAGGTTCCCAGGAAGTGCGCGGGCAAATCACGCACTGGAAGAAGCTGCGTTATCCATCATATACCTATCTTCGGAGCAGGAGCGGGCAGCCAGGAGCCTAAGAAGAGCTATCTCCCAGCCATCCAAAAAATCTTCATCTCGGCTGAGAGGTAATGAATTTTGAAATTATTATATTAGAACTGTTGAAAGTAGTTGTGCGCAGGTGATAGAGCAGTGCGAGTTGAGCAAATTGCGCATTCGCATCAGAGTGCAAGACTGTGCGCTAGACACCAGAAGAGGTAATTGTATCCGCGCTTCAGTGCTTGTTCGGGACGAACAAGGGGCAAGTGTGGGGGGTTTGATAGAGGCTAATTGTACGCATTATTTAGATCATAACCCTATGCTTGTTTGCAATATTTTATGAGCAAGATTACTCGTTTCTAGTGTTTTTGTGTTACAGGGTAAAACGAGTCCTTGAGTCGGATACGCGCTAACAGGCAGCGTTCTAGGAGTGAAAGATCAGCCTGCGGAGTTAGCAGCACAAGCAGGAGAGAAGTTGGCGAGAGTCAGCAGAGGTGCGCTAGCCGATGCCGTGCGCCAGGCGCAAAGTCCCAGTGACCAGATTTGGAAGTTGCCAAAGATGAGCTTCCTGGGCAGTATATAAAGGAGAGGAAGTCTAGGGTTTCAGAGAGAGACTTTCTGGAGGCCGAGAGGCACACCCAGGAGGCACTGCGTACCAGGACTGGAAAACACACGGACTTGTTGAGGAGATTTGCGCCAGCCGACTGCGCCAGCCGAGAAGACAACCTGCACGCACTGTTTGCTACTGTGTTCTCAGACATATTAGACTTTATTTACTATTCTATGATGTTTATCACTAGCATGTCTAGCTAAACTCTTAGTGTTGGTCGGGCATGAATCTATGAAGTATTACCTTTGAGACTTGAGCTTAATGCATAGTTTACTTATTTGTATTAATCCTGCGCGCACTGAGACAGTTAGTTGCATGAGTAGGGGAAGCCTTGAACCGCAAACTTACTTGCGTTGCTTGCTTGTCATATGTTAAACTAGTTGCATGATTAGGGGAAGCCTTGAACCGCAAACTTACCGTGACAACTAGGAGTAACGAGTTAGGGTAGGCAGTTGCTACTGTGACAGGATTCGCAGCTGTTTAGTCTAGTT
The DNA here is from genome assembly GCA_963678935.1 of Umbilicus rupestris. Taxonomy (NCBI): domain Eukaryota; kingdom Viridiplantae; phylum Streptophyta; class Magnoliopsida; order Saxifragales; family Crassulaceae; genus Umbilicus; species Umbilicus rupestris. The sequence goes on from OY787619.1 coordinate 8,954,610, forward strand.
CTAAGGATTAATAGCACATGAACTTTGAACGGAACATGCGCACGTGTTAGGAAGCCTTGACCGGACACTAACCCAAGTAAGCCGAAAACTATAGACGTTTAGAGTCGATGATAAGGAATGCGTTCATAGAGGATTGTCTGCCCAATACTTCTCATAGTCATAGTATCTAATCTCTACTGCTTGCGCACGTCTAGTGCAATTTCCTGCGTTACGCTAGCTACTGTTCATTTGCGCATCGCGCACCCCAATCTCACACAACCCCCATTTTTAGTGTAGACGACAGGATTGAAGACTGAACTACTTGCTCCCTGTGGAGATCGACCCTTACTTAACCGCTGTACTGGTGGAAGAGGAAGGATTATATTTGACGCGCACAACGACGCGCGATCAGTAAGCCTTAATGCAACTGTCGCTGCTGTTATTCAAAGATCATTGCCCATAAAATGTGAAGACCCAGGTGTGTTTTCTATTCCTTGTACAATTGGTAGCATTCACATAAACAATTGTATGCTGGACTTAAGAGCTTCTATCGATGTATTACCGCACTCAATTTATTCATGCTTACTTATTGGACCGTTGAAACGTCCTGGATTAACCATTCAGTTGGCAGATAGATCGTGTAAGCAACGTGAGAGTATTATCGAAGATGTACTAATGCAGATAGAAGAGCTCGTCTTTCCAACGGACTTCTACATCCTTAAAATGGATGGTGGAGACTTAGCCGACAACCCACCCATACTATTAGGATGCCCTTTTCTAAAGACCTCGAGGATGATGATTGACTACGGCACGGGCATGCTGACCATGCGAGTCGAGAACGAGGTATGAAGTTAATGAAATCAGTTTGTTTAAGACTAATACCTAACTGTCCTCTTTTGTGCATGCCCCCATCATCGAGTTGAAACCACTACCAGAGCACTTGAAGCACGCTTTCTTATGAAAGAACGATACATTATCAGTACTTAGTCCGATAGTTTGCATGCACAGAATCTTGCTGGAAGATGGAGATAAACCATCGAGAGAACCACAACGTCGACTCAAGCCGTAAATGATGGAAGTGGTAAGAAAAGAAATTCAAAAATTATTAGATGCTAACGTCATTTATCCAATTTCAGATAGTCAGTGGGTGAGTCTAGTCCATGTGGTTTCGAAGAATACTGGCATAACAGTGGAAGAAAACAAAGCCGATGAGATGGTGACAAAGCGAATTCAGAATGGATAGAGGATGTGCATCGACTATAGGAAGTTGAATGCAGTCACTCGTAAGGATCACTTCCCCCTCCCTTTCTCATTGATCAAATGTTGGATAGGCTGGCAAGTAAGCCATTCTTCTGCTTTCTTGAGATATAATCAAATCCCTATAGCTCCTAAAGATCAAGAAAAAACTAATTTTACATGTCCTTTTGGTACATTCGCATTTAGGCGCATGTCATTTGGTTATGCAATGCACCTGGAACCTTTCAAAGGTTGGTGACTAGTAACTTTTCTGACATGTTAGCTAGTTTCATTGAGGTGTTCATGGATGATTTCACTATACATGGTGACACATTTGATGCATGTTTAGAGAACTTGAACAAGGTGCTAGAAAGATGTGTGTCGATGAACCTTGTATTGAATTGTTAAAAATATCATTTCATGTCACGCATGATGTTGTGTTAGGACATATAGTGTCACAATAAGGAATAAAGGTAGATAACGCAAAAATAGACTTAATTTTTAGTCTTCCTTACCCTTTGAATGTGCGTGATATTAAGTCATTTCTTGCGTATGCTGGTTTTTATCGCCGCTTTATTAAGGATTTTTTTAAGAAGGCACTGCTCTTAACTAACCTCTTGCAAAAAGATGTGCCTTTCGAGTTTTCAGATAAATGCAAGGAGGCGTTCGATGAGCTTACACACGCACCGACTAGTGCACCTAACATCCAAGCACCAGAATGGACACAACCCTTGAAATCATGGATGTGAGACTACGCAGTAGGGGCCGTCCTTGGACAAAGAAAGGAGAAGAAGCCAGTGGTGATCCACTACGCATCAAGGACCTTAGACGTGGCTCAGAAGAACTACTCCACTACGGAGAAAGAGCTATTAGCCGTAGTCTTTGCATTAAAGAAATTTAATCCCTATTTGCTGGATCTAAAAATATTGTATATTCTAATCATGCAGCAACTAGGTACTTGATGTCGAAGAAGGAGTCTAAACCGCGCTTAATATGATGGATCTTACTACTTCAAGAGTTCGATGTGGAAATAAAAGACAAGAAGGGAATTGAGAACACAGTGGCTGATCACTTGAGCAGAATTATCACGAAGGAGGAACCGATAGCCATCACAGAGACATTCCCCGACGAGCATCTCTATGACATGCAGGTAAAAGTACCATGGTACGCTCATATAGTGAACTACCTGGAAGGAGGTACATTTCCACATTTTTACTCTAGAGCTCAACGCATAAAATTAAAGCATGATGCACTTTACTATATTTGGGATGATCCTTTCTTATGGAAAATTGGAGCCGATCAAATATTTAGGAGATGTGTCCCTAATGATGACATAGATTCTGTGCTTAGTTTCTGCCATGAGCATGCTTGTGGAGGCCATTTTGGACCTCGTAGGAATGCTAGAAAGATTCTGGATAGTGGATTCTATTGGCCTCATGTGTTTACGGATGCATATAATAATTGTAAGAAATGCGATAGATGCCAACATGTAGGGAGTATTTCTGCTAGGAATGAAATGCCTCAAACGCCTATATTGTTGATGAAGTGTTTGATATTTAGGGCACAGACTTTATGGGACATTTTCCTACATCTAATGGGTACCAATACATCTTGCTTGCTGTTGATTATGCATCTAAATGGGTAGAAGCGCAGGCAACGTGAAAGGATAATGGAAAAACTGTTGTAGATTTTTTGCATACTAACATCTTTTGGAGGTATGAAGTTTCGTAGGCCGTGATAAGCGATCAAGGATCTCATTTCTACAACAAGTCCACGGCTGCCGTGTTTAAACATTTTGGAGTACATCATCGAGTTTCTACCGCTTACCATCCACTGACAGGCAGAGATATCTAACCGAGAAATCAAGTTGATATTAGAGAAGATGGTTAAGCCAGCTAGGAAAGAATGGCCACACGGAGGCTTTTTGGGCATATCACACGGCCTATAAAATGCCTATCGGGACCTCTCCATTCAGACTTGTCTATGATAAGGCGTTCCATCTGCCGGTGGAGGTAGAACATAAAGCATTTTGGGCTATTAAACAATGTAATTTCGAACTAACTTCTGCAGGAAAAGAGAGGAAGCTTCAACTGAACGAACTTGAGGAGCTGCGCTTAGCAGCTTATGAGAGCAAAACAGACTATAAGGTGCGGACAAAGATGGATCTTGAAAAATTCATTCTGCGTCATTCATTTGAAGAAGGACAAAAGGGACTACTTTACTCCTCGCTATTAAAACTAATTCCTGGGAAGTTGCGTTCGTGTTGGATAGGTCTGTACACGGTGATACAAGTGCTAACCATGGTGCGCTTGAGCTGGAAAAAAACAAGCACGGGGCAGAAATTCATGGTGAATGGCCAGAGGGTGAAACACTATCACGGGGAAATAATACCACCTGATGAGGAGCTCGAGCTGGCTGAGCCGGTAAACGATTAATGAGGAGAGGTACCGTTGAGCCAATGACGTTAAACAAGTGCGCTCCTCAGGAGGCAGGCAGAGCGAAGTTAGGATTTCTTATTTGTTTCTTTTGTTATTTATTTCTTGTATTTTGAATCTTGCATGACTACCCTTCCTAACGATCTAATTTTACCATGAGGACACGGTTTGTTTCAAGTGTGGGGCAGGGGAGTTAGCAATATGTGTCAGCACATTTATGTTTATTAGCATGAATTAGTAGTAGTTAGAGCAATTTTTTTTTCCTTAGATGTTGCTAGTTTTATGAGGTTTTATGCTGCTGAGTTTGTGCGATTATAGGCTACGATGAAGATGCTGATTATATAAGATGATGTTTGATTCTATGAGGTTTTAATGTGTATGCTTTGCATGTTCCTGCAATATTGTGATGCTAGTGACTTAATGTTATATGTTCCTTTTTGTTGAGATATTACAGGATGTGGAGTTAATAGAAAATGTTCTAAAGAGACTTGGCACACATTCGAAAGTTTATGGGATTAGTCACGAAGCACGCTGAGTTTGTAGAGGTTGGCATTCCGAGTTATGAGGAGTAAGACTTTCATTCCACCTTTGCAGTGTTAATGCAATGGTAGGATGGGAAAACAAACCGTCCTATCACTAGTCCTAGTAACCGGGAGTGGGTGGGTAACTCCTATTCTGCCTTGCGCTGAAAGGATAATGATGAGAAAGAGCGGGACGCGCTCCATATGATATTATTCAAAGGCTATGATTGTGCTGTAGCAACTGCTTGTACACAATCTACATCTCAGCAGCGCTGTGAAATTTCAATTAATGAAGAGGACCAAGACGAAGCACCAGAGAATGCTTCAGCAGAACCTGAATGATCACCAAAATTCAGAAGAAGAGTCTGAACCAGATTATGTAGTACCAACAGAGAACCCACCAACCACACCACGCACAGCTAGACTTCCCCCAAGATAAATCCAGAAGGATCACCCGACAACGAACATTATTGGCAGCTTGACCGAAGGAAGGCAAACTCGAGGTACCACCAATATTAACCTTTGTGATATGATCAATAACTCGTGTTTCCTGTCCAGTACTGAGCGAAAGAAAATCAAAGAGGCACTGAAGGATGAATTCTAGATAGCTGCAATGCAAGAAGAACTTGGTGAGTTCGAAAGAAACGAGGTATGGGACTTGGTCATTCGTCCAGACAATGTGAACGTCATTGGCACCAAATGGATATACAAAAACAAGTCTAATGAAAAGGGGAATATCACAAGGAATAAAGCCAGTTTAGTAGCTCAACATTATACACAGATTAAGGGAGTAGACTTTAATGAAACCTTCGTTCCAGTTGCTCGCATGGAAGCTATCAAACTTTTCTCCTTGTCCTGGCCTGTCACTTGAAGTTCAAGTTGTATCAAATGGATGTCAAGAGTGCATTTCTTAATGGAATCTTGACTGAAGAAGTTTATGTTACCCAGCCTAAGGGATTCGAGGATCCTCACCATCCAAACCATGTTTACAAACTGAAGAAGGCACTCTATAGTTTGAAGCAAGGCCCCAAAGCCTGGTATGAAAGGCTGACTGACTTCCTGACCAAGCACGGATATGATCGAGGAGGGGTGGACAAGACACCATTCGTTTACAAGACCAGGTCAGACTTTATTATAGCACAAATATATGTAGATGATATTGGCTCGGCTCCAGTTCACAGAGAATGGTGAAGCAGTTTGTACAACATATGAAAATGGAGTTCGAAATGAGTATGGTGGGAGAATTAACTTACTTTCTCGATCTACAAATTCCCAAAAGGAAGAGGGTATCTTCATTTCTCAAAGTAAGTATGCAAGAAACCATCAAGAAGTTTGGCATGGTCACGACCAGTCACAAACATACTCCTACAGCCACCTATACAAAAGCAATCAGGGATGAAGTTGGGATTGCCGTTGATAAGACATTATATAGAAGCATGATTGGAAGCCTGCTTTATCTTACTGCTAGCCGACCAGATATATTCTTCGTAGTAAGAGTGTGAGCCAGATATCAATCCTGCCCAAAGGAGAGTCACATGCAGCTTGTCAAGAGAATCATCAGATATGTTGAAGGCACAAACACCTATGGATTGTGGTACACGAGGGACACAAGTGAAGAAATGGTAGGATATTGTGATGCTGACTGGGCTGGCTGCGCAGAAGAGAGGAAAAGTACATTTGGAGGATGTTTCTCTCTTGGGAACAATCCGGTGTCATAGTTCAGCAAAAAGCACAACAATATCTCCCTGTCCACTGCCGAAGCTGAGTATATTGCTGCTGGAAGCTGTTGCGCACAACTGATCTGGATGAATCAAATGTTGGGTGAATATGGGGTTCAACAGGGCACTATGACCATTTAATGTGACAACATGAGTGTCATTAGTATTAGCAAGAATCCGGTGTAGCATTCACGAATCAAGCACATAGATATTAGACACCACTTTATTTGAGATCTGGTGGAGAAACATACTATTGTGCTAAAACATGTAGCTAAAGAGAAGCACATGGCTGACATCTTCACAAAACCTTTGGATGGAGGCCGGTTCGAGGAACTCAGAACTGCACTGGGATTGTTTGTAGTTTTTGAATGAGTTGTTTTACAGCAACCTCTATCATTTGTGACAGAAAGGGGGAGAAGACTGTATTGATAGGCATAGATAGCTAGACAAACAGTTATGTCAGTTTTCATAAGGTGTATTGTTATAGTTTTGTCAAAATGCCAAGGGGAGATTGTTGAGGTATGGCATCCTTGACAAAATAGCACAAGATTCTGCTACAGCTCTCCCCGAAGATTTGAAGTTTTAGCCAAATCTGGAAATCGACAAAACAGCAACAAGTAACAGCAATAAAGAACTAGAATCTGCTACAACACTCTGTGGACCACAAAAGCTAAGGCAAACTAGGAAACGGACCGAGAACAGAATCTGCTACAGCAAACCTTGTTTATTTAGAGCTAGAGAAGAATGGGCGAGTGTCGTGAAGCTGCATGGGGAATGTCCAGAGAGGTGCAGCTAGCATCTCAGAGGCTCAGGGTGCCCCGCAAACGTCATCAAGTGGTCTGTAGTTGTCAGCACTCGGTCGGAAGAGATGCAGAATGATAAGGTTTTTAAATTCAGATTTAGGCAACCTTATCTCAACAACTTTGTAAGAATCTAGGAGAAGATTCAGATAATGTTGTGCTGCACTTGGAATTCTAAGGAAATGAGGTTTCCGCCATTGAGATTGATGAAGCAATAAGAGGAAGTGATCGCGCGTCATTGTGCACGTCAAATTTATTCCTTCCTCTTCCACTTAGTACAGCGGTTAAGTCGGGGTCGAATCCACAGGGAGGCAGTAGATTAGCTTCAACTAGTAACCTGCAATTACGAAAACTGGGGGTGTGAGTGATTGGGGTTGCGCAATGCGCGAGTAAACAGTAGTAAACGTGGGAATTGCACTAGACGTGCGCAGGCAGTAGAGATTAAGTACTATGACTATGAGAAGTATCGGCGTAGACAATCCTCTATGAGTGTATTCCTTATCATCGACTCTAAACGTCTACAGTTTGGTTTGCTAATGTTAGTGTCCGATCAAGGCTTCCTAACATGTGCGCATGTTCCGATCAAAGTTCATGAGCTATTAATTCTTAAGACTAGTCTAAGCAGCTGCGAACCCTGTCACAGTAGCAACTGATTATCCTAGCGCGTTACTCCTAGTCGGCACCGTCAGGCTATTCAACTAGTTTAACATACAACAACAAGCAACAAGAGTAAGATTGCGGGTCAAGGCTTCCCCTACTCATGCAACTAGCTGCCAACAATGTGCACAGAATTAATATAAGAAAACAAGCTATGCATTAAGCGCAAGTCTCAAAGGAAATACTCATAGATTCATGCCCAACCGATACTAAGTGTTTAGCTAGACATGCTAGTAGTAAACATCATAGAAACAGTAAATAATATCTAAAGTATCAAAGAAATAGCAACTAGCAGGTGCGTGCAGGTTGCAGTGTCTCGGCTGGCGCAGTCGGCTAGCGCTGGTCCTCGCAGCAAGCTCGTGTGTTTTTGAATCTGGCTCTCTCTCTCTGATATCTTGTGTCTCTGATGCTTTGATCTGATACTCTCAAACCCTAGCCTTCCTCTCTTTATATACTGCTCAAGAGGCTCAACCTTGGCAACTTCCAAATCTGGTGGTGTCAAGATTTGGAAACACCACTATCTGCGCATGGCGCACGGCATCTTGGTTAGCGCAATCGGTCAGCGCACCGTGGTCGACTCTGCCAACTTCTCTGTTTGCGCCGCTAGCTCCGCAGGCTGTGTGATGCGCGTCCTAAACACTACCTGTTAGCGCGTATCCTACTTAGGCCCTTGCTTTGCCCTGAAATACAGAAACACTGGAAACCAGTAATCTTGTACACAAAATAATGCAAACAAGCATAGGGTTAGGATCTAAATAATGTGTATAAATAGGCTCTATCAAACCCCCCCACACTTGCCCCTTGTTCGTCCCGAACAAGCACTCAAGCACGGATACCATTGCCTCTCTGGAGTCTAGCACGCAGTCTTGCACTCTGGCGCGATCTGCACTACTGATCCCCTTGCGCTTCTCTACAACCTGCGCGCAACTGCCTTCAACAGTTCTAATATAATAATTTCGCAATTCATTACCTCTCAGCTAGGATGAAAATCATTTCGGATGGCTGGGAGATAGCTCTTCATAGTCTCCGGGTTGTCAGCTCTCACTCCGAGGATGGGTATATGGTTAACAGCGCAAGCTTCTTCCGGTGCGTGATTCTTCCGCGCACTTCTGGGAACTCAAGCCTTTGATGATTTTCTTTGTGAACTTCCGCGCACGCGGGTACGTATCTGTGCGCATGCTGATTCTTTTGTAGCGCATATCATCTGCTGGTATTTTTTTCTTTTGTACAGCTTTGTCTACGGTTCCTATGTTTCCCAGAACGGTTCCAGTCTCGGCCTCCGGATAAAAGCTATGGAACAACGCCCCGCTCTCCCTCCGTGGTCTATCTGCGCAGGTCAGCGCACGCGTTTACACCCGTGCCCGCCTTCCTTCGCTCAACTACCAGAGGAAAGGTGGTCTGTTTTCCCACCTCGCCACGCTATTGGTATTTCGCCTTCGGCATCTGCGTGACTGAGCGCACTCTCTTGTTCCGAAGGTCGCGAAGCACCGGCCTTCACTAGCGCTCTCGACCATATACCTCACCTTCGAAGCTCGAACGACTAACCGCCTCTCTAGAGCGTTTCTGTCAACTCCACATCCCCTGTATATCCCAACTAACAGGAGCAGAAAAAAACGAAAAAACTATACTAAAACAGTTGATAGCAGCGCACGCAATATGGATAGCGCAAAACAAGCTGAACAGTGTGCGCAACCCGCACACAAGCGCACTACTGCTACTGTTTTCTTCAACTACACTAAGCTACACTATAAAGCTCAAAAAACGTGAAATGTAAATGTAACGCTGATCGCGCGTCGTTGTAAGCGTCAAATATAATCCTTCCTCTTCCACTAGTACAGCGGTTAAGTAAGGGTCGATCTCCACAGGGAGCAAGTAGTTCAGTTTTAGCCAGTGACCTACACTTACGAAGATTGGGGGGTGAGTGATTGGTTTGCGCGATGCGCGAGTAAACAGTGGTATCGTAACGCAGGAAATTGCACTAGATGTGCGCAGGCAATAGAGATTAAGTACTATGACTATGAGAAGTATCAGCGCAGACAATCCTCTATGAGTGTATTCCTTATCATCGACTCTAAATGTCTATAGTTTGGTTTGCTAATGTTAGTGTCCGATCAAGGCTTCCTAACATGTGCGCATGTTCCGATCAAAGTTCATGTGCTATTAATTCTTACACTTGACTAAACAACTACGAATTCGATCAAGGTAGTAATTGCCTAACCTAGCGCGTTACTCCTAGTTGGCACCGTCAGGCTATTCAACTAGTTTAACAAACAACAACAAGCAACAAGAGTAAGATTGCGGTTCAAGGCTTCCCCTACTCATGTAACAAGCTACCAGTAATGTGCACAGAATTAATATAAGCAAAACAAGCTATGCATTAAGCGCAAGTCTCAAAGGAAATACTCATAGATTCATGTCCAACCGATACTAAGCGTTTAGCTAGACATGCTAGTGATAAACATCATAGAAACAGTAATTAATAGCAAAAGTGTCCAAGAAAACAATAGCAAACAGTGCGTGCAGGTTGCAGTCTTGGCTGGCGCAGTCGGCTGGCGCAGATCCTCTCAACAAGCTCGTGTGTTTTCCAGTCCTGCTGCGCAGTGCCTCCTAGGTGTACGAATTGTGAATCCTGAGAATCGTCACTCAACCCTAGCCTCCCTCTCTTCTTTATATACTGCTCAGGGGCTCATCCTTGGAAACTTCCAAATCTGGTCGTGTCAGGATTTGGAAACACCACCATCTACGCCTGGCGCACGGCATCTGCTTAGCGCAATCGGTTAGCGCACCGTGGTTGACTCTGCCAATTCTTCTGTTTGCGCCGCTAGCTCCGCAGGCTGTGTGATGCGCATCCTAAACGCTGCCTGTTAGCGCGTATCCGACTTAGGCCCTTGTTTTTCCCTGAAATACAAAAACACTGGAAACCAGTAATCTTGTACATAAAATAATGCAAACAAGCATAGGGTTATGATCTAAATAATGCGTATAAATAGGCTCTATCAAACGCTCCCCCCCACACTTAAATAGAGCCGTGTCCCCACGACTCAAGCTCAAGCGCACGGAGAACGCGCACACATGCATGCAAGCAAAACAAAGAACAAAAAAACAAATAGCCAAAGCAGCGCAATATAGCAAAGGGCACAAAAAATATTCAGCACAATAGTCAGCAAAATATAGCAACATGGAGCACAAAGCATACTGGGCCTTACGCATTTGCAACCTGAACTTAGATGAGGCCGGAAAGGAGCGCGCATTTGAGCTCAGCGAATTAGAAGAGCTGCGCCTGGATGCCTATGAGGGACTGCGCGATTACAAGGAGCGGACAAAGGCGTTTCATGACAAGCATATCCTCAGACACACTTTTGAGCCAGGAGACCAGGTATTATTATTCTCCTCTTGCCTGAAGCTCATGCCTGGAAAGCTGCGCAGCAAATGGACTGGACCGTACACAGTCACCAGGGTTTTCCCCTATGGAACAATCGAGTTAGAAAACGAGCACCGACATCGTTTTCAGGTCAATGGGCAGAGAGTCAAACGGTATCTAGGAGAACCTTGGGACGACACAGTGCGCGATATTGAATTGGCAGAACCTGAGATAGCAGATGCACAGGTTGCTGCGCCAGAGGCACCACCAGATGCACCGGAGGGAGAACTGGAAACTATTGCTCACATTTCTTCTTCCTCTTCATCTACCCTCGTTACTGCAGACTTCTCGCATATTATTAACCATGCTGACTACCCTTTTGATCCTTTGCGCAGGACCACAGAATGCGCTACACACGCACAAACGCGGGATCACTCAGGAGCAAGACTGGGGGAGGTCGCTGTCACACATTCGGGCAGGTAACGAGGTACAGTCGAGCCAACGACGTTAAACAAAGGCACTTGTCAGGAGGTAACCCGACTCGTTTTACTTTTACATGTCTTTCTTTTAGTTGTTCTAGTATCTTTTAGTTAGTTTAGGACTTGTAGTTTTTTAGTCGAGCAGCAGTGCGCAGGATAGCTGCGCCAGTCAGGGGGGTATATAAGGGCAGGACTTAGAAAATTTCAGCACTTTTTCACACTCGACCGTTGCAAGCAGCTCCCGCCTTCACACCTCCGCCCACTGTCCGGCGCTCAACCCAGCATCAGTTTAGAGAGATTTGAGGAGCACACGGCCGCACTCCCCCCAGGTAACCTTTCCCCCAGATTCAAGCAGATTCCAGTAGGGTTTGTACGGTGGAGGAGTGTTCTAGGGTTTTGAAATCGCACCAGGTTAGAGTGCGCCGATTGGAGTGTTGTTTAGAGGGTTTTGTAGGCGGGCAGTAGGCGCCCCTTTGGTGAAAATTTTAGGGCATTCGGAGGAGTTTGGATTTTTTGGAGTGTTTGAGGAGTGTTGACCAGCGAGGACCAAGAGACCCCAGCTGTTTTCGCCAACAAGTATGCCGCATTTCTGAGGCTTGAGATGTACGGGACTCCGTACATCAGCAGGGACTTCTTGCGCGAGGTCGGACTGGAGGACCTCGTTGTGGAGAGGCTGGCGTTAGCAGGCTGGGAGGCGCTGTTGGAACTCAACAGCGCATCAGACAAGGAGGACACATGCGAATTTTTGGCGTCGCTGGAGACGGGCGACCAGGAGATCAGGTACCTTCATAGGGGCGTCTGGTACATTGCCTCAGCTAAGAGGCTGAAGCGCGCCCTGAGGTGCGCCAAGGTGCGAGAAGCTGACATGGACACGCACACTAACCAGGACGCTTGGCGCGAGATGGCGACCGGGCCAGTTTTTGCCGCAGGGCGCAGCAGGGGACGAGAGCTGCGTGACCCATGGATGTTCTACCTGTGGCGCCTGGTCGCTTATGCAGTTATCGGGCATTTTAATGGTGCGCCCAAGATCAGCCTCCTGGACTTGGACATCTTGAAGGGGCTATACTATGGGAGGAAGGTGCTATTTGTCTCAAACATGGTGGTCCATTGGAGCCGGGTCAGCACGAGGAGACCGCTGACCTGCGGAGGGATAATTACGCACCTGCTGCGGGCGTTACATGGAGAGCCTGAGGTGCCAGAGCACACTGTGGTGCCGGCTGTCCCTCTGGACCACGCCCACATGCTGCAGATTAGGGCGGTAGCCGTGCGGGAGGATGGCACATTGGAGTGGTGCTACCGCCTGCAGCCGGCCAGAGTGCCGCGGCCAAGATCAGAGAGCAATGCGCAAGCAGCAGAGGCCGCGCAAAAGATGGAGGAGGACGAGGCCCCAGCGCTAGTTGTGCCTCCAGTCAGACGCGCGAGGACCCGCGCGCAGACTGGAGCGCACCGGAGGGCCCGTGCACCACAGGGGGAGCGAGTTACCATTTCCATCGAGGATTCTCCCCCGCGTGCACGCGGGAAGTGCCCAAGGACCGAGGCTCAGGGGGTGCCTGAGGAAGCATCAGCCAAGCAGCGCATGATGTTCAACGTCATGCGCGTGCTCGAGTATTTAGCGCCAGAGGGGGCGGACTTGAACATGAGCCCACCATCAGGGTGGAGATTTGGAGACGCGATTCCCCCTCTCCTCAGCCTGCACCGACCACCTCCAGGTTCCCCCAGTGAGCCGCACCAGCCAGCCAATCCTCTTACTCAGCCCCCAATGCATCCAGCAGAGCCCTCTCCAGTCCCAGTTCCAGCACCAGCAACAGAGTCAGCCCCAGCACCAGCAGCCCCAGAACCGGAACCCACCCCTGAACCAGAACAAGTACCAGCCCCTGCACCTTCCCCTGCCCACCCGTCCAGTCCCAGGTCCCCTGAAGCCGAACCCATACTCAGCACCAGCTCAGACTCGCTTTGGGACCCCGTCTCGGAGGACGACTTCATGGGGCAGCCTGTCGCCCTTTCAGTTGTACCGCCTTCCTCCAGCACCTATGTGACGGATTCTTCAGAGGAGGAGGCGCATAGTTCAGCGGCTGAGTCCAGCTCGGAGGACATTGATCGCGCGTCGTTGTGCGCGTCAAATATAATTCCTTCCTCTCCCACTAGTACAGCGGTTAAGTAAGGGTCGATCTCCACAGGGAGCAAGCAGTGAGTCTTAGCCAGTAACCTACACTTAAGAAAACGGGGGTTGCGTGAGTGATTGGGGGTTTTGCGCGATGCGCGAGTAACAGCGAATATCGTAACGCGGGGAATTGCACTAGACGTGCGCAAGCAGTAGAGATTAAGTACTATCTTTATGAGAAGTATTGGGCAGACAATCCTCTATGAATGCATTCCTTATCATCGACTCTAAACGTCTATAGTTTGTGTCCTACTTGGGTTAGTGTCCGGTAAAGGCTTCCTAACACACGCGCATGTTCCGTTCAAAGTTCATGTGCTATTAATCCTAGAACTAGACTAAACAGCTGCGAATCCTGTCACAGTAGCAACTGCTTACCCTAACTCGTTACTCCTAGTTGTCACGATAAGTTTGCGGTTCAAGGCTTCCCCTACTCATGCAACTAGTTTAACATAGGACAAGCAAGCAACACAAGTAGGATTGCGGTTCAAGGCTTCCCCTACTTATGCAACTAACTGTCTCAGTATGCGCAGGATTAATACAAATAAGTAAACTACGCATTAAGCTCAAGTCTCAAAGGTAATACATCATAGATTCATGCCCGGCCAACACTAAGTGTTTAGCTAGACATGCTAGTGGTAAACATCATAAAATAGTAAATAACAACTACTGTATCAGAGAAAACGGTAGCAAATAGTGCGTGCAGTGTCTTCTCTTAGCTGGCGCAGTCGGCTGGCGCAACTCTCCTTGACAGGTCCGTGTGTTTTCCAGTTCTGCCGCGCAGTGCCTCTGGAGTGTCACTGAGTGATGATGTTCCGCTCTCTTGAAACCCTAGACTTTCTCTGTTTAAATAGTGCCCCAGGAAGTTCATCTTTTGGCAACTTCCAAATCTGGTCACTGGGACTTTGCGCCTGCCGCACAGCATTGATTGGCGCAATCGGGTAGCGCACCTTTGCTGTCTTTCGCCATTTCTTCTTTTGTTTGCGCCGCTAGCTCCACAGGCTGATTTTTCACTCCTTGAACGCTGCCTGACAGCGCGTATCCGACTTAAGGACTCGTTCTGACCTGATATACAAAAACATTGGAAACGAGTAATCTTGCTCATGAAATATTGCAAACAAGCACAGGGTTATGACCTAAATAATGTGTATAACTAGGCTCTATCAAACCCCCCACACTTGCTCCTTGTTCGTCCCGAACAAGTACTGAAACGCGGATACAATTACCTTTTCTGGAGACTAGCGCACAGCCTTGCATTCTAGCGCAAAATGCACAGTCACTCAGCTTGTGCTGCTCTATCACCTGCGCACAACTGCACTCAATAGTTCTAATATAATAATCCCGAAATTTCATTACCTCTCAGCCGGGATGAAGACTTTGGATGACTGGGAGATAGCTCTTCTTAGGCTCCTGGTTGTCAGCTCCCGCTCCGAAGATAGGTATATGGTTTCTTGCGCGAGCTTCTTCCAGTGCGTGATTCGTTCGCACACTTCCTGGGAACCTGAGCCTTTGATGATATCCTTGTAGTCTTTCGCACGCAGGTACTAAGTAGTGCGCATGCTGATTCTTTTGTAGTGCGAATCATCTGCTTCTGCTGGTATTTTTTCTTTTGTACAACTTCCTTTCCAATTTTTTTTCATTCCCAGAACAGTTCCAATCTCAGCCTTCGGATAGCAGCTATGGAACTCGTTCCGCTCTCCCTCCTTGGTTTGTCTGCGCCGGTCAGCGCACGCGTTTACACCCGCGCCCGCTTTCCTTAGCTTGATTTCCAGAGAGAAGGTGGTCTGTTTTCCCACCTCGCCACGCTTTGGGTACTTTGCCTTTTGCATCTGCGTGACTGAGCGCGCTCTTTTGTTCCGAAGGTTGCGAAGCACCGGCCTCCACTAGCGCACTCGACCATATACCTCGCCTTCGAAGCACAAGCGACTAACCGCCTCTCCGGAGCATTTCTATCAACTCCACATCCCCTGTATATCCCAACTAACAGGAGCAGAAAAAACGAAAAAAATATGCTAAAACAGTAGAGAACGGCGCACGCAATACGGATAGCGCAAAACAAGCTGGAGCGCATGCGCATCCTGCACCTTAGCGCACTACTGCTACTAATTCTCTTCAACTTAAACTAAGCTGATAATGCAAGTATGGCAGTGTTTGACAAAACCAGCATGAGTGAACAAGGAGCTGCTGCAGCTCAATCAATCAAGGAGGCCAGCAGAAGTATACAGCAGAAGTTAACCAGCAACAGATGCAGCAGGGGATGCTGCAGCAGGTGCTGGTTCAAGAGCTAGTTCAACTGTCCGAATAACAGTTTTGTGCTGGGTGAGTTTTGAAGGTTTGGCAGCTTTGTGAAAGTGCTTAGAAGAATTTCTAAAATGCTGCTGAGCATATTTCAGCAAGGATTATCAGTCAGAGAAGGAGATATGCTTCAAGATATTAATCAAATCTAATCTCCTAGATTTTAGGAGATAATTGATCTTGTGGGTCAATGGCCTAAACCTGGAAATTGCTTAAAGTGGTGAGGGTATTTAAGCAGAAGGTTCGAGGGCTGTAGAGGGTGATCGAAGCTGAGTGATACACGAGAGTAGACACGAAATTCAGAGAGAGGATTTTTTTTTGGGTGTGCTACGAGAGTTGTTCTTCGATCAACATACACGGGCAGAGCGTTGAGCGCAGAGCTGAGGTGTGCATTGCAGAGGAGAATCAGGTCTTGAAGAGACTGATTCGTGCATTGATCTGGAAGCCAATTCAGAGCTGTGGAGCTTGTTGGTTGATCAAAGGCAGCCGCGGAGGAACTGACGGGTGGAAGGCTCGGTCGAGGTTCGTGCGGAAGAACTCACTAGTGGCAGGTGGTCACTGAGTGAGGGGGAGTTACTCAGAGTGTGCAGCGCTCTTGGAGTGGTTCGATCGGCTCGGCAGGAGGCCTTGGAGCGACGCGGACAGAGTGCTTCAGCTGGTGTTACAGCTGTTGCTGCAGCAACCCTGCTGAGTAGTGTAGGATAGAATAGGCTGAGTTCTTGAAGAGGATTGTAGCTATTCTAGACTGACATATTGTAGAGGGTGTGCTGGCACAAATCAGAGCTTGTTCTGATTGTGTTGAGTAGTCCACACGGGGTTAAAGTAGCATAGGTTGCGTGCGTTGTAACCAAGTGTGCTTTGGACCTTTGGTTGAGTGGATTGAGGACTGGAGAAAAGTCCTCCCCAGACGTAGGCAGATTGGCCGAACTGGGTGAACAAATCTGTGTCCTATTCATTGTCTGCTGTGCCTACATTTAAGTGAACAAGAGTGTGCTGCAGCAACTGCTAGTTCACAAATCTGCATAAGTAGAGACACTTGAAATTTCAATTGGTATCAGAGCAGGAACTCGACACACAGAGTTTAAAAGGTCCTACAGTGTCTTCGAAGTTGCCAAGACAATGAAGGAAGGACAGAGCACGAGTAGACCTCCACTCCTGGAAGAGAGCAACTATGGTTATTGGAAAGCTAGAATGAAAGCTTTTCTCAAAGCTATTGATGAGAAGACATGGAGAGCTGTTGTGGTTCAGTGGTCTCCCCCAATCACCATGGATCAGCAAGGAGTGACAAGGATTAAACCTGAAGAGGAATGGACTGCTGAAGAAGGTGCTGCAGCAACTGGTAATTCAAAGGCTCTGAATGCAATTTTTGCTGCAGTTGATGCTAATAACTTCAGGTTGATCTCAAACTGTGACATGGCCAAGCAAGCATGGGAGATTCTACAAACTGCCCATGAGGGAACTGATAGAGTCAAGCTGTCAAGACTCCAGATTATTGCACACAATTTGAGAATCTGAGGATGCTTGATGAAGAAACTATCACTGAGTTTAATGCTAAACTCTGTGATCTTGCAAATGAAGCTCATGCCCTTGGTGAGCCCATTCCAGAAGAAAAGCTTATCAGAAAGGTTCTCAGATCGCTGCCCACAAAATTTGACATGAAGGTGACAGCCATTGAAGAAGCTCAGAATGTCAGATTCATGAGGTTGGAAGAGCTGATGGGGTCACTCAAACAATTTGAGATGAAACTGGTCAAAGAAGACACCACTTCCAAGGACAAGAATGTTGGTTTGAAGGCTGAAGCAGAAATCAAGCAGACAGTTCCAGACGATCAGTTGAGCATGCTGGTTAAAAATCTAGGAAAGTTTCTGAAAAACATGGAATCCAAAACTGAGAGAAGCTCTTCCTCGCGAAGACAATTCAGACGGGGCAGTGAAAGAAAGAAGAAAGGGAAAGAACCAGCACTGGACGATGATGACAAGAAAGAGATGAAAAAGGGAGTTCAATGCTGGAACTGTGAAGGGTACGGACACATTGAGGCTGATTGTCCAAGCAAACCCTTCAAGAATTCTGAGAAAAAGAACAGCAAATCCATGACAGCAAAATGGAGTGATTCAGATGAGAGTGATGAAGAAAACTGTGTTGTGCTGACAAGTGTTTCAGATGTCCACCTCAATGAGCTAAAAAAGGTAGAAATTCACTATGGGATTGAAGTCTCTGAGAGTGAAGATGACGATGACTCATCTGACAGTTTTGCTGATCTTCTGAGGAAGATACTCAAACAGTGTGAGGCAGTTCTTCAGACCAATCAGACCTTGACTGACAGAGTAAATCTCTTGGAAGAAGAACGAAGGAGATGTCTACCCTCAGTTGATAATCAAGTTACTATTCTGAAAAGAGAAGATTCAGAAAGACAGACCTCTGTTGAATCCACTCCAGCAGCAGCCAAGACAGCTGACCCGCAGAGCAATATTCTGGACGAAATATTATCTTACCAAAGACTTGGAAAAGGGAAAACAGGGCTTGGATATACTGGTGAAGAAAGCTCTAAAGGGACAGTGTTCATTAAAGCTTCAGATGGTGAGACAAACGAGAAGAAGAATTCAGATGCCTTCTCAAAAATGGCAGAGAAAATTGGATCTAGACATGTGTACAAGAGGATGCTGCAGCATCATGGACAACATTTTTCTCAAACAAAACAAAAGTCTCAGAACAAGTGGAGTACTGGTACAAGTGTTGGGAAGCAGAAGATCAATCTCGATCTGAAGCAGCAACACAGAACTTGCTCAGCTGAAAAAGGGGGAGCAAAGTCCAGAATCAGCACATGTTACTCGAAGACTCCATTTCATGTTGCTGCACAAGGGCACTGGATTACTAAAAACAAGGGAAAATCAAAGATGGTACAAATATGGAAACCCAAACAAAGGGTTAGGAGGCTGGAAGATCAGAAGAAGAAAAGCTCTGGTGTATCCCAAGTATGGGTGAAGAAGGCTCCACCAGAATCTCTCAAGGATCCTCTGAGCAAATTGCAGCCTGAAGTGAATAGGTGAACAAGCTCACATGTGCTGCAGCAACCTGGTCCGAATTAGCTTGTTCACATGTGTTGGTTGCTGAAGATGGAAAAGAAAATATTTGCACATGAGAGGCACGTGACTTACACTTCAAAAGGGAAAAGAAAATAACGGGTAAATATTTTCTAGGGCACAGATCAAGAGCAAAGGGCGTCTCAGAAATCTCTGCCGATCATCCTCTGTGCGCTCCTCCCTCCTTACACATCTCTGCAGAAATGGTGAAGACACGTGGGCTGAAGAAGAATCTGGCAGCTGACAGGCAAAGCAGGTCTGAGAGAAGGACCAAGGCACGCAACGAAGATCCTGCTCAGCCGTTGGAGGTGGTTGTGTGGGAACCAAACCCTCTCCCTGTGTCGCACAGTGAGCCCTCTCCCTCTGAAGAAGCTTCGCAGAAGAGGAGGCGGCTGGTTCGTGATGGAGAACCTGTCTCAGGTTCTGCTGTGCTGCCAGAAGCGGAGATGACTGAAGCTGCTTCGGAGGAAGATCAAGCAGCAGAGACTGCTGCAGCAGTTCCTGCAGGAGAAGAGTGCAGATCACTGGTCATGTCTCCAGGTATTATTGGTGAAGGGGTTGAAACAGCTGCTGAGTCCACTGAACAAGAACCTGCTGCAGCACATCCCCCTTCTTCAGACAAGGGCAAAACTCCTATCCTGATCCCAGGCTCCAGTAGTGATAGCTCATCCAGTGAAGAAGGATCTCTTGGTGGACCCTCTGAGAAAGGTCCTGCAGCTGAAAATTTCTCTGCTCTCACTGTCGGAGGCACATGGTTCAGAAACAAAAGCATCTCTCAATCCTGGAGTGCTGTTGAGAGGAAACACATTGTGCATGAGAAGCGTCTGGTGCAAGACAAGTATAGATCAGCTACTATGATTGAGCTCCTGACTGAGGTAAAACTGCTCAAGTCCCTAACCTTTCCTCATCGTTTCAATATTATTCTGGTTAGAGAATTTATAGTGAATATGGAAGAAAAATTTGGAGAAGAAGGAGCTGATGAGTATGGGAGAAGCTGGGTAAGGGGTAAACAAGTGGTTATTACTCCAGAAATTATTGATGCATTCCTTGGGATTTCTGAGAATGCAAGGGCTCCCACTGATGTGAAGCCTGAATTATTGGCAAAAACCCTTACAGCGGGAGTGTGCCTGTCTTGGGGCGGCCCGAATCTCAGTGCAGCTGAGCTTACCTCCAAGTATGCTCTGCTGTATCATCTTGGTGCAAGGAACTGGATTCCTAGTTCTCACAGAGGGAAGGTCAGCAAAGACTTTGCTAACCTTCTTTATTCTATTGGAAAGAGAAGGAAGATCAGCCTGGGAAGTGTGATGTTCCCTCAGCTTGCTACACATGCCGGGAGTGCCTCCTCCAGCAAGCCTATTGTGCTGCCCTCCCTCATCCATGGGATCATGGTATCTCAGCACCCAGAGTTCGGAGCGATTACTGAAGGTTTATCTGAGGAGCTGCAGGTCTTTACTGTTGATCACAAATTATTCAAGGGAAAACATGCAGTGGATGTTGCCTATGAGGATCTTCTCATGGGTGGTTCTTCAGCTCCAGCTCCCGTGGAGGAATCTCTTCCCCCTGCTGCCACAATCCAGTCTGCTCTTCGTGCCAGGATTGTGTGCCACCTCCGGTCTGAGCTGGCTATTCTTGATGCTGAAGCCAAGAGGAGAGATGCCAGGCGGGGACAGATCAGGAGCCTCATCAGAGACTTGGAGTTCCTGGAGGATGAGGAGCAGGCCCCTTGAGCATCTATGACAAAAAGGGGGAGAGAAGATTTATATGTGCTGCTGAATATTGATACATTTTTTTTTGACCCTGCGTGGTTAGTATGCTATGGCCGAGTGTGGCCTCATCTACTTACTCTCTATTAATTTTATTTAGAGTATTTCGTTTCTGGTTTTCGGAAGAGTGCATTGGCCTTAAGGTTTTGTCAAAATGCCAAGGGGGAGATTGATAATGCAAGTATGGCAGTGTTTGACAAAACCAGCATGAGTGAACAAGGAGCTGCTGCAGCTCAATCAATCAAGGAGGCCAGCAGAAGTATACAGCAGAAGTTAACCAGCAACAGATGCAGCAGGGGATGCTGCAGCAGGTGCTGGTTCAAGAGCTAGTTCAACTGTCCGAATAACAGTTTTGTGCTGGGTGAGTTTTGAAGGTTTGGCAGCTTTGTGAAAGTGCTTAGAAGAATTTCTAAAATGCTGCTGAGCATATTTCAGCAAGGATTATCAGTCAGAGAAGGAGATATGCTTCAAGATATTAATCAAATCTAATCTCCTAGATTTTAGGAGATAATTGATCTTGTGGGTCAATGGCCTAAACCTGGAAATTGCTTAAAGTGGTGAGGGTATTTAAGCAGAAGGTTCGAGGGCTGTAGAGGGTGATCGAAGCTGAGTGATACACGAGAGTAGACACGAAATTCAGAGAGAGGATTTTTTTCTGGGTGTGCTACGAGAGTTGTTCTTCGATCAACATACACGGGCAGAGCGTTGAGCGCAGAGCTGAGGTGTGCATTGCAGAGGAGAATCAGGTCTTGAAGAGACTGATTCGTGCATTGATCTGGAAGCCAATTCAGAGCTGTGGAGCTTGTTGGTTGATCAAAGGCAGCCGCGGAGGAACTGACGGGTGGAAGGCTCGGTCGAGGTTCGTGCGGAAGAACTCACTAGTGGCAGGTGGTCACTGAGTGAGGGGGAGTTACTCAGAGTGTGCAGCGCTCTTGGAGTGGTTCGATCGGCTCGGCAGGAGGCCTTGGAGCGACGCGGACAGAGTGCTTCAGCTGGTGTTACAGCTGTTGCTGCAGCAACCCTGCTGAGTAGTGTAGGATAGAATAGGCTGAGTTCTTGAAGAGGATTGTAGCTATTCTAGACTGACATATTGTAGAGGGTGTGCTGGCACAAATCAGAGCTTGTTCTGATTGTGTTGAGTAGTCCACACGGGGTTAAAGTAGCATAGGTTGCGTGCGTTGTAACCAAGTGTGCTTTGGACCTTTGGTTGAGTGGATTGAGGACTGGAGAAAAGTCCTCCCCAGACGTAGGCAGATTGGCCGAACTGGGTGAACAAATCTGTGTCCTATTCATTGTCTGCTGTGCCTACATTTAAGTGAACAAGAGTGTGCTGCAGCAACTGCTAGTTCACAAATCTGCATAAGTAGAGACACTTGAAATTTCATAAGCTATACTAAAAATGCTCAAAACATGAAATGTAAGAGTAACGCCCCCCCCCCCCCCCCCCACACTTGAACAGAGACGTGTCCCCACGACTCAAGCTCAAGCGCACGGAGGCTGCGCACATGCATGCAATGCAACGAAAATAAAGAACATAAGAGTGAACACAAATAGTCACACAAAATATAGCAAGGGAGTCACAGAATGTAGGGCACAAATATTCAGCACACATAATAGTCAACTAGACGCAGCGAAATAAAAGACACCACCCTAAAGAAAATCACTGCGCCTGCCCTCGGCCTTAGAAGTTCCCCGAGCTAGATGCTGCTGCTGACCCATGCGCCTCATCCTCTGAAGAATCAGTCATGGAGTCGGTGCTGGAGGATGGTGGCACAATGGTGAGGGGGTCAGGCTGCTCGTCCTCGGAAAGTGACTCCCATATGGAATCGGAGTCTACGCTGGGAAAGTTAATGGGGGACTCCGGAACAGAAGGCCGGGCAGGGGAAGCTACTGGTGGTGGTACTGGTTCGGGTTCAGGGGTGGGCTCTGCTGCTGGGGCTGCTGGGGCTGCTGCAGGTGCTGACTCTGCTGGGGCTGGGGCTGGAGTTGGTGCTGGAGAGGGTGCTGCTGGGGTTCGGGTAGGAGGTGGATGGTGCAGGCTGAGGAGAGGGGGAATCGCATCTCCAAATTTCCACCCGGATGGTGGACTCATACTTAAATCCGCCCCCTCTGGCGCTAAGTATTCGAGCACGCGCATGACGTTGAACAACATGCGCTGCTCGGCAGTGGCTTCCTCAGGCGCCTCCTCAGTCTCAGTCCTTGGGCGCTTGGCACGTGCACGAGGGGGAGAATCCTCGATGGAAATGGTCACTGGCTCCCCCTGTGGTGCACGGGCCCTCTGGTGCGCTCCAGTCTGCGCCCGGGTCCTTGGGCGCCTGACTAGAAGCACCTCTGGTTCTAGGGCCTCCTCCATCTCTTCATCTGCTGCGGCGGCTGCGGCGGCTGCTGCTGCGCCCTGTGCACTGCTCTCTGCTCTGGCCCGCGCACTGCTCTCTGCTCTGGCCCGTGGTGGTCTGGCTGGCTGCAGACGGTAGCACCACTCTAGTGTGCCATCATCCCGAACGGCTACCGCCCTGATTTGCAGCATGTAGGCGCGGTCCAGAGGTATAGGCTGCACCAAGGTGTGCTCTGGCACCTCGGGCTCTCCATGTAAGGCCCGCAGCAGGTGCGTGATAAGGCCTCCACACGTCAGCGGCCCCCTCATGCTGACGCGGCTCCAATGGTGCACCATGTTCAGGATGAACAGCACCTTCCGCTCATAATAAAGCCCCGTCAAAATCTCCATATCCAGGAGGCTGATCTTTGGTGCGCCGTTGAAACGGCCAATGACTGTGTAGGCCACGATGCGCCATAAGTAGAACAGCCATGGGTCGCGCAGCTCTCGGCCCCTGCTGCGCCCCGCGGCGAATGCTGGCCCCGTTGCCATGTCCCGCCAAGCCTCCTGGTTATTGTGCGTGTCTAACTCCTCCTCACGCACCTTGGCGCAACCGAATGCGCGCCTCAGCCTCCTTTCTGAGGCTATGAACCAGACACCCCTGTGTCTATATCTGATCTCCCTGTCCCCTGCCTCCATAGACGCCAGGAACTCACACGTATCTTCCTGGTCTGATGCGCTGCGGAGGTCCATTAGCGCCTCCCAGCCGGCACTCGCTAGCCTCTGCGCCACGAGGTCCTCCAATCCTACCTCGCGCAGGAAGTCTCGGCAGATGTACGGTGTCCCGTACATGTCCAGGCTGATGAATGCTGCATACTTGTTAGCGAAAGCCGCTGGGGTCTCCTGGTCTGTGGCGGGTTTCATCTTGCGCTGGGCTCCGGTCAATCGCGGTCAATGCTCCCCAAAACCCTAAAATTCGAAACTGCCCAGAATCCTCTGAAACTTGCACCGAACGAGCGCCTACTGGTCGCCTACTCAACGCACAAAATAGCACTCCAAGCCGCGCACTCTAGCCTGGTGCGATTTCAAAACCCTAAAAACTGTCTCCTTCGCGCAAACCCTAACAGAAGCGGCTCAAAGCGGAATCGGGGGGGTTACCTGGGTGCTGTGCGGTCGTGTTGTCCTTGAATCCCTCTAGACGGACGGTGGGTTGGGCGCTGATCGACGGCAGGGGTCTGAAGGCGGGAGCTTGTGTGTAACGGTCGAGTGATAAAGTGCTGGGAATTTTCTAAGTCTGGCCTTATATACCCTCCTCTGGCTAGCGCAACGGACCTGCGCACTGATAGGCGCACGGTCCTGCGCACTTGTGTGACTAAAAACTACCAAACCCTAATCTAACTAAAAACACTCAAAAAACAAAACAAGCAGAATAAAATGTCGGGTTACCTCCCGACAAGTGCCTTTGTTTAACGTCGTTGGCTCGACGCTACCTCGTTACGTGCCAAGAAGTGCGTCTGCAGCCCCCCCCCACTCTTGCTCCTGAGTGTCCTTGCGCCAGTGCTTGTGTTACGATCTCATTGGTCCTGCGCAAAGGATACAAGGGAAGGTCAGTATGTGCTACATTATTCGTAATGAGGGTAGATGCAGAGGAAGAAGAGGTATAGGCGATGGGTGCTAGTTCTCCCTCTGAAGCATCTGGTGGTGCGTCTGGCGCAGCAGCTTGCGCGTCCACTATCTCTGGCTCGGCCAAGTCAATGTTGCGTGTTGCGCCATCCCAAGGTTCGCCCAAGTACCGTTTGACTCTCTGCCCGTTAACCTGAAAACGATGCTGGTGCCCGTCTTCTAATTCAATTGTGCCGTAGGGGAAAACCTTGGTGACGGTGTATGGTCCCGTCCACTTGCTGCGCAACTTTCCAGGCATGAGCTTCAGGCGCGATGAAAATAACAGTACCTGGTCTCCTGGTTCAAATGTGCGCCGGAGGATATGCTTGTCATGATACGCTTTGGTGCGCTCCTTGTAATCGCGCAGTCCCTCGTAGGCGTCTAGGCGCAGCTCTTCGAGTTCGCTCAGCTCAAATGCGCGTTCTTGTCCTGCCTCCTCCAAGTTCAAGTTGCAAATACGTAAGGCCCAATATGCCTTGTGCTCGAGCTCTACTGGCAGGTGGCATGCCTTCCCATAGACCAGCCGGAATGGTGAGGTTCCAATGGGCGTCTTGTGTGCAGTGCGGTATGCCCATAGCACATCATCCAGGCGCTGGCTCCAATCCTTGCGCGACGGCCTCACAGTCTTTTCCAAGATGCGCTTGATCTCTCTGTTAGAAACTTCGGCCTGTCCATTTGTCTGCGGATGGTAAGCGGTGGACGTCTTGTGGCGCACACCATAGTGCTTGAAAACTTGCGCCACAACCCTGTTGCAGAAGTGCGTCCCCTGGTCGCTGATAACTGCCTTAGGCACTCCGTACCTGCAAAATATGTTAGTTCTGAGAAAATCAGCGACAGTCTTACCATCATCCTTGCGCGTGGCCTTAGCTTCGACCCATTTGGATACGTAATCCACGGCCACCAGTATGTACTCGTAGCCGGCAGATGGGGGAAATGGACCCATGAAGTCGATTCCCCAAACATCGAACACTTCATCCACCAGAATCGGGGTCTGCGGCATCTCGTTGCGCGCGGAGATTCCTCCAGTGCGCTGGCACCTGTCACACTTCCTGCAGTGGTCATAGGCATCTCTGAATAGGTGCGGCCAGTAGAATCCGCAGTCCAAGATCTTCCTGCTCGTGCGCTTGGGACCGAAATGTCCTCCACAGGCGTGCGCATGACAAAACATCAACACAGAATTAATCTCATGGTCAGGCACGCAACGTCTTAATATCCGATCTGGACCTATTCTAAGCATGTAAGGATCATCCCAAAGGTAATGCTTGGACTCATGTTTCAATCGCATGCACTGAGTTTTATTAAAATGAGGAGGGAACGTACCTGTGACCAGGTAATTTGCGATATGCGCATACCATGGTACCTTACCTGTTAGCGCCATCAGATGCTCGTCAGGGAATGTCTCCTTGATCTGCCCTGGCTCCTCATCCTTTAAGATCCTGCTCAGGTGATCAGCGACGGTATTTTCTGTGCCCTTCTTATCTTTGATCTCTAAGTCGAATTCCTGAAGCAGAAGTACCCAGCGCATCAGGCGCGGCTTGGTCTCTTTCTTGGACATGAGGTAGCGGATAGCTGCGTGGTCCGTGTAGATGATGACTCTGGCGCCTAGAACATATGCTCGGAACTTCTCCAGCGCAAATACAATTGCCAGAAGCTCCTTCTCCGTGGTGGTGTAGTTCTTCTGCGCGGAGTCCAGTGTGCGCGATGCATAGTAGATGGCATGCGGCTTCTTGTCCTCGCGCTGCCCCAAGACTGCTCCTACTGCGTAGTCACTTGCGTCACACATCAGCTCGAATGGCAGGTTCCAGTCTGGTGCGCGCATCACTGGCGCACTGGTCAGCGCTTCTTTCAGCTTATCGAACGCCGCCCTGCACTTATCAGTAAAATCGAAGCACACGTCTTTTTGCAATAGGTTAGACAGGGGTATGCAAATTTTAGAGAAATCCTTAATAAAACGCCTGTAAAACCCAGCATGCCCTAAGAACGATTTCACGTCGCGCACGTTGGTGGCATAAGGCAGATTAGAAATAATATCTATCTTAGCCTTGTCTACCTTAATACCCTCCTCTGAAATGATATGACCCAGTACTACTCCGTGCGTTACCATGAAATGACATTTCTCGTAGTTTAGCACTAAGTTCTTAGAGATGCAGCGCGCTAAGACTTTATCTAGATGTGTTAAGCATGCATCAAAGGTACTCCCATATACAGTGAAATCATCCATGAACACTTCTATGCATATACCAATCATATCAGAGAAAATGCTCATGACAAGGCGTTGGAACGTACCTGGCGCGTTGCACAGCCCAAAAGACATACGCCGAAACGCAAATGTTCCGAAGGGGCATGTGAACGTGGTCTTCTCTTGATCCTCCGCAGCTATGGGTATCTGATTGTAACCTGAATATCCGTCCAAAAAACAAAAGTAAGGCTTACCTGCCAAGCGATCCAGCATCTGGTCCATGAAGGGTAGCGGGAAGTGGTCCTTGCGCGTTACAACGTTCAGCTTCCTGTAGTCGATGCACATGCGCCAGCCAGTTTGTATGCGCTTGGGAACTAGCTCGCCCTGCGCATTCTCCTCCACCGTGATTCCTCCTTTCTTTGGCACAACGTGCACCGGGCTGACCCATTTGCTGTCTGAGATCGGGTAAATGACCCCTGCGTCAAGCAACTTCAGGACTTCCTTTTGCACTACTTCCATCATATTTGGGTTTAACCTGCACTGAGCCTCCCTGGATGGTTTGGCACCATCTTCCAACAGAATTCGGTGCATGCACACGTCTGGGCTCACTCCGCGCAGATCAGCAAGAGTCCATCCAATAGCGCGCTGGTTCCTGCGCAGCACCTGTTGTAAGCGCGCCTCCTGCTCTTTTTCCAATCCCTTCTTGATGATCACTGGCAGGGTGTCCTCATCTCCCAAGAAAATGTACTTGAGGTGCTCCGGGAGTTGCTTCAGTTCGATCTTGGGTGCCTGTTCAATAGAAGGCAAGATTTTGTTAGCGGTGCAAATATGAACTATATCAAGTACCTGTGTGGGTGCTGGTTCAGCACTGCTTAGCTCCTCCTCTTGCTCCTCCAGCTCTGCCTGTGCCCGTAGCTCTGGTCCTATGGTTGCGCTCGCACACTACGCTTCTGTGACTAAATCGTCAAAGCTGTCCATTGCGTGCACAGTGGCGTCCTCATGTGGGTGCTGCATCCCTTCGAAGATGTTGAAATGGATTTCTTCGCCATCTACCTCCATGGAGAGCGTGCCCCTCCACACGTCTATCTTCGTGCGCGCAGTCATCAGAAACGGTCTGCCTAGGAGGATCTGCGCACCGCTGGTGCTTGATTCACCCTCCATTTCGAGCACATAAAAGTCTGCTGGGAACACCAGCTCTCCTACTCGAACTAGGACATCTTCTATCATGCCTGCAGGTTGTTTGCACGATCTATCTGCTAGCTGAATTGTGAGACCTGCAGGTTTTAGTGGTCCAAGGCGCAAGGTCGCATAGAGAGAATATGGTAATAAATTGATTGATGCGCCTAAATCGATCATGCAGTTGCTTACCGTGGTTTTACCTAAGGTGCAAGGGATAGTGAATGTACCTGGATCTCGGCACTTAGGTGGTACCTTTTGTTGCACGATTGCTGAGGCCTGCGCATTTAGCATTACCTGTGCGCATTCGCCTGTCCTTCTTTTATTTGTGCACAGCTCTTTTAAAAACTTCGCATACCTGGGAATCTGTCGAATAGCTTCTATGAGAGGTATGTTGATTTCCACCTTGCTGAACAGCTCATATAGTTCCTTGTCCAGTGCTTCTTTTCTCGCCAGTGGTGCCTGCACAGGGAAAGGAGCAGGTATGTTAGTACAATTTTTGTCCTTGTTTGTCGAGTGAGACATACCTGGCGCTTTGCCCTGCTGGTTCGTGGATGGCGCTTCTGATTGCGCCTCTGGCTCTGGTTGCGCACTCTGAGCTGCTGGATCTGGGACTTGCGTAACTGGTTGCGCGGGCGCGTGCGCGGTCTGCTCTATTCCCACTGTGCGCCCAGTCCTCAGTGTTACTGCATTAACTCCTCCCTTAGGGTTCTGAATCACTTGCGAAGGCAGGTTGCCATCGCTCTTTTTCAGCTCATACACCGTGGTTGCAATTTGTG
This sequence comes from Umbilicus rupestris, assembly GCA_963678935.1. Lineage (NCBI taxonomy): Eukaryota > Viridiplantae > Streptophyta > Magnoliopsida > Saxifragales > Crassulaceae > Umbilicus > Umbilicus rupestris. Next base: position 8,983,202 of record OY787619.1, read on the forward strand.
ATAGATGCTTTTCTATGGATTCGAACCTCTTGTCATACTTTTCGTCATTCTTGCGCACTGTGTCTGCTAGCTGCCCCATGATATCTTCCAAGGATCGCTTTGGTTGCTGATTGTTCTGCGCTGGTGCGTCTGTGCGGCGATGCGGTGGATTGTAGGGTGCAGCTTGTTGCGTCTGCTGTGGCGCGCGCTGATCAGTGGGCTGCCTCTGGAAATTGTTCTCTTCTCTCCATCTGAATCCATTTGCAGCAAGCCCAAAGCGCGGCTGATTCTGCCTCTCCGGTCCTCTGTTGTCCCATCCTCCAAGGGCATTTACATCTCCAGTTTCTTCAAAAAGTGTTGGGCATTCGTCTGTCTTGTGCTCAGTGGACCTGCAGAATTCACATACCTTTGGCGCAACTGGTTGTGCGCTCTGCGCACTCATCAGCTTCTGCAGCATGGCCTTCATTTCTTTGATCTCAGCGCTTGCCTCTACCTGATGCACAGAACGATTACGACTACTTTCAAGTGTCAATTGATGTCTTACCTGCCCAGCAGAATCTTCTATCAGCTGCCATGCATCCTCCGGGTACATGTTGCAAATGTCCCCTCCTGCGCATGCATTCAGTAGTCGCAGCTCCATGGGCAGCAGTCCATTCAGAAAGTTCTCTATCAGCACATTCTGGGGAAGCCCGTGATTGTAGCAGTTGGCTTCCAGCTCCCTGAAACGCTCGTAGTATTCTGACAGAGACTCCCCTGCGCCTTGCCTTGGCGCGGCCAATTCCCTTCTGAGCAGCGCAATCTTCGCTGCTGGATAGAATTTATCTAAGAACTTCTTCTGCAGCTGCTCCCATGTGTGAATAGATCCTGCAGGTAAATTCATTAGCCAGTGTCTAGCTGTATCACTTAGTGAGAATGGAAATGCCTTCATTTTTAGCGCTTCATCGCTTTCCCCTTCGGTCTTCATGTTTTCGCAAATGACCAGGAACTCTCGCACATGCTTGACTGGATTTTCATTGTTCATCCCGTGGAACTTGGGCATGTGATGGATGAGTGAGCTCCTTAGCTCGAAGTGACCGCCTGGTGGAAGCACGATGCACCATGGCTGGTTAACAGTGATAGGGGCCGACATCTCGCGCACTGTTCTGCGTCGCGCGGCTTGTGGCACGGGCGGCGCATGATACACCTCAGCGGCCCTCCTTGCTTCAACCTCGCGCTGCACTTCCTCTCTGAATAGGGCTGCGCGGTTATGTGCCCTTGCTTCCTCTGGGGTTCTGTCTCCCAGGTTATCTCCAACCACACTGTTATCCTCCATGTCCTGATCCAAACTCAAGAAACAAAATTAAATGGCAACGAAGTTGTTGCGTCTGTCAGTGCGCAACTAGAATCTGCGCAGCGCAACTGTTTCAAGGTTGCGCAGGCTGATGTGATTGTGCGCTGTCAGAAACAACAACGAGAAAACAAAACAAAATGAAATAACTAGTTACTAAAATGAGAAATGTAAGCTAGCTAAAACTTAGCTGTGTTGCTCCCCGGCAACGGCGCCAAAATTTGATCGCGCGTCGTTGTGCGCGTCAAATATAATTCCTTCCTCTCCCACTAGTACAGCGGTTAAGTAAGGGTCGATCTCCACAGGGAGCAAGCAGTGAGTCTTAGCCAGTAACCTACACTTAAGAAAACGGGGGTTGCGTGAGTGATTGGGGGTTTTGCGCGATGCGCGAGTAACAGCGAATATCGTAACGCGGGGAATTGCACTAGACGTGCGCAAGCAGTAGAGATTAAGTACTATCTTTATGAGAAGTATTGGGCAGACAATCCTCTATGAATGCATTCCTTATCATCGACTCTAAACGTCTATAGTTTGTGTCCTACTTGGGTTAGTGTCCGGTAAAGGCTTCCTAACACACGCGCATGTTCCGTTCAAAGTTCATGTGCTATTAATCCTAGAACTAGACTAAACAGCTGCGAATCCTGTCACAGTAGCAACTGCTTACCCTAACTCGTTACTCCTAGTTGTCACGATAAGTTTGCGGTTCAAGGCTTCCCCTACTCATGCAACTAGTTTAACATAGGACAAGCAAGCAACACAAGTAGGATTGCGGTTCAAGGCTTCCCCTACTTATGCAACTAACTGTCTCAGTATGCGCAGGATTAATACAAATAAGTAAACTACGCATTAAGCTCAAGTCTCAAAGGTAATACATCATAGATTCATGCCCGACCAACACTAAGTGTTTAGCTAGACATGCTAGTGGTAAACATCATAAAATAGTAAATAACAACTACTGTATCAGAGAAAACGGTAGCAAATAGTTCGTGCAGTGTCTTCTCTTGGCTGGCGCAGTCGGCTGGCGCAACTCTCCTTGACAGGTCCGTGTGTTTTCCAGTTCTGCCGCGCAGTGCCTCTGGAGTGTCACTGAGTGATGATGTTCCGCTCTCTTGAAACCCTAGACTTTCTCTGTTTAAATAGTGCCCCAGGAAGTTCATCTTTTGGCAACTTCCAAATCTGGTCACTGGGACTTTGCGCCTGGCGCACAGCATTGATTGGCGCAATCGGGTAGCGCACCTCTGCTGTCTTTCGCCATTTCTTCTTTTGTTTGCGCCGCTAGCTCCACAGGCTGATTTTTCACTCCTTGAACGCTGCCTGACAGCGCGTATCCGACTTAAGGACTCGTTCTGACCTGATATACAAAAACATTGGAAACGAGTAATCTTGCTCATGAAATATTGCAAACAAGCACAGGGTTATGACCTAAATAATGTGTATAACTAGGCTCTATCAGACATCTAGAGCTGCGGGGGGGGGGGGGGGGGAGCGCATTATTCCTTTCGGGTGGTGTCTTTTTCTTTCATATGCTGAACTTTATTTGATATTCTGTTGCTATATTTGTGTGCTGAACTCCTGTGCTACATATTTTGTGTCCCTATGCTTTATTGCGCTGCTTTGACTATATGTTCTTAGTTTTTATGTTCTTTATTTTGCTTGCATACATGTGCGCGTCCTCCGTGCGCTTGAGCTTGAGTCGTGGGGACACGTCTCTGTTTAAGTGTGGGGGGGGGGGAGCGTTACACTTACATTTCACGTTTTTTGAGCATTTTTAGTGTAGCTTAGTTTAATTGAAGGAAACAGTAGCAGTAGTGCGCTTGTATGCGGGTTGCGCGCACTGTTCAGCTGGTTTTGCGCTACCCATATTGCGTGCGCTGCTATCAACTATTTTAGTATATTTTTTCGTTTTTTCTGCTCCTGTTAGTTGGGATATACAGGGGATGTGGAGTTGGCAGAAACGCCCTAGAGAGGCGGTTAGTCGTTCGCGCTTCAGAGGAGAGGTATATGGTCGAGAGCACGAGTGGAGCCCTGTGCTTCGCGACCTTCGGAACAAGAGAGCGCGCTCAGTCACGCAGATGCCGAAGGCGAATTACCCAAAGCGTGGCGAGGTGGGAAAACAGACCACCTTCCCTCTGGAAGTCGAGCTTAGGAAGGCGGGCGCGGGTGTAAACACGTGCGCCGACCTGCGCAGATAGACCACGGAGGGAGAGCGGGGCAGTGTTCCATAGCTGTTATCCGGAGGCCGAGACTGGAACCGTTCTGGGAATGTGAGAAATCGTAGATAAAGCTGTACAAAAGAAAAACACCAGCAGATGATATGCGCTACAAAAGAATCAGCATGCGCACTAATAAGCACCAGCGTGCGCAAAGTCCACAAAGAAAATCATCAAAAGGTTTGAGCTCCCAGGAAGTGCGCGGAAGAATCACGCATCGGAAGAAGCTTGCGCTGTTAACCATATACCCATCCTCGGAGTGAGAGCTGACAACCTGGAGCCTATAAAGAGCTATCTCCCAGCCATCCAAAATGATCTTCATCTCAGCTGAGAGGTAATGAATTTCGAAATCACTATACTTAAACTGTTGAAAGCAGTTGTGCGCAGGTGGTAGAGCAGCGCAAGGTGACCAGTAGTGCAGATCGCGCCAGAGTGCAAGACTGTGTGCTAGACTCCAGAGAGGTAATGGTATCCATGCTTGAGTGCTTGTTCGAGGACGAACAAGGGGAAAGTGTGGGGGGTTTGATAGAGCCTATTTATACGCATTATTTAGATCATAACCCTATGCTTGTTTGCATTATTTTGTGTACAAGATTACTGGTTTCCAGTGTTTTTGTATTACAGGGCAAAACAAGGGCCTAAGTCGGATACACGCTAACAGGCAGCGTTTAGGACGCACATCACACAGCCTATGGAGCTAGCCGCGCAAACAGAAGAATTGGCAGAGTCGACCACGGTGCGCTAACCGATTGCGCTAAGCAGTATGTCGTGCGCCGTGCGCAGATGATGGTGTTTCCAAATCCTGACACCACCAGATTTGGAAGTTGCTAAGGATGAGCCTCTTGAGCAGTATATAAAGAAGAGAAGGAGGCTAGGGTTTAGGCAATTTTCACAATTCGTACACCAAGGAGGCACTGCGCAGCAGAACTGGAAAACACACGAGCTTGCTGAGAGGATCTGCGCTAGCCGACTGCGCCAGCCAAGACTGCAACCTGCACGCACTGTTTGCTATTGTTTTCTTGGACACCTTAGTTCTTATTTACTGTTTCTATGATGTTTACTACTAGCATGTCTAGCTAAACGCTTAGTATCGGTTGGGCATGAATCTATGAGTATTTCCTTTGAGACTTGCGCTTAATGCATAGCTTGCTTGCTTATATTAATTCTGTGCACATTGTTGGCAGCTAGTTGCATGAGTAGGGGAAACCTTGAACCGCAATCTTACTCGTGTTGCTTGTTGTTGTATGTTAAACTAGTTGAATAGCCTGACGGTGCCAACTAGGAGTAACGCGCTAGCATAGGCAATCACTACCTTGATCGGATTCGTAGTTGTTTAGTCTAGTTCAAGAATTAATAGCACATGAACTTTGATCGGAACATGCGCACATGTTAGGAAGCCTTGACCGGACACTAACTTAAGTAAAACCAAGCTATAGATGTTTAGAGTCAATGATAAGGGATACACTCATAGAGGATTGTCTGCGCCGATACTTCTCATAGTCATAGTACTTAATCTCTACTGCCTGCGCACGTCTAGTGCAATTCCTGCGTTTACGACTGTTTACTCGCGCATAGCGCAACCCCAATCACTCACACCCCCAGCTTTCGTAAGTGTAGGTCACTGGTTAAAACTGAACTGCTTGCTCCCTGTGGAGATCGACCCTGACTTAACTGTTGTACTAGTGGAAGAGGAAGGATTAATTTGACGCAACGACGCGCGATCACCATCCTTGCTTCAACCTCGCGCTGCACTTGCTCTCTGAACAGGGCTGCGCGGTTATGTGCCCTCGCTTCCTCTGGGGTTCTGTCCCCTAAGTTGTCCCCAACGACACATTTATCCTCCATGACCTGTTCTAAATCTCAAAGAAAACGAAATAAAAAGATAACTAAGCTGTTGCGTCTGTCAGTGCGCAACTAGAATCTGCGCAGCGCAACTGTTTCAAGGTTGCGCAGGCTAATGGTGATTGCGCGCTGTCAGAAACAACAACGAAAATAAAGCAAACAGAAATAACTAACTATTAAAAGAAAACCTAAGCTGGTTAAAGCTTATCTGTGTTGCCTTCCCCGGCAACGGCGCCAAAATTTGATCGCGAGTCGTTGTGCACGTCAAATTTATTCCTTCCTCTTCCACTTAGTACAGCGGTTAAGTCGGGGTCGAATCCACAGGGAGGCAGTAGATTAGCTTTAACTAGTAACCTGCAATTACGAAAACTAGGGGTGTGAGTCCTTGGGGTTGCGAAATGTGCGAGTAAACAGTAGTAAACGCGGGAATTGCACTTGACGTGCGCAGGCAGCAGAGATTAAGTACTATGACTATGAGAAGTATCGGCGCAGACAATCCTCTATTAGTGTATTCCTTATCATCGACTCTAAACGTCTACAGTTTGGTTTGCTAATGTTAGTGTCCGATCAAGGCTTCCTAACATGTGCGCATGTTCCGATCAAAGTTCATGAGCTATTAATTCTTAAGACTAGTCTAAGCAGCTGCAAATCCTGTCACAGTAGCAACTGATTATCCTAGCGCGTTACTCCTAGTCGGCACCGTCAGGCTATTCAACTAGTTTAACATACAACAACAAGCAACAAGAGTAAGATTGCGGTTCAGGGCTTCCCCTACTCATGCAACTAGCTGCCAACAATGTGCACAGAATTAATATAAGCAAACAAGTTATGCATTAAGCGCAAGTCTCAAAGGAAATACTCATAGATTCATGCCCAACCGATACTAAGCGTTTAGCTAGACATGCTAGTAGTAAACATCATAGAAACAGTAAATAATATCTAAAGTATGAAAGAAACAACAACTAGCAGGTGCGTGCAGGTTGCAGTGTCTCGGCTGGCACAGTCGGCTAGCGCAGGTCCTCGCAGCAAGCTCGTGTGTTTTTGAATCTGGCTCTCTCTCTCTGATATCTTGTGTCTCTGATGCTTTTATCTGATACTCTCAAACCCTAGCCTTCCTCTCTTTATATACTGCTCAAGAGGCTCAACCTTGGCAACTTCCAAATCTGGTGGTGTCAAGATTTGGAAACACCACTATCTACGCATGGCGCACGACATCTTGGTTAGCGCATTCGGTTAGCGCGCCATAGTCGACTCTGCCAACTTCTCTGTTTGCGCCGCTAGCTCCGCAGGCTGTGTGATTCGCGTCCTAAACACTGCCTGTTAGGGCGTATCCGACTTAGGCCCTTGCTTTGCCCTGAAATACAGAAACACTGGAAACCAGTAATCTTGTACACAAAATAATGCAAACAAGCATAGGGTTAGGATCTAAATAATGTGTATAAATAGGCTCTATCAGGAAGGCAGAGGCAATTCCTTGAGCATCGATAAAAGAGAAGAAATCTTAGTAGAGAATACACACAACTAGAGAGAATTACAGAAGGCTGACAGAGTTGTGGGGTGCGCTGAAGAGATCAGAACTCGGTGAGTTTGGTCAAGTGTTGATCCACAGAATTCAACTGGAGCGTGGCTCGTTGAAAGATCAAACAGAAGCTTCGGAGAACAGCTGCGGATAAACCTATCACAAGCTGTTGGAGAGCCAAATGTCTCTCATTGATATTGTCAGGTGGGCATTGATCAAGGGGGAGCAACATCTTAAATGGAAGAATTCAGAGAGAGAGCCTGACGACGTGGGAGTGGGTGCTAGATATGTTGTCGACTGGAGTTACAACAACTCTATTGTATAGTGTGCTATAGCATTCTGTCTACTACACATTGTAATAGGCTAGGCTAAGTTAATTTGAGTGTTAGGTCTGTAGCTATTCTTTACTGAAAGTGTGCAGGTAGAACGAAGAGAGTCTGTGTGATCAGACTGCGAGCTAGTCTAGGCGGTTAGACTGAGCAAAAGATTTCAACTAGGTGAGAAGTAGAGGTTAGAGTCCTTTGTACATTAAACTGTGATAGTGAAGTCTTGAGGATCGGAATATGATCCTCCCCAGACGTAGGCAAGTTGCCGAATTGGGTGAACAAGTTATTTATGTCTTTCTTATTCTGACAATAGAACAAATTCCACAGAAAGATACATCAAGTGCTACAGCAGAAGCTATAACTCCAGAAGCTGTAACTTACAATCAGCAACGCAGTCAAATTTCAAACTTCCACCACAGTATATGGACCTGTCTAACGAGAACGCAGCTTTCCAGGCATTAGTTTAAGTTTGGAGAAAAAAGCAATACCTTTTGTCCAACGTCGAACGAGGGTCTGAGAATGAATTTATCATGGTAAAGCTTAATTCGCTCTTTGTAGTAAGATCGTCTCTCATAAGCTTCTAAGCGCAGCTCCTCTAGCTCATTCAGCTGCAATCTCCTTTCAATACCTGCAGTAGCCAAGTCGAAGTTACATGACTTAATTGCCTTATTAGCTTTGTGTTCTAACCTCAACCGGAAAGTGACAAGCTTTGCCATGAACGAGTCTAAATGGAGAGGTCCTAATATGCGTCTTGTAGGATGTTCTATAGGCCCACAATGCTTCATCCAACCTTGTGGACCAGTCCTTCTTTGAAGGCTCAACCATTTTCTCCAGAATTGACTTGATTTCCCTATTGGAGATCTCTGCTTGCCCATTTGTTTGTGGATGGTAGGCTGTCGATACTCGCTGATGCACTCCAAATTACTTAAATACCGCAGCCATCGATTTGTTGCAGAAGTGTGATCCTTGATCGCCGCTTTCGGCACTCCTTACCTACAAAAAATGTTAGTACGCAAGAAATCTACAACAGTTTTTCCATCATCATTTCTAGTGGTCTTAGCTTCACCCATATCGAGACATAATCCATAGCAACCAAAATGTATTGATAACCATAAGAAATAGGAAATGGTCCCATAAAGTATATGCCCCAAATATCAAAGACTTCATCAACAATTATCGAATTTTGAGACATTTCATTCCTAGCAGAAATGTTTCCCACCGTCTGGCATTTATCACAATTCTTACAATGGTTTAAGCATCTCTAAACAAATGAGGCCAAAAGAGTCCACTATCCAGAATTTCCTAGCGGTTCTCTTATGACCAAAATGGCCATCATAAGCATGTTCATGACAAAAAGACAAAATTGATGAGATCTCATTTTCTGGCACACATCTTCTAACTATCTGATCTGCATCAATCTTCCACAAATAAGGATCATCCCATATATAATATCTAGAATCATGCTTGAGTTTCAATCTTTGAGTTCTATTGAGAGATGGAGGAAACTTACCTCCCACCAGGTAGTTAACTATGTTAGCATACCATGGTGTCTTTATATGCACAGCGAAAAGATGCCCATCAGGGAACATTTCCGTTAATGCCACCGCATCCTCCTCCATGATTAATGTGCTCAGGTGGTTAGCTACCGTGTTCTCACTCCCCTTCTTGTCTTTGATTTCAACGTTAAATTCCTGAAGTAGTGGGATCCATCTGATGTGCCATGGCTTGGACTCCTTCTTGGCCATCAAGTGCCTAATTGCTGCATGATCAGAAAATACAATAACCTTAGAGCCAAGTAAGTATGAACGAAAATTTTCAAGAGCAAACACAATAGCTAAAATCTCCTTCTCTATGGTGGAATAATTTTTTTGTGCAGCGTCTAGAGTCCAAGATGCATAATGAATCACCACAGGCTTTTTATCCTTCCGTTGTCCAAGCACCGCACCAACAACATAGCCGCTCGCATCACATATAACCTCAAAGGGTTGGGTACAATCTGGTGCTTGTATTATTGGTTCACTCGTCAAGGTTGTCTAAGTTCTTCGAAAGCTGCCTATCATTAAAATCAAAAGGAACATCTGTCTGCAACAATCTAGACAATGGCAATGCGGTCTTGGAAAAGTCTTTAACAATCCTGCTATAAAATCGTGAATGTCCTAGGAAAGACTTGATACCACACTGGTCAGTAGGATAAGGCAATCCACAAATTAAATCAATTTTCATTTTGTCTACCTAGATACCTTCCTCATAAACAATATGACCTAAGACAACACCATGTGTGACCATGAAATGACACTTTTCATAATTTAGCACCAAATTCATCTCAATACAACTTGTGAGTACCCTATCTAATTTATGCAAGCATTCATCAAAAGTATTTCCATACACACTGAAGTCGTCCATGAACACTTCTACACAATCACTTATCAAATCAGAAAATATGCTCATGACAACACATTAAAAAGTACCTGATGCATTACACAACCCGAAGGACATGCGCCTAAATGCAAACGTACCGAAAGAGCATGTGAATGTCGTCTTTTCTTGAGCCTCGGCTGCAATTGGGATCTGATTGTACCCAGCAATTCCATCGAGGAAGCAAAAAATAAGGCTTCCTTGCAAGCCTGTCCAGCATTTTGTCGATGAATGATAGTGGGAAATGATCCTTGCGTGTGGCTGCATTCAGCCATTATGCACTCTTTTTGGTACAGGCTACTCCTTGTCATTCATCTCCATTGTAATTCCGGTTTTCTTGGGCACCACATGCAAAGGGCTCACCCATTCACTATCAGATATTGGATAGATCACACCGGCATCTAGTAGTTTCTGCACTTTCTTCTAGACAACCTCCATCATCAGTGGGTTCAAGCGACGGTATGGTTGTCTCACAGGTTTTGCTAGTTCCTTCAAAAAACTCTGATGCATATAAAATGTTGGACTAATTCCTTTAATGCCATCCAATGTCCATTTTATTGCAGTCTTGTGCTCTTTTAGTACTCGTGCCAGTCTTTCTTCTTGATCTCCTCCAATTCCTCTCTTAATAATAACCGGCAATGTCTCGTCTTCTCCCAAGAAAATGTACTTCAAACGCTCCAGTAAAGGCTTAAATTGTTGATGCGCGCGTCGTTGTGCGCGTCAAATTAATTCCTTCCTCTTCCACTTAGTATAGCGGTTAAGTCGGGGTCGAATCCACAAGGAAGCAGTAGATTAGCTTTAACTAGTATCCTGCACTTACGAAAACTGGGGGTGTGAGTGATTGGGGTTTGCGCGTTGCGTGAGTAAACTGTAGTAAACGCAGGATTTGCACTAGACGTGCGCAGGCAGTAGAGATTAAGTACTATGACTATGAAAAGTATCGGCGCAGACAATCCTCTATGAGTGTATTCCCTATCATCGACTCTAAATGTCTATAGTTTGGTTTGCTAATGTTAGTGTCCGATCAAGGCTTCCTAACATGTGCGAATGTTCCGATCAAAGTTCATGAGCTATTAATTCTTAAGACTAGTCTAAGCAGCTGCGAATCCTGTCACAGTAGCAACTGATTAACCTAGCGCGTTACTCCTAGTCGGCACCGTCAGGCTATTCAACTAGTTTAACATACAACAACAAGCAACACGAGTAAGATTGCGGTTTAAGGCTTCCCCTACTCATGTAACTAGCTGCCAACAATGTGCACAGTATTAATATAAGCAAACAAGCTATGCATTAAGCGCAAGTCTCAAAGGAAATACTCATAGATTCATGCCCAACCGATACTAAGCGTTTAGCTAGACATGCTAGTAGTAAACATCATAGAAACAGTAAATAATATCTAGAGTATCCAAGAAAACAATAGCAAACAGTGCGTGCAGGTTGCAGTCTCGGCTGGCGCAGTCGGCTAGCGCAGGTCCTCTCAGCAAGCTCGTGTGTTTTTGATCCTGTCGCTCTCTCTCTGAATTATGATATGATGATGAAACCCTATCCTTCTTCTCTTCTTTATATACTGCTCAGAGGCTCATCCTTGGAAACTTCCAAATCTGGTGGTGTCAGGATTTGGAAACACCACCATCTGCGCATGGCGCACGGCATCTTGGTTAGCGCAATCGGTTAGCGCACCGTGGTCGACTCTGCCAATTCTTCTGTTTGCGCCGCTAGCTCCGCAGGCTTGTGTGATGTGCGTCCTAAACGCTGCCTGTTAACGCGTATCCGACTTAGGCCCTTGTTTTGCCCTGAAATACAAAAACACTGGAAACCAGTAATCTTGTACACAAAATAATGCAAACAAGCATAGGGTTAGGATCTAAATAATGTGTATAAATAGGCTCTATCAAACCCCCCACACTTGCCCCTTGTTCGTCCTCGAACAAGCACTCAAGCACGGATACTATTACCTCTCTGGAGTCTAGCGCACAGTCTTGCACTCTGGCGCAATCTGCACTACTGATCACCCTGCGCGCATCTGCTTTCAACAGTTCTAATATAATGATTTCGCAATTCATTACCTCTCAGCTAGGATGAAGATCATTTCGGATGGCTAGGAGATAGCTCTTCATAGGCTCCAGGTTGTCAGCTCTCACTCCGAGGATGGGTATATGGTTAACAGCGCAAGCTTCTTCCGGTGCGTGATTCTTCCGCGCACTTCCTGGGAACTCAAGCCTTTTGATGATTTTCTTTGTGGACTTTGCGCACGCTGGTGCTTATTTGTGCGCATGCTGATTTTTTTTGTAGCGCATATCATCTGCTGGTATTTTTCTTTTGTACAGCTTTGTCTATGGTTCCTATCTTTCCCAGAACGGTTCCAGTCTCAGCCTCCGGATAACAGCTATGGAACACCGCCCCGCTCTCCCTCCGTGGTCTATCTGCGCAGGTCGGCGCACGCGTTTACTCCCGCGCCCGCCTTCCTGAGCTCGACTTCCAGAGGAAAGGTGGTCTGTTTTCCCACCTCGCCACGCTTTGGGTATTCGCCTTCGGCATCTGCGTGACTGAGCGCGCTCTCTTGTTCCGAAGGTCGCGAAGCACAGGCCTCCACTCGAGCTCTCGACCATATACCTCTCCTCTGAAGCGCGAACGACTAACCGCCTCTCTAGAGCGTTTCTGTCAACTCCACATCCCCTGTATATCCCAACTAACAGGAGCAGAAAAACGAAAAAATATGCTAAAACAGTTGATAGCAGCGCATGCAATATGGATAGCGCAAAACAAGCTGAATAGTGTGCGCAACCCGCACTTAAGCGCACTATTACTACTGTTTTCTTCAACTAAACTAAGCTACACTATAAAGCTGAAAAAAACGTGAAATGTAAAGGTAACGCTCCCCCCCACACTTAAACAGAGACATGTCCCCACGACTCAAGCTCAAGCGCACGGAGAACGCGCACATGTATGCAAGCAAAATAAAGAACATAAAAACTAAGAACATATAGTCAAAGCAGCGCAATATAGCATAGGGACACAAAATATGTAGCACAAGAGTTCAGCACACATATAGCAACATAATATCGAATAATGTTCAGCATATAAAAGAAAAAGACACCACCCGAAAGGAATAATGCGCCCTCCCTACAGCTCTATATGTCCTCTGAGCTAGACGCAGCCGCTGAACCATGCGCCTCCTCCTCTGAAGAATCCGTCACATAATCGGTGCTGGAGGAAGGCGGGAAAATAGAAAGGGCGGCAGGCTGCGCCACGAAGTCGTCCTCTGAGACGGGATCCCATAGCGAGTCTGAGCTGGTGCTAATGATGGGTTCGGCTACAGGGGACCTCGGAATGGACGGCTGGGCAGGGGATGGTGCAGGTGCTGGTACTTGTGCTGGTTCTGGGGTGGGCTCTGTTTCTGTGGCTGCTGGGGCTGGCTCTGGTGCTGGGACTGGGGAAGGAGAGGGCTCTGCTGGATGCACTGGGGGCTGAGTAAGAGGGCTGGCTGGCTGGTGCGGCTCGCTGGGGGAACCGGGAGGTGGCCGATGCAGGCTGAGGAGAGGGGGAATCGCGTCTCCAAATCTCCACCCTGATGGTGGGCTCATGCTTAAGTCCGCCCCCTCTGGCGCTAAATACTCGAGCACGCGCATGACGTTGAACATCATGCGCTGCTCTGCTGATGCTTCCTCAGGCGCCTCCTCAGCCTCGATCCTCGGGCGCTTCCTTTGTGCACGCGGGGGAGAATCCTCGATGGAAATGGTAACTGGCTCCCCCTGCGGTGCACGGGCCCTCCGATGCGCTCCAGTTTGCGCGCGGGTCCTTGCGCGCCTGACTGGAGGCACAACTGGCTCTGGGGCCTCGTCCTCCTCCATCTCCTGCGCAGCCTCTGCTGCTTGCGCGCTGCTCTCTGCTCGTGGCCGCTGCACTCTGGCCGGCTGCAGGCAGTAGCACCACTCCAATGTGCCATCCTCTTTCACGGCTACCGCCCTTATCTGCAGCATGTGGGCGCGGTCCAGAGGAACAGCCGGCACCATTGTGTGCTTGGGCACCTCAGGCTCTCCATGCAACGCACGCAGCAGGTGCGTAATAATTCCTTCGCAAGTCAGCGGCCCCTTGGTGCTGACTCGGCTCCAGTGGTGTACCATGTTCAGGACAAAAAGCACCCTCTTCCCATAATAAAACCCTTCAAGATCTCCATATCCAGTAGGCTGATCTTCGGCGCATTATTAAAACGCCCAATAATCGCATAGGAGACCAAGCGCCACAAGTAGAACATCCACGGGTCACGCAGCTCTCGTCCCCTGCTGCGCCCCGCCGCAAAAACTGGCCCGGTCGCCATCTCGCGCCACGCCTCTTGATTCGTGTGCGCGTCCATGTCAGCTTCTCGCACCTTAGCGCACCTCAGTGTGCGCTTCAGCCTCTTAGCCGAGGCAATGTACCACACCCCTCGGTGCCGGTACCTTATCTCCATCTCACCTGGTTCTAACGACGCCAGGAACTCGCAGGTGTCCTCCCTGTCTGCTGCGCTGTTGATCTCCAACAGCGCCTCCCAGCCCGCCAGCGCGAGCCTCTCCAAGATTAGGTCCTCCATACCGACCTCCCGCAGGAACTCCCTGCTGATGTACGGAGTCCCGTACATCTCAAGCCTCAGGAAGGCCGCGTACTTGCTGGCGAAGTGAGCTGGGGTAGCTTGGTCCTCGACAGGCTGCATCGTGGCTGGGTCTCTCTGGTCAACGCCGGTCAACACCTTCTAAAGCTCAGAAAATCAAAACTCCTCCAAATGCCCTGAAACTTTCACCAACTGGGCGCCTACTCCCCGCCTACAAAACCCACTAACCAAACCTCCAATCGGTGCACGCTAGCTTGGTGCGATTTCAGACCTAGGTCACCCTTCTTCTCGCACAAACCCTCATGCAATCGGCTCAAATCGGGGGGAAAGGTTACCTGGAGGGTGGTCGACGGAGTGCTCCTCAAATCTTTCTAGACGGAAGCTGGTTTGAGTGCCGGACGGTGAGCGGAGGTGTGAGGGCGGGAGTTTTTCTTGCAACGGTCGAGTGAAAAAGTGCTGAAATTTTCTAAGTACTGCCCTTATATACCACCTGACTGGCGCAGCTGTCCTGCGCACTGAAGTGCGCACGGACCTGCGCACTGCTGCTCGACTTAAAAACTACAAGACCTAAGCTAGCTAAAAGATACTAGAAACACTAAAAGAAAAAAAAACATGTAAAAGTAAAACGAGTCGGGTTACCTCCCGACAAGTGCCGTTGTTTAACGTCGTTGGCTCGACTGTACCTCGTTACTTGAGTGAAAGTATACCAGCGACCTCCCCCACACTTGCTCCTGAGTGACCCTGCGCTTGTGCATGCGTTGTGTTCTTCTTGATCCTGCGCAAATGGTCGGGCGGGTGGTCAGCATGGTTAATAGTATGTGATAAATGATAAGTAACGAGGGTAGGTAAAGAGGGAGAAGAAATATGAGCAATAGTCCCCTGTTCTCCCTCTGGCGCGTCTGATGGTGACTCTAGCGCAGCAACCTGCGCATCTGCTATCTCAGGTTCTGCCAATTCAATTTCGCGCGCTGTGTCATCCCAAGGTTCTCCTAGATACCGTTTGACTCTCTGCCCACTGACCTGAAAACGATGCCGGTGCTCGTTTTCTAACTCGATTGTTCCGTAGGGGAAAACCTTGGTGACTGTGTACGGTCCTGTCCATTTGCTGCGCAGCTTTCCAGGCATCAGCTTCAGGCGTGATGAGAACAATAATACCTGGTCTCCTGGCTCAAAAGTGCGTCTGAGGATATGCTTGTCATGAAACGCCTTTGTGCCCGCTTTGTAATCGCGCAGTCCCTCATAGGCATCCAGGCGCAGCTCTTCTAATTCGCTTAGCTCAAATGCACGCTCCTTTCCGGCCTCGTCTAAGTTCAGGTTGCAAATGTGTAATGCCCAATATGCTCTGTGCTCTAACTCCACTGGCAGGTGGCATGCTTTTCCGTAAACCAACCGGAACGGTGAAGTCCCAATTGGCGTCTTATGCGCAATGCGGTATGCCCACAGCGCGTCGTCAAGGCGCTGGCTCCAATCTTTGCGCGATGGTCGCACAGTCTTCTCCAGGATGCGCTTGATCTCTCTGTTGGAAACTTCGGCCTGTCCATTTGTCATAGGATGATAAGCCGTGGACGTCTTGTGGCGCACTCCATAATGCTTGAAAACTTGCGCCACAATCCTGTTGCAAAAATGCGTCCCCTGGTCGCTAATGATCGCCTTAGGTACCCCGTACCTGCAAAAGATGTTAGTTCTCAAAAAATCAGCGACTGTCTTACCATCATCCTTTCTTGTGGCCTTAGCCTCGACCCATTTGGAGACATAGTCCACCGCGACCAATATATATTCATAGCCGGCAGATGGGGGAAATGGCCCCATGAAGTCAATTCCCCATATATCAAACACTTCATCCACTAGAATCGGCGTCTGTGGCATCTCGTTGCGCGCTGATATGCCTCCTGTGCGCTGGCACCTGTCACAGTTCCTGCAGTAGTTATATGAGTCACTGAACAAGCGCGGCCAATAAAATCCACAGTCCAGGATCTTTCTGCTAGTGCGCTTTGGACCGAAGTGTCCTCCACATGCGTGCGCATGACAAAACATCAAAACTGAGTTAATTTCATGGTCAGGCACGCAGCGCCTTAAAATCTGATCAGGCCCTATTCTGAGCATATATGGATCATCCCAAATGTAATGCTTGGACTCATGTTTCAATCTCATGCACTGGGTTTTATTGAAATGAGGAGGAAACGTACCTATGACCAGGTAATTCGCAATGTGCGCATACCATGGTACCTTACCTGTCAGCGCCATCAGATGCTCGTCAGGAAATATCTCCGTGATCTGCCCTGGCTCCTCCTCTTTCACGATCCTGCTCAGGTGGTCAGCAACTGTATTCTCCGTGCCCTTCTTATCCTTAATTTCTAAGTCAAATTCCTGAAGTAGGAGCACCCAGCGCATCAGGCGCGGCTTAGTTTCCTTCTTGGTCATTAGGTAACGGATGGCTGCGTGGTCTGTGTATATGATGACCCTAGCGCCTAGAACATATGCGCGAAACTTCTCCAGCGCAAACACAATTGCCAGAAGCTCCTTCTCCGTGGTGGTGTAGTTTCGCTGCGCAGCGTCTAGTGTGCGCGATGCATAATAGATGGCGTGCGGTTTCTTGTCCACTCGCTGCCCCAGGACTGCACCTACTGCATAATCGCTTGCGTCGCACATCAGTTCAAATGGCAGGTTCCAGTCTGGCGCGCGCATTATTGGCGCACTTGTCAGCGCCTCCTTCAGCTTATCAAATGCGGCCCTGCACTCATCAGTAAACTCGAAACACACATCCTTTTGCAAGAGGTTAGATAGGGGTATACAAATTTTAGAAAAATCCTTTATGAATCGCCTGTAAAACCCGGCATGCCCAAGGAATGATTTCACATCGCGCACGCTAGTGGCATAAGGTAGATTGGAAATAAGATCAATTTTAGCTTTATCTACCTTGATCCCCTCCTGCGAGATAATATGTCCTAGTACTACACCATGCGTTACCATGAAATGACATTTTTCATAATTGAGCACTAGGTTCTTTGAAATGCAGCGCGCTAAGATCTTATGAAGATGCGTTAAGCATGCATCAAAGGTACCTCCCTATACAGTAAAATCATCCATGAACACTTTTATGCATATACCAATCATATCAGAAAATATGCTCATGACTAGACGTTGGAACGTACCTGGCACGTTACACAGCCCAAATGACATGCGCTGAAACGCAAACGTACCGAACGGGCAGGTGAACGTGGTCTTCTCTTGATCCTCCGCAGCTATGGGTATCTGATTGTACCCTGAATATCCGTCCAAGAAGCAAAAGTAGGGCTTCCCCGCTAATCGGTCTAGCATCTGGTCCATGAAGGGTAGCGGGAAATGGTCCTTGCGCGTGACTGCGTTAAGCTTCCTATAGTCGATGCACATGCGCCATCCAGTTTGTATGCGCTTGGGAACTAGCTCGCCCTGCGCATTTTCTTCTACTTTGATTCCTCCTTTCTTTGGCACAACGTGCACTGGACTGACCCATTTGCAGTCTGAGATCGGGTAAATGACTCCTGCGTCGAGTAGCTTAAGGATCTCCTTCTGCACTACCTCCATCATATTCGGGTTTAATCTGCGCTGAGCCTCCCTGGATGGTTTGGCACCATCTTCCAATAGAATTCTATCCATGCACACGTCTGGGGTCACTCCACGCAGATCGGTAAGTGTCCATCCTATAGCGCGCTGGTTCCTGCGCAGCACCTGCCGTAATTGCGCCTCCTGCTCCTCTTCTAATCCTTTCTTTATGATCACTGGCAGGGTGTCTTCGTTTCCCAGGAATATGTACTTGAGATGCTCTGGAAGTTGCTTCAGCTCGACCTTGGGTGCCTGTTCAATAGAGGGCAAGATTTTATTAGCAGTGCAAACATGAACTATGGCCTGTACCTGTCAGGGTTCTGGTTTAGCACTGCTCAGCTCCTCTCCCTGCGCCTCCAGCTCTGCCTGTGCCAGTGTTATAGGTTATTCTGCTGCGCTTGCACATTCCGCATCTGCGACCAAGTCGTCTATCTGTCCATTGCGTGCACTGTGGCGTCTTCATGAGGATGTTGCATCCCCTTGAATATGTTGAAATGGATTTCTTCGCCATCAACCTCCATGGAGAGCGTGCCCCTCCACACGTCTATCTTTGTGCGCGCGGTCATCAGAAAAGGTCTGCCCAGTAGGATCTGCGCACTGCTGGTGCTTGATTCACCCTCCATTTCTACCACATAGAAATCTGCTGGGAACACCAGCTCTCCTACTCGCACAAGAACATCCTCTATCATGCCTGCAGGTTGTTTGCACGACCGATCTGCTAGCTGAATGGTGAGACCTGCAGGCTTTAGTGGTCCAAGGCGTAATGTCGCATATAGGGAATAGGGTAGCAAATTTATGGATGCGCCTAAGTCAATCATGCAATTGCTTACTGTGGTTTTACCTAAAGTGCATGGGATGGTGAACGTACCTGGGTCTCGGCACTTAGGTGGTACCTTATGTTGCACGATCGGTGAGGCCTGAGCATTTAGCATTACCTGTGCGCACTCGCCTTTCCTCCTCTTGTTTGTGCACAGCTCCTTTAAAAACTTGGCGTACCTAGGGATCTGCCGAACTGCTTCAATAAGGGGAATGTTTATTTCCACCTTACTGAATAACTTGTATAGCTCCTTGTCTAGCGCTTCCTTCCTAGCCGATGGTGCCTGCACAGGGAAAGGTGCAGGTATATTAGTACGATTCGTGCCCTTATCTTTTAATTGTGTTATACCTGGCGCTTCGCCCTGCTGGCTTGTGGCTGGCACTTCTGGTTGCGCGTCTGGCTCCGGTTGCGCATTCTGCTCTGCTGGATCCGGGACTTGCACAAATGGTTGCGCGGGCGCCTTCGCGGTCTGCTCTATTTCTATAGTGCGCCCAGTCCTCAGTGTCACTGCATTGACTCCTTCTTTGGGGTTCTGAATCACTTGCGAAGGTAGGTTGCCATCGCTCTTTTTTAGCTCATACACCGTGGTAGCGATCTGTGATAGCTGCTTTTCAATGGACTCGAACTGCTTGTCATACTTCTCATCATTTTTGCGCACTGTGTCTGCTAGCTGCCCCACGATATCTTCCAAAGATCGCCTTGGTTGCTGGTTGTTATGCGCTGGTGCGTCAGTACGGCGATGCGGTGGATTGTAGGGCGCAGCTTGTTGCGTCTGCTGTGGCGCGCGCTGATCTGTGGACTGCCGCTGGAAATTGTTTTCCTCCTTCCATCTGAACCCATTTGCGGCCAGTCCAAAACGCGGCTGATTCTGTCTCTGTGGCCCTCTGTTATCCCATCCTCCAAGAGCATTGACATCTCCAGATTCCTCAAACAGCGTGGGACATGCATCGGTTTTGTGTTCGGTGGAATTGCAGAATTCACACACCTTTGGCGCAACTGGTTGTGCGCTTTGCGCACTCATCAACTTCTGCAGCATGGCCTTCATTTCCTTGATCTCAGCGCTTGTTTCTACCTGATGCACAGAACGAGCACGACTATTTTCAAGTGTTAGCTGATGTCTTACCTGCCCAGCAGAGTCTTCTATCAGCTGCCACGCGTCTTCTGGGTACATGTTGCAAATGTCGCCTCCTGCGCATGCGTTCAATAGTCGCAGCTCCATGGGTAGCAGTCCATTCAGAAAGTTCTCTATCAGCACATTCTGGGGCAGGCCGTGATTGTAGCAGTTGGCCTCTAGCTCCCTGAAACGCTCGTAATACTCTGACAGCGACTCTCCTGCGCTCTGCCTAAGTGCGGCCAGCTCCCTCCTGACTAGCGCGATCTTTGCTGCGGGATAAAATTTGTCCAGGAACTTCTTCTGCAGCTGCTCCCATGTGTGAATTGATCCTGCTGGTAAGTTCATTAGCCAATGCCTGGCCGTGTCACACAGTGAAAATGGGAATGCTTTCATCTTCAGCGCCTCATCGCTTTCCCCTTCGGTCTTCATGTTCTCGCAAATGACTAGGAACTCTCGCACATGCTTGACTGGATTTTCGTTGTTCATCCCGTGGAACTTGGGCATGTGATGAATGAGCGAGCTCCTTAGTTCAAAATGTCCGTCTGGCAGAAGCACGATGCACCATGGCTGGTTAACAGTGAGTGGGGCTGACATCTCGCGCATCATCCTGCGTCGCGCAGCTGGTCGCGCGGGTGGCGCATTATACACTTCAGCGGCCATCCTTGCTTCAACCTCGCGCTGCACTTCCACTCTGAACAGGGTTGCGCGGTTATGTGCTCTCGCTTCTTCCGGGGTTTTGTCCCCTAAGTTGTCTCCAACGACACTGTTATCCTCCATGACCTATTCTAAATCTCAAAGAAAACGAAATTAAAAGATAACTAATGCTGCTGCGTCTGTCAGTGCGCAACTAGAATCTGCGCAGCGCAACTGTTTCAAGGTTGCGCAGGCTAATGGTGATTGCGCGCTGTCAGAAACAACAACGAAAATAAAGCAAACAGAAATAACTAACTATTAAAAGAAAACCTAAGCTGGTTAAAGCTTATCTGTGTTGCTTCCCCGGCAACGGCGCCAAAATTTGATGCGCGCGTCGTTGTGTGCGTCAAATTAATTCCTTCCTCTTCCACTTAGTACAGTGGTTAAGTTAGGGTCGAATCCACAAGGAAGCAGTAGATTAGCTTTAACTAGTATCCTGCACTTAGAGTGATTGGGGTTTGCGCAATTAGAGTGATTGGGGTTTGCGCGATGCGCGAGTAAACTGTAGTAAACGCAGGAATTGCTCTAGACGTGCGCAGGCAGTAGAGATTAAGTACTATGACTATGAAAAGTATCGGCGCAGACAATCCTCTATGAGTGTATTCCCTATCATCGACTCTAAATGTCTATAGTTTGGTTTGCTAATGTTCGTGTCCGATCAAGGCTTCCTAACATGTGCGCATGTTCCGATCAAAGTTCATGAGCTATTAATTCTTAAGACTAGTCTAAGCAGCTGCGAATCCTGTCACAGTAGCAACTGATTAACCTAGCGCGTTACTCCTAGTCGGCACCGTCAGGCTATTCAACTAGTTTAACATACAACAACAAGCAACACGAGTAAGATTGCGGTTCAAGGCTTCCCCTACTCGTGTAACTAGCTGCCAACAATGTGCACAGAATTAATATAAGCAAACAAGCTATGCATTAAGCGCAAGTCTCAAAGGAAATACTCATAGATTCATGCCCAACCGATACTAAGCGTTTAGCTAGACATGCTAGTAGTAAACATCATAGAAACAGTAAATAATATCTAAAGTATCCAAGAAAACAATAGCAAACAATGCGTGCAGGTTGCAGTCTCGGCTGGCGTAGCAAGCTCGTGTGTTTTTGATCCTGTCGCTCTCTCTCTGAATTATGATATGATGATGAAACCCTAGCCTTCTTCTCTTCTTTATATACTGCTCAGAGGCTCATCCTTGGCAACTTCCAAATCTGGTGGTGTCAGGATTTGGAAACACCACCATCTGCGCATGGCGCACGGCATCTTGGTTAGCGCAATCGGTTAGCGCACCGTGGTCGACTCTGCCAATTCTTCTGTTTGCGCCGCTAGCTCCGCAGGCTTGTGTGATGTGCGTCCTAAACGCTGCCTGTTAACGCGTATCCGACTTAGGCCCTTGTTTTGCCCTGAAATACAAAAACACTGGAAACCAGTAATCTTGTACACAAAATAATGCAAACAAGCATAGGGTTAGGATCTAAATAATGTGTATAAATAGGCTCTATCAATTGTATCTCAGGAGCCTACACAACAATGGAACAAGCGTAGTTTTACTGCATAAATTAATTGCATTGACTTCATACTTGGGGTGAGTGATCCATCCTCTCATAGCATTCGAACAATATTACTAGTATCATGGATGAACCGCTCAGCAGATTCCTTGGTGTCCAGAGGACTAACTCCAATATATCTTTCCCACACGGTATATCCGACTCGAGTGCCGCATCATCAATGAGGTTCAAAACATATATCCCTGCAATGTCTAGTGAGTATCGCGTAGAGAGATCACCATCTACCTCCATGGAGAGATCACCGGTGTATGTATCAATCTTTGTCTTCACGGTCACCATAAAGGGTCTCTCTAGCATTGACTTACCTGGATCCTTACATTTTTGTGCTACCTTACAATGAAGAATGGCTGAGATGTTCTTCCTTAAATTCACTTGCTCGTGTTTCAGTCCTCCTCTTCAATTAGTGCACAACTCTTTAAGGAATTTAGCATATCTTGGGATTTGCTTTATCGCGTTAAGGAGTGGGATTGTGATCTTTGCTAAACAACTCCAATAACTCTTGATCCGCTGCTAGATTTCTATTAGGTCTCGATACCTGCATAGGAAATGGAAGTGGGGGATTAGAACTCACTATTCTAAAGTTTCTGGAAGAGGCTCCCGCGGACCCTGAGGCATTTTCCTCCGCGGATGGTTCTAAACTCTCTCTCTTTTGTCCACACCCTCCACGGGGTTTGCTGGACCAATTTCCAGATTGCTACTCACCTTCCCCCTTCAAGTTTCTTGCCACTTCTCAAAGTCAATGCACGAATATTTCATTTTGGATTGTAATTGTCTGTGAGGGAAGCTTTCCTTTATCATTCTTGAGCTCACACACAGTATGCTAATCCACCATCGGTCTTTGCTTGATTATTCTGCACATTCGTTGCTAACTCCTTGACCACTTCTTCTAATGATTTGTTTGAGTTCACATTACTCAAGCCAGCTTGGTTGTAATTCCGCCTCTGTTGATACTGGCCATTAGCATTAACATTGTACCTCTCCTGTTGTTGAAATGGAGGGCGGTAAGGCTGTGCTTGTTGCTGGTTTTTTCCTTGGTTGTTCTGGAATCCTCCTTCATTTCTCCAACTCAATACATTCTCTGCAAGTCCAAATTTCCAAGGTGCTTGCCTATTGTTGAAGTTCTAGAACCCTCCCATGGCATTCACCTCAACTCATCATCATGAAGGGTAAGGCACGGATCTATTTTGTGGCTTGCAGCACCACAAAATTCACAAGGCTTAACCCTATTCACCTGCCCAACCATCAATTTTTGCATAACTTCCTTGAACTCCTTGATTTTGTTGGCCATTTGCCTAGTGTTGGAATTCACATGTGAAACATTCTTCATTCGGCTAGTGTCGTCCCTTCGACCAGCCTCTTCTCTAAACCAAGCACTTTCAGCAGTCTCAGAGACTAACTCCCGCATCTCAGTAGGTGTCAAGTTCAATAATGTTCCACCAGCCGCGGCATCCAATAACATACTCTCAAGAGGTCTCAATCCGTCTAACAAGTACTCTGCAAGAATTTTCTCCGTAACACCCAAGTTACAACAACTTTGTCCTAATGCGTTGAATCTCTCCATGTAATCATATATAGACTTGCTGGGTCCTTGTTTTATGGTAGACAACTCTCTGCTCACTTGAGTATCCTTCGCAGGTGGATGTATTAATCAAGAAATTTCCTCTGCATCTGACCTAGGTTTTTGCAAGATCAGTTAAACTTACCTTTAGTTTGAACCTTTCCTCTGGAGCAGCATAGGGCCTCAAGATCTGATAAATTCCATTGAATTCCTGCAGCTTTCTGGTTGCAACCTCTCTTGGCAGCCCTAACGACATGTCGTTGTGTGCGCAAATTTATATTTATAATCTCCTACTAACTAGCAAGCAGTAAGCAGGGTCGAACCCAAAAGAGAGCAATCAGTTATAAAGTTCTACCAATAATTGTCACACTAAAAGTGGGGTTTGCGGGAAGAATGTTTGTTGTTGTCAAATTCAAAGAAAAGTCTGTTCAGGGATATGCATTGCAACTGGTTATCATCGATTGAAACACGCGTCAAATAGTAAAACTACGGTTCTAGTCTAACAATCCTCCTAGGGTAATGTCGACTCTAGTGTTCTACATACTCTTAACTTCTAAGTTCTCTAATAGGGTTAACAATTACTCGATTAACAACACCAATTAGGTTATACCACTAGGCTTAGCTAATAGAGAAGTCAATCTAGTATCACACAATAGATATCAATTCAGTTTCATCGCTAGACTATGCTAACTTGATCATCAGAGCATGCAATTCAAACGAAGAACAAGAATTCACTAAATTGAATTAGGAAACATAAGTATCTCAAATCGTATGTCGTAATACAAAATCCCCAAACTGAAAGTTGGGTTTAGCTACTATGATCCATGTAAAGCAATAATGAAAATAAACTAAGTTTAGAAAGAATACTGAAACTGTGAACAATATTTCCGACGATGAACAGTGTTTCTGGCGATGAATAGTAGACGTTGAACAGTGTTTCCGGCGATGAATAGTGCTTCAGCCTCAATTCCCGTGTAATGTTGCAGCCGTCGCTTCTCTTGCCTCTCTGTTGTGAATCGTTGTTCTCTTTTTCGTTCCAGCAGGTCCGTATTTATATGTAAATCATGCAGACCTCTAAATTTGATCTTGGGCCGCGGGCCCAATGCTGAAATCATCAAATGTTGGCCGCTCCTGACGAAGACATTAATAGTGCGCTCGAAAGAGATATTAAGCACATTAAAGTGTTCTTCCGGCGCCGTATCTACTGAGTTGCACACTCCATCAACGCCAATTTCCGCATCGACTTTCTAAAAACCCCATTTAAGACACGAATCTCCTTTTTATGTATTCCGAACACATGAAATGCAAACAACATTAAAAAGCAACTGTTCACATACAAAAATGCCGAAATTTTTGGGCTTAAACGGTTCGATGAGTCGTATAAATACGCCTCATCCAGCCACCCAACACTTAGACTTTTTCATCCCAAACAAGAACAAAAGCAAGACTCAAATCACTTCTATCATGCCCAAGACTAGATACTAAATTTACTCGAGATGTCCTCACTAATCAGTTCATCAACATATGCTCACACTCATTCTTCAATAAAGATCAGCAAGAAACTGCAATGATACATGTTACCTGAGATGTCGAGATGGATTCAATGGATGACTAGGAGATAGTCCTCTTTAGACTCCTGACTCTATTCTTTAGCTCAAGGTCATAGTCACGCGCATATGCTGAGTTTGCTTTCTCTGGCACGTGAGAAATCCAAGTATGAGAAATTCAACTTTTTCTTCTTCTATTTTGTAGGACAGCTCTTGAACTTTCTTGTTTTGTTTTAGTCCGAAGACTTCACTCAACTCTATTACCTTTTTTGATTTTTCTTCCACATTTGTCTATATTTTCTTTTTGAGCTTTGCTCTCCATTGTGAATTGCTTGTCCTTTTCTTTTTGTTCTTTGAACCGTTCCAATCATCACCTTCGAATAACAGCATATGGAGCGCGTCCCGCTCTTTCTCATCATTATCCTTTCAGCGTGAGGCAGGATAGGGATTACACCACCCATTCCCGGGTACTAGGACTAGAGATAGGACGGTTTGTTTTCCCGTCCCACCATTGCATAAACGCTACAAGGTGGAGTGAATGCCTCACTCCTCATAACTCGGAATGCCAACCTCCACAACTCAGCGCGGTACGCGACTAATCCCCTGAACCTTCGAATGTGTGGCAAGTCCCTCTAAGATATTTTCTATCAACTCCAAATCCTGTAATATCTCAACTCAGAAGAACATATAACATCAAGTCACCAGCATCACAACATTGCATAAATCATGTAAAGCGTACTCGTCAGAACTTTATAGCATCAAACATCATCTCATAAATCAGCATCTTCATCATACCATATAATGGCATAAAACTAGCAGCATATAATCCCACGAAATCAGCAGCATCGCAACATAAAAATAAAAATAAAAACGTGCTCTAACTACTACTAATGCATGCTAATAAAGGTAAATGTGCTAACACATTCCCCACCCCACACTTTTGAAACGAACC
Organism: Umbilicus rupestris; assembly: GCA_963678935.1. Taxonomy (NCBI): domain Eukaryota; kingdom Viridiplantae; phylum Streptophyta; class Magnoliopsida; order Saxifragales; family Crassulaceae; genus Umbilicus; species Umbilicus rupestris. The sequence goes on from OY787619.1 coordinate 9,009,240, forward strand.
GTGTCCTCAAGGTACAATTGAAATGTTAGGAAGGGTACTCATGCAAGATTCAAACGAAACGAAACATACAAGAAAACCTAACCGCGCCCGAAGCATACATTAGGGAACCTAATGTATGAGCCAAGAGCAGCCTTAATGTTGTCTTAGGGCGCCGAACTCACTAACTTACACTAAGAATTAAAATAAATTAAAATCGGGTTGCCTCTAGCAAAGCGCACTGGTTTAACGTCATTGGCTCGATGGTACGTCTCATCCTCAATCGTTTGCCGACTCAGCCAACTCGAGCTCCTCATCGGGTGGTATGATCTCCCCGTGGTAGTGTTTCACCCTCTGGCTATTCACTATGAAATTCTCCCCTGTGCTTGTGTTTTCCAGCTCAAGCACACCATGGTTGGGCACTCGTATCACCGTGTATGGGTCTGTCCAATGCGAACTCAACTTCCCAGGCATTACTTTTAATCTTGAGGAATAAAATAGTACCTTTTGTCCCTCTTCAAATGAACGACGCAGAATGAATTTGTCATGATACATCTTTGTCCGCGCCTTGTAGTCTGTTTGGCTCTCGTAAGCCTCTAGGCGCAGCTCCTCAAGTTCTTTCAGTTGAAGCATCCTCTCCTTTTCTACAGAAGTTAGTTCTAAATTACATTGTTTAATGGCACAAAATGCTTTATGTTCTACCTCGAACGGCAGGTGCCATAGACAAGTCTGAATGGAGAGGTCCCGATAGGCATTTTGTAGGCCATGCGATACGCCCACAATGCCTCATCTAGTCGTGTGGACACATTTTTTCCTAGATGGCTTCACCATCTTCTCCAAGATCAGCTTGATCTCTCGGTTAGAAATCTCCACATGCCCATTAGTTTGTGGATGGTAAGCGGTATAAACTCGGTGATGTACTCCAAAGTGTTTGAAAATGGAAGCCACGGACTTGTTGCAGAAGTGGGATCCTTGATCGCTTATTATGGCCTTCGGAACCCCGTACCTACAAAAGATGTTAGTACGCAAGAAATCCACAATTTTTTTCCATCATCCTTCTGCGTGGCCTGAGCTTCTACCCATTTAGATGCATAATCAACAGCAAGCAATATGCATTGATATCCATTAGATGTTGGAAAAGGTCCCATAAAGTCTATGCCCCAAATATCAAACACTTCATCAATAATTATAGGCATTTGTGGCATCTCATTCCTAGCAGATATATTTCCTACACGCTGGCATCTATCGCAATGTTTACAATGATTATATGCATCCTTAAACACATGAGGCTAATAGAATCCACTATCCAAAAAATTTCAAGCAGTCCTACGAGGTCCGAAATGGCCTCCACAAGCATGCTCATGTAGAAACTAAGCACAAAATCTATATCATCATCTGGGACACATCTCCTAAGTTTTTGATCAGCTCCAATCTTCCACAAGAAGGGATCATTCCATATATAAAATCGAGAATCATGCTTGAGTTTCAATATTTGAGGTCTAGAGAGGGAAGGAGGAAACTTACCTCCTACCAGGTAATTCACTATGTGAGCGTACCATGGCACTTTGTCCTGCACGGAGTAGAGATGCTCGTCAAGGAATGTCTCTGTGATGGCTATCGGCTCCTTCTTTCATGACAATTCTACTCAAGTGGTCAGCCACCGTTCTCCATCCGCTTCTTGTCTTTTATTTCCACGTCGAACTCCTGGAGTAGTAAGATCCATCTTATCAAGCGAGGTTTGGACTCCTTCGACATTAGGTACCTAATTGCTGCATGATCAAAAAATGACTTTAGCACCAAGCAAATAGGGACGAAACTTCTCTAATACAAATACTATGGCTAGGAGCTCTTTCTCCGTAGTGGAGTAATTCTTTTGAGCCACGTCTAAGGTCCTTGATGCATATTGGATCATCACTAGTTTCTGCTCCTTTCTTTGTCCAAGGACACCCCCAACGGCGTAGTCGCTCGCATCACACATGATTTCAAAGGGCTGCTTCCAATCCAGTGCTTGGATGATGGGTGCACTAGTCAGTGCGTGTGTGAGCTCATCAAACGCCTCCTTGCATTTATCTGAAAAATCAAAATGTACATCTTTTTGCAAGAGGTTAGTCAAAGGCAGCACCTTTTTAGAAAAATCCTTAATAAAATGACGATAGAAGCCAGCATGCCCAAGAAACGACTTGACATCACGCACATTCAAAGGGTAAGGAAGACTAAGAATCAAGTCAAATTTTGCTTCATCTACGTTAATCCCTTGTTGTGACATTATATGTCCAAGCACCACACCATGCGTGACCATGAAATGACACTTTTCATAATTCAATACAAGGTTCATCGACACACATCTCTCTAGCATCTTGTTCAAATTCTCTAAACATGTGTCAAATGTGTCACCATGCACCATAAAATCATCCATGAATACCTCAATGAAACTACCTAACATGTCAGAAAAAAAACTACTGACTAACCTTTTGAAAGGTTCCAAGTGCATTGCATAAACCAAAAGACATACGCCTAAATGCAAACGTACCAAAAGGACATGTAAAGGTAGTTTTCTCTTGATCTTCAGAAGCTATAGGGATCTGATTATATCCCAAGAAACCATTAAGAAAGCAGAAGAATGGCTTACCTGCGAGCCTATCCAACATTTGATTAATGAAAGGAAGGGGAAAGTGATCCTTACGAGTGACAGTGTTCAACTTCCTATTCTGAATTCACTTTGTTACCATCTCACCGGCTTCATTCTCTTCCACTGTTATGTCGGTCTTCTTCGGAACCACATGTACTGGACTCACTCATTGGCTATCTGAAATAGGATAAATTGACGTTAGCATTTAATAATTTCTGAATTTCTTTTCTTACCACTTCCATCATTATGGGGTTGAGTCGACGTTGTGGTTCTCTCGATGGGTAGCTCCATCTTCCAGCAAGATTCTATGCATGCAAACTGTTGGACTAATTCCTCGAATGGCGCTAAGTGTCCATCTGATTGCTTGTTGGTTGGCTTTCAAAACTTTGACGACTTATGCTCTTGCTCCAGCTCCAGCCCCTCTCCGATAATCACCGAAAATGTGTCATCCTTTCCTAAGAAGGCGTACTTCAAGTGATCAAGTAATGGTTTAAGCTCGATGATCGAGGCCTGCACAAAAGAAGACAGCAAGGTATTAGTCTTAAACAAACTAATTTCATTGATTTCATACCTGGGCGTCAGCGGGCGTGACACTTCCAATTGCCCAAGAGCTGTCTGGATTAACTCCCTAAGCTCGTAGGATTCATCCAGTTCGAAGATAGATTTTTTCAGTGCAATCTCGAGTCCATCATCTCCATAGAACGGGTTCACTTCACTCACAACGTTGTCCATGACATCAATAACATTTACTGTGTTGTGCTCCGGTGGATGCTTCACTGCTTTGAAGATGTCAAACTCCACTACCTCGTCCTCGGCTCGCATGGTCAACATTCCCGTATCGCAATCAATCTTCATCCTCGAGGTCTTGAAAAAGGGGCGTCCTAGCAGTATTGGTGGGTTATCGGCCAGGTCTCCACCATCCATTTTCAAGACATAAAAGTCCGCTGGAAATACGAGCTCTCCTACTTGCATAGTACATCTTCGATAATACCCTCAAGTTTCTTACATGATCTATCTGCCAACTGCATAGTTAGTCCAGGAGGTTTCAAAGGTCCAATACGCAAGCACGAGTAAATAGAGTGCGGTAATACATTGATAGAAGCTCCTAAGTCCAGCATACAATTATTAATGTGAATGCTACCAATTGTGCAAGGAATAGAAATCACACCTGGGTCTCCGCATTTTCTAGGCAATGATCTTTGAATAACAACTGCTACATTGACTTTAAGGGTTACCTTTTCCAGCTGTGATGACCGACGACGGTTGGTGCACAATTCCTTGAGAAACTTGGCATAGCACGGAATTTGTTTGATTGCTTCCAACTACGGGATGTTGATTTCAACTTTGCTGAACAAGTCCCATACTTCTTGATCCATCTTCTGCCACTTGGGGGTCTTGACCTGCATAGGAAAAGGCAAAGGGGGATCAGTACGGCGAATTTCAAAATTTGAAGCAGACTTAACCGTGCCTGATGAAGACGTTATGGGCGCGCTGGGTGCAGACTTTAATGAATCGGGTGCCTGGATAATGTTCTCTTAGGGCGCGGTTTCTCCTGTTTCCTTTTCCTTCGGTGCCTCTTCTGCAGCCTAGATCCCCTTCCCATGCCTCAGGGTCATTGCGCTCACATTCCCCTTCGGGTTTTGAATGGTTTGCGAAGGCAGCTTGCCCTTGTCACTCTTCATTTCATAAACTATTGAAGCTAGCTGCGACATTTGCTTGGTTAGCTCGGCTATTGCTCCATCAGTTTTGGCCTGGTTCCTTTGCATGGTACTCTCCAACTCCTTGAGCGACTCTTCCCATGATTTACCAGTGCTCGGGCCTGCTTGGTTGAAATTCTTCCTTGGGTACTGATTCTTTTGATTATTGTACCTCTCTTGTTGTTGGAATGGAGGGCAGTAAGGCTGTCTTGGATTCTGATTTTGAGGTGGCCCTTGATTGTGCTGCTGGTGCTGCGGAAATCCTCCCTCGTTTCTCCAACTGAAACCATTTGCTGGCAATCCAAATTGTCTCTGCTGCTGCGGCCTATTGTTGTTATTGAAATTCTGAAAGTTCCCCACTACGTTAACGTCCATTACCTCATCCTCTTGGAGTGTAGGGTACTCATCTGTCTTATGGCTGGTAGCGCGTCAAAACTCACAAACTTTCACTATGCTGGCTTGGCTCACTATCATCCTTTGGATAGTCTTCTTCAACTCCTTGATCTCTTTCACCAGCTGGCTGTCATTTGCCTCCACTTGAGACACATTCCTTGTTATGTCATCCCTACGGCTAGTCTCATTCTTGTACCGAGCACTCTTAGCGGTCTCATTAATCAACTCTCGTACTTGACCAGAAGTCAAGTTCAATACTGTGCCACCAGCTATGGCATCCAATAACATCCTCTCGAGAGGTCTCAATTCATCCAATAAATACTCCACCAGCATCCTTTCCGGAACACCCAAGTTACAGCAACTTTATTCCAGTGCGTTGAATCTCTCCATGTAATCGTACATGGACTCGCTGGGTCCTTGTCTCATAGTGGATAGCTCTCTCCTCACTTGAGTTGCTTTCGCAGGAGGGTAATATGTCGAGAAACTTCCTTTGATTTGATCCCATGTGCGAATGCTACCTGAAGGCAAAGTCAAAAACCACGATTTTGCTAAGTCAGTTAAACTCAAAGGAAATACTCTTAACTTAAACCTGTCCTCTGAGGCTGCATATGGTCTCAATGTTTGGCAGATTCCGGTGAACTGTTGTAAGTGTCGAGTTGCGACCTCTCCTGGTAATCCTCCAAACTTAGGCAGATGGTGCACCACCGTGGTTTTGATCTCGAAGTTGTCTTCTTCCGGGTCAGTGTTGATGCACCACGGCTGATTCTGGAATGTAGGGGCTGAAAGCTCCCTCATAGTTGGCTCATGATGGGCTGGCTGCCTGTATAACTGTTGAAGTGGTGGCTGCCCATGTTGTTGACGTGCATATGGTTGAGGTGGGGCATAATCATCATACTCATCCATTCTTCCACCTCTACTGTATTGTCCTCCCTAGAACTCCATCCTTTTACGACCTACTCTTTGCCTTTGATTGAACACTCTTTCCGGCTCGTCATAGAATGGTTGTATGACCTGTAAGGGTACTTCGTCTGGATGTGATCATGTCCATGGCTCTGGTGGCCATCGCCATTGACACTTCCTACATTCGACATACCAATAAAAATGCAGAAAAATACAAATAAAATAAAATAAAACTGGAAACTATATGTTAAGTGTTGCTCTCTCAGGCAACGATACCAAAATTTGACGGCACGTCGTTGAGTGCGCCAAATTTATATTTATAATCTCCTACTAACTAGCAAGCAGTAAGCAAGGTCGAACTCAAAAGAGAGAAATCAGTTATAAAGTTCTACTAATAATTGTCACACTAAAAAGGGGGGTTTGGAGGAAGAATGTTTGTTGTTATCAAATTCAGAGAAAAGTCAGTTCAGGAATATGCATTGCAGCTGGTTATCATCGATTGAAACACGCATCAATTAGTAAAACTACGGTTCTAGTCTAACAATCCTCCTAGGGTAATGTCGACTCTAGTGTTCTACCTACTCTTAACCTATGAGTTCTCGAATAGGGTTAACAATTACTCGATTAACCACATCAATTAGGTTATACCACTAGGCTTAGCTAATAGGGAAGTCAATCTACTATCACACAATAAATATCAATTCAGTTTCAACACTAGGTTATGCTAACTTGATAATCAGAGCATGCAATTCAAACGAAGAATAGAAATTCAGTAAATTGAATTACAAAACATAAGCATCTCAAACCGTAAATACAAAATCCTCAAATTGAAAGTTGGGTTTAGCTACTATGATCCATCTAAAGCAATAATGAAAATAAACTAAGTTTAGAAAGAATATTGAAACTGTGAACAGTGTTTCCGGCGATGAATAGCAGACATTGAATAGTGTTTCCGGCGATGAACAGTGCTTCCGCCTCAATTCCTGTGTAATGCTGCAGCCGTCGCTTCTCTTGCCTCCCTGTCGTGAATCTTTGTTCTCTTTTTCGTTCCAGCAGGTCCGTATTTATATATAAATCATGCAGACCTTTAAATTTGATCTTGGGCCGCGAGCCCAATGCTGACGTCATCAAATGTTGGCCGCTCCGGAAGAAGACATTAATAGCGCGCCCGAAAGAGACATTAAGCACATTAAATTGTTTTTCCGGTGCCGTATCTACTGAGTTGCACATTCAACTTCCATCAACACCAATTTCCGCATCGACTCTCTAAAAACACCATTTAAGTCACGAATCTCCTTTTTTTGAATTCCGAACACCTGAAATGCAAACAACACTAAAAAGAAACTATTCACATAAAAAATGCCGAAATTGTTGGGCTTAAACGGTTCGATGAGTCGTATAAATACGCCTCATCCAGCCCTCCAAATTTCGGAAGATGATGAACCACTGCAGTTTTTACCTCAAAGTTATCTTTATCTGGGTCAGTATTTATGCACCATGGCTGATTGTGAATGTTGAGCTGAGAGCTCCCTCATCGTGGGCTTTGGTCTATTTTGCTGCCTATGCCGCTGACGTTCGTATAGTTGAGGTTGTGGTTGAGGTGGAGCATACTCATCACACTCCTCCATCCTTTCACCTCTATTGTTGTGTCCCTGAAATGTCATCCATTGACGAACTGCTTCTCTTTCTCTGATTGAAAACTCGTTCAGGCTCGTCATAGAACGGTGGTACAACTTATGGTGGTATTACATCGTTGACCCTATTATGTTCATTGTTCTGGCTTCCATCACCATTAACGCTTCATGCATTAGACATACCGAAGCGTAGAAAAATGTAGAAAAATTACAACTAATTTTAAACTAATGTAAAACTTAAAATTGAAAACACACTTGAAATGATACTAAGTATTGCCCTCCCCGGAAACGGCGCCAAAATTTGACAACACGTCGTTGGGTGTTGCAAACTGAAGTTTATAAAGACCTACTACACTACAAAGTGGTAAGTAGGATCGTACCCAAGAGAGAGCAATTAGTCTAGAATCCTACTCTTAACTAACATGGAGTTATTCTCATGAAGTGTTTCGAGTTTATCAAATCCAGAAAAATCAGTTTAGGGAATGCACTCCAACTATTGAAAGACTAGTCTCGAGTTCCACCTACTCTTAACAGCTAGGTTCTTGAATATATTTAACAATGACTAGACTAACAACACCAAACTAATTCTACCGCTAGGCTTCACTACCATGGCAAGCAATCCAGTAGCATCTAATTGGCATCAATCTAGTTTCATCGCTAAGCTATGATAAACCGTCAATCAAAACATGCGTTTCATACGAAGAGCAGAAATTCACTAAACCAAATCATGAATCCATAGATCTCATACTGAGTGTTACAGTGCAAATCCCTAAACTGAGCAGGTTTAGTTACTACTACAATCCATCAAGTTTAATGAAAATATTGAGTATAGAGACTAAGAAAAATCTGTCACAAAGGTCGTAGGCGCTGAGATGCATGTTCCGTCCGGGCTCTTCTAACGATCCTTCTTCTGTTATCACTCCGGTGATCAATTGATGGAGAGAAGTTGTCCTCCCTCTTAGCGAATCTTCTGCATTATAAACCTTCTCATATGCGCGCCTCGCTGCCTTCTCCTATCCGCACCTTGCTGCCCGCGACTCCTTGATTTTTTTCTCTTCCTTCGCAGCCCCCCCCCCCCATTCGTAGCCGCTCTTTTTATTTGCACACTCTAAACTGAAATATTCAGTTTTCTAGGATTTCCAATTGAACCGAATTGAGCCAAGCACCTTATTGAGCCGAGCAACTCTTTGGTTCAATCAAAACCACCCGAGTATTTCCCTTCTCTTGCTCTAACGGCAAAGTCATTGTTCTTTTCATTCCCGAATGATTGAGTGAGGCCTAAAATGCTTCAATTGCACAATAAAACTCCAAAGTGGTCCCGATACACCTATGATGCGAAACACTACAAAAGGTAATCTGTCACACGCAAAATTTAACTAAACATTGGGAATAAATAACAATGGAACGTAGAAATACGCTTCATCAAGCATCTTCCTATTACACATTGTATTATTATAGGCTGAGTTTGTGTGATCAGAGCTGTAGCTATCTTTTACTGAAGTGTGTAGATAGTTTGAGCTAATCTGTGTGATCAGAGCTGTAGCTATCTTTTACTGAAGTGTGTAGATAGTTTGAGCTAATCTGTGTGATCAGATTGAGCGAAGATTTCTAGCTAGGTTAAAAGTAGAGGTTAAATTAGCGTTGGCTGAATTTTGGAAGCCTTTGTACTTGAACCAAGATAGTGAAATCTTGAGGATCGAGAGCAGTCTTCCCCAGACGTAGACAATTGCCGAACTGTGTAAGCAAAGCTTGTGTGCTCATCAGGTTCGCCGAAGAACAGAAATTCTGCAAAGTGACCCAGAGGTTGCTATAGCAACCTGTTGCACTCTAGCAGCGCTAGTAATTTCAAAATAGATGAAGCCTCAGTCAAACTAATAACCGTATAATAGCATGAAAATCGTACTTGAACTCTTCACCTTCATAAAATATAACCACCATATTTCAAATTGATAGTAAATCTAGAAATCAATTCTATTGTTTTATGTTGTGGAATTCGATTAGCTAACTTAAGAGTAATATTATTTTCTTATGAACTGTTGAGAGTACGATGTTAAATCATAAATCAAACTAAAGATCAACTCAAGCAGAAATCAAAAATTACTCAGAACGAACTAGTGAGTCATAAATATAAGTGTTGATGAAGTTTAAACAATTGAAACTGAAATTCTACAACTTCATATTCTGAGATTTAACATCATTTGTATTTTTCAATATATTCAAAGTGTACCATTATAAATCGCTTCTCCATTTGAACTCCATTGAACAAATAAACACTTATTTTTGATATCTTAAACAAAAGTTATAATAATTTAAAATACAGTCGGCAGATCTGTATATATCTTCCACAATTTTAGATACTCAATATCATCAAAAAATTTTCAAATTAGAATATCATAGGATAAGGAAAGACTCCATGTTTACTATTCCAAATAAAAGTGATAACAAGAAATTCAGTCGGCAGATGTGTCTAGATCTACCATAATTTTAAGGTATTCAACTTCAAACTTAGTTAATCAACGTTCCACATTGAATTAATATTTGTACTTTATTTCATTCGAAAGATTATTTCGAATAGAACATGATACTCAATTTAAAGAGCTGAAGAAGTTATGTTCTATTCAAAATCAGCCGATAGAACTGATTTCCATCAGGAATTCATTCAAACTCGGTCAAGAAAAGTATAACTATGCGTGTTTGGTTGCATCAAGGATTTATAAGTTCTCTCTGATTGCTTAGTTTTAAGAATCAAATATGCAGATTCAATGATCATTTCATGGAAGATAATGCACTTGAAAGGGAAGATTCTCACCTTACATACTCACTTTCTTAATTTTCTTCTTTTGGTCCATCAGGGTGTGGGCTAATGACAAAAGGGACGTCAAACATCTTAGCCACTAGAGTTTGATTCCTGATAGGGAGTAGGGGCTCTGATTGGGTTTCGAATAAAATAGGAAAGAAAACAATTCTTCTTTTGGCGTAGGTTGTGTTGCGTGGTGCCTTTTTGTAATTCTGCAAACCATTTTTTTTTCAGGGATGTAAGAACACGTATAAGTGGGGAAAGAAATATGTAAAACTATATTTCCATCCTGATTTCGGTTTATTTATCTTCATTTTCATTTTTGATTTAATTTTGTTATTTAGAGTCACAAATAATCGAACTTTCGTTTTATTGATAAGTTTTGCTCCGTTTACACGCTTGTGTGTGAATTGATAGTTGGGCAAGAAATGAAACTCGTCTGTAATGGCATTAATCAGTTAAAGAGGTAGCATTTGAGGCACCAATGAGCAGGGCAGGGCAACAAGTTCTTATGGGACTTGAAGCAATCAAACTTGGATAAATGAACAAATTCATTGAGATTTTTATTTTGCAGGATTCCCGAGAGTGCAATTTTGAGAAGGTTAGGTGCAGCAGGTCTGTTATCACCCTGCCACAGTTTCTTTAAACCCTGAGGAGAAGCTCAAGTCTACTCCCCATGTGCCCTGTTGAGTACGCATCTCCTTTTTATCTGGTTCATCTAAGAGGTGTATGTATTATCCTTCTGAAAATCAAATACCATGACACCGCCTCAAACATCCGCCACGCATTGACATCCCCCTGCGGCATCTAGTACGCTGCTCTAGGAACTACAAATTCTAGTTGAACAACATACTCTTTTTCTCCATCAGCATAGTGAATCAAAGTGTGAAATCAATTTTAGATTTGTCACTGTTTTCATTTTTTCCGTCATAATTCTTCAAAAAAAGTCTAAACAAACTATACCAAGACAGGAAATAACACACTTTGCATCACAGCTTCTGCAGTAATGATCCACTATTACTTCAAATATCTTTATGTTGGCTATAAATTTTAAACACCAACTATAACCTAATGATATATACACTATAAGTATGACCAAATTGAACAAAAAACAATCATAATCATGCATCTCCTTGACGAGAGCCAAAGGGAAACCGGTCCAATAATGAAATATCCTCCAGGGAAAGTAAATGCTCGCCACTAAGGTAATGTCGACCAAAGCGCCCCCTGCACGAGATTATTGTCACTGACTATGTAAGAAATCTTTCAAAGTGTACCATGTGAATACATTGACATAGTTTACCTTCTTTTTTCTTTGTCAACACCTGCTGACAAACGGGAGGTTTCTGATCTCGAAATAGCAGTCAAACAAGAAAGATATTCATTCAATGCTTCACCCTTGACAGCCAGAAATGATCTTAGAGGAACAATGGACCGAATAATATCCAGACGCTCCGCGTTTCCTTCCCTTCAATTAAAATGCCAGATATAAGACTCTTGGAACATGAAAATATCAGCTTCCATATGAATAATGAGCTTAAACACTCCCCACAACCAATCTTGTTTGTATTCCTCAAATGTGTAATCACCAATAACCATCCCTTACAAACCAACATTCAAACACAAACAAATACGTATGATATGCGAATGTATCTCAATCAATATACTCAACTTTACGAGCAATAAGCAACTGAATACAATTTGATTATTTTTTATACAACTGAATATAACAGTTGATAATTACTAAAAGTGAAATCATTTCCATAAATCAGAACAGCTAAAACATAAAAGGTTGGAAATGGGCTTGCAATTTTTGGAAAACTTTAATTGGTTGCAAATAGAGTTCAAGGGTCTATTTATGGCTAATCACCCACTACTAACCTATAACCATGCTATTAGATGAAATTTTAGCCTTTGGCCTTTTTATTGGAGATAACTTAATTAATGCGTACCACCTATCAACAAAAAACATTAATGCTCATGTGCTGTTACTTGAAAATGATGATTGCAACCTTGATTTAACTAGATGAGAAAAAGGTTTCAAACTGACCTTTCTGATGGAAGACAACCTCTTAGCTCACTATCTGACGTCTCCCGAGGCCACAATTCACTTATCCCAGAACCTTGAGCAACTAATTTTCCTATCATCATCATATCAGTCCTGTAGGTCAACATCTCTTGTTCTGAATCCACCAGGCATGTTTGATCCATGCTTGATACAGCTGCAATGACCTCTTTAGCATACAAGCTCAACCCATGGTCAGAAAAGGTTGAGGTCATATGTAGCTGCTCATTGTACCACTGAAATGCATCTGACCCTTCAGAAGGAATTGTTGATGGTTCTGCAGAATCCTAAAATGCAAATTGTTCAAAGCAGATAAATAAACATATAAAATAAATTGAATTTCAAGGCAAAAAAATAAAGATGGAAATCTCACATTTTGAGCCAGGCAGGAGTCTGGCAACAAAATGTCTGCTTCTGATATTAAATTGCTAATACCGAAAGTGACCTTCAGAAACTGAGAAGCATATTTTTGTTTAGAGGTAACATATTTCCCTAGATCATGATGACTTTCACGGAGGCAGTCCCATGCTTCTTGGACGAAATTCGTCTTCTTGTAGTCAGCATTTCGTTGTATGGGCTTATGCCTGTTGAAGTTCATTTGACTACATTCATCCATTAACTGCCACCGACTTGTAGCACCCTCCAAGTGTTCAGTGTGAGAATCTCCGACATCTTCATTGTGTATTGTGTCATCATTGATATCATCGCTGCTGACCATATTATGTGGATCAATGTGTAACCTTGATAAGCATTCATCATAACTTTCAACCTCGACAGTGGTCAAATTTTCCAGCAACTTGTTGTTGCCTGAGGAAATGGTAGTTATCATATCACCGAAAGGCACGTAAGACACTGATCTACATGACTCCCCTTTTTCATCGTCGATTCTGGTTTCGGGGACAAATGAGGATTTTGGAACACATGACAAGTCAACTACCCCACAAGACTCTTGAATTTGATAGTTGTTTTCTGAAACCTGAATCTGACTTTCGAAATTATACATCTCATCGTCTCCACTCAATGATAGCACATAATCACTTTTTCTACGATCATTTCGGCGAGAGAAGTTAATAGGTGATCCTGATAAGTTAGAAAGATCTTTAGTTTCAATCTCAGCTTCAAATGAATCATAGTAGTGAGAGGTGTTTCTTTTCAGCATTGCATCTTTTTTGGCTGCCAAGCAGTCCTCATTTAGATGCATCTGGAAACCATGTTGTCTTAACTCACAGAGATGCTTTTCCTCGTTCACTTCAATTAAGGTTGTATATTCTTCCTGTAAATTCAGTGTTTTGTTCAACTCCAATTCAATCAGCTCAGAGAGCTCAGATGCAAAACCCCAAGGAATAAGCTTCATTAGCAGCCGATGTGCAACATCAAGATCAAATACTTGTGGGGCATAGTTTTCCTGCAATTTTTTATCTGTGCAAGGGAAAAATACTGTCTAGTCATTTCCATATTACATATCTTGTCACATCAAATAAAATAAAATGATCACACAATAAGTTCCAAAACATTTTTACCGTGTTATACCTGAGAAGTCTTCCTAATTAATGAGGACATAACCTAAGACTTTATAATAGTGAGTTTAACTAAGAGAATGATGATATTAACCAAAAAATGGATCAAACTTGGTGAATGCAGAAAGATAAATAAAATTTCAACATGATTCTGTTTAAAACAAGATGTGCTTTCAGTTTAACAGTGTATCAGTACATAATTTAGAATCCGTCACACTATTAAGCGACAATATTGTAAGCATTACCAGCTTCTGATTCGACAGATAATGAGTTAAACGAGTAAGTTCTTTAAACATGAAATTGAAAACACTAACCTTTCATGCATGCTGTACTCTGGCACAAGAACTGGAGATGCATAATGGTCTTTCTAATATCTCCATGAAAATACTCCATAAAACTTGGTATAAGACTAGGTTCAATGTTTGCTTTCTCTGCAGTGCATATCTACATAAATGCGTGCAGTGTAAACATCAACAGTATCAAATTACTACAAAGAAAAACACAAATAACGTGTAACTGGAGGTCTTACCTCAATTACATGGCCAAGTAGGTCCTTAAGTGATGGCCTCGAGAAGTATATCTCCGCCCTCTCCAAGCTATCAGGTAAGATGGGCTGGTTACCTGATGAAATTTACAACATGGTCACAATGAGATATGAAATATATGGGCAAACTTGAAGATAGTCAAAGAATCGCATACTATTCATAGTTAATATTATTGGCAACTTAGCAGTGCTAGCAAGATGCTGTATAGCACTGATGAATCCCCGGTCTTCTGTAAAAGCAATATCAACATCTTCAAAGAGGACTAAAGTTGTTAGTTGAATCCCATCACGTGGAAGTTTGCTTCTTGCACATGGTACTATTGCAGACATGTCGATTGAATTGTAGGTACCATCTTCAACAACTACATTTATCAGCTCGACCCCATTATCCGACTCTTGTGACATATGATGATTTAAGGAGTCTGATTTATGTTCCTTAGAAGGACTTGCTTCATTTTCGTTCAACCTGAAACAATTGACATAGTTCACACCAAAATAAGCACTTGATTTGAGGGAACACAACATCCAGCAGAGGATTTTGGAGAAAAAAAAATTTTATTAACAAGGTGGGCGGCAAACATATTTCTCATTACAACTTATTTTTAAATTAAGCTAACATATTATATTATTTGGATTTCTTTTACAATCACATGGTGATTACATGATAGAAAGTAAGAAAATGGACTGGAGAAAGAAATCTTGGAGTTGCCAAAATTTGAAATTTAGCTGCTTCCATGTGGAAATTACTTGTAGATTGGTAAGGAACTATCAAATTCTATATCAAGTGAATGCTACCGTATGAGCTATAGTCCTTAATATACTGGGAAACTACAAAATTCATTTAACCTAGGATAACTGACAAAGTAAATGCTCCAATTGACTACCTTGGAAACTTATCTTTAGAAATATGTGCCGCCATGTAAAATGTTTGCAATCTCATAACCACTCAGTTTGCATAAATAAACCATATATGGGACACTTTAGGAATGTTTTAATTTCTTATTGCACCAAACAAAAATAGGCTGCATTGAGATAATTCTCCGCCAGACACTCCCAAATTACAAAGGGTGATTGGTGGAACAAACTCAATAGTAAGGCAACTCTCAGTCTCAGAATGGCCAAAAATAATCTGAAGTAATATTTAAAAGGTTCTGAGGTATGAGAAAACTTAAGAGATAAATAAAGAAGAATGAACGTAATAGTTGCAGTGAACTAATTGTTCATATAACGTGTGTGCAAGTTGAGGTGTACAGTAAATGTTGTGCTAAACAGTAAGTCGTAATTAATTTTCTTTGTGAAGTTGCAACTAGCAGGTGAACAAGGAGTTAGGTTACATACATATAAAAGATAAATGCAATGAAATAAATCAAGATTAAACTAGCATACCATGTAGGAGTGGTGTTTATCTTATTTAGTAGAATAACCCATGGCAACATAAACCCCATAAATCTATTTGATGTGGAAGACAAATGCTGACCTTTTAACACTATGCGACTCTACAGCCTCCCCAAATTTCTGTTGTACAAGAGCCCCAGTTCTCCAGTCTGATGTATTCACCTGATGTGACAAAAGGTATAGTCCAGATATGCAAAAGAAAATTGAAATACTCTGTTTTGGGTATCATTCCTAAATTATTATTTCAAGCAAACCTTAAGAATTAAAATGGTTGAGAGGAATCTTTAATGCTCTGTTAATCCCATGGCAATCACGTTGGTATTTTAGTCATATTGAGATTGCCCCAGCCTTTCTTGTCTCTATTGGCTTTGTGTATTTGCTTATTTGAAGGGATTGAGGATTTTAGTTATCTTTGGTCATTATAGTTCAACCTCCATAAATGATTATTACATATTTTTCATTTGGCAATCCCTTTATTTTTCTGTTTTTGTAATAAAAGACCAGGAAGGCACTCATTTATCTATGGAACAAAGCATTTACCACTATTCAAGGGTAAAACAGCTCATAATTGCATGCTGAGTCCCTATTTAAACCAATAAAATACTCCCTACGTCAGTAATTATCTGTCATTTTGATTGATGGACATCAAAGTTTGACTATCAATTTCTCAAAATATAGATGACAAAATATTGTACAAAAATATCAAAGTGCATATCGATACAATTATAATGAGTTATAATTGTAATTGTCTGAGATCAATTAGACAAAAATATCAAAATGTTTGAGATCCTCATTTGTAATTGTCTTCTGTTGAGTTATAAGAATGAATATATATTATAATGATAGCAGTATCGATATTATGCACCAAAATGTTACTAATTGTAAACTGCATGCCAGGGATATTCTAAAAACCCAACACGCTAGTTCTTTCCAAAACAGAAGAGTACCTCAATAACGTTAAATCCCTGCTCTTTGGCACATGCATAGATAGATGCGGACTTTCCACTCTGTAAGAGAAAAGAACATAAGCATAAATAACACTAGATTTGGTCTTAGCTGGCACCTAGCAACTGCTTTGATGAAACATTACTGGCATATAGTAAAACACTCCTCACTTTGCTGGTTTTAATTAAACAAAGTTTATTGCCATGTCTGTGCAGACAACATCTCTATAGTTTGCCTCCTGACAGAAATCAGACGGCTTTCAAAGAAGCAAACTATATGAATTGTCAATTCTCATTCCCTTAGAAAACCTCGTCAAATAGATCAAAACTTAGATGAGCAAAATGACTAACGCATATGATCCTTAATATTTGTGACTCTGCAACACAGCACATCATGGAAACTAAAAAACAAAACAACTGTAGTTTATTATTATCCTCAGTTCCTATAACTCCGGATGTAGTTTTTGCATATTTTTATACTTGTCTGATAGTACCACCATAATAGGAAACTGTGATGGCTTGAAAGTGTGGAAGATGCAATAGCATAAAAAACCAGAGTTGAGTTTACCCCAGTAGGCCCTGTAATTAGGAGAACATTCTTCAACTTAACTCCTTGGCTAAGTTTATTTAAGTCACAATCAATTTCATAGTCATGATCAATGCTGTCACTGGTGTTTTTCAACCCTCCATTAGCAAATTCTCTGCATTGAAGAGCTTTTGCATGCCATAAATGCAGCCATTCGCTTAGGTATTTCACAGATTTACTGTTACCACATACCTGCAGGGTCACATTTCCAGAAAATTTGATGATGATGATGTTTATGAAAAGAAAGTAAACGAGTAAATCAGAATACGAAAAAGACTGAAAGAGTTACAAAAAAATATAAAATGCCAGAACTATGACCTCTGTGGCTCTTTCTGGCTGGTACTTTTTAGTCCATAACACATCTTTATTCCAAGAGATGAAGCCCTGGTTCCTGGACATGCAGTTACAAAATGAAGAAAAATTTATCGCGGTGCATATTTAATACAAAAAAAGGCAATCGAACCTGATCCGGAGAATGCTACGCTTCTTTTCCTCAAAGAAGTATTCATTATGACCAACTTGATTGGAAAACACACTTATATGGCCCATTTCATGCTCCTATCAAGGCATATAAATATAAACATATATGGAAAAACGTGGAATCTATAGCATTATGTTGCAGTTAGTCTAACCACAATCTCATCAGTCAAAACAGCATGGGGGGAACTGTTTCCAGCAGGATGACCTCTTGCTACACCATTGGCAAGGGATGACGTGGATGAAGTACAACTAGCTTTGAGGTATTTGTCAAAATCTGTAAAGCTACCAGGGTCTACGTAATCTATCATCTCGTGAGCATCATTACATTTGAAAAAGGATCTCTCCAAAAATATCCAACGACTCCAATCAAGGTCTGAAGTACCGTCCTGCGAGTGATGTACGTCTGAGAAGTGATAATATAGATGAACTAAGATGATCCTACATGTATATTAAAGTTAAGAGAAGCAATTGATTGAACTTTGAGAAAACAAATGTTTATAAGGTATCTGCAGATGGATGCATATACTATCTGAAATCTAACAGTCAAGATCTGATAAGAGTACACACCTGATCTGATTCAAACACATGAATCGGGCGTAGGCATTCAGAGCTATTGTTTTTAGCATGAGTGCAACTGTTAGTTTCTGTTTCAGTTGTCTCTCGTAGTACTTTACAGAATTTCCTTGATGAAAAAAATGGATGCACTTGCTTCCCAGCAAATAATCGAGAATTCTCCTGATAGATAATAGAAAAAATCAATTCCTTAAACATTAAGTTGAAAAGCCGGATAAAGATAGCCGATCACTTCGAGTTCAACAAATCCCAAGACTTTAAGTTGACTTTCAGAAAGTTATATGCAAACTGTCAACATTCAACAACAAATTAACATTGAAGTATTACATGAAGCCTTGCATACATTAAATGTTCAAACATCAATTACTGTCTAGCAACCTGAGAAAACTGAATAAGTTTCCAGAACAAATATAGAAAATATAAATATAAACTCGCATAGAAAACGGCAATGAATGAAAACCTCAGCGCTTAATTTTGCCTCTAATCGCAGATCAGAAATGTATTTTATTTTTTCCTCGGTGGGTAATGGACTAGTTGATGTCACTGTGAAGCCTTCTGCCGAGCTATTGGTCCTAGCCTTTTTTGGAGTGGTGTTTGTCTGCTGCTTCTCCTGTGCCTTTCGAGGGCTCTTCATGCCTACAGTTTACATTGAATCAATTGTAATGCACATTCAAGTATAGAAGATATCAGACTGACACACAAACAAGAACATCATAAAACGTTACCACCTGAAGCAACTCCATCGTTCTGTAGGTTCATAATAAAGCACAAAAGAATTTCTGGAAAAATCAATATGTATGGCATAACATGGTATTTAAAAAGATTGTGTAATGATTCACTAGTTTGTTTTATTGTAAAGTCCTGAATTTATAAAGCCCCTTATTAAAAAAGCCATATAATCTGAGTCTCTCTACCAATATACAAAAATGAAACTCAACAGGAGCTTAAAGTGCTAATCCTCCTCAAGGGATTTGAAACCCTCTGTGAACCAGTCTTACTGAGTTTTGAAAAATAATTTGTCATCTGAATAAGCTCTTAAGAGATGTCCTTAGAATACTAGATGCCTGTTTTTTCAATGAAATAGAACAGGGTTTAAAGACAATTGGAGCTCACTTACTACGAAGAACAGACAAATCTTGGTTGCCTATCATCCCATTCAGGCATCCCTTGCCTTTCGTATATATCTGCTGATCAAAGGCATAACATCAACAATCATATTCTGAACTAGACCAAGTTCCATGCCAAAATAAATCCATCAAGTATGTATAAATCAGAAAGACACTGTAATCTGAGGCTACTAATATATTTTTATTAAGATGAGTTCTCGAGTATGTTACATCATGCAACTTATTATCGACGAAGAGCATCTATGTACAACTGCATGTGTATAGTTAATGCATGTATGAGAAATAATAGATAGATTTACTTACATTCATGCTTCTATTTATAAGAAACAATGGATTTAGAAACCCATATTTTTATGTACTTTGTGAAATTTGGTGAAGGCATTGTGAGCACTGATCCTTAACCACTACCATCATGTGCAGCTGCCCTGTTTGCTATATTTGTTGATTCAGATTCACCACCACACTTTGAAAATGCAAGGGTAGGATTAATTTTTAGAGCGCAAATTTGAATAGAAAGTCAAATTTGAAGACAATTGTTACACATTGCACAAATTCGTCGACTATTGTAAAGTATGTAAGAACTCACAAACCTTTTTAGCTGGTTTAGGTTGCGGCGTGGCCTTTCCCTTGGCCTTCCGCTTCTTCCTCCCCTGGCTACCGCAGCACTCGACATCCACATCATCAGTGACATTCTCTTCGCGTCTCACCTGAATGTCCTTTTCCGCAGTGCTCTCCTGAGCCCTGTGGAGAAAGAGCGTCGACTGTCTCAGTTTCCGGGGAACAGTCCTCACCTCCATCAGGGTCACTTCGTTAGCTGATTTCCCCATTGAATTGGTAGCGTTAGATCTGACGCTGCCGAATGAATCGTTGCTCAATTTGGGAAATTAGGGTTTTGGGACGAATTGGAGGGATCGAGTGCGGATAGAAAATTGGAGGGAACTGTCCCGCTAATACATTGAATTATGTTTATTTGTGAATTTTATGTAACCGATTCAGAATAGTCATAAAGTCGAATGAAAATTTGATATTAAATTATCGTAATTTACTAATACTCTGGCGCAACTTTTGGCAAAGGGTTCGGATTATTGGGGCCAATTGATAAATCAGATTTTCTTTTTTATTTTTCTACAAAACAAGCTTTTAAAAATATATTTTACTTCGTATAACTCAATATGTGAACATTACAAATGAAAGATCATCAAAAAAATGGTACATATTTACTTTGCCGCAAACGCTAAATATAATCATCTCTCAAAAAGAATCTGTCAGCTAAAACATTTTGCAAGCGCAAAATATGTTTGTATTAAAAAATTTATATTCATGTAACAATTATATTTATATTCAAAATTTAAGTACTACTTATATCTTATCCAACTTAGTTTGTAAATATAGTTTAATACTAAATTTATATTTACTTTAGTATTCGGTGCGACAAATAGATATAACTGAGGTACTGCCTTTCCTCAACAGTAATCAATCAAATGAATATTTAACCGAACCAAAATTATATTGATTCCTAAAAAAAAGCGAAAAAGCCAGAAGCTTTCAAGCATGTTAGTATGTGTGGTCTAGTAATGAAGATCATCACAATTCACAAAAGTCCTAGCAAACAAGCTTCGGGAAGTCTTACCGGAGCTAATCTCCTTTGACCAAAAAGTATTTGTTAATAAAAAATTTTTAATGCCCCAAAATTATATGAAGCTTCAAAACGACGTCACATCAGCCATACGTCTCTGATTGTTAAGGAAACGTAAGCGTATTTATAAATAAAAAAAGTCAATTTAATTATCGGGCAATTGATTATTCAAATGAAATGTAATTGATTATTCCGGATTCAATTAAAACTAAAAATTATTCATATTTTATTATTAGACCGTCCCTCGCCCAACCTCATCCCGATCAATCTTCAACATTTGAAAAATACAAACATGGAAACAATAACTAGCCGAATCATGAGTATAACACAAAAAATGAACTAGATCATAAAGAAGATAATAGCATATGATGATTCATTAACGATTAAGATCAGAAACAAGGCACACAACATACAAAGATGAATCAAAAATGTAGTACAAGAACTCAGCAAGATAGTAGGTTTCAAAACACGATGCATGAACATAGTAGCAGGTGAGATCATTTCAAAGCTCATAACACAAGGGCGGCATCATAATTCAATCAAGCATACATGGGTTCTGAAACTCTATTGTGGTATTTTGCCCTACTATTAGGCAATACAATCACTATATTTTGCAAAATAATTAGGCATCAGGATTAACATATTTTGTCCTGTGATTAAATAACATGATTATTGTATTTTGCCTTACCGTTTGGCAACATTAGCACCACACTTAGTCTTTGTGGTTAGGCAATGATGATGCAGTATGGCAGTGTTTGACAAAACCAGCACAAGTGAACAAGCAAGTGAACAAGATGCAGCTACAGTCAAAGTTCAGCACAAGTGAACAAGCTAGTGAACAAGGAGCAGCTATAGCAGGAGGAAGCTTTAGCAGAAGCTTGTTCAGGAGAGCTGTAGCGTGTGTCCGTGCAGCAGCAATCTGTTTTTGGAAAGAAGGTGTGGCAGTCCTTCGAAGAGCATCAGAGGAGGTTCAGAGTTGCTGGAGAGAATATTCCAGAGTGGAGATTCCTAACTGAAGTAGGAGTTTTGGTTTGAATCTCAAATCAAATCAAATCTCCTAGAAATTAGCAGATATTGATGTTGCTAGGGGAACTGCTATAATCTGATAATGATAGCAGTGGACGCACCTATATAAGAGAGTCCCTTCAGAGCGATGAAGGTGATCGAAGAAGAGAGCTAAAAGGAAGAACACACAGATTTCCGAGAAGAGCAATTTTGGTGTGCGAACAAAGTCTTCGATTATCACCGAGAGCAGAGCGTGAGCGCAGAGCTGTGGTGACAGAAGCAGAGGGTGATCAGGACTTGTGTAGTCTGATCCAAGCTTGATCTGGAAGCCAATTCAGAGCAGTGGTGCTTGTTGGTTGATCAAGGGCAGCCGCGGAAGAACTGGCGGGTGAGTGACCCAGTCGAGTGTCTGGACGGCAGTGCTTGCTAGTGACAGGAGGTCACTGAGTGAGGGGGAGTATTCCAGAGTGTGCAGCACTCGTGGAATCGTTCGAACGGCTCAGCGAAAGGCTTTGGAGCGACGCAGACAATTTGTGCATCAACTGTGTGCTACAGCAGATGCTATAGCAACCCTGCAGAACTTGAGTATTGTTTAGAATAGGCTGAGTTTCGAGGAGACGGTAGCTATTCTAGATAGATATCAGTAGAGGGTGTGCAGACACAAGTCAGAGGCTATTCTGATTGTGTGCGAGGATCCACATAAGGTTGAGTAGCATAGGTTGCGTGGGTTGTAACCGTGGGTACTTGGAAACCTTGAGAATAGTGGATTGAGGACTGAGAAGAGTCCTCCCCAGACGTAGGCAATTTGGCTGAACTGGGTGAACAAACTTGTGTCCTTGATCTTTCCTGCTGAAGCAGTTTACTGGTGAACAAGAGGGTGATGTAGCAACTGCTTGTTTACAAATCAGTTTATTAGAGGCACTGCGAATTTCAATTGGTATCAGAGCCGGAGCTCAACACACAGAGTAAAAGATCCTACATCGTCTCTGAAGAAGTCAAGGAACAATGAAGGAAGGACAGAGCACGAGTAGGCCTCCATTGTTGGAAGAAAGCAACTATGGATATTGGAAGGCTAGGATGAAGGCCTTTCTCAAAGCCATTGATGAGAAGACTTGGAGAGCTATTGTGGTCCAGTGGTCTCCTCCGATCACCATGGATGAACAGAGAGTTACACGGAGAAAACCTGAAGAACAATGGACTGCCGAAGAGGGAGCTGCAGCAACTGGTAATTCAAAGGCTCTGAATGCTATCTTTGCTGCGGTTGATGCTAACAATTTCAGGTTGATATCAAACTGTGATATGGCCAAGAAAGCTTAGGAGATCCTGCAAACTGCCCATGAAGGAACTGATAAAGTAAAGCTGTCAAGATTACAGATTGTTGCTACGCAGTTTGAAAATTTGAGCATGTTAGAAGAGGAGACGATCACTGAGTTCAATGCAAAACTGTGTGACCTGGCAAATGAAGCCTATGCTCTTGGAGAACCTATCCCTGAAGAGAAGCTGATTAGGAAGGTACTCAGATCATTGCCCACAAGATTTGACATGAAAGTGACTGCCGTTGAAGAAGCTCAAAATGTCAGACACATGAGGCTGGAAGAATTAATTGGATCGCTCAAATAGTTTGAGATGAAGTTAGTCAAAGTAGATGCTCCTCACAAAAACACTGATGTTCGATTGAAGGCTGAAACAGATGAAAAGAAACCCTAGCTGATGATCAACTGGGTCTGCTGGTAAAAAATCTCGGAAAGCTCTTGAAAAACATGGGAACAAGGTCAGGGCAGACCTCAACTTCTAATCAACTGAAGAGGAAGAAGAAAAGAAAGAAAGAAGAAAAGGGATTCAGTGCTGGAACTGTGAGGGGTACGGTCACAGAGAAGCTGAGTGTCCCAGCAAGCAAGCCAAAGACTCGGACAAGAAAGACAACAAGTCACTAACAGCAACATGGAGTGACTCTGAGGAAAGCGATGAATAAAATGTTATTGTGTTAGCTAGTGTATCCGCTTATGAATCTGAAACAGCAATAAAGAATGAGTTCAATTATGGGATTGATGTCTCAGATAGCGAAGAAGAAAATGACTATACTCACAACATGTTAGAAAATCTGCAAGACATTCTTCGCCAATGTGAGGATGCCCTGAAAGTAAACCAAACTTTAAATGACAGAGTCAACCATCTGGAAGAAGAGAGGGAGGAGTTTCTTGAGAGATTGTCAACACTCAGTAGACCAGTCATCTTACAGAAGAAAGAAGAAGCTGCCTTCAAGAACCCTGCTGCTAGTGTTCCTCCAACAATTGATCCTCAGAAAAATATACTGGATGAAATTCTGTCATATCAAAGATTTGGAGGAGGAAGAATGGGCCTGGGATATACAGGTGAGGAAACCTCTGGTAAACCAGTCTTTGTTAAGGTTGTAGAAACAAAGAAAATCGAGGATAGTGAAGAGAAAGGTGAACTCTGCCAGAAACTGATGGAGGAAGAATTAACTGTCAATCTGAACTAGGAAGTGCTTCAGCAACCACTGTATCAACCTCCTATATCAAATGCCCAGCTTCACAAAGGAGGCAATCCACAGCCCTGTGGAAAGGAGAAAGGTCCTCAACAAAAATATTTCAGCTTGCAGGATCCTCTAATGCACAGAAGAGTTACCAGGACCAGGGGTAACTTCAGAAGGAGGAAATCCAAGCTCAACGATCACTGTCAGACGTCCTGCACCTCAGCTTATCTTGGCAATTTTCATCAACGATCAGAACTGAAATGGAGAGTCAAAATAATAGAGAAACCAGCACACTGGGATGGAGCAAGCAAGAGAGTATCACAGATATGGAAACCCAAAGGCAACAAACTGAAAAACAAGGGGGTAGAAACTCTGAAACTATGGAAGCTCAAAGGTGAAAAGCGAACAGACCAGGAACTTGAGGGTCAGAAGAGGGGGAAATCAAGACAAACTCAAATGTGGGTAAAGAAACAATTATCAGATTCTCACGAGGATCCTCCCTACAAAGGTGTTATCCAGGATGTGTAGGAGTACCAGCTTCTGCCTGCAATAGCAACCTGGCCTGACGAAGCTTGTTCAAATAATCTGGTTGCTAAAGATCGAGAGATGCACATGCAGGGCACGTGAGCCCAGAATCTCATATAAAAAGAAAAAAAAACAGCGGGTAAAATCAAATTTTAGGGCTCATTCTGGTGAAACTTCCCCCAAATCGCATACTCAGATCAACCTGTCTCTTCTGCTCGAACTCCTCTAGCTTATCTGAAAATGGTGAAGACGCGGTCTGAAGAAAAATCTGGCTGCAGCACGGCAAGGCAGAACGGAAAGGAGGTCCAAGCTCCGCAATGAAGCCCCTTCTCAGCAGTTAGACTTGGTGGTCTGGGAGCCCGCACCTCTGACTGTGTCTCACAACGCTCCTTCTCCTCAGGAAGGAACCTCGCTGAAAAGGAGGCATCGAGTCCGTGATGGGGAGCCTACCTATAGTGCAGCAACAGTGGATGTAGAGGAATTATTTGAAGAAGCCTCAAGAGAAGTACAAGCTGCAGAGGTTGCTGTGACAGGCCACACTGAAGAGAGCTGCAGATCACCTGTCAAATCCCCAGGGATAGAAGGAGAAGGGGAGGAGATGGAAGCTGAAGGGCTTGAACAAGAATCTACTGCAGCACATCCTCCTCCTCCCTCGGACAATGGAAAAGCTCTAATCATCATTCCTGATTCCAGTAGTGACGAAGAGGAGTCCAGTGAGGATGCTGCAGGAGAACCTTCCGAGAGAAGACCTGTGGTTCTTAAGCCCTGTGAAGAAGATGACATTGTTGCAGTCACTATCGGTGGAATATGGTTCAGAAACAAGAACTCCTCTCAATCCTGGAGCTCAGTAGAGAGGAAGCACATTGTGACAGAGAAGAGACTGGACCTGGACAAATACAAATCTGCATCCATTGTCCAGCTTCTTGCTGAGGTAAATTTACTCAAGTCCCTCACTTACCCGTACAGATTCAATACGTCACTAGTCAGGGAATTTATAGTCAACATGGAAGAGAAATTTGGTGAGGAAGAAGGGTATGTTTTTGGACAGAGCTGGGTGCGGGTTAAGAAAGTAGTAATCACCCCTCAGAAAATAGATGAATTTCTTGAGATAGACAGTGATGCTAGAGAGCCCACAAATGTCAAACAAGAGGTGTTGGCTAGAGTCCTCAGGGGAGGAGTGTGCTTGTCTTGGGGTGGACCAAATCTCAGTGCTGCTGAACTCATCTCCAAAAATGTCCTGTTGTACAACCTAGGGATTAGAAACTGGATTCCCAGCTCCCACAGGGGAAAGGTTAGCAGGTCCTTTGCTAACCTTCTACATTCCATTGGGAAACGAAGAAAAATTAGCCTGGGTAGTGTGATGTTTCCCCTGGTGGCTGCTCATGCTGGCAGTGCCTCCTCCAGTAAGCCCATTGTGTTACCGTCCCTCATTTATGGAATGATGGTCTCTCAGCATCCAGAACTAGGTGAGATTACTGAGGGGTTGTCCGAGGAGCTACAGGTATTTACAGTGGATCACAAACTCTTCAAAGGAAAGCATGTAGTGGACATAGCCCATGAGGATCCTCTCCGGGTTGGTTCTTCAGCCCCATCCTCTTTGGAGGAACCACTTCCCCCCTGCCGCTTCTATCGAAGCAGCCCTCCGTGCCAGAATTGTCAGCCACCTAAGATCTGAGCTGCTCGCTTTGGAAGCAGAAGCAAAGAGAAGGGATGCTAGACGCGGTCAAATCAGAAGTCTACTTAGAAACTTGGAATTTCCGGAGGATGGAGGACAGGCCCCTTGAGCATCTATGACAAAAAGGGGGAGAGGAAGTAAGGAGCTGCTGCCTCTGATGGACACTCACTGTTGGAACTTTGAACTCTTTTAGCCTTTGGCCAATGCGTGGCTTTGCTAAGGCCGATTGTGGCCATTACTCTTGTTCTAAAAATATTTTTTTAGCAAGTTTTTTCTTGCCTGTTCATGGAAGTGTGCATCAGTGGCCAGGAGTTTTGTCAAAATGTCAAGGGGGAGATTGATGATGCAGTATGGCAGTGTTTGACAAAACCAGCACAAGTGAACAAGCAAGTGAACAAGATGCAGCTACAGTCAAAGTTCAGCACAAGTGAACAAGCTAGTGAACAAGGAGCAGCTATAGCAGGAAGAAGCTTTAGCAGGAGCTTGTTCAGGAGAGCTGTAGCGTGTGTCCGTGCAGCAACAATCTGTTTTTGGAAAGAAGGTGAGGCAGTCCTTCGAAGAGCATCAGAGGAGGTTCAGAGTTGCTAGAGAGAATATTCCAGAGTGGAGATTCCTAACTAAAGTAGGAGTTTTGGTTTGAATCTCAAATCAAATCTAATATCCTAGAAATTAGTAGATATTGATGTTGCTAGGGGAACTGCTATAATCTGATAATGATATCAGTGGACGCACCTATATAAGAGAGTCCCTTCAGAGCGATGAAGGTGATCGAAGAAGAGAGCTAAAAGGAAGAACACACAGATTTCCAAGAAGAGCAATTTTGGTGTGCGAACAAAGTCTTCGATTATCACCGAGAGCAGAGCGTGAGCGCAGAGCTGTGGTGACAGAAGCAGAGGTTGATCAGGACTTGTGTGGTCTGATCTAAGCTTGATCTGGAAGCCAATTCAGAGCAGTGGTGCTTGTTGGTTGATCAAGGGCAGCCGTGGAAGAACTGACGGGTGAGTGACCCAGTCGAGTGTCTGAACGGCAGTGCTTGCTAGTGACAGGAGGTCACTGAGTGAGGGGGAGTATTCCAGAGTGTGCAGCACTCGTGGAATCGTTCGAATGGCTCAGCGAAAGGCTTTGGAGCGACGCGAACAATTTGTGCATCAGCTGTGTGCGGCAGCAGATGCTATAGCAACCCTGCAGAACTTGAGTATTGTTTAGAATAGGCTGAGTTTCGAGGAGACGGTAGCTATTCTAGATAGATATCAGTAGAGGGTGTGCAGACACAAGTCAGAGGCTATTCTGATTGTGTGCGAGGATCCACCTAAGGTTGAGTAGCACAGGTTGCGTGGGTTGTAACCGTGGGTACTTGGAAACCTTGAGAATAGTGGATTGAGGACTGAGAAGAGTCTTCCCCAGACGTAGGCAATTTGGCTGAACTGGGTGAACAAACTTGTGTCCTTGATCTTTCCCGCTGAAGCAGTTTACTGGTGAACAACAGTGTGCTGTAGCAACTGCTTGTTCACAAATCAGTTTATTAGAGGCGCTATGAATTTCAGGTAACACGAGTTGTAGTTGAATTGCGAGCCTTCAAAGTGCACACGATAGATAAGATGAATACGTGTGACAAAAGGAGATATTAATGATAGACGGGGAAGGCGCGCTTGTAGACTAACAAGACATGGAAGGCTTTTTTACGAAAAAGAAATATCTCAAAGGGTATTTAAACTCATGATTTGAGTTTTATTTTTAAAAAGTCACTTTTAAGAATAAACAAGCATATCATATAGTTTTACGAATAAAATAACTACAATGTGTACATATTGCATACCTCAATAGCTCCTCACTAATAAACTCTAACGAATATTAGTTCAAGCCTCATCAATGTAATAACCACCTACACTGACATGAAAACCATACTTGAACTAGTTAAGCTTCACAAAGTATTACAACCATATTTCAAATTGATATTACCCAGAAAATCGATTAGCTAACTTAGAATTATAAACCATTGAGAGTTGGATTCTAGATATTATAGATTGTAGAGATGATCAATCGTGAGCCAAGTAAGGCTGTCATTTTCTATTGGTAAGTATGAAGATCATGTGTTTTATACTGTGGTCCCTAAGAAAGTATGTCACATATTTTTGGGAGACCTTGTTATTTGAACCTTGGGGAATGTTCACTCGGATCTGCTTGCGGAAGCCTGATGATGTGCGGGAAAAGTTGGGACAAAGTCCGGGGCAGTGAGTTGCGCGACTCGGACGTACTTTAGCAATCCGCGGTGCGGTTGCTAATGTATGGATGGGGCACGGGACTTCCTGAGATGTGCGGAAGATGGTGGATTTTGAGTTGGAAATGGGATGGGATGGAGATGGTGATGTGCGGATCTTGTGATGGTGTTGATGTTGGATGGAGAAATGGATGTAGATCGAGATGGTGGTGGAAATATGATGAGATGGATATGGAGTAGGGATGTGGGATGAAGGTGGATGTAGATTGAGATGGAGATGGAAGATGATGATGATCGGATTTTGTAAGTACAAGAACAAACAAGTACTCAAAAATCAACATATGTTATTGCTAACACAAGTTGCAAAAGAGTATTACAATGATAATAAGATGAGCTACTCTTGTAACACAAGTAACTCAAATGCTAACTCCTATCCTATGCTAGTCGACCAAGAGACAATGGATGCTTTAATTTGCTTGATTTCTTGATGATGTGCAAGGGTGGAGCGTGTGGGCTTTTATAGGAGAGGAGGAGGGGAGGGGCCAGATCTTGCGCCATCAATGCTGCTCTTCTCTCAGAGTGATCAATGAATCTCCAAGGCTTGGCTCCTCCCTTGGCCGGCCGGATGCATTGGATCTTCTTGATGGCTTGAGGAATCTTCTTCAATGCAATGTAGATCTTTATGAAGTGCACTCTCCTCTCCCTTGCAAGCCATTTGACTCTCATAAAGGCCTTGTGGATCCGTGTGGGGACTGTGGGCTGCATGGAACACATTTTGCACATATGTTTGGTGGATGAAACTCCACTTAAGGCTGCTTTTGACTCCTTAGCATGCTGCCCCTTGTGCTCTGCGTTTTGGGCAGCAAGATGCTCCATCAAAACTGCTGTGTTTTGGGCAAAGGGTGTCTGTCCATGAAGCACGGTGTTTTGGGGAATCTTCCCCTTAAACTCAGTGTTTTGATCTTGCTTGGCCGAAGGTGGATCATGAGGGCTGATTTCTTCTAAGGACTTGGCTCCTTTGGCGCAATATTGGGCAACAATGTGGGTGATTTGAAGGTCATCTTGTGCATCTATATCACCTTGGTAGCATGATGGAAGGGTCACACGTGATGTGTTCAAAAATAAGTCATTTTTCATTATTAGAAATCAACTTATCACTCTCATTTCATTAACTTCAAAACATGCCGTGGAGGACCAAATTCAGCTATAAAACTCAAATGAGAGAGAAAATGAAAATGAGAGGAGAAAAATAACAAAAGTAGAAGAGAGTTTTGTCCATGATGAAAGCGAGAGAGGAAATATTTAGTTACATGGAAAAATAATAAGATCAATAGTCACATAAGCCTCCTGTAGTACTTATGTACATGAGATCCTTTTATGCACTAATGATCGTTTCGGTTCTTTGCCAAGCATGTTGTTCATCTTTTGGAAGAGCTTGATAATGTCTTTCTTGAAGAAGTGTTGAATGGTCTACAACCAATTAGAAGGACTTAACATCAAACTCATTTTGTAACCGGTGCATAAAATCCGAATCGACTAGCCTATAAGACCAACATTGAAGAGGCCATAGAACTACAAAGAAAAGTGAGTGAGTTGTTGAAGAAGGTTGTGTGTGTAAAAATTTGAGTTCTTGTGTGGTTCTAATGATATTTGATCCTAAAATGGATGGGACTTGATTTTCAAATGATCTGTCAAATTCTTGACTTATTATTCATTTCATCCTCAATAGAATTGAGTTCATTTTCTCAACGATTTATTTTTATTATACCTCATTTCAATAATATCTAGTCAAATATCATCACACAGATGCTTTGGGATTACCTAAGGACCTAGGGTTGTCCAAGAAATCAAAGTTACACACAAAGGTGAGGCAATAAAAAAATTTCATTTGCAAATTGGTAGTTGAGAATCAATTCAATAAAAAAATATAAAGGTTGAGAAGTGACCATGGAGGTAAATATGTGGAACCATGTGAGACCTTTTGTGCATAATATGAAATTATTCACGAAATCACTCTACAATAATAGCCTCAATCGAACGACGTTGCCGAACAAAAGAATCACTCTAAAAAAGTCGATGAATGCGATTTTGTTAAGTTCTGGATTACCCCCAAGAAATATGGTAGGAAGTCATTTTCTAAGAAAATTATCTTTTAAATAACATACCTCACAAGCAGGAAGAGAAGCCTCCTTATGAGTTATTTAAGGAAAAGGAGCCTTCATATAAGTACTTGCGAGTGTGGGGTGTCTTGCCAAAGTAATGACACCTGGTCTTGAGAGAAAAAGGATAAGAACAAAAAACCATTCATTGTAAATTCATTAGTGTTGCAAAAATATTAATGCGTAAAATTCCTAGTATATGAATCGGAAAACCCGATCGATATACACAAGAATTCTATAACTGAACCTCAGAATGCATATTCTTCAAAGGTGCATTTCCTTATAAGTCTAAGGAATATGAACCTGGTTCATTTAATGAGTTACTTGAGGGTGTTGAGCAATTAATTCAACAAGTCGAGGGAGAATCTGAAAAGAAGATAGATTCAGAAGAACTGAGATATAATAAGCGAACCACGATAGAGAAATCATTTGGTCTTGATTTTCTAACTTATATACCCAAATCTTAACCTCGAACATATAAAGAGGCTATCAGTTTAGTAGAGGGTCCCTTATGGAAAAAAGTCATATGGAGTGAGGTGGACTCCATCATACAAAACAAAACTTGAGAGTTGGTTAACCTTCTTCCTCCAAGAAGTAAACCACTTAGTTTCGAATGGATCTTCACAAGGAAGATGAAGGTGAATGGTTCTATAAACAAATACAAGGCAAGATTTATCATCAAAGGGTATCGACAAAAAGAAGGTCTAGACTAGATTGCATGAATTCTACAGTTTAGAGAATGACGTCCATTAAGATGATAATAGCCATTGCAGCTTTTCATAATTCGGAAATTTATCAAATGGATGTGAAAACGGCTCCTCGATGAAAATCTTGAGGAAGATCTTTATTTGGACCAACCTGAGGGATGTATAGTGCGTAAAGCGAGAAAAGTTTGTAAACTTATAAAATCTCCATATGGCCTAAATTATGCGTCAAGGCAATGACATGAGAAATTAACAATGTGAGGATGTCAAATAATTTCAAGATCGTCGAGTGTAACAAATGTGTGTACATTAAGAACACTAAACACGGTTATGTGATTGTGTACATTATGGGAAGCAATGATCGCATTGTTAAGTCTACAAAGCATCTCGCAAGTGGGCAAGAGTGATAGGCAGTCTAATGTACTTGATGAATTTGACGAGACCAGAGTACTGAGGTATTGTCTATACTTTGAGTAGACATACAATATACACTTGTAATCTAGAATCAGAACACTAGAAAGTAGTCATCAGAGTACTGAGGTATATAGATAAACACGCGTCAATGTGTGCGCCAAATTTGTATTTATAGTTCCAAGCTTTAGCTAGTGTAGCGGCAAACAAGGGTCGAACCCAAGAGAACTGATTGTGAAGCGATTTCCGGTGAATATTAAACTAAAGGGGGTTTAAGTAAGTTGATTGCAAGAAAGAAAGTGAGAAAACATGAATATCAATTGAGAGAAGCATTCAGTCCAGGGAATTCAATAGTGATTGTTATCATCGACTTCTAAAGATTGCGATTCTAATCAAACATATGGTCATTCTCACAAGGTAATAACCTAGAATATCCCGACAAAGATGATACTAAGCCTAGATCCTACTACTTGCATCCACGACAAAGCTTCAACAAGAGTTAAGAATTAAGATTGATGAGCGGGTAGTTTCATGACAAAGTATACGCTAACTGTGCAATACATTCATGCAATTTAAGATCCATAACTTACGATTAAATAGAAACAAGTATTAAATTCAAGTCTCAAACATGTATGTCACTAACTGAAAACCCTAAACTGAAACAGAAATTTAGCTACTCCCTAAAAAACACATCAAACTGAAAGAGAATGAAAAAACACTATCCACGAGCACTGTTCACCACCGCAATCATTGTTCACTACCGGAAAACACTGTTCACGCCGAAAAAACACTATTCACGCAAGACTTCGTCTCCCTCGAAAATTCCGTCCGTTCGTCTGTTCCCAACTTCCGTCATCAAAGGTGCCATCTCCTCTTATTCCGAAACCCTAATTGAGATCGGGCTCTAAAAATTGATTTCGGGCCGCGGGCCCGATGCTGATGTCATCATAACTTGGCCTCCCCTATGAAGACATAAACTCGCGCGCCCGGAGAAGACATTAAGGTCCGGAGCGCGACGCTAATGTTGTCTGCTGGCGCGGAACCTACTGAGTTGCACACTCAATTCCTTCAACGTCGATTCTCGCATTCGGCTCTCTAAAAAACACCATTTTGAGTCACAAGTCTCTTTTCATATATTCCGAACACCTGAAATGCAAACAACACTAAGAAGTAACTGTTCACATAAAAACATGTCGAAATAGTTGGGTTTAAACGGTTTAGCGAGTCGTATAAATACGCCCCATCAAACCACCCCACACTTAGACTTGTTCGTCCCCGAATAAGAACAAAAGCAAGACTCGCGACACTCAAGCAATTCTAATATGCCAACGACTAAACACTGAATTTACTTGAGATGTCCTCACTAATCGGTTCATCAACATATACTCACATTCATTCTTCAATAATGATCAGCAAGAAACCGTAATGAGACATGTTACCTGAGAGGTCAAGATGGAATTCAATGGATGACTAGAAGATAGTCCTCTTTAGACTCCTGACTCCATTCTTCAGCTCGAGGTCATAGTCATGAGCATGCGCTGAGTTCGCTTTCTCTGGCACGTGAGAAATCCAAGCTACGAGGAACTCAACCTTTCGTCTTCTCTTTGGTAGGACATCTCTTGAAACTTTCTTGTTTTGTTTGGCCTGAAGACTTCACTCAACTCGATTGCTTTTCTGATTTTTCTCTTTCACATTTGACTGAATTTTCTTTTTGAGCTTTGCTCTCCAATGTGAATTGCTTGTCCTTTTTTTCCCTCTTTAAACCGTTCCAATCATCGCCTTTAAATAACAGCATATGGAGTGCGTCCCGCTCTTTCTCATCATCATCCTTTCAGCGCGAGGCAGGATAGGGGTTACCCACCCATTCCTGGTTACTAGGACTAGAGATAGGACGGTTTGTTTTCGCGTTCCACCATTGCATAAACACTGCAATGATGGAGTGAAAGTCTCACCTCTTATAACTTGAAGCGCCAACCTCCACAAACTCAGTGCACTACGCGACTAATCCCTCGAACCTTTGAATGTTTGTCAAGTCCCTATAGAACATTTTCTGTAAACTCCACATCCTGTAATATCTCAACTCAAAGGAACATATAACATCACGTAACTAGCATCACAAAATTTCAGAAAGCATGCAAATCATACACATCAAAACCTCATAGAGTCGAACATCATCTCATACATTCAGTGTCTTCATCGTAGCATAAACAAATTTGAAAAAAAAACGTGCCCTAGTTACCACTAATGCATGTTAATAAAGTTAAACGTGCTGACACAACAGACTCTACTACCCCACCCCACACTGTTGAACATAGCCGTGTCCTCACGGATCGACTGATGCTCAAGGGCGGTTCATGCAACACACTATCAAATAACAGAAATGACAAGGAAAGATATAAATAAGAAAGAAAACAGAAACTCCCCTAGAACTCTATAGAGTCGTCTGTGGATCCGCTGGGGGATGATGAAGACTCCTGCGCAATGACATACTCTAGAGGAATCGGCTGCCCTCGAAACCACCCTGGCGGTGCTGGTACTGGCTGCGTCCCAAGCGGCATGAAATAATCTAGCACCTTATAAGCGTTGAACGCCGCGTCCAACTGTTCTTAGGCGAAGGTCGGTGGTGGCTGCTCACTATCTCCATGCGGCTCTCCTGGAACCGACAGCTGAAGACTCAGCCTGCTCTGTCGCTTCTGGCTGCCTGAGGCGCCTGTCCGTCCGAAGCTGCTCATGAAGTCTCTGATCCAAATGATATGTCCATGCAAACTGATCAAGCCTCCACGGAAGAGCAGTGAGTGCATGCATCCCTATGAAAGCCTCTCGGGTGAGGAACTGTGGCGGGACACGCTGATGAGACTCCAAGACCGACTGGTGGTGCAAGCATCGCAACATGTAGGTGATCAGACCCCCACAAAAAATTCCTCCTCTAGAAGACCTCCCCCTCCAGAACTTGCTCAGCACATCTACCAAATCGAGATTCTAACTGGTGGTGGCAGCAATGGAATACAAGCACCTCGTACGAGGGCAATTTACATCCGACCCGATTTTATCATACATGGTACGACCTCTTCTCGGATTCGGCGACTTACCACCCCAGCGCCAGCAAGGCGCGCACGCTACGTGAGCCGGCCTATTCTACCTTCAGAAGCTCCGTGATGGTCATGCACCGGCCATCCAAATAAATCACGCAACTGTGTTTGGGTGAGTGATATAATACTGGCCGCAGTGCCTGTACCGGATACCGAGATGGTCGGCGCGGCCCACATAATTAAATGATGCCAGAAACTCCCGCACATCTTGTACATCTGTCTCTGAATGGATGGCCAAGAGTCCAGGCTAGCCAACTCCTATGAGCAACTGTAATACACGATCGTATAGACCGCTAGCCCGTAGGAACTCTTCGTCAACAAAAGTACTAGCACCGCACTACTTCCGAGAGAACTGCTCGTCAAATGTAGGTTCTCTCTTTGGTGCCATCCTGAAAATGAAACAAGTGAAAAAATGTCAGTCAACTCAAGTCAGGAAGGGGTGCACCGGATGAAGACATTACGGAGCACGGTCAACGTCTTAATGTATGAACCCGGTGCGCGACTAATGTATTCATAGGGCGCCGGATTTCTGCAGATTGAGGCGCGGGCGGCTATGAACCCTAATCTATATCAACCCCCAAAACTCCAAATTAACACCCCAAATCGGAACCCTCGCACTCCAGAACATATATAATTAACCTGCAACCAATAAAAACATCCAATTTTGCCAAAATTGCAGATCAAATATAAACTTTAAAACTCCCAAAACTTGAGATCCCGTTGAATATGGCACGAATTGACTAAGGGATAGGATTAAGGAGTACCTGGAATGTTTAAGCAGTTGGAAAACGCCTTGAGAGTGTGGTGAAATAGAAAATTTGAACTTGGATGTTTGAGGAGCGCCAGGAGAGAGTTTGGGGCTATGAGGTGCGCTCCAATCCTTATAAAGGTGGAACACGGCGTGTTGAACAATACGCGCGCCGGATGCACAATACGCGCGCCGCGTTAAGACATAAAGAACGATAATATATGCTCCTGGCGTGATACTAATGTACTCTTATAGCGCGGTACAAACTGAGATACGCCCCAAACTTGCCTCCAAACAATTCAATCCCTAACGGCATTCTAACAGGGGAGACTCTATGAAACACTAAGTAGACACACACTAAGAATTAAAATGGAAAGAAAAAAAACATCGGGTTGCCTCCCGCAAAGCGCCTTTGTTTTACTTCGTTGGCTCCACGGTACCTCAACTCAGTTATCGTCGTGGAGCTCGGCTAGCTGGCATTCTTGAGCATTTGGCTGCGGTCCACCGTAGTAATGCTTCACGCGCTGTCCATTTACCTTGAACCGGTCACCATCCCTTGGGTTCTCTAGCTCCCCTGCCCCGCGATTGAAAATCCGCACCACCGTGTATGGACCTGTCCATCTAGAACGCAACTTGCCAGGCATTAGTCGTAATCATGATGAAAATAAAAGTACCTACTGGCCAATCTCAAATGTTCGTCGTAGGATGAACTTCTCATGATAGAGCTTAGTCCGCGCCTTGTAGTCTGACTGGCTCTCATAAGCCTCTAGGCGCAACTCCTCTAGCTCAATCAATTGTAGCTTATGTTCCATTCCAACCCTTGCCAAATCCATGTTGAACTGCTTAAGTGCCCATAGGCCTTGTGCTCCAATTCTACCGATAAATCACACGCCTTGCCATACACTAAACGATAAGGAGAGGTTCCGAAAGCCTATATCAAAGAGCATAGACCTGAAAAAATCCCAACGATTCTAACGACCTAGCTAACCGTTGATTCAATGTGATGGGTGTCTTGTAGGCGGTCCTATATGCCCATAATGCATCATTTAAGCGTAAATGATGAGCGGACAAATAACCTTATGTTTGTCCGTATTTTCACTTTCCTTCTTGTTTGTTCCGTTATTTTATAAAGTCATTTGATGTTTTCTTTGTCCATTTCAGGTTTAAAATATGTATTACACGATATGAAGGGGACCGAAAAATATCTGGATGATTTCCGTTCGAACAAGATCAAAAACAGCAAGATTGGGGAAGCGGCAAAAGTGATTCGGCCGAATCAAAAAGTGATTCGCCCACCAGCTTGCCCGAATCACCCTCAGCTACACGAATCAACTTGACTCGGGGAGAACTTGACTGGTTAGACCGAATCACATATGAGGTTGTCCAAATCAAAAAGTGATTCAGCCACGGAAGAAGCAAGCTGCCCGAATCAGTTTAGATCTACAAGGATCTTGACCGAATCAAATGGAGTTTGACTGAATCAGAAAGTAATTCGGCCAGAAGAAATCGATTCGCCAAAGCAGAAACCCCACTGAGTATATGGTTCGGCCGAATCAGAAAGTGATTCGCCCAGGAGGTGCCCGAATCATCTTAGCTCCATAAGGATGTTTGACCAAATCAAATAAGGGTTGACCAAATCAGAAAGTGAGTCGGCCAAGGAAAAGTGATTCGGCCAGTTCGAAACAGCTCTGAGTAAATGATTCGGACACTTTGTCAGAATCAATTCATTAAGGGTTGACCGAATCAAGTGATTCGGGCACTGCGGGGAAATCTTCAAAGGGTATAAATAGAATGAAATGTAAAATTAGAAGGGATTCTTCCCAGAACGAAAACCTTAGACGAATTCTCCTGGAGAACTTGAAGAATTGTCAAGGATTGGAGGAAGACTTACGCAATTGAAGAATCTACATCAACCCTCTACTCAACCACTTGGTGAACAATTTTAATTAAATATCATGTTTTGTTTCAAACTCACCATGAGTGAGTAGTTGTTCAGTAGTTGGGATCCTTATGAATTCCTTAGGTTTGATTGTAATGCAAGACTTGTCTTTTTATCTATATGAGTGAAGTTTGGTTGAAAATTCTTATGCTTGTTCTTCATATCAATTTTGTGCGCACCAAGTGTTTGACGAAATACCTAAGTGAGTATGAATTGATAAAACACCTAGGGATGGAATGAGAGTTGAACGTAGGTTGTTTAGGAGATCAAGCATGATTATTTTAGGTTGTGTGTGTGCGCAAGGGTGACATACACATTCCACTTGGCTAAGTATTGAGCGACTTTAGTGAACTATCAATAGACCGAGAGGTTCAGATTAGGAGACTTTTGTTCTACGCGGTTCAATAGAGCGAGAGTTTGAGAACCGTACTATTTAGGTATTATTCCATTCTAGAGAATGAGCGAGAGTTGAATTTAGAATGTGAGCCTAGAACCATCACTCGAATTTACTCATAATTTAGACAAGTTTTGTGTTGCTAATCGCATGACCTAGGGGAAATAGGATTCCGACTACGTTTTCTCTATTATTTACTTCTTAGACCATATTTCATATTGTCTTTAGTATTCACTAGAGATACCTCACTTAGAGGAAAAATCCTCCTTTTTATTTAGTAGACTTGCATTAGCATTACTAGCTAGCTTTAGACTAATCTAGGCTTTTCTCTTGGGTTCGACTCGAGGTCTCTCGGATAATAAATATTGTTTGAACACCATGATTGGACTAGTATTTTTAGTACCACAATTACCACCCGAATCTGGTGCATTTCTGTGAAAAATTTTATGCAGAGCGGCTGTTAACACACAGTAGTTTATTCACCCGAATCAGTTGATTCGTGCAGCCTGAAACTTTTCAAGATAGCACTGAGTAAATAATTCTGGCGAATCACTTTTAGCCACCCCGAATCACTTTTGATTCGGGCAAAGTCTGCGAACTAGTTTTGATTCGGACAAGGGGTCCGCGAGTCACATTTGATTCGGAGAGTCGAAAGCATTTCGTCCTGCACTGAGAATCACATTCTGGCCTCCCCGAATCACTTTTGATTCGGGCAACAACCCTTCCCTCACCCTTGCCCGGATCAAATTTTATTCGGGCTTATACACCGAATCACCTTATTTTTTTATCCCTCACTTTTCTTCCGACCACGAACCCTAAATCCTCTTCCACTCGAGCAGACCCCGACCGTCGCCAGCGTCTTTCCCTTCGACCTAGCCTTCCGTCGCCAGCACTTTCCTCCCGAGCGAACCCTAAAACCCTCACCCGCTTCGCCCGTATCAGTCGCTCCAGCCGCTTCGCCCGTGCACGACTCAGCTCTAATCCGGCTGAATCACTCTCTACCTGCCCTGCTTCCAAGGCTCGCACCAATATGAACACGGCTGGGAAACCAAAACAGCCGCCCACCAAGAAACTGTCCATAGCTCAGAAAGAGAAAGGACTTGCTAAACTTAAAGCTTCAATCAAAGCCGAGCGAGTTGCTGGCGGCATTGTCTTCCGCTCCTCCGCCCCCCCCCCCCCCCCCCCACCGTCTCCAGTCAGTGCCTCCTCATCATAATCCTCCGAGGAATTCAGACCCGTGGGAGCATCATCTCGCGCACGAAGCAGCTTAGCCATCGTCCCACATTCGAGCGCAGAAAGGGCAAGGATGCCCTTTCCTTTTAGTGGAGAAATTCAGGCTGCCGATGCTCAGATGAAGGCCCTATTGGCGCAGCACAACAACTATGAGCTACTAGCTCCCACTTACCCGGATCGTCCCACACTACATGAGCTCAAAATCTTTGATGAAATTTGTCATTATCTACGTGTTAGTGATCTTCATTATATCTTGATGAGTGATCCGGGTACTTACCGGAGGCTGGTTAAGGAATTTATGGCCTCATTTTCAGCGACTTGGGAAGATGGTCGGGCTGATTCAAATTGCAAGGGCAAGAGGGAGCGCTTTATGCAGTTTTGGAACCTCCGGTTGGGTGGACAGGCTTTTAGTTTAGACACCGATGACTTCGCGACTATATTTGGGTGCACTGAGTATGGGGCATACACGACATTCAGGGAAAGCTAACGGTACAAGTTCTGGAAGGAAAGCACCGGGCTGGACATTTTCTTTACCCCACCTCAGCCAGCGTCGATGATTCAGTCCCAGTTTGGCGGCTGATCCTTCGTTTTATTGCGACGTCTATTCACATCCGCAAAGATGGTGGCCGGTATGTGAACAACGCGGATATTCAAATTCGTTCTCGCCAGAAGGTTTGCATTGTCCATGCTTTGACCCTCCAGTTTGAGTCTTGTCAAAATCCACAATACAAAGGGCGTGCCTTAAGAGGGGATCGTTTATTACGCTTCTCGTGAAGCACTTGGGCTTCACATAGGACCGAGGCACGCGTCTGCCCAAGAAGGTGCTTAACATGGAGGGGCTTCGCAAGATGCACATGATAGACATAAAGACGAAAGAATGGATTGTTCGTAAGGAAGTGCCGAAGCAGTTAGAGTAGCGGATAGCGAAGAAGAGAAAAGAACATGGGGCTCCTCGACTTCCAACACCGCCTAGATCAG
The DNA here is from genome assembly GCA_963678935.1 of Umbilicus rupestris. Taxonomy (NCBI): domain Eukaryota; kingdom Viridiplantae; phylum Streptophyta; class Magnoliopsida; order Saxifragales; family Crassulaceae; genus Umbilicus; species Umbilicus rupestris. Next base: position 9,049,705 of record OY787619.1, read on the forward strand.
CCAGCAAGCAGCCTTCAGCACAAGAACGTACCCCTGCCCCCGCCTCTGCACATACTCTAGTTATCAAACTATCCCCCACTTCCCCTCCTCCCGTTGAGGCCGAGCCACTTGCACACGAGGACCTAAGACTGATGAGCGCACGTCTGGACTCACCTTCAGATTCTCACACGATGCTCATTCGCTCCCAAGAGGTATTATCCACACTGGTCCACGATTTTGTCGCATGGCAAGGAGGTGTCATGGTGCGTATGGCAGCACACATGGGTATTGCAGACATTCCACCACCGCCAGCACCCTTTTCCCAGCCACCACCTCACCCTACTATGCCGCATGAAGCTGCGATCGATGACTCCATTTCAGCCATGGTTGAAGGTAGAGTTGATGGAGGTAATGGTGAGGGAGCCACCCGGGTAGGCAGTGGGGAGCAGCATGTAGACGAGGGGACAGCCACTAAAAAAAGTGATAACTCAGGTCTCGAGAGGCCCACGAAGCGTAGGAATGATGTTTAGGTTATTTATATGAATTATGGTGCTTTTATTACTATGTACTTTGCTTGACTAGTCCATTTATATTTTGAAGCGTTTCGCCGCGATATTTTTTGCATGACAGATGGTTTTCGTACTTGTATGTTTCTTTTATTTAGCAGCTTTTTCCTTAGAACAAACTTTTGAACTGCGCTGGTAAATTGATTCGGACATTGGCCTTGTCCGAATCACCTGTGATTCGGGGAACCATGCTATCCAAGCTCTTTTGATTCGGACACCCTGGCCGAATCACATTGTTTTGCCTTGTCCGAATCAAATTTTGATTCGGGCAAGCACATATTATCAGAACTGAACTGATTTGACCAGGGTGTGGCCGAATCACTTATTTTGCCTTCCCCGAATCAGAAAGTGATTCGGTCAGTCTTGAGCAGCACTTTTCTCAGTTCACTTTGAAAATTTCTGCAACTTATTTGCATTTGTTCGAAACCTTTTTCAAGCACTATAATACACTAATTCATGACTTTTGATGCACACCGGCATATCTAAGTGAACGCATCATTTGAATTGTCGCGCACATGTTTTCCAATCTTTTGCCTAGCTATTTGTTTCGCATTGCTACATATGTCATACCTAGCTGTTTTCCAATCTTTGAGCACATTATACTCGCATGATTGCCGTTATCCTAACTCTTGGAATTGATAACACGAAGTAATGTTTGCTAAGCAATTAAGTAGTATCATTTATAAAATAATTTGGAATGAGTTGTGCTTTGAATTCATGAATCGTATCTTTAAGTCGATTGACATTCTTTGTGATGATTTAGTTCACATGATTCGGTGTTTTTGACTAGCTTAGTTCGATTTATTTTTGAACTCTTTCCATGCATAAAAAATGAAGTTAAGTCTAGCGAGCACAAAAATAAAATAAAATCAGTTTTCATACAAAAACCTTGTACTTCCTCTTGTTTGCTTTTAGGTGGCTTTAGCGTTCCTATTTAGCCTTTGCATTTATTTAGCTCACACTTCATGCTCCATCATATATCATTTAGGCACATTGTCAAGTATTAAGTGTGGGGTGTTTTGAAATGTTTGAGAAAAAAGAGAAAAAAGAGAGGCGTAAGAAAGAAAAAAAATTATATTTTAACGGTTTTATAAATGCGGAGGGTTAGGAAGGTAAGTTCCCCCTTGAAAGCATTTGTATAAACAAAAAATATTATTTGTTTATTTTTTTGGTCAAAGAAAAGTTCTACAAATGCCGAGGGTTAGGAAGGTAAGTTCCCCCTTGAAAGCATTTTTATAAAAGCAAAAATAAATTAAACACACTTAATTCTTGACTTTATGCCTATAACGCAAATTCTTTCGCATGTGTGTGAGTAGAGCATTTGCATTTGGTTTTTAGGAAACGTCTTAGGTATGACCCTGGTAATTCATTACTTAAGCATCCAGATTTGTACGAGTGAATTTTAAAATTTTCACTGTCGAAACTCCTCTTCTCTTACGGATTATGACGTATACTCTAAAACTTGGGAATGAGTTTGTTGTCATGAGCTTATGGGCTTGCCCTTAGCAAGTATATGTGATTGACTCGGCAAAAGTTTTGTGTAAGCGACGCTTTTCTTCATACTACTTGCATAGGAAATTGAGCGGTAATTTGAATTTGACAAATGCTAGTCTTGATATCGATTCTATGAATATTTGTTCTCACAATGAAGTGAATGATCCTTAGAGTTTGCGTGAAGTGAATGATTTGCACAACTCTATTATTATGTGGGCTGATAAAGAACCACTTGCTTTGCAAACTATATTTGGATTTTGAACTCTTATGGATGATTGCAAGTGGGATTTGTGAGTATTCCTATTCTGAAAACTCTCATGAGACTATAACTCGTCCACTAGGGTAGCCTAGGGGTTTAAAGGCTTGATGCATACGCTAAATGCATCCGTGATTCCTACGACAGTGAGTTAGGAGTAGATTAGTTTTCTTTGTTTAGTTATTTTCATGTTATGTTACGTGAGTAGGGGTTGGATGTGTTTTATGTGCGTAAGATTGGCTACGTGCTTTGATACTATCATATATGATCTAGCATCTTGCTGTCCGCTTGACATATGCATATACATGTTCGGGACAAACAAGACTGAAGTGTGGGGTGTTTTGATGAGCGGACAAATAACCTTATGTTTGTCCTTATTTTCACTTTACTTCTTGTTTGTTCCGTTATTTTATAAAGTTGTTTGACGTTTTCTTTGTCCATTTCAGGTTAAAATATGTATTACACGATATGAAGTGGCCCGAAGAAAATCTAGATCATTTCCGTTCGAACAAGATCAAAAACAGCAAGATTGGGGAAGCTCCAAAAGTGATTCGGCCGAATCAAAAAGTGATTCGCCCACCAGCTTGGCCAAATCACCCTCAGCTACAAGAATCAACTTGACTCGAGGAGAACTTGACTGGTTTGACCGAATCACATATGAGGTTGATCGAATCAAAAAGTGATTCGGCCATGGAAGAAGCAAGCTGCCCGAATCAGTTTAGCTCTACAAGGATCTTGACCGAATCAAATGGAGTTTAATTGAATCAGAAAGTAATTCGGCCAAAAGAAATTGATTCGCCCAAGCAGAAACCCCACTGAGTGTATGATTCGGCCGAATTAGAAAGGGATTCGCCCAGGAGGTGCTCGAATCATCTTAGCTCCATGAGGGTGTTTGACCGAATCAAATAAGGGTTGACCGAATCAGAAAGTGATTCGGCCAGTTCGAAACAGCTCTGAGTAAATGATTCGGACACTCTGTCAGAATCAATTCATTAAGGGTTGACCGAATCAAGTAATTCGGGCACTGCGGGTAAATTTTGAAAATCTTCAAAGGGTATAAATAGAATGAGATGTAAAATTAGAAGGGCTTCTTCCCAGAACGAAAACCCTAGACAAATTCTCCTGGAGAACTTGAAGAATTGTCAAGGACTGGAGGAAGATTTACGCAATTGAAGAATCTATATCAACCCTCTACTCAACCACTACTTCCTTGCATTCAATTGGTGAACAATTTCAATTAAATATCATGTTTTGTTTCAAACTCACCATGAGTGAGTAGTTGTTCAGTAGTTGGGATCCTTATGGATCCCTTAGGTTTGATTGTAATGCAAGACTTGTCTTTTTATCTATATGAGTGAAGTTTGGTTGAAAATTCTTATGCTTGTTCTTCATATCAATCTTGTGCACACCAAGTGTTTGACGAAATACCTAAGTGAGTATGAATTGATAAAACACCTAGGGATGGAATGATAAAACACCATCACTCGAATTTACTCATGATTTATACAAGTTTTGTGTTGCTAATCGCATGAACTGGGGGTGAAATAGGATTCCGACTACGTTTTCTCTATTATTTACTTCTTAGACCATATTTCATATTGTCTTTAGTATTCACTAGAGATACCTCACTTAGATGAAAAATTCCCCTTTTTATTTAGTAGACTTGCATTAGGCATTACTAGCTAGCTTTAGATTAATCTAGGCTTTTCTTTTGGTTCGACTCGAGATCACTCGGATAATAAATATTTTTTGAACATCGTGATTAGACTAGTATTTTTAGTACCACAATTACCACCACGTTTCAGTAAACTTCAGTCTTTTCGTGTAGGCTTGACCATCTTCTCTAGGATTCCCTTGATCTCCCAGTTAGAAATTTCAGCTTGGCCATTTGTCTGAGGGTGATAGGCTATGGATGTACGGTGATGGACATGATATTGTTTCACTATGACAGCCATCATCCTATTGCAGAAATGCGTCCTCTGATCACTGATTATAGCCTTAGGCACTCCGTGTCTGCAAAATATGTTAGTGCGGAGAAAGTCCACCACAGTTTTAGCATCATCACACCGAGTAGCCTTAGCTTCTACCCACTTAGACACATAATTTACAGCCACTAAAATGTATAAATAACCATGTGATGTAGATGGACCCATAAAATCAATGCCCCATATATCAAACACTTCATCAACGACAATAAGCATCTGAGGCATCTCATTTTTAGGGAATATGTTTCCTACTATTGACATCTATCACACCGTTTGCAATGCTCATATGAATCTTTAAAAATATGCGGCCAGTAAAATCCACTGTCTAATATTTTCCTAGCTTTTCTTTTAGGGCCAAAATGACCTCCACATGCATGCTCATGACAGAAACAAAGCACAGAAGAAATCTCATCATCAGGGATGCATCTCCTAAGTATTTGGTCTAGGCCTATTTTCCACAAAAATGGATCATCCCATAAATAGTATCTAGCATCATGCTTAAGTTCAAACATTGAGCTTTAAAGAAAAGAGGTGGGCATTTACCTCTGACCAGGTAGTTCACTATGTGAGCGTACCATGGAATTTTACCTGTGATGGCATAGAGGTGCTCATCTAGAAATGTCTCAGTAATCTGCCCAACTTCTTCCTCCCTCACTAATCGACTTAGGTGGTCCAACTGTGTTCTCAAATCCCTTCTTGTTCTTGATTTCTAGGTCAAATTCTTGCAGCAGTAAAATCCACCGAATCAGCTGCGGTTTAGCCTCCTTCTTTGTCATTAAGTACCTAATAGCAGCATGATCAGAGAACACAATTACTTTAGTACTCAATAAATAAGGTCTGAATTTTTCTAAAGCAAAGATAACAGCTAGTAATTCTTTCTCAATGGTGGAATAATTTCTCTGAGCGGTGTCCAAGGTACGCAAAGCATAAATTAAAACTTGCTTCTTGTCTACTCTCTGTCCGAGCACTGCTCCCACATCATAGTCGCTGGCATCGCACATAATCTAAAATGGTTGGCTCCAATCAGGTGCTCGAATAATAGGGGCACTGATTAGCGTAATTTTCAGCTCGTCGAATGCCTCCCTGCACTTACATGTAAACTCAAACGGCACATCTTTCTACAACAGGTTAGATAAAGGTAGGGCTTTCTTGGAAAAGTCCTTAATAAAACGACGGTAAAAACCAGCATGCCCAAGAAATGATTTACTTTCACGCACCGTAGAAGGGCAAGGAAGACTAGAAATCAAATCTATTTTTGCTTTATCAACCTGAATCCCCTCATGCGAGACTATATGCCGTAAGACCACACCATGTGTAACCATGAAATGACACTTTTCATAATTCAACAATAAGACACACACCGTTCCAACTGTACCCATTTGCTACTAATCCAAATTTCCTCTGAGGTAGTTTGTTGTTGAAATTCTGGTACCCTCCTAGAGCACTTACCTCTCCTGAATTTTCTTCGCACAAGGATGGACATGAATCAGTCTTGTGGCTAACAACACCACAAAATTCACAAGGCTTCACTACATTAGCTTGTCCCACCATCATTTTTTGTACCATGTCCTTCAACTCTTTAATTTCTACAGCCATCTGATTGTCAGACGAGTCGGCCTGTGATACATTTCTTGTTCTACTCGTATCCTCTCGCTTACTGGTTTCCTCTCTAAACCTTCCACTCTCAGCAGTTTCTCTAATCAGTTCTCGAACCTCTACGGGAGTCAAATTCATAACTATGCCGCCAGCTGCGGCATCCAGCATCATCCTCTCTAAGGGTCTGAGTTTATCCAACAAATACTCCATTATCATCCCTTTAGGCACCCCAAGATTGCAGCAACTCTATTCTAATGAATTAAAGCGCTCCAAATAGTCGTACATTAACTCACCGGATCATTCTATCCCATTTGTGTAGCCTTTGCTGGCGGGTAGTATTTGTCTAGAAACTTTCTCTGCATTTGATCCCATGTTCGGATACTACCTGAGGGAAGAGACAAAAACCACGATTTTGCTAAGTCAGTTAAACAGGAAATACTCTTAGCTGAAACCTGTCCTCCAAAGCTGCTTATGGTCTCAATGTTTGGCAGATTCCGGTGAACTCTTGTAAATACCTCATCGCGACCTCTCTTGGTAATCCTCCAAATTTGGGTAAGTGATGCACCACAGCAGTCTTTATCTCAAAATCGTCCTCTTCTGGGCCAGTATTAATGCACAATGGCCGCTCATTGAAGTTTGGGCCAGTAGTAATGACACCTGGTCTTGAGAGAAAAAGGATATGAACAAAAACCATTCATTGTAAATTCATTAGTCTTGCAAAAATATTAATGCGTAAAATTCCTAGTATATGAATCGAAAAACTCTGATATACACAAGAATTCTATAATTGAACCTCAGAATGCATATTCTTCAAATGTGCATTTCCTCATAAGTCCAAGGAATATGAACCTGGTTCATTTAATGAGTTACTTGAGGGTGTTGAGCAATTAACTCAACAAGTCGAGGGAGAATCTGAAAAGAAGATAGATTCAGAAGAACTGAGATATAATAAGCGAACCACGATAGAGAAATCATTTGATCCTGATTTTCTAACTTATACACCCGAATCTTAACCTCGAACATATAAAGAGGCGATCAGTTTAGTAGAGGGTCCCTTATGGAAAAAAGTCATATGGAGTGAGGTGGACTCCATCATACAAAACAAAACTTGAGAGTTGGTTAACCTTCTTCATCCAAGAATTAAACAACTTGGTTTCGAATGGATCTTCACAAGGAAGATGAAGGTGAATGGTTCTATAAACAAATACAAGGCAAGATTTATCATCAAAGGGTATCGACAAAAAGAAGGTCTAGACTACATTGACATGAATTCTACAGTTTAGAGAATGACGTCCATTAAGATGATAATAGCTATTGCAGCTTTTCATAATTTGGAAATTTATCAAATGGATTTGAAAACGGCTCCTCGATGAAAATCTTGAGGAAGACATTTATATGGACCAACCTGAGGGATGTATAGTGCGTAAAGCGAGAAAAGTTTGTAAACTTATAAAATCTCCATATGGCCTAAATTATGCGTCAAGGCAATGACATGAAAAATTAACAATGTGAGGATGTCAAATAATTTCAAGATCATCGAGTGTAACAAATGTGTGTATATTAAGAACACCAAACACGGTTATGTGATTCTGTGTATATATGTTGATCACATGATTTTTATGGGAAGCATTGATCGCATTGTTAAGTCTACAAAGTATCTCGCAAGTGGGCAAGAGTGATAGGCAGTCTAATGTACTTGATGAATTTGACGAGACCAGATATTGTCTATACTTTGAGTAGACAATCAATATACACTTGTAATCCAAAATCAGAACACTAGAAAGTAGTCATCAGAGTACTGAGGTATATACGTCAAGCGCTTCGTTGTGTGCGCCAATTTGTATTTATAGTTCCATGTTTTAGCTAGTGTAGCGGCAAGCAAGGGTCGAACCCAAGAGAACTGACTGTGAAGCGATTTCCTGTGAATATTAAACTAAAGGGGTTTAAGTAAGTTGATTGCAAGAAAGAAAGTGAGAAAATGTGAATACCAATTGAGAGAAGCATTCAGTCCCGGGAATTCAATAGTGACTGTTATCATCGACTTCCAAAGATTGCGATTCTAATCAAACATATGGTTATTCCTACAAAGGTAATAACCTAGAATATCCCGACAAAGGTGATACTAAGCCTAGATCCTACTACATGCTTCCACGACAAAGCTTCGACAAGAGTTAAGAATTAGAATTGATGAGCGGGTAGTTTCACGACAAAGTATACGCTAACCGTGCAATATAATTCATGCAACTTAAGATCCAGAACTTACGATTGAATAGAAATAGGCATTAAATTCAAGTCTCAAACATGTATGTCACTAACTGAAAATGGTGATTTTATGAGATGATGTTCGATTCAATGAGGTTTTGATGTGTATGCTTTGCATGATTCTGTAATATTGTGATGCTAGTGACTTCATGTTATATGTTCTTTTCGTTTAGATATTACAGGATGTGGAGTTGATAGAAAATGTTCTAGAGAGACTTGACACACATTCAAAGGTTCAGGGGATTATTCGCGTAGCACACTGAGTTTGTGGAGGTTGGCACTTCAAGTTATAAGGGGTGAGACTTTCACTCCATTGTTTATGCAGTGGTGGGACGGGAAAACAAACCGTCCTATCTCTAGTCCTAGTAACCGGGAATGGGTGGGTAACCCCTATCCTGCCTCGCACTGAAAGGATAATGATGAGAAAGAGTGGGACGCTCTCCATATGCTGTTATTCGAAGGCAATGATTGTAACGGTTCAAAGAGAAAAAATGCAAAGGATAAGCAATTCACATTAGAGAGCAAAGCTCAAAAAGAAAATCCAGACAAATGTGAAAGAAAAAAATTAGAAAAGGAATCGAGTAGAGTGAAGTCTTCGGACCAAACAAAACAAGAAAGTTCAAGAGTTGTCCTACAAAAGAGAAGAAGAAAATGTTGAGTTCCTCATGACTTGGATTTCTCACGTGCCAGAGAAAGCAATTTCAGCGTATGCGTGTGACTATGACCTTTAGCTGAAGAATGGAACCATGAGTCTAAAGAGGACTATCTCCCAGTCATCCATTATCAATCCACCTCGACCTCACAGGTATCATGTATCATTTTAGTTTCTTGCTAATCATTATTGAAGAATGAGTGTGAGCATATGCTAATGAACTGAATAGTGAAGACATCTCGAGTAAATTCAGTGTTTAGTCATTGCATGATAGAAGTGATTTGAATTTGCGAGTCTTGATTTCATTCTTGTTTGGGGACGAACAAAGATAAGTGTGGGGTAGTTTGATGGAGCGTATTTATACGATCCATCGAGTTGTTTATTCCCATTGTTTAATTGCATGTGAAAGAATACTTCTTGATAGTGTTTTGCATCACAGATATATCAAGACTGCTTTGGAACTTTATTGCCCATTTGGACGAATATAGACCAAACTGGGCAGATTGACCTCTTTATAGTTGAAGGCTTGCTGAGCGGATGATTCTTATCTGATTGAGGCATGTTATAGCTTGTTGGAAAGCTAACGCAAGGGGCTACAACTTTTTAGTTTTTATCTAGACAATATTCGAAGGTTTAAAGGGTCAAATGAGCAAAATTCTAACAATGCAGAATGATCCGCCCAAGCAGTGGGCGAATCAGAAGTGACTCGCCCAAGACCAGGAGTGATTCGCCCAGCTCCGGAGGCCACTGATTATTTAACTTGACCAAGAGTGCACGAGTCACTTTGGACCTCGACCGAATTACTATTGCTTCGACCAGCTTATAAAGACACTTTGATTCGCTCGAGTCACTTTGGAGCTTGCCCGGATCAATTATGACTCGTTGATGGAGCGTATTTATACGATCCATCGAGTTGTTTATTCTCATTGTTTAATTGCATTTTGCGTGTGATAGATTACTTCTTTATAGTGTTTCGCATCGCAATTGTATCAAGACCGCTTTTGAGATTGATGGCATTTTTAGAGAGTCGATGCGGAGATTGACGTTGAAGGAAGTTAAGTGTGCATCTTAGTAGGAACCGCGCCGGAAGAACACTTTAATGTGCCTTAATGTATTCTTCGGGCGCGCTGCTAATGTCTTCTTCTAGAGCGCTGCTAATGTATTCTTCCGGAGCGGCCAGCATAGAATGACGTCAGCATTGGGCCCACGGCCCGAAAACAAATTTAGAAGCCTGCATGGTTAACATATAGATAGAGACATGGGAGAAGTCATTTTAAGAGGATTAACGATAGAGAAAGAAGAGAAGCGACGGCTGCAGCAACACGCGGGAATTGAGGCGGAAACGCTGTTCATCGCCGGAAACAATGTTCATCGTCTACTATTCATCACCGGAAACACTGTTCAGCAACTACTATTCATCGTCCGAGTACTTTTCACAGTTTTAGTATTCTTTCTAAACTCAGTTTATTTTCATTATTGCTTTAGATGGATCACAATAGCTAAACCCAACTTTCAGTTTGGGGATTTTGTGTTGCGACATACTGTTTGGGATACTTATGTTTCGTAATTCAATTTAGTGAATTCATGTTCTTCGTTTGAATTGCATGCTCTGATTATCAAGTTAGCATAGCCTACCGGTAAAACTAAGTTGATATCTATTGTGGGATACTAGATTGACTTCCCTATTAGCTAAGCCTAGCGGTATAACCTAATCGGTGTTGTTAATTGAGTAATTATTAAACCTATTCTAGAACTTAGCAATTGAGAGTAGGTAGAACTTGAAGTCGACATTACCTTAGTAGGATTGTTAGACTAGGAACAATAGTTTTACTAGTTGATGCATGTTTTAATCGATGATTACCAGTTGCAATGGATATCCCTGAACTGATTTTCTCTGAATTTGACAACAACAAACATTCTCCCTGCAACCCCCTTTTAGTGTAATAATTAATCAATAGAACTCTAGACTATTTTCTCTCTCGTGGGTTCGACCCTGCTTATCACTAGCTAGTAAATAGGTATTATAAATTTAACTTTGACGCACACAACGACGTGCCCGTCACTCGTGCAGAAGGGGAAGCGCACGGAGTATTTGATTCATGCAAGCTTCATGGCGCGTATTTATACGACACGTTAAACCGTTTTAGCCCAACTATTTTGACATGTTTTTATGTGAACAGTTACTTTTTAGTGTTGTTTGCATTTCAGGTGTTTGGGATACATGAAAAGATACTTGCGACTTAAAATTGTGTTTTTTAGAGAGCCGAATGCGAGAATTGACGTTGAAGGAATTGAGTGTGCAACTCAGTATGTTCCGCGTCAGCAGACAACGTTAGCGTCGCGCGCTGGACCTTAATATCTTCTTCGTGTGCGCAAGTTAATGTCTTCATGGAGAGTGACCAAGTTATGATGACGTCAGCATCTGGCCCGCGGCCCAAAATCAAATTTTAGAACCCGATCTCAATTAGGGTTTCGCAACCACTGTGAGACGGCAACGGACGGAATTTTGGAGGGAGATGAAGTCTTGAATGAACAGTGTTTTCCGGCGTGAACAATGTTTTCCGGCAGTGAACAGTGATTGCGGCTGTGAACAGTAGTCGTGAATAGTGTTTTTTGATTCTGATAATGCAAGTGTGGCAGTTTTGCCAAAACCAACATATGTCATTTGTGAACAAGGAGCTGCTGCAGCTCAAGCAATCAAGCAGAACAGCTAGCAACAGATACAGCAGGGGTGCTGCAGCAGGTGCTGGTTCAAATGCTGGTTCATCTGTCCGAGTAACAGTTTGTGCTGGGTGCGTCTTGAAGGTATGGCAGTTTGTGTTCTTGCTCTTAGGAGGTTTTCTAATGCTGCTAAGCATTTTTCCAGCACGGTTCACTTGTCCGAAAAGCAGATTGCATTGAAGATATTAATCAAATCTAATCTCCTAGATTTTAGGAGATAATTGATCTTGTGGGATTATGGCCTAAACCTGGAAATTGCTTAAAAGTGGTGAGGGTATTTAAGCAGAAGGTTCGAGGGCTGAAGAGGTTGATCGAAGCTGAGTGATACACGAGGGTAGACACGAAATTCAGAGAGAGGACTTTCTGGGTGTGCTACGGAAGTTGTTCTTCGATCAACACACACGGGCAGAGCGTTGAGCGCAGAGCTGTGGTGCGTATTGCAGAAGAGAGTCAGGTCTTGCAGAGACTGATTCGTGCTTTGATCTGGAAGCCAATTTAGAGCTGTGGAGCTTGTTGGTTGATCAAAGGCAGCCGCGGGAGAGCTGACGGGTGGAAGGCTCGGTCGAGGTTCGTGCGGAAGAACTCACTAGTGGCAGGTGGTCACTGAGTGAGGGGGAGTTACTCAGAGTGTGCAGCGCTCTTGGAGTGGTTCGATCGGCTCGGCAGGAGGCCTTGGAGCGACGCGGACAGAGTGCTTCAGCTGGTGTTACAGCTGTTGCTGCAGCAACCCTGCTGAGTAGTGTAGGCTAGAATAGGCTGAGTTCTTGAAGAGGATTGTAGCTATTCTAGACTGACATATTGTAGAGGGTGTGCTGGCACAAATCAGAGCTTGTTCTGATTGTGTTGAGTAGTCCACACGGGGTTAAAGTAGCATAGGTTGCGTGCGTTGTAACCTAGTGTGATCTGAACCTTTGGTTGAGTGGATTGAGGACTGGAGAATAGTCCTCCCCAGACGTAGGCAGATTGGCCGAACTGGGTGAACAAATCTGTGTCCTATTCATTGTCTGCTGTGCCTACATTTAAGTGAACAAGAGTGTGCTGCAGCAACTGCTAGTTCACAAATCTGCATAAGTAGAGACACTTGAAATTTCAATTGGTATCAGAGCGGGAACTCGACACACAGAGTTTAGAAGGTCCTACAGTGTCTCCGAAGTAGACAAGACAATGAAGGAAGGACAGAGCACGAGTAGACCTCCACTTCTGGAAGAGAGCAACTATGGTTATTGGAAAGCTAGGATGAAGGCCTTTCTCAGGGCCATTGACGAGAAGACATGGAGAGCTGTTGTGATTCAGTGGTCTCCCCCAATCACCATAGATGAGCAAGGAGTGACAAGAATAAAACCTGAAGAGCAGTGGACTGTTGAAGAAGGTGCTGCAGCAACTGGTAATTCAAAGGCTTTGAATGCAATTTTTGCTGCAGTTGATGCTAATAACTTCAGGTTGATCTCAAACTGTGACATGGCCAAGCAAGCATGGGAGATTCTGCAAACTGCCCATGAGGGAACTGATAGAGTGAAGCTGTCAAGACTCCAGATAATTGCCACACAATTTGAGAATCTGAGGATGCTGGATGAAGAAACAGTCACTGAGTTTAATGCTAAACTCTGTGATCTTGCAAATGAAGCTCATGCCCTTGGTGAGCCCATCCCAGAAGAAAAGCTTATCAGAAAGGTGCTCAGATCGCTGCCTACAAAATTTGACATGAAAGTGACAGCCATTGAAGAAGCACAAAATGTCAGATTCATGAGGTTGGAAGAGCTGATGGGGTCTCTCAAACAATTTGAGATGAAACTGGTCAAAGGAGACACCACCTCCCAGGATAAGAATGTTGGGTTGAAGGCAGAAGCGGAAAGCAAGCAGACAGATCCAGATGATCAGATAAACATGCTGGTTAAGAACCTCGGAAAGCTCCTGAAAAACATGGAATCCAGAACTGAGAAAAGATCTTCTTCGCGAAAACAATTCAGGAGGGACGGTGAAAACAAAAGGAAAGGTAAGGAACCAGCTCAGAGTGAAGAAGAAAAGAACGAAGTGAAGAAAGGAGTCCAATGCTGGAATTGTGCAGGCTACGGCCATCGACAGATCAACTGCACCAGCAAACGGATGAAGAAGAAAGCCCTTTCTGCCAGTGAAAGTGAAGATCTGAGTGAAGATGAATGCAACATGGCCAGATACAGGTCAGCAAGAAGAGGCACAAAAACACAAAAAGGAGTGAACCAGGACTTGCTGCAGCAATGTCTACTTCACCGTAACAAGAGAGCTTTGAAGTTTAAGAAATGTTACAGCTGTGGTCGCAGAGGACATATTCAAAGAAACTGCTCCTCAGCTCATGCCAGAATTACATCGCCCAGGAAATCTGCCAAGCAGAAACATGCGCAGACTCAGCTCCTCGCCCTAGTCAGCACAGCTAGCACCTCAGACAAGATAAGCTGGTACTTTGACAGTGGCTGTTCAGGCCATATGACAGGAGAAAGATCCTTTCTGAAGAATATTACTCCCTGTCTGGAACAAAATGTGAAGTTTGGTAATGGTCTGAAAGGAAGGGTGCTGGGAAGAGGAACTTTGGCTGTAGAAGGAATGCCAAATCTGAGCAATGTTCTTCTGGTGGAAGGATTAAAGGCTAATCTTATCAGCATCAGCCAGTTGTGTGATGGAACTAAACAAGTTAAGTTTACAAGAGACTCATGCCAAGTTCTCGATAAATCTGGAAAGTGCATAATGGAAGGAGCCAGATCCAAGAGCAATTGCTACCTTCTCAATGTGAGTTCAAACTCACGGATTCAGAAATGTATGCTGACAAAGGCCGAGGAAATGACCTTATGGCACAAAAGGATGGGACATGTTAACCTGAGAAGTCTAAAGAGAATTGCCACAGAAGGGCTGGTCAGAGGAATTCCACTGCTGAAAGGAGAGACAGACTCCATCTGTGGAGACTGTCAGATTGGGAAACAAAAGAGGGCTTCACATCCTCGGGTCAAAGATACTGGTACCATCAGGCCTCTTCAGCTGATCCATATGGATCTGATGGGACCAATGGAAGTGGAGAGCCTAGGCAAGAAAAGGTATGCATTTGTCTGTGTTGATGACTATTCTAGATTCACTTGGATTGAATTTATCAGAGAAAAATCAGACACTGTGAGTGTCATTGTGTCTCTGGTGTCTCGGCTAAAGCAAGAAAAGAATCTTAGAATCAGCAGCATTCGCAGTGATCATGGCAGAGAATTTGAAAACAAAGACATGGATGAGTTCTGTCAACAAAGGGGTATAACACATCAGTTCTCGTCTCCTATTACTCCTCAGCAAAATGGTGTGGTGGAACGGAAGAACCGAACAATTCAAGAAATGGCCAGGGTAATGATCCATGCTAAGAGGATTCCTCTGAAATTCTAGGCAGAGGCCATGAATACCGCCTGCTACATCATCAATAGAGTTACCTTGCGAAGAGGTACCATGCAGACCTGCTATGAGCTCTGGAATCAGAAAAAGCCCACTGTTAAGTACTTTCACATCTTTGGAAGTGACTGCTTCATTCTGAGAGACCGGGAGTATCGAAAGAAACTCGATCCAAAGAGTGATCCTGGAATATTCTTGGGATATTCAACAAACAGCAGGGCATATCGTGTGTTCAACCAGCGAACAAAGACTGTCATGGAATCAATAAATGTGGTTGTCAAAGATGTAGATGAAGGACCTAACTCTGAGTCTGACACTGGTGAAGAAGACTCTGATCCTGAAGAAATGTCTGATAGACAGACCAGAAGTGAACAAGCTGCGGCTCCAGCAGATGCTACAGCAAGTGCTGAAGCAGAGATTTCAGATGACCAAGCAGAGAGTCTGTCTGAGGATTTTCACACTGAAGCTCCTGATCCACCTTCAAGGCAGCCCCCAAAGAAGATACAGAAGGATCATCCCTTGACAAATGTGATTGGGAATCCCTCAGATAGAAGAAGAACCAGAGGCCATGCCTACCTCAATACATGCTTCATGTCCAGTCTTGAACCAAAGAACTTCAAGGAGGCCATGAGTGATGAATTCTGGATTATGGCTATGCAAGAGGAGTTGGCAGAGTTTGAAAGGCACGATGTCTGGGATTTGGTAGACAGACCTAAAGGGGTAAACATCATCGGCACAAAATGGGTGTTCAAAAATAAAACTGACGAAAAGGGCAACATTACAAGAAATAAAGCCAGACTGGTTGCCCAGGGATATTCTCAGATTGAAGGTCTTGACTTTGAAGAAACATTCGCTCCAGTAGCTCGCCTGGAGGCCATCAGACTGCTTCTAGCAATGTCTTGCTGCCTGGGATTCAAATTATATCAAATGGATGTTAAAAGTGCGTTCTTGAACGGAGATCTCTCTGAAGAAGTCTATGTCTCTCAACCAAAAGGTTTTGAAGATCCTCATCATCCAGAACAGGTGTATAAATTGAAGAAAGCTTTATATGGACTGAAACAGGCTCCTCGGGCTTGGTATGAGCGGTTGACAATCTTCCTGGAAAATCATGGCTACAACCGAGGGGGAGCTGACAAAACCTTGTTTATCAAAAGAACTCGGTCTGATGTGATCATTGCTCAAATATATGTGGATGACATTGTCTTTGGATCAAAGTCCCAGCACCTGGTGAAGCAGTTTGTGCAACACATGCAGCAAGAATTTCAGATGAGCATGGTAGGAGAACTTTCCTATTTTCTTGGTTTGGAGATTACTCAGAAAATGGACGGGATCTTTATTGCTCAAAGCAAATACAACAAGGCCCTTGTGAAGAAATTTCAGCTCGACTCAGCCAGTCACAAGCGTACTCCTGCTGCTACTCATGTGAAAGCCATTAAAGATGAGCAAGGTTTGGAAGTAAGTCAAACTGTCTACAGAAGCATGATTGGGAGCCTTCTTTACCTAACTGCCAGCCGTCCTAACATTTCCTATGCAGTAGGAGTCTGTGCCAGATTCCAAGCCAGTCCAAGAGACAGCCATATGCAGTTGGTCAAGCGCATTATTCGGTATGTCGGGGGAACTGTGGGCTATGGCCTATGGTATACTAAAGACACAAAGGCTAATCTGGTTGGATTCAGTGATGCAGACTGGGCAGGGTGCTCAGAAGACAGGAAGAGCACCTCGGGAGGATGTTTCTTCTTGGGGAATAACCTGGTCTCTTGGTTCAGCAGAAAACAGAATAGCATTTCTCTATCCACTGCCGAGGCTGAGTACATTGCTGCTGGGAGCTGCTGTGCACAAATGTTGTGGATGAAGCAAATGCTGAGTGAGTATGGGGTTGCTCAAGATGCCATGACTCTCTACTGTGACAATATGAGTGCCATCAGCATATCCAAGAACCCTGTCCAGCACAGTAGAACCAAGCACATTGACATCCGTCATCACTTCATCCGTGACCTTGTTGAACAGAAAGTCATCTCGCTCCAGCATGTTGTGTCTGCCAAACAACTTGCTGATATCTTCACCAAAGCTCTGGATGCAGTTCGGTTTGAAGACCTGAGAGCCTCTCTCGGGCTCTGTGTATTGCCGTCATAAGTGCTCCCGGCAGAGACACCCCCTCGTCATTTTGTTCCAAAAAGGGGGAGAAGAAAGAGCAGGCTGAGAAGTGGAGTTATGAAGTGGTTTTGTCAAAATGCCAAGGGGGAGATTGATAATGCAAGTGTGGCAGTTTTGCCAAAACCAACATATGTCATTTGTGAACAAGGAGCTGCTGCAGCTCAAGCAATCAAGCAGAACAGCTAGCAACAGATACAGCAGGGGTGCTGCAGCAGGTGCTGGTTCAAATGCTGGTTCATCTGTCCGAGTAACAGTTTGTGCTGGGTGCGTCTTGAAGGTATGGCAGTTTGTGTTCTTGCTCTTAGGAGGTTTTCTAATGCTGCTAAGCATTTTTCCAGCACGGTTCACTTGTCCGAAAAGCAGATTGCATTGAAGATATTAATCAAATCTAATCTCCTAGATTTTAGGAGATAATTGATCTTGTGGGATTATGGCCTAAACCTGGAAATTGCTTAAAAGTGGTGAGGGTATTTAAGCAGAAGGTTCGAGGGCTGAAGAGGTTGATCGAAGCTGAGTGATACACGAGGGTAGACACGAAATTCAGAGAGAGGACTTTCTGGGTGTGCTACGGAAGTTGTTCTTCGATCAACACACACGGGCAGAGCGTTGAGCGCAGAGCTGTGGTGCGTATTGCAGAAGAGAGTCAGGTCTTGCAGAGACTGATTCGTGCTTTGATCTGGAAGCCAATTTAGAGCTGTGGAGCTTGTTGGTTGATCAAAGGCAGCCGCGGGAGAGCTGACGGGTGGAAGGCTCGGTCGAGGTTCGTGCGGAAGAACTCACTAGTGGCAGGTGGTCACTGAGTGAGGGGGAGTTACTCAGAGTGTGCAGCGCTCTTGGAGTGGTTCGATCGGCTCGGCAGGAGGCCTTGGAGCGACGCGGACAGAGTGCTTCAGCTGGTGTTACAGCTGTTGCTGCAGCAACCCTGCTGAGTAGTGTAGGCTAGAATAGGCTGAGTTCTTGAAGAGGATTGTAGCTATTCTAGACTGACATATTGTAGAGGGTGTGCTGGCACAAATCAGAGCTTGTTCTGATTGTGTTGAGTAGTCCACACGGGGTTAAAGTAGCATAGGTTGCGTGCGTTGTAACCTAGTGTGATCTGAACCTTTGGTTGAGTGGATTGAGGACTGGAGAATAGTCCTCCCCAGACGTAGGCAGATTGGCCGAACTGGGTGAACAAATCTGTGTCCTATTCATTGTCTGCTGTGCCTACATTTAAGTGAACAAGAGTGTGCTGCAGCAACTGCTAGTTCACAAATCTGCATAAGTAGAGACACTTGAAATTTCAGATTCCTTTCAATTTAACGTGTTTTTCATTCATGACTATGAGTAGCTAAATTTCTGTTTCAGTTTAGGGTTTTCAGTTAGTGACATACATGTTTGAGACTTGAATTTAATGCCTATTTCTATTCAATCGTAAGTTCTGGATCTTAAGTTGCATGAATTATATTGCACGGTTAGCGTATACTTTGTCGTGAAACTACCCGCTCATCAATTCTAATTCTTAACTCTTGTCGAAGCTTTGTCGTGGAAGCATGTAGTAGGATCTAGGCTTAGTATCACCTTTGTCGGGATATTCTAGGTTATTACCTTTGTAGGAATAACCATATGTTTGATTAGAATCGCAATCTTTAGAAGTCGATGATAACAGTCACTATTGAATTCCCTGGACTGAATGCTTCTCTCAATTGGTATTCACGTTTTCTCACTTGCTTTCTTGCAATCAACTTACTTAAACCCCCTTTAGTTTAATATTCACAGGAAATCGCTTCACAGTCAGTTCTCTTGGGTTCGACCCTTGCTTGCCGCTACACTAGCTAAAACATGAAACTATAAATACAAATTTGGCGCACACAACGAAGCGCTTCACGTATATACCTCAGTACTCTGATGACTACTTTCTAGTGTTCTGATTTTGGATTACAAGTGTATATTGTATGTCTACTCAAAGTATAGACAATATCTGGTCTCGTCAAATTCATCAAGTACATTAGACTGCCTATCACTCTTGCCCACTTGCGAGATGCTTTGTAGACTTAACAATGCGATCAATGCTTCCCATAAAAATCATGTGATCAACATATATACACAGAATCACATAAGCGTGTTTAGTGTTCTTAATATACACACATTTGTTACACTCGATGATCTTGAAATTATTTGGATTTAATGTCTGTTTCTATTCAATCGTAAGTTCTGGATCTTAAATTGCATGAATTGTATTGCACGGTTAGCGTATACTTTGTCTTGAAACTACCCGCTCATCAATGCTAAACTCTTGTCGAAGCTTTGTCATGGAAGCAAGTAGTAGAATCCAGGCTTAGTATCACCTTTGTCGGGATACTCTAGGTTATTACCTTTGTCGGAATGACCAGATGTTTGATTAGAATCACAATCTATAGAAGTCGATGATAACAGTCACTATTGAATTCCCTGAGCTGAATGCCTCTCTTAATTGATATTCACGTTTTCTCACTTCCTTTCTCCCAATCAACTTGCTTAAACCCCCTTTAGTTTAATATTCACAGGAAATCACTTCACTGTCAGTTCTCTTGGGTTCGACCCTTGCTTGCCACTACACTAGCTAAAGCTTGGAACTATAAATACAAATTTGGTGCACACAACGACGTGCGTCAAAGCTGCACGAACCACCTTTGAAGCATTGCACGAAGCACTTTTGAAGCATTGCAAGAGAAGTTCAGTCCAGCGCCGAAAGAACACTTTAGTGTGCTTAATGTCTCTTTCGGGCGCGCTAATAATGTCTTTTTCCGGAGCGGCCAGCACATGATGACGTCAGTATTGGGCCCACGGCCCGAGATCAAATTTAAAAGCCCGCGTGGTTTACATATAAATAGAGACCTGGGAGACGCCAATTAGAGACTTCTAGCCGGTTTTTGAAGTTCTTGGCTGGAACGACTAAAGAGAACCACCAAAATCAAAGTGGGAGAAAAAGGAGAGCTTGGAGAGACGAAAGCACTGTTCATCGTTTACTATTCATCATGTTTACTGATCATCGCCGGAAGTAATGTTTACTGTTTTCGTATTTTCTGAACTCAGCTTATTTTCATTATAGTTTTAGATGGATAGTAGTAGCTAAACCCTAATTCGGTTTGGGGATTTGTATTGCAGCGAACGATTTGAGATACTTATGTTTTCATAATTCGATTCAGTGAATTACTGTTCTTGAACTTAATGGCATGCTTGTATGTTTGATTGGAGGAACTTAGCGGAGATCTAGTTAGACTAGTAGTGCATGATATTCGATTAGTCCAACATTAGCGTAAGCCTAGCGATGGAACTAGTACTGGTAACTAAGAGGATAAATATTATATCTACTTGAGAACTTAGCGGTTAATAGTAGATACAACTTGAAGTCGACATTACCTTAGCAGGATTGTTAGACTAGGAACAGTAGTTTTACTAATTGATGCATCTTTTAATCGATGATTACTAGTTGCAATACATATCCCTGAACTGATTTCTTCTGAATTTGATAAACAACAACATTCTTCTTGCAAACCCTCTTTTTTGTGACAATTGTTAGTGAAACTTTATAACTGATTGCTTTCTTTGGGTTCGACCATACTTACTGCTTGCTAGTGTAGTAGGAGACTACAAATATAAATTTGGTGCACACAACGACATGCCGCGAAGGTCGCATAGTGTAATATATAATGATAACTCAAGACGTATACGTCGACGACATAATATCATTAGACAACTTCTCTCCACAGGGTCATTAGTATTGAGTATGTGAGGTTCAAGGAAAATATTACGGATCTGTTATCGAAATGGTTAAAGAGGGACCAAGTAGAGAAGACGTCTAAAGGAATGAGACTAAAGCCCTTAGACAAGTCAAAGCAAAGAAAATCCAACCATACTGACTAGAGATCTCAATATCTTGGTTCAAAGGGACAACATATATGTGAAGACTAGGTGTGGTCATTGTGGGGGGCTAACTAACTCCCTTTTTCTTTTAATGATTCTGAGAAATTAGCTATTGAGATTTTGATAAGTATTGTGAGATTACTGTAAATGAAGAATCATATATGTGAGAAAAAAGTGAGGCCGCTTCTATGCAAAAATTTAGTTCTTTAAAAACTAGGACAGAACCAAGCAAGGGTATCTATTTTTATCAATTTAGGGTAAGTTCTTTTTACTGAAAAAAGTTACTGATAGTTATTACTTTACTTATATTTACTTATATGTACTTATATTTACTTACTTACATATATTTACTTATATGTACTTATTTTTTTTATTACTATTCCATATTGGTTTGTGGTGTTGTGGGTGTGGGTGGTTGTGTTGTGGTGGTGGTGGTGGCATGTGGGTGAAAGAGATGATGAATAGTTATATTTACTTATATGTACTTAAATTTACTTATGTTTACTTATATGTACTTATATTTACTTATGTGTCCAGTGGTACTCACCCTATACTCGAAGGATTCCTTTCTAACTTGTCGATCATTTGATCTTCTTTGGGTCACCCTATACCCGGTCAGTGTTGGGCACTTTCTTAGTAGATGTCCAGTTTGATTACATGCGTAGCATCTCTTCTGCTTTGATTTGGGTTTCCGAGCATGTGTCTGATCTAGAGCAGCTTCATCACTCTCTTGGACTTCTTTTCTGGTGCTTGATGAACAGACAAATAACCTTATATTATCCGTATTTTCCCTTTACTTCTTGTTTGTTCCGTTATTTTATAAAGTCGTTTGATGTTTTCTTTGTCCATTTTATAGATTGAAAAGATGTATTACACTATATGAAGTGGCCCGAAGAAAATCCGGATGAATTCAGGTCAATTGATAGCAAAAACGAGCAAAATTAAGCAAAAGGCAAAAGTGATTCGCCGAAGGTAGATTTGATTTGACCAGGAGGTGCACGAATTACATATGATTCGACCAACCTTGGTCGAATCAACCTTCATGCTGCCTGGATCATAAATGACTCGAGGAGAATTCTCCCACAGACCAAATCTGGGCAGATTGACCTGTTCATCGTCGAAGGCTTTCCGAGCGCGTGATTCTTATCTGATTGAGGCGTGCCACAACTTGTTAGAAAGATGATTCAAAGAGCTACAACTTCTTATTTTACATCAAGATATAATTGAAGGATTAAAGGGTCATTCAGAGCACTGAAAAGTTGATTCGCCCAAGAGGAATTCAGGCCTACGCGAATCAAAAGTGATTCGCCCAGCCATGGAACACACTAAGACTTTGATTCGGACACTCTGCACGATTCAACTCAATAAGGCTACCCCGAATCACTTTTGATTCGGGCACGGCGGGTTAATATAAATAGAAAAATTAGGGTGTGCCTTGGGGTGCCTCCGGCTCCTAGGGTTCCTCTCTTGGAAAAAACCCTAAATCGCCAACTTGGAGAATTGTCAAGAATTCGGAAAAGACATCAACAATTGAAGATTCCACAACATCCCTTTACTCATTTACTTCTCTACTACTCTACTATTTTACTTTTCTTTGTTGAACAATTTCATTATGTTTTGTATTGAACTCACCATGAGTGAGTAGTCTTTTAGTAGTAGGGATCTTTATGGATCCCTTATGTTAGATTGTAATGCCAAACATCTTTCTTTATCTATATGAGTGAAGTAGGATTTCGACTACGTTTTCTTAATTGCTTTCTTTCAACCGAATTCAATCTTGTCTTTAGCATTCACTAGAGATACCTCGAATAGATAAAAACCCCCAGTTTTTATTCAGTAAACTCGCATTAAGCATTACTAGTTAGCTTCAGATTAATCTAGGCTTTTCTCTTGAGTTCGACCCGAGGTCACTCGGATTATAAATATTGTTTGCGTACCGTGATTGGACTAGTAATTTTTACTACCACAATTTTGAAAACGTCAGTACTCGCTCTGGATTAACTACGACAAACCCCTTTTGATCACTTGCGCTTTGATAAATCACTAAGGCTTTCAAAAATGTAGTTACACTAGTTCCTTCCTCACTAGTGTATCCGAGACCTTCAGTCCCACCTTCATACCTTTGGTAAGACAGAATCTCATCTAGAATGCATGATTCTCCTCTGTGTGCTTCAGGTGTGACTTTCTGTTCACATACCTCACCAACTGTCTTAGCTTCATCTGATTGTTTCTTGGACAGAGAGTTAATGATGCTTTGAAGAATGTCTCTTTCATCTTCCATGTCTCTTTCTTGGACAGATCTCTTTTGGCTTCAATGACTTCCTTGCATTTTTATTGTATCAGTTTGAATTGATCAGCCACAGTTTCTACTGAGTATTCATCATCATCATCATCGCTATCACATTCAACAATCCATTAAACAAACTCTATCTTTATTGAATCTGAATCATCATTGCGAAATACAATAGTTAATGCTAGATTCCGTTTGTGATCAGTCTCCTCTTCACTGTCATCATCACTCCAGTTTGCTGTGAGAGACTTATTGTTCTTCTTCTGGTAACATGGACATTCACTCTGTCTATGTCCATACATTCCTAGCACTGGATTCCTTTCGGTTTGTCTTTTCCTTCATCATTATCTTTGTCAGCATCTTTGTTCTTTCTATGAGAATTCTATCCTCTTTGGTTTCTCCCCCTGGATAAATGACTTTGAAATTTGCAGCGCCTCCGCAGTTGTTATAGCAACCTCTTGTAAAAACAATGAACAGTGATTTGTTCACCCAGTTCGGCCAACTATGATGATGCAGTATGGCAGTGTTTGACAAAATTAGCCCTCAAGTGAATAAGATGCTGCTATAGCAGGAGTCCAGCATATGTGAAAAAGACCAGTGAACAAGGAGCAGCTATAGCAGGAGAGAGCTATAACAGAAGCTTGTTCAGAAGAGCTGTAGCGTCTGTCCGAGTAGCAGCAAACTGAGCCCTTGGAAAGAAGGTGTAGCAGTCCTTCGAAGAGCATCAGAGGAGGTTCAGAGTTGCTGCAAAGAATATTCCACTAGAGATTCCCAGCTGGAGAAGAAGATTTGATTGTAGAAGATTAGATTTGCCAATTGAATCTAATCTCTTACAAATTAGGGATTTTTGCTTTTGGAGCTATAATCTGATAATGATGGAAGTGGGTGCTCCTATATAAAGAAGACCTTTCAGAGCAATGAAGATTGATCAAAGAAGTAAGCGTGAACGAGTATACACACAGAATTCCGAGAGAGTATTTTTGGTGTGCGGACGAAATCTTTGATCTTCACCGAGAGCAGAGCGTGAGTGCAGAGCTATGGTGACTGAAGCAGAGGGTGATCAAGACTTGCGTAGTCTGATCCAAGCTTGATCGGGAAAGCCAATTCAGAGCAGTGGTGCTTATTGGTTCATCAAGGGCAGCCGCGGAAGAACTGACGGGTGAGTGGCTCGGTCGAGTGTCTGGACGGCAGTGCTTGCTAGTGACAGGAGGTCACTTAGTGAGAGGGAGTATTCCAGAGTGTGCAGCGATCGTGGAATCGTTCGAACGGCTCAGCGGAAGGCTTCGGAGGGACGCGGACAGATTGTGCATCAGTTGTGTGCTATAGCAGATGCTATAGCAACCCTGCAGAATCTGAGTATTGTTAGAATAGGCTGAGTTTCAAGGAGACAGTAGCTATTCTAGATAGATATCAGTAGAGGGTGTGCAGACACAAGTCAGAGCCTGTTCTGATTGTGTACGAAGATCCACCTAAGGTTGAGTAGCATAGGTTGCGTTGGTTGTAACCGTGTGTACTTGGAAACCTTGAGATTAGTGGATTGAGGACTGAGAAGAGTCCTCCCCAGACGTAGGCAATTGGCTGAACTGGGTGAACAAACCTTTGTCCTTGTTCATTCCTGCTGAAACAGTTTCCGGGTGAACAAGAGTGTGCTGTAGCAACTGCTTGTTCACAAATCTGTTTATCAGAGGTACTGCGAATTTCAAACTACCTACGTCTGAGAGGACTATACTCCAGTCCTCTCCACTAGTCTCCAAGGAGCTTCGTACAACACAGATTCGACACACGGCCAACCTATGCTACCCAACCTCAACTAGTAGTGCACACACAATCAGAACACTCTCTGATTGGTGTCTCATACACCTACACAATTGATTTAACTCAGAATAACTACTTCTCTGCTCTCCAGACTTAGCCTATTCTAATAAAACAATCTCACCGTAGGTTGGTATAGCA
This sequence comes from Umbilicus rupestris, assembly GCA_963678935.1. NCBI lineage: Eukaryota > Viridiplantae > Streptophyta > Magnoliopsida > Saxifragales > Crassulaceae > Umbilicus > Umbilicus rupestris. Next base: position 9,074,891 of record OY787619.1, read on the forward strand.
CTCCCTTGTGCAACTATCTTGTGCAGGTTCTGTCCGCGTCGGTTGAAAGCCTTCCGCTGAGCCGCTCGAACTCTATTGTGAGTGATCCTCACTCCGGGATGCTCCCCATCACTCAGTGACCACCTATCACTAGCGAGAACAAGCCTTCTGCAGATTGTCCAAGTTCCTCCACTCGACAACTCTCATGCTGCCTTCCTTAATCAGCCAACAAGCACGACCTGCTCTGAGTTGGCCTTCTCCGATCAAGATCTAATCAGTCTTCGATCAGCCTTTGCTTCAACCATTCAGCTCTGCGCTCATGCTTTGCTCACGGTGGTGATCCAATTCTCCGCACGACTCTCTGAATCTCTCTCTGCAATCTTAGATGCTTGGATTCTCTCTCTCTCTTTTCTTGATCACTGCTGCTCTGCTCCCGGCTTCCTCTATATAGGAACTCCGTGCTCCATCAATATCAACTTTAGGAAGTTCCTAGAAGATCTCAACAAGATCCTTATCTCCTGCTTTTTAGAAGATATGATTTCCCAATCAAAACTTTAAGATGTGGCACAAAATCTTCTCTGGGGATATTCTGAGAATATTTGGAAGCCTCCCGTTGCACTGCTACTTCATATTTGGGCAGATTTCTCTTCGGATCAAAACTGCTGCTCTACTGCTACAGCTCCTGCTGCAACAACTACTTGTTCACTAAGCTTGTACACTCTGGCAGGTTTTGGCAATTGAATGCCATTTTCATTATCAAATTTGAATACGAAGGTTTCTAGTCCATTCTCTTCATGAACTTTCTAAGATTTTTGACCAGCAGAGACAATTGTTGGTTGACATCATCTGGGACAGCCTCTTTCTCTTTTGTCTCTGCTTTCAGCCCGAGATCTTTTCCAGAGAAAAGTGAAGCAGTCTCTGTAACTTTCATCTCGAACTGTCTCAGTGAACCGATTAGTGCCTCCAACCTCATGTTCTTCACATCTTGTGCTTCCTCGATGGGTGTGACCTTCATATCAAATTTTAAAGTGAGTGATCTGAGTACCTTCCTTACCAACTTCTCCTCATGAATTGGTTCCTCGAGAGTAGGAGCTTCATTTGATATGTCGCATAGTCTGGCATTAAACTCTGCAATGGTCTCTTCTTCCTGCATCTTCAGACTTTCAAATCTCGAGGTGATAATCTAAAGTCTAGAGATCTTTACCTTGTCTGACCCCTCATGAGCAGTTTCAAGAATCTCCCAAGCTTGTTTGGTAGTGTCACAACTAGTGATTTACTTGAAATTGTTAGGATCCATAATAGCAAATATAGCATTAAAAGCCTTAGAATTTCCTGATGCTGAGGCTACCTCATCGGAAGACCAGTTGTTTTCAGGTTGCTTGTGAGTGACTCCTCCAGGGGACCATTCTGATATGACAGTCCTCCAAGCCCTTTCATCAATGACTTTGATGAAAGCCTTCATTCGAGCCTTCCAATACCCATAGTTAACTCCCTTGGGCATTGGAGGCCGGCTGGTGCTTTGTCCTTCTTTCATGGTAGCCATATGTATCCGCAACACTCTCCCGGATCACACTCTATATGTTGAGCGAACAGCTCTGATACCAATTGAAATTCTACTTTGTTGCTCATGCGGAGATATAGCTTCTGCTTAAGCACTCTCTGTATCTTTCTGCGGAACTACTCTACTAAAGAATAAGAAAGACATAGTGCGTTTGTTCACCTAGTATGGCAACTTGCCTACGTCTGGGGAGGATACTCAGATCCTCAAGAATTTCACTATCAAAGTTCAAAGTACAAGGACTCACGCCTCTACTTCTCACCTATCCGAAATCTAATGCTCAGTCTACCCTCCTCGACTAGCTATCAATTTGATCAAACAGGTTCTCTTCATGCAGCCTAGCCTATTCTATTACAAGATATAACTCATGGAATGCTTCAGCACACTCTTCACCAGAGTTGCGTATCTTCAGTCCACACCACTCCAAGCTCTTCTTCCTAGTAGTCGGACACTCTGAGTTCTTTAAACTCAGAGTTATCTTCCCCTCAATCAATGACTCACTCAGTCATTATTGGGTAGCCTCGATCAATGCTCCGCAACCCTCGACAATGTTTGTCCACGGCTGATCACCGAGCTCTGATTGTTCCTTCAACGCGCAGCGCTCCATTTGAACTCCATGAGTTATGATAGTTTAACTCAATGCATAAACCCTACTATCGGTTAATCTCTGTGTGTTCGCTCTGTGTTTTTTGTTCTGCTCTCGTGTGTTTTGTGCGTCTCTACTGCCCTCCGCCTGCCTTATCAAGCTCACTAGCACACCAAAAACGCCAAGGATCATTATCAGAATCTTCTCCTAGATTCTAGCAAGTTGGTTGAGAAGATCCCGTTGCCAAATATGGATGTTTGCATCTTTATCTTTTCTGGAGATTGCTGAGCTCTTGATGACATCTGCATACCTCTTTGAGCTTCCCCTATGTCAGTCGAATCAAGCTGAAGCCTCATTGTGCAACGCCAGGTTGAACTAACATTCTGCTCTAGCTCTGGATCATCACAGAGTGCTGAAGCAGACTCTGTCTCTTCATAGCTGTCTCTTGACCATTCTTCAAATAGTGTCTCAGCTTCAGATCTTCAGAGATTGCTGAAGCACACTCTGGCTCTTTGTTGTTGTGGTTTGTGGGTCTTCAAATTGTGCTCCAGCCACCAATCTTTAGGGAGTGCTTCAGCATTCTCTTGCGCAGTTTTGTCAAGGATGCCATATCCTCAATAAAACCTAATCACGAGAACTAAACTTTTGTCAGAAAATATATCTGTGTAAAATTTGTATTTTGCTTACATTATACGACAAACAGTTCAAGTATATCGCATCTATAGACATGTCTTCTTGAAGAAAGGTTCAAAGGCTTTCCTAATCTATCCCATGCAGATATAAACTGTCCAAACTATCACCATATTGAGTCGAGTCCTTATTTTGTTTTCACGCTCAATTTTCTTCATATGGGGGATTGTTGGAAAATTGTATTAAAATGTGAAGAGAATATTAGCGCGGCCTCATTTTGTGAGCCAAATTTTAGGGTGGAGTAAACCTCGGATTGAATTAAAATAATCATAGTGAAATACGTTGGAATTAGAGGTGTAAAATTGATCATGCGTAAGACAAAATCGAAGTTATATTAAATAAGGTTTTGATTTTGAAAGAGTAGTCTATAATATTAGAAATGTACGTGCTTACAAAGACTAGAACACTCAACTTCGTGGAGTAGAAATGAAAGTAATGTGCAAATGTCTCATATTGCTTGAAAAGTGGATGAAATGTATAAAATATTAATCAAGAAGACTCTCTCTCTATGCGCGGGTGCGAAATGGAGTGCAAATCACGAGCCCACTAAGTACGGGATGGGAATTGTAAACAATAGTTGTGGACAAGCCACTTTTTCATTTTCTTTTCTACTCAAACTACTTTTTTTTTTTTTTAGCATCAAAGTTGAAACGACGCCTCTGCATTACTTGGAAGCAACGCCTGAAGGTTCTGGCATCGCTTGAGTTTTATGCCTTAAGCGAGGGGATGCCTGCGAGACTTGTAACGTCCACGCATCGCTTGACTTGGTATGGGGCGACGCCTGAGTGACAATACGGTCTTAGGCATCGCCTGACTTGATATGGGGCGACACCTGAGTATATTAATTTAGGGTTTAGGATCTGAGGCGTCACCTGACTTCATATGGGACAGCACCTTAAGTGCGGCGTCGCATGACTAATACATTTTGTGTCCCTTTATAAAGAGCAACATTTCTCTTCAGTGCAAATACAACAAAAATACACAACCATCCTCCTTAAGATAGCCGGTTGTTTTTCGACTTTCTTTGAGTTTGATTTAAAGCTTTTAAGACGTGGTGATATTGAAAGATATGATCCACTTCACAAGAGCTTCACTACTTATTGTGTTGTTTAGCTGAAGAGTTGTTGTATCTAGAGAAGGGATTGTCCACGAATCCTTGCACTTTAAGGGAGGTCAATAATACTTTAAGAAGAATCGTCGAAGGAGTCTCAACTCCTTATTTTGCTTTCCTTAACTTCAATCTAGTTTCATATTTTATTTCCTAATTTCTTTTCCTAATTTAAAAAAATTATCGGTATTCGCACACCAGTGTCCCAAACATAAGCTTCCATTCATGATTGAATTGATTTGTTAAATTAGTGAGTGAACCGCTGAAACATATACATTCTTGATGATGCTATTGAACCTGGAATGTGGGACTTGGGGAAGTTCAAAAATGTTGATTTATGGAGATTGACAGCGTATGAAGTGAATAGATTTGAAATGTTCAAGTTGGTTAAAAGGCTTATATTTGGAGAAGGAAAACTGAATATGTTAAATAAGGGGAATTGAGAGAAGTAGAAGTCAAAATAAAGGATGATACAATGAAAGTGATACAGTTTCAGAAAATGAGGTGTATACACCGGATAACTTTTGCCATGCTTTACAAAGATGACTAAAGCGTTGTAAAAGTTTATGTATAAATTGAGATTTGTAAGTACACAGATTACACAGTAAATAAAGAACACTGTGATAAATTTTGGAGATGACGACGGTACATAGTTTATCTCGTGCCTTCGATGTTTAAAGGAATGATGAATTTTGTATGATGAGGAATGAAAGTATAACAGATCATATCAATCTGTTATATAACATAAGGTAAGGTTTAACTCTCAGGTCATTTGAATTAGAAGCCTTGAACAATATTGTTCAAGGAAATAGTACATATATTTTTTTTTGAAAAAAAGATGATTTCATACAAAAAAATAATGGAATTTACAGGCTCAAACTCTCAACAACAGCATATAACAATTGCAAAAAATCACTAAATCAGGCACACCTCTACTTAAGGAAGCCACAAAAAGCTTGCTAGCAAAAAAAAAAAAAAAAAAAGACTTTTAACTTCCTGGATGATGTTTCAAAGAAAGTTGATGGGCTGAAGAGAATAATATTCAGATTGATACCGGAGGAGATGCAAGTATTCGTTTTCTGAGCGTTTTTAGTAACATCTATTAAGCATGGCAATGCACTGGCTGGATGAGAATGTTGAGTGGACAGCTTGGCTGAGTGATTTTCTACGGAAAAAGAGAAGAGGAGGATGTCCTTTAGCAGACGAGTGCAGGGTTTATAGCTGTTATATATGAAATGTGGTCTGTTTGAAATTGTATGCAAATCGGTTTTGGAAAGGTTTGATGGCTAACTGAGTTTTCTCATAGTTCAGAATAAGTTGAAGCAAATGCACCCTGAAGAGGGGGCTCAGTTCTGCTTGTTTTCGTTGTTGCAAGTTTTGCTTTGAGTTTCACATATTCAGCAATAGCTTTCTCTGTTGATTAGCTTTGGTCGTTTGCTGCTAGTCCTCTTCTTTCTCAATCCTAAAAGGTTCAACGCCGGACTTTTGGCTGTTCGGAATAGTTCATCTAATAATAAATTATACCTTCCATTATAAAAATAACAATTATAATTGATAAGATAACAACTTACACAAGATTAACATGGCAAAGAAACAGAAATCATCTCGAATCTGCCATTTTCTATATCCAACTCAGTATTCACATCTACTTCAAACTTCAGAGGACCATTCTTCCTTTGTTTCAGTAACAATTTGAGCAACATCAGCCACAAATTAAAGATATTTGGCTTTCTGAAAGATTGTGAGTTTGTATCTGCTGTGGAAGAAGTTTTACAGCCCGTGCCCTCAAACTCTTTGGATGTGCAGCTAGCTTTGAGACTTAGACTTCTATACGAAGAGTAGACTTTTTCAGCCCTGATATTTCCAAACAGGAGAGTAGCAGCCATATTTTTTACTAGGATTGGGATGTACTCCATCTCGTCCCACACATATAACTGCGGAAAGTGACATTTACAGAAGTTAATAAAAGAACTGAAATGGTTGGTTCTAAACTGAATCCAAGTTAATAAAATACTTTCTCAGTTTGCTCCTCATATTTCCAAATTACGAAACTGAATCCAATTTATGAGCCCAAATGAAAACTTTCCTTCTTTTTTACATGATTTGTAAACAAATAAATAAGAACGAGCAACAAGAATGGGCATCCTTAATCACGGGTCACTCAAAAATCATAGTTTGAAAGAAACATATCACACTCTATCTAGAATAGTATAAACACAGCTCTACAATTTGGTGATTCTATGAAGTTCAGAACATACAGTTTAAGAAAACAAAGTGATGTGGGATTCCATGTCCATACCATAAAAGGTTTATAAATGGAGCTAGTTACATGAAGCTTGTCACAACTTCTTGGACAATAAAGTGGAACATCATTCTTCTTCAGGATGGAGCTGTAATAACATCAATTGAGACCAATGAAATTCATAATAATGCTGATTTGACATTTCTGAGAAAAAGTGTCATCTTCAAATTATTTGAGAGAGGTCACTCATACCCTGGATCCAAGCGTAAAGGAGAACCGCATAACTGACAGCCAGTACAAATGAGATGCTCTGCTAAGTGGTGATTTGACATTTCTTCATATATCCTTCGACTAAGAAACATCCTTTCTGTATCCATAGTATCCAGGTTTGCCATGAATGGTAGAAATATTTCACCTACAGATGCAAAGAATGTTGCTTTACATGAAAAGTCTAAGCTCATAACCTCAAAAATTGAAGAGCAGTGCCGGAACTCAGTCTCCTCTTGCTCCTTCCAGTTCACAGCAGCCAGCCCATTCTCCTATGCACAATTAAAAGCTACAATTAATACCGATAAAGAATAGTTGCAATCCAACCCAATGTACAATAATAAAACCAAACAAAATCATTATAAGAAAAAATAGAAAATTCAACACCAAATTGAGAGCAACAAGACCTTATTATTGTGAACTCTGCTGACACTGCTAACATCGGGTTTAATTTTTTGCACCCATTCAATAACTCTAATAAGCTTTTCCTTTGCTGTAATTCCAACACGACAATCTTTCACTACATCATGTACACCTGTGGCACAAAAGACATGACAACATTACCATCAGAACTGGGAGAAACTTTTGATACACCTGAGATAGAAAAGACACTATTCACAGTTTAAGTGACACGCGTAGCTCATCAAAATTTCACATTGTGACAGATCAACACCCAGTAGTAGTTCAATCATTCAGGGAAGTAAGAGATTCTTATGCACCATACCAATGATGAATGAAGTCAAATATAGTCAAGAATCAAAGACATTTGTTTCTCATTTACCTTTCAAAATCAAAGATTCAAATGAACGAACTAGGCGTACTACAGACGATTGCTGAACAGTTTTTGCCTCCACTGAACTCCCATACTTTGCAATCTTAACATCTGAAACCAGAGAGAAAAGGGTATCAATTGAACAAGTAATAATTAGCAGAAAAGGGAAAGTAACAACTTTGTAACAAAATGATGTCGCCAGCAGCAAGCGTAGAAGCCATGGCGTTTCCCCACAGGGTGAGAGAAAAGAAGGGCCTCGTATCGTCTCCAACCTGGACATCTGTTCTGATGACTTCTCCACCCTTGGACTGCCGAAACTATGACAAGAACAAACATCGTCACCGAAAAGAAACATATAATATGTCGAAAAGGGTGTTAGGGTGAACCTGAAGGGGAGTGCACCGGTGAATAAGGACGAGGAGCTGGACGAAGTGGTTGATGTGAGATGAAGCGCGGGACAGATCGATGAGGGGACCGTACCAGCCCAGGGCTGCTGCCATTAGACCTATATTTCTTGAGGATGAGTGTATGCCGGTGATCATGTTTGTTGAAATGCTGATTCAACTATGGCCTATATTTTTTATTTGAACTCACGCCTATTTTTATTAAATAATTTTAAATTTTCACTAAATAAATTAAGTTATCGGATGAGTCAGAAAAATTTTTCTATTTGAATGGAGTACAGATTAGACTTTATACCAGAAACTTTCTATAGGAAGATAATAACTGAAGAATTTGAATCAGATTATTGGATTCCCTATAAGAGTTGGTTGTATAGCAACCTTAAGCACTCTGAATTAAAAGAGCTTAGTGATAAGTTCTATGTAGAATGTACTGAAAAGAATGAAATTATGTATTTTGTTCCATGGTTTATAACTACTTATATAGAATCCTATGTTTCGGTACTTGAAAAGGAATTATAAATTACTTACAGGAAAAACTATTACCCAAGTTTACCCACCTCATACACCATTTCAAATTGAAAAGCAAGATAGGATTTATAATTTCCTAGCATTTACTAATTTATCGGAGGATGAAACCTTAAAAATAACAGGAGAACATATAAATAAACTTATAGAACAAAATAATTACTCTAATCTGTATTTGAATATTGTAGGAGAACCAATTGCTTCGCTACAGGATAGACTAGATAAGATCTATAATAATTTACATCAAAAGCCAACCATTCACAATTCCAATATAGGAATTTCTGGAGTCACTAGTTCCCAAGTAGGCATACCAGCCTCAAGTAATGTTACAGCCTCGCCTAGTATTTAGCCGCCACCTGAAGTAACAGGATTTAAGTTAAGACCAATGAAAGAGTTAGAAGATTTACTAACTGAACACTTTAAAACTCTTAAATTGAGTACCTTAGATAATAAAGTTAGGGATGAACTCATTGAAAATCCTGATCAGAGACAGGTTTATAATGATCAAATCAATAGACTTGATAAGTGGGCAGATAAACCCATCACCGGTAAATATTATTACCCTAGACCAACACCTGTTGATGTTTTACTTGAAGAGAGTAATGAAGTTATATCTAATAGTTATAGTGGAAGTCATATCTATGAATGGAACATAGATGGTTTTGCTCATCAACAGATTCATACTACTATTCATAGAATGCTTATGTATTCTATTCTATGTAGGAATAATGGGAATACTGATAAAAACACTGCAAACATGATTATATCAGGTTTCACAGGACAATTAAAAGGTTGGTGGGATAACTATTTAACCCAAGAGGATAGAATGATAATCCTTAATACTACTAAGAAAGAAGGTGGAATTAATAGAGAAGATGCAGTTTGTACCCTTGTTATGAATATTATTGAACATTTTACGAGAAGATATACAGACAATAGTGAGAATGTCAGGATACTATTGGAGAATCTAAGATGTAAGACTTTTACTGATTTTAGATGGTATAAGGATACATTCCTTAGCAGAGTTATGGAGTTGCCAGAATGTAATAGCCCTCATTGGAAATTAAAATTTATTGATGGTCTACCCAGTTTATTTGCTGAAAGGATAAGAAGGGTCCTTAGACAAAATTTGGATCATATCCCATATGAAACGTATACTTATGACAGACTTATAGCAACCTGTACCCAAGAAGGAATTGCTATATGCAACGAAGTCAGGTTGAATCAGCAAATGAAGAGACAAAATATTATTGAGAGGCAACAATTAGGCCGCTTCTGTGATCAGTTTGCTATTGATAAACCTTTGATACCTTGGAATAGGAAAGCTAAATCTAATAAGCGTCAAAAGCCTCAAGCTATTCAAGATTATAAGAGGAAAAAGCGAAGATATTCAGAGAAAAAATTGGAAGACAACGCAAATATGCAAGAGAAATCAAGAAGAGAGGAAGATTTAAGGATATTGTTTGCCACCAATGTGGAAAAGTTGGACATTTCGCCCGAACTTGTTGGGTCAAGAAAAAAATTAATAGTCTTGAAGAAGATGATAAGTTGAAAGCCATATTGGCCAAGGTATTATTGAACTCGGATACTTCTGAATCGGAGTATAGTTCTGATGATTACTCAGAAGGAGAATCATCATTGAGTAGGAATATTCAAGTATTGGGAGAAGAAGATACTTCTTCAACTAGTTCAGATTCTGTTTGTGAACCTTGTCTTTTAGGTCAATCTTGTCCTAAAAAGAATGCAGATAAGGATTCTGATAATGAACATTTATATAGAATTCAATCGCAGTTCCAGGATCTTGAAATTAATGTTTTGGATAATGCTGCTGCATTGGAGCTCTTAAAAATTATTAAAGATCCTATTGTTAGATCGCAGATCATTGATCAGATTGAAGATGTTGTAGAATCTTCGACATCTTCAAAGCAGAATTCTGACATGGTTAGAACAAATGAGCCCTATATGATGTCTGAAGTTTATAAAAGGATTAGAGATAAAAAGCTTATAGAGAGCCCTACTACAAGTTATGACTTGACTGTGGAGATTGATAATCTTAAAAAAGGAATGGCAGATTTGAAAATAGAGAATAGAAAACTTGATCAGAGGATTTCCAGAATTGAGAAAGGAAAGGAAATTGTTATATCAGATCCTCTTTTAAAACTAGACTCCATCTCGTCTAGAAGGAATTTTCTTTCGACATTGGAAATGTTTATCACTCAGAAATGGCATATCCAGATCAAACTTCTTATTGAAGAATATTATTCCCACGATTTGATCGCCCTTGTTGATAGTGGTGCAGACTTGAATGTTATTCAGGAAGGATTGATACCTACTAGATATTTTTATAAGACTACCCATACTCTCTCACATGCAGGAGGAGATAAGCTAGATATTAGCTATAAGCTCCCAAGAGCAAAAGTATCTATTGATGGGGTTTGTATTCAAACAAGTTTTTTATTAGCAAAGAATATTACTAACCAGGTTATACTTGAGACACCTTTTCTTACAAAAATTTATCCCCTGAAGAAGGTAGATATAGAAGGAATTATAGAAACCTTTGAACGCAAAAATATTTTCCTTAAATTCAGGACTAAGCCCCTGACTAAGGCACTTCATCAGGTTTATGATTCTGTTATTGCTAAAGAGAATCAGCTGAATTTTCTTAAGCAGGAATTACAGATTGTTACCATCGAGAACAAGCTGAAAAATCCTAAATTGCAGGATAAAATTAATATTCTGAAGAATGAGTTTATTACTGATATTTGCAGTGATTTACCTAATGCTTTTTGGGATAGAAAGAAACATGTTGTTTCACTTCCATATGAAGATGGATTTACAGAGGATAAGATTCCAACGAAAGATAGACCTTGCCAGATGAGTAAGGAATATGTGGAGATATGTAGAAAGGAAATAAATGAATTAATTCATAAGAAACAAATTAGCCCTTCTAAATCGCCATGGTCTTGCACGGCATTTTATGTTAATAAGCATAGTGAACAGGAAAGAGGAGTTCCTAGACTAGTTATTAACTATAAGCCGCTCAATACAGCCTTGAAATGGATTCGATACCCAATCCCGAATAAGAAAAATCTTCTTGATAGACTGTTTGATGCAGTGATCTTTTCTAAATTTGATTTGAAGTCAGGATATTGGCAGATACAGATTGATAAGAAAGATGTTTATAAGACAGCTTTTAATGTACCATTTGGACAGTATGAATGGAATGTTATGCCGTTTGGTTTGAAGAATGCCCCTTCTGAATTTCAAAAGATAATGAATGATATTTTTAATCCATACAATGATTTTATAATTGTCTATATTGATGATATTTTAGTTTATTCTAAGACTTTGGAGTTGCATTTTAAACACTTAAGGATATTTAAATAAATTATTATTAAAAATGGTTTAGTAATATCTAAGCCTAAAATGTCTTTATTTCAAACTGTTGTCGGATTTTTAGGTCATAATATTGATACAGGAAAAAATTATTCCTATTCATCGTTGCATTGAGTTTGCAAGCAAATTTCCTGATGTTATGACTGATAAAACTCAGTTACAAAGATTTCTTAGAAGTTTGAATTATATTTCAGCATATTATAAGAATTTAGGTGAAGATGTTGCCCCCTTATATGATAGGCTTAAGAAGAATCCTAAAGCCTGGACTGATATTCATACTAATGGAGTGAGAAAAATTAAAGAAAAAGTTAAATTTTTACCCTGTTTAATGCTTGCCAATCCTAATTGGACTAAAATTGTTGAGACTGATGCTTCTGATATAGGTTGTGGAGGAGTTTTAAAACAGATAGACCCTGCTACTAAACAAGAATATCTTGTTAGGTTTCATTCTGGAAAATGGAATAGTGCACAACAGAATTATGCTACTATTGCAAAAGAAATACGTTCTTTGGTTAAATGTATTCTGAAAGTCCAAGATGATTTGTCTAACCAAAAATTTGTAGTTAAGACAGATTGCAGAGCTCAAAGTTTATGTTTCAAAAAGATTTCAAACATGATGTTTCGAAGCAGATGTTTGCTCGATGGCAGGCCCATTTAGTCCCTTTTGATTTTGAAATCATTTATAAGAAGGGAGAAGATAATTGTCTTCCAGATTTTTTAACTCGAGAATTTATACATGACTAATATGAGTTCTTTTGTCTCTGCAGAAATGTCCTGGCAGGATGTTCCTTCCTCTTATAGAGGAAGTAGACAGCTATATAATATCCTGGCTCAACAAGGAAAACAGAAGCTTATAGCTGCTGATTTGTCACATGACAAAGAATATCAAGAGTTTCTTGCTTATAAAAAGCAACAACAGGAAGGATCTTCCTCTTCGGTTATACCGTCTCAGGAGCATATAGGCCCCAGCTTTGCCAATATAGTGGCAAATGATGAAGCTGAATCTAGTAATGCTGGTTTCCTTTTGGGTAATACCCAGAGAATCATAATTCTCTTAGAAGAAAAAGATTATTTGTGGCTTGATGAGCCTTTGAGGATTATATCTAAATACCTTGAGGAAGAATCATTCCCAAGCAGGACATATAAGTCCAAAAAATTCTACGAAGCTATTCTTGCTAATAATGGTTGTGAGATTCGTCATTTCACTACAGCCCAGTCTGAAATTTATAATTTCAGCAAGATTGTGATTAAGAGAGTTATATCTCTCAGTGATTGGGGATTCTCACCTCAGAAGACCAGAGAATTCTCTTTTGGGCCTGGTAAGCCTCCAGTTAGATATAACTACTGGGATTATATTGATGCATTTGATAATGCCTTGTTATATGACAATTCAAACCATAAGTACTCTTGGTTTATCAAGATTTGTGCTGAGATTGCAAAGACAGAAATACCTGTCTGGTTCGTTCATTAGTGGCAATTTTATGGCACCAAGGAAGATATTCTTCCTAAAGATTATGTAGAGCAATATGCACTATGGAAGAAATATTCTCCAAAGGCAAAAGATCTTCTTAATAAGGAAGGCAATGCAGGATTCTGCCCTAGAGAATTATATTCTCTCTTATTTTTTTATGGAATTTTCAATCCCATGGATTTGGAAATGGGAACCAATTTTCAGTTATTCGGCGGACTGTATGCCCTGCCTAAAAAGGATTGCTTATACAAAATTCTGGGATAAGATGGCCAGAATTGATCCAGAGACAAAGAAGCCTTATGGAGATAACACAATGTGCTAGATAAGAGATCATATCAAAACTTATTAAGATAAGGACAAAGCCGAGAAAGAGAAAGCTTATAATAGTCTTGGTCTGAAAGCTAAGCTAAAGTCCCGAACCTCTCCAATGAGGAAATCATTGATGCTTATCTTTCGTCTTTGAAAAGGGACATCTTCAATGTTGAAGACCACAAATTAGATGAATCCATGAGAACAGTGAAGCTGGGAAATGATCAAGAATCCCAGACAAGTGGCAACAAGGAAGAGCTTGATTCCTTTTTCGAGGATATTCGTCATGTCATTTTGGATAGATTTCTTGAGGATGATGTCAAGAAAGCGACAAGTGCTTATCTTGCACAACGGGGTAAGGATAAGTCTCTCAGAAGGCTAAAGACAAGAAGGAATATCTCCTTTGCGGCTAGATAAAGCCAGAGGACAATCATATTGTCCAAGTCGGTGTGTTTTGTGTCTGTATTTTATGTTGGTGTGGGGCCATTACTAAGTCGGCCAAAGGTCTATATATAAGTTTGTTGTGTGTCTGTACGAGGGAGCTTTCGGGCACTCTCACAAATTCTCTTACTCTCTCTCTCTACATCTGTATAATATTTTGGAGCTTGAATAATATCTGGTTTTCTATTTTGAAGAATCGTCAGAGAACCTGTAAGTTTTATTTATTTCTGTTTCTAATCTGTGTGTGTGTTTGCATGGCTAGCCTTATAGGCTAGAAATCTATGGTGTGTGAAGACTTTCCACTCACCAAGTATTCATCATCCACTCACCAACACAACTTCGCCCCCACGAGAAGTGGATTTGGGGTGATTTTGTGATTCTAAGTTTTGCTGTCGCCTGCCGGATGCGGTGATTTTGGATTTGGGATTTGCAGTTTGCTGGGATTGGTGATGTACATCACTCTTAGGTTTGCTGGGATTTGGGGTTTGCACTTTGGCTTTAAAGTTTGCTGAGATTGAATTTGGCACGTGGCAAGTGTGTGTTTGTGGACTATTGTTTAACAATGCTTCATAATAAAATCATCACTATTGTTTAACAATGCTTCATAATGTTCTTTTAGTGTCGTTCTTATTGAAAAATATTTTATTGTGTTTGTTTGTGGACTAGGTAATACAAATATGGATAAATTTATAGTGCGTCGTAAGAGAAGGTTAGAATCTAGTGTTGAACCTCTTTTGGATAATCATGTTAAATCCGAAATTGTTGCTCTTCAAATTGAAATCATGTTGAATCCGAAATTGTTGATCTTCAAATATGGATTAATGTTCCTCTTCAAATTGAAATCATGTTGAATCCGAAATTGTTCGATTTGCGAATCTTTTTGATGACTACTCAAATTGAATATTTATGTTTCATTGTTCTTTTATATGAAGTAAAATGATTCAAACTCTCAAATATCTTTTTTGTAAAAGATATATTTACTACTTTATGCAATTTTTTGCCCCCACTTTGTTGATTGGCTGGATGCCACCACCCACCTACTCACTTTACAACTACAACTCAATACCACTACATTCACAACTCATCATCACAACCACTCAATCACTACCATCACAATTAACCACCATTACCTAACCACCAAAACAACAATCACAACCATCACTACCCTGCTATCAACCACCCAATCACTACAATCATTAATCACCACCAATAGCTCGCCACCACAACCACCCACTCAATACATATTCACTAATCACCACTTCAACCACCCACTAGGCCACTACCACCTCATTACAACAAATCACAAACTACAACCCTAAGGGCATGTTCTTTACATTTAAATTACATAAATAAGTTGAGTTAAATTAAGTAAAGTAATTAAGTATGTAGTTCTAGTATTAGTGATAGACCTCATCCTAGCAATTGTTATGACAACTTCTAAGGAAACACGTTAGGAATGTTTCGAGTGAAAGTAAATACTGAAAAGTAAATACGAGACATAGGGATTTGGTAACTCACTTCGGGACAATGTGTCCGTAATGTGGGGAGTTCTCCTAACCCAGACAAGCAATAATCCACTAATAACGATCAGACATCGAAGTACAAACTTGCAAGACTCCCCTCTTCAAGTCCTTCTACCAGAAACTCGTCTAAATGTGCATTGAGCTCCCCTCAGTGTAGAGATCCCTCTCTATGGCTTCTCACAATAGCTTCGTTCTCCCAAACAGCTGCTCGTCTACTCAACGTCCTCCCGGATCGCTGGCTTCCTACCGGATAGCTAGACAGATCTATTTTGCAACAGAATTTGTGTAACGTATATCTTCAGCATATACTCCTTGTTCTCGTGCTAACTTTGCTCCGATCTCCAATGGGTGCACGCAATTACTTAACCGTAAACTCTCTTGTATATTTCTATAACTCAAGAGAGATGCATTATCAAAATGTATATCTTCAACTTCGTTCTACCTTCTTTCATAGCACGCCAATCTACTCAAATATCTCAATAAATATTTAAAAGAATATATTTGAATATTTGTTGATTTTATCTTCAACTTATTATCAAACCAAGAGATTGCGTTTCTAATAATATAGTTAAAGATATTTTGGGTGTTTATCTAGTCAAGACTCCAATAATCTCGGAGATGTGCCCCTCGCCCTTGATTCTCGGGATATGCTGATTCCTGAGAATATACACCTTTGGTTTATAGCCAGCGCGTACTCCAATGCTTGCTATAACATCTTGCGTTGCATCTCCTGACTTCAGTTTAACATTTAATTATTCTACGCATATGTCTAACTTACTTGAACAACTCTTTGCAAAAAAACATGCCATACATAATCATTAGACTAACAATCTCTCCCTTGGCAGTTTTTGGCAAAATACATCAGTACCTATGCTACAGTCAGTTGTTCAAGTTAGATAAAAAAAAAAACCCAACTACCCCCCCCCTCCCCCCCCCCCTTTTGCCACAAACTCGGCAAGGAGATACAAGTTCAAATGTTCAACAAAACGACAAGCAAAAAGTTCAACAACTGAAGGAAATAAAGTTCTTCATAGAATGAGGGTGCTATGGACCTAGGCAGGTCCAATGCGAGAAATGGACGGAAGCGTGCTTGGTGGGACGAAGTCAGGGACAGATGGATCCGCGCCTCGGACGTACCTTAGTGAGTACGCGGTACGGCTAATGTTGCAAGCGGAAGCGGGATCTCGGCCGATAATGTCCGGATCTCGAGCGGGACTTGCTGAGTTGTGCGGAAGTTGGTGGATTGGATGGAGATAGATGGAAATGAGATGGATCTTGTGAGATGGTGATGATATTGGATGGATCTAATGGTGGTAAAGATGATGGGTGATGGAAATGGTTGTAGTTCGAAGTGAGATGGAAATGAAAATGAGATGAAGTTGGTGATGGAAGGATTTGATGGAGATGGCGTGAGTTTTTGTAAGTACAAAGCTATGCCAAGTACCCAAAAATCAGATTGTATTACTAGAATACAAGCTGCAAAAATGGTGCTACAAAAGATATAAGATGCCTAACCCTTGTAACACAAGTTGGACAAATGTTTACCCTACACTATTCTAGACGATCAAGAGATATGCTTTGGGTCTTTGGCTTGAATATTCTTGATAGAGAGCAAGTGAGGAGTGTGCCTCATTTTATAGAGGAGGAGGAGGCAACGGCCAGATCTGGCCTCATCACTCCGGCCTCTTCCACCATGCGATCCATGCATCTCAAGGCTTTTGCTCTTTTCTTGATCGGCTGGGTGCATGGGACCATCATCAATGCTAGGGTCGACCGTGGGATGCGTGTGGTGCATGGAACACATGTTCCATTGGAGTTATGGCCCTTGGGACTTCATTAAGTGCTTGCATTGACTCCTTTGTTTGCAGCCCGCTAAACTTGGCGTTTTGAGCAGCCAATGTTCACCCTTCAGCTGATGCGTTTTGGGCAGCAGTGGTAGCATGTGACACGGCTGAGTTTTGGCCTTGAGCTGCTGCGTTTAGCTCCCTTGGTGGCTCCCCTTGTTACTCGGCGGTTTGGTGGCTCGGTGGTTCCCCTTCAAGTGCTGCGTTTTGGTCATCATGGGGCATATGCAGCTTATGAGGGCAGCGAGTTCCTTGATACTTAGCTCCTTGGCCGATGTGTTCTTGAAAATCATCTTGCGGAATCATATCAGAGGGGTTCAGGCATTTCCAACTTCATTGTCTTCTAGTTGAGCTGATGACACTACAAGAAAATGTACTAAAATCGACGATATAAAAGCACAGATTTTATGTTGTTGTTTTTATGTATAATGCCAACGAAAATAGGTTGGAACTAATTCCGTTGACAATATGATTTTATCTGCAACAGATATCTGTCGGAATAAAAGTCGTTGATTGTAGAAAGTATATTTTCGACAGAATGTACGTAAGTAATGAAATTTGTAAATATAAGATTTTCAAACTTAATTCCATGTAATTTATTATTTTAAGTACCAACAAATATTGTGGGAACTATTTCCGTCACTAATATTACTTTTAATTTCAACATAGTTTTGTTGGACTAAATGCCGTTGATTGGTGAACATGATTTTGCAACGGAATTTCCGTGAGAAGTGAAAATGGTTAATCATAAATATAAGAAACCAAAATACTACATAATTATTAAGTTTTAAGTATCAACGAAAATGGTAGGAAATAAATTGTAGCAAATATTATTTTTATGTTCAACAAATATTTATCATATTAAAATTCATACTCTTTAACTATCATTTAGTCAACAACACGTACTTAAGAACAATAAATTTAAATATAAATTTTAAACCCTTAAATTGGTGTTGTTTCTATATATTTTGAGTATTACAAAAAGGGATTAAAATACATCGTCACAAATATTTGTGTGATGCATTAGTTTTAAATATATATATATATAATATTTTCGTATATGAATGTGTGTTGTTGTTAAGCTGGCATATTTTTTGGAAACAAAATTAAAGAATCTTTTTTGTACAAACATTATATTCGTATTTATATCAATCTTTATACTTTGATATTTTAATTATTTTATTTTTAGCACATCACTTATTTATTTATGGAAACCAAACTTCAAAAATCAAGTACATATTAGAGTATTAATTTACAATGCACTTGATTTTAGATGTCATGTAAAAAGCAAAATTTAGCAACGTTAAATAGCCTAAACTTAGTTTTCTACCCTCAAGATAATGTGGTTTAATTTTATTTAGTTTATAAGAATACAATTTGTGTTAAATAAAATCAATTAATTGGCTCTCATACCATAGTACGGCACGGGCAGCTTGCTCATCCAAGCACCTACGCTGTCTAATCCTAAGGCAGAGGTGTCCTGCTGAGAATCTCTCAAATAGAAGCGCGTTCAAAACAAATATGAAGGCGACTACAATGTCAGCAATTACCTTGGTCGGTTAGACTGTCACATAAGACTCCTAAAGGAACTGAGACCAACCCGCACGAAAACACTCTAAAACGCCAACCTCGGCTCAGACGGGCAACAAACAGCGAGAATCCAGTCCTAAATTCATATTATGTCTAGGCCTGTCCTAAAACCAATTAACCCAAAATTATAAGCATGCGTCCTTTTCATGAATTCTCGGGATAACAAATCACACCCAATACTAAACAATGTATCATGGATCACGAGCTACCAGCACTTTACAGGATCATTACAACAAGAAACACAACATAATAGCTTCTTACGATTATCAATTCAAAGTCTTCACACACCACAGATTTCTAGCCTATAAGGCTAGCCATGCAAACACACCCAGAGATTAAAAACAGGAATAAATAAAACTTACAGGTTCTTTGACGATTCTTCAAAAGAGAAAACCAGATATTATTCAGCTCCAAAATATTATACAGATGTTGAGAGAGTAGGAGAGTTTGTGAGAGTGCCCAAAAGCTCCCTCGTACAGACACACAACAAACTTATATACAGACAGGTATTTCTTATAAAAATAAAATCAATTAATTATACGTAATTAAATATAATAATGCTTTTTTGTACAATAGCATATCATACACACGTTGTACCAAAACCATGAATTGTTTGACTTTATTTTTTTGTGAAAAAGTCTGAGTTATTAAAGAATAAAAAATATAAAAAATCTTCATATAGAAAGATCCTAATCTAAATGGTAAAACAAATCCCTTAAAAATCTCTAACCGCGTGGAATTAATTCTTCGATCGTGCGAATTATATTTTTCACAGATTGTGCAATCCATCCCGCTTTAATTTTTCGCTCCCCACTTATAGTAAGTTACATAACTTCAACTTATACGAGACTCCAATCACTCCCAACTTTTTAATCATGGTGCGGAATAGGGTTTTCTATCGCGATGACTTGCTTGGACGAGGTTATGCGGCTAACGCCGATTTGTTCTCACCTTTTATAGTAAGCATTGTACTCAATATATAAATTCTACATGTTAGACAGGTAACTGTATCGCAAAAAATTGATTTGTAATTTCTAAAAGTAAGCATCTTTTGGATTGATGTAGGAATCAAGTGGTGGGGTATTTGTGTTTTTTTCTTTCTTTACTGTTATGGCTTTTGTCGTTGTTCAAACTGGAAGAAGAAGAGGACACAACGATCAATATAGCGAAAATCATGTTGATGGATCGGAAGCCATTCAAATTGGTGGCAGTAGCAGCGAAGTGAATAATCCACGTGCTAAACGCAAACGTCGAAGTTATTCGAAGGGTGATTATGAAAGTCCTCCTCCCTCGGATAAAATCCGATCGATTAAAGTGGATGAAGGACAGTAAGTATTTATTTAATTTTGTTATAACTTCTAAGATGTTAAGTTTATGACTTGTTGATTTTTTATTATAAATGGATGCAGCATACTAAATCCTACAGCTACTAGGACCATGTCAGCTATCATGCGGATACATTGGCCCGTTGGATGTTTCACATATCGCGATGCTATTTTAAATACGCAAGGAAAATTCAAAGAGACCGTCTTGAAGGAGTTTCGTGTAATTTTTTTTCCATATCTTAAATTTTATCATTTTTTAAGTTAATTGGTGTATATTTTACCATCGTAATACACATACTACAAGCACAAAGTGGGAGTAGGTGAAAGCTAGTGGAACAAAGATGTCATCATTCATGTTGAAAATCGGATGCGAGGGCTAAAAAGTGAAGCAAAAAAAGAAGCTTTTGAAAGAGCTGCAAAATATAAGACCTCTATCTATTCTATTGTATTGTATTCAATTAATTTATAAATAAAATCATTTTATGGAATTAAATGATATATATGGCTGTAATTAAATTTCATGTTGATTTTAAATAAAATCTTGTAGAGAATGACATAACAGTAATTTTTTATCGCAAATAATATAAACAATAACAAAAAATCTATAAAAATCGTTGATTTTGTTTTTTTTTGAAATTGTTAAATACATCATAATCGACCAAAAAGTTGTGGTAAATAATATTATACATCTGTAGGAATTATAAAAAGGTTATAACAGTAATAGTATCTTCTAAATAGTATAATCAACAACTTATAAAACCTACGACATGTTGGTCGATTCTATATTTATCTAAATTTTCTGAAATTAATAAAGGCAACGGAATACTGTTGCAAATATTTTTAGAAATTCGTAGAAAATATAAAAGTGTATAAAGGTAAATGCATCTTATAAATACATTATCTACAATTTTTACTACCAACGAATTTATCGTTAGTTTTGACTATTTTTTTAAACTGTTTTTAATCGACTTAAGTAACAGAATTTATGTAGAGAAAATCGTAAAACCAACCGATTTCACAAATCTACGCAACTATAATCTACAACATCCCAACGGAAATATCTGTTGGTTATAACAATATTTCCAACCGATACATGCCAAAATCAACAGAAATAGTTATTGATATTGGATGTTTTTCTTGTAATGTGATGATAGCGGAGGTCGATAAACATTTGGACAATCTTTCTGATGCGGTGGTTTTGGTTCTCCACTGAGTCCGTCAGTGCTCTCTTAGCCTCAAGGAGATTTATCATCCTTTCCAGCATGCTCCTTCCAATAATGCCAAATGTTGAGCTAGTCTCCTTTGTGACTGCTCCAATAGATAGTAGAGTCTGACATTCCCTTGAAAAGCTTGTGATCGCTCACAAGGACCTCTGGGTTGCTGGAAAGCTTTACTTCACATTTCTTCAACTCTGGACACTGACAGATAGCTAATTCATATATTAGTGAGGGAAAATCAATGTTTAAAGTTACCTCTTTGAAAATGGCGTCCTTTGCTATCTGGTCAAAGATCACTTTCCCAAGGCTGACCTTCTTCTCATCCCCAATTGCCTCTAGAAGTAGGGCATATCCCTTGCTAATCTTAGATACATTGATAAAGGTCCACCAATTGTGCTGACTCAAAACATGGATCACAGTGGTCTTCGCAGACATGACTCCAGATGTCAAATCTGTAGACCATACAGAAAGAGATCCCCCTATTAGCTTTCTTGCTACTGCATCCCAGTCAGCATTCTCCTCAAAATTCACTTCAACAACTTCCTCAACATCTATGCCATAAAACTCATTAATGGCCTCTGGTGTAATCTTGATCAGGCTCCCCCTAACCCATACATATCCATACTCCGAACTCATCTCATCACCAAAATCTTCACCAAGATTGGCTACAACCTCTCTCGCCACAGCTTCATCATATCTCTTAGCTTTCCTCAGTGAGTGATACAACCCAGCTCTCTTGAACAATTCGATTATGTGCTTGGAAGAAAACCTATCTTTGTTCAGCACCCTATTAGAAACCAAGCATCTTTTTCTGCACATTCTTCCAGCGATCTGCTCGTGATCTGTCAACAAACCAGAATTGATTTTCTCATCACACCAACTGGTTTCACTGTCTTTGGCTTCTTCTTGACTGGGGCATCACACTCTTTGCTTTTCAATTTGGCCTGCTGGACTCGGGCTGATCCTTCCCTTTGGATGATTCCTCTTCTATTTCACCACCAGTATCCTCAGCAATGGCCAGTGCAACGGCCTCTTCACTTTCCACATCACCAATTGGACTCTTCACACTCTCCTCCTCGGATTCCTCATCAACTTCCTCTGATTCTTATTCATTTTCAGCAGCTGAGACCCCTTGAGAGTGGATCTCATCAACCTGGTCTGGCTCCCCTGCATTTGTTCCTGGGGTATCGTCATCTTTTTCATCAACAACTGCCTCCGCAGTCTCCTTAGCACCACTGAAACGTTGTGGTTATTGTGGTAGTATGAATACTAGTCCAATCACGGTGTTCAAACAATATTTATATCCGAGTGACCTCGAGTCGATCCCAAGAGAAAAGCCTAGATTAGTCTAAAGTTAGTTAGTAATGCCTAATGTAAGTCTACTAAAAAAAGGGGGGGTTTTCCTCTAGGTGAGGTATCTCTAGTGAATACTAAAGACAAGATGAAATATGGTCTAGAGAAAATAATAGAGAAAGCGTAGTCGGAATCCTATTTCACCTCTAGGTCATGCGATTAGCAACACAAAACTTGTCTAAATCATGAGTAAATTCGAGTGATGGTTCTATGCTAAGGTATCACACATTCTAAATTCAACTCTCGCTCCTTCTCTAGAATGGGAATAATGCCTAAATAGTACGGTCCTCAAACTCTCGCTCTATTGAACTGCGTAGAACTAAAGTCTCCCAATCTCAACCTCTCGGTCTATTGATAGTTAACTAAAGTCGCTCAATACTTAGCCTAGTGGAATGCGTATGTCACTCTCGCGCACACACGCAACCTAAAATAATCATGCTTGATCTTCTAAACAACCTAGGTTCAACTCCCATTCCATCCCTAGGTGTTATACCAATTCATACTCACTTAGGTATTTCGTCAAACACTTGATGTGCACAGAATTGATATTAAGAACAAGCAAGAGAATTTTCAACCAAACTTCATTCATATAGATGAAAAGACAAGTCTTGCATTACAATCAAACCTAAGAGATCCATAAGGACCCCAACTACTGAACAATTACTCACTCATGGTGAGTTTGAAACAAAACATGAAATTCAAATTGAAATTGTTCACCAATTGGATGCCCAAGAATAGTGGATGAGTAGAGGGTTGATGTAGGATCTCCACTTGTGTGTCTCTTCCTTCAATCCTTGACAATTCTCCAACTTCTCCAAGAGCCAATCGCCTAGGGTTTTGAATTCTGGAAGAGAGAGATTCTAATTTTGCATTTCATTCTATTTATACCCTTTCAAAATTTCCAAATTTTGCCGCAGTGCCCGAATCAGTTGATTCGGACAAGGCTTAAAGAAACTGATTCGGACAGGGGTGTCCGAATCATTTACTCAGTGTAGTTTCGAGCTGGGCGAATCACTTTGTCCTGGCCGAATCACTTTTTGATTCGGTCAACCCTTATTTGATTCGGTCAAGATCCTTATAGAGCTGAAGTGATTCGGGCACCTAGGCGAATCACTTTCTGATTCGGCCGTATCATAGACTCGGTGCTGTCTTCTGCTTGGCCAAATCACTTTTTGATTTGGTCAACCTCCATTTAGTTCGGTCAACCTCCTGTAGAGCTGAAGTGATTAGGATAGCTCGCTCCTCCCTTGGCCGAATCACTTTCTGATTCGGTCAACCTCACATGTGATTCCGTCAAACCACTCAAATTCTCCCCGAGTCAATTTGATTCGTGCAGCTGAGGTGATTCGGCCATGCTGGTGGGCAAATCACTTTGAGATTCAGGCGAATCACTTCTACAGTCTTGCCCAATTTTGCTGCTTTTGATCTCGATCGACTGGAATTCATCCAGATTTTCTTCGGGCCACTTCGTATCATGTAGTACACATTTTCAACCTGAAACGGAAAAAGAAAACATCAAATGACTTTATAAAATAACGGAACAAACAAGAAGTAAGGGGAAAATTATGGACAAATATAAAGTCATTTTTCCGCTTATCAAAACACCCCACACTTAAGTCTTGTTCGTCCCGAACTAGTATATGCATAAGTCAAGCGGGGAGTAAGATGCTAAATCATATATGACAATATCAAAGCATGTAGCACAACTTACGCACATATAACACATCCACCCCCTACTCATGTAACCTAACCTAAAAGTAACTAAACGAAAGAAAATTAAAATCTACTCCTAACTCACTGTCGTAGGAATCACGGATGCATTTAGCATATGCATCAAGCCTTTAAACCCTTAGGCTACCCTAGTGGACGAGTTATAGTCTCGTGAGAGTTTTCAGAATAGGAATACTCACAAATCCCATTTGCCATCACCCATAAGAGTTCATAATCTAAATATAGTTAGCTAAGCAAGTAGTTTACTATCACCTCAAATTATAATAAAGTCGTGTGAATCATTCACTTCACGTAAACTCTAAGGATCATTCACTTCAATGTGACAACAAATATTCATAGAATCAATGTCAAGACTAGCATTCGTCAAATTCGAATTATCGCTCAATTTCCCATGCAAGTAGTATGAAGAAAAGCGTCGCTTACACAAGAATTTTGTCGAGTCAATCACACATGCTTGCTAAGGGCAAGTCCATAAGCTCATGACAACAAACTCGTTCTCAAGTTTTAGACTATACGTCATAATCCGTAAGAGAAGAGGAGTTTCGACATTGAAAATTTTAAAATTCACTCATACAAATCTTGATGCTTAAGTAATAAATTACGAGGGTCATACCTTAGACGCTTCCTAAAAGTGAAATGCAAATAATCTAGTCACACTCATGCGAAAGAAATTGCGGAATAGGCACAAAGTCAAGAATTAAGTGTGCTTATTATATTTTTGCGTTTATACAAATGCTTTCAAGGGGGAACTTACCTTCCTAA
This sequence comes from Umbilicus rupestris, assembly GCA_963678935.1. Classification (NCBI taxonomy): domain Eukaryota; kingdom Viridiplantae; phylum Streptophyta; class Magnoliopsida; order Saxifragales; family Crassulaceae; genus Umbilicus; species Umbilicus rupestris. The sequence continues at coordinate 9,099,984 of OY787619.1, forward strand.
CTCTCGGCATTTGTAAATTTTTCATTGACCCAAAAAAAAACAAATAATATTTTTATGTTTATACAAAAGCTTTCAAGGGTGAACTTACTTTCTTAACCATCGGCATTTGTAAAACCTTAAGAATATATTTTTTTTCTTTCTTGCGCCTCTCTCTCTTTTTTTTTCTTTTTTCGCAAGCACTTTATTTGACCCTAACACTTAATACTTGACAATGTGCCTAAGTGATATATAATGGATCATGGAGTGTGAGCCAAACAAATGCAAAGGCTAAATAGGAACGCTAAAGTCACCTAAAAGCAAACAAAAGCAAGTACAAGTTTTTTGTATGAAAACTATTTTTTTTTTATTCTTGTGCTCGCTAAACGTCACTTCATTTTTCATGCACGGAAAGAGCTCAAAAATGAATCAAGCTAAGCTAGTCAAGATGCCGAATCATGCGAATAAAATCATCACAAAGAATGTCAATCGACTTAAAGATACGATTCATGAATTCAAAGTACAACTTATTCCAAAAACTTTTTTTGATACTACTCAATTGCTTAGCAAACATTACTCCATGTGATCAATATTTAAAGCTAGGATGAAAGCAATCATGTGAGTATAATGTGCTCAAAGTAAATGTGTAGCATAGAATCATGTCGTTAAAAAGCGAAAGCGCAAAACACCCCACACTTAAAAATTTGTTTAGTCCCTAAGCAATATAAAAAATAAAGAAAAGTAAAGAGAGAGTTTCGAAGGAACTTCTCTCGTGTGGAGGTAGCCAAATGCACATCCGCCCGGGTCCGTGAATGATGTTCCAATCCGTTGTAATAAATCCGAAACTCAAGAAAAAAATTAGCGCAACACCTGAATTCCCAGAGGAAAAACAGCTAGCTATGACATATATAGTAATGCGAAACATATAGCTAGGCAAAAGATTGGAAAACAAGTGTGCGACAATTCATACGATGAGCTCACTTAGATATGTCCGTGTGCATAAAAAAAAATCATGAACTAATGTATTATAGTGCTTGAGGAAGGTTTCGAACAGATGCAAATAAGTGGCAGAAATTTCCAAAGTGAACTGAGAAAAGTGCTACTCAAGACTGACCGAATCACTTTATGATTCGGGGAAGGAAAAATATGTGATTCGGCCACACCCTGGTCGAATCAGTGCAGTTCGGATAATATGCATGTGCCCGAATCAAAATGTGATTTGGACAAGGCAAAACAATGTGATTCGGCCAAGTTGTCCGAATCAAATGAGCTTGGATAGCATGTTTAGATTGTTTTTATGTTTGTCATGACTTATGGTGCTTTTATTACTAAGTGATTTGCTTGACTTATCGATTTGTACTTTGACGCGCTTCGCCGGGATACATATATATTTTTTTTTGCATGACAGATGGTTTGCGTACTTGTATGTTTCTTTCATTTGGCAGATTTCTCCTTAGAACAACATTTTGAACTGCCCATGTAAATTGATTCGGACAGGGTGTCCGAATCACCCTTTTTTGGCCTTGTCCGAATCATAGGCTGAGAAAATGGTGCTGGTGGTGATGGAATGTCTGCAATACCCATGTGCGCTGCCATACGCGCCATGACACCTCCTTGCCATGCGACAAAATCGTGGACCAGTGTGGATAATACCTCGTGGGAGCGAATGAGAGCCGTGTGAGAATCTGAAAGTGAGTCCAATCGTGCGCTCATCAATCTCAGGTCATCATGTGCAAGTGGCTCGGTCTCAGCGGGAGGAGGGGCAGTGGAGGATGGCCTGATTCATGTGCTGGCAGCTGCTCGCTGGCAGATCTAGGCGGGGTGGGAAGTCGAGGAGCTCCATGTTCTTTCCTCTTCTTTGCTATCCGTTTCTCTAGCTGTTTCTGGACATCCTTACGAACAATCCATTCTTTCGTCTTTATGTTTATCATGTGCATTCTGCGCAGCCCTTCCATGTCAAGCACCTTCTTGGGCAGAGGCGTGCCCAGATCCAATGTGAAGCCCAAGTGCTTCGCGAGAAGCGTAATGAACGATCCTCCACCTAAGGCATGCCCCTTGTATTGGGGATTCTGATAAGACTCGAACTGGAGAGTTAAAGCGTGGACAATGCAAACCTTCTTGTGAGAACGAATTTGAAGCAGGAGGTCTATATCTGCGTTGTTCACATACCGGCCACCGTCTTTGCGGATGTGAATAGATGTCGCAATGAAACGATGGATCAGTTGCCAAACTGGGGACTGAATCATCGAAGCTGGCTGAGGTGGGGTGAAAAAATGTCCTGCTCGGTAATTTCTTTCCAGAATTTGTACCATTCGCTTTCTCTGAATGTCATGTCGTTCTCATACTCAGTGCACCCAAATATAGTCGCGACTTCAGTGGTGTCTAAGCTAAAAGCCTGTCCGCCTAACCGGAAGTTCCAAAACTGCACAAAACGCTCCCTCTTGCCCTTGCAATTTGAGTCAACTCGACCATCCACCCTTATTGCTGAAAACGAGGCCATAAATTCCTTAACCAGCCTCGGGTAAGTACCCGGATCACTCATCAAGATATAGTGAAGATTACTAACACGTAGATAACCAAAAATTTCATCCGAGATTTTAAGCTCATGTAGCGTGGGACGATGCGGGCCTTCATCTGAGCATCGGCAGCCAGAATTTCTCCACTAAAAGGAAAGGGCGTCCTTGCCCTTTCTGTGCTCGAATGTGGGACGATGGCTAAGCTGGTTGGTGCACGGGATGATTCTCCCACAGGTCTGTATTCCTCGGAGGAGGGGGATGATGATGTACTGGCTGGAGACGGCTGGGGAGAGGGGCGGAAGACAATGCCGCCAGCAGCTCGCCTTGCCTTTGGCTTGGTTTTGGCTGGGGCTTTAGGTTTAGCAACTCCCTTTCCTTTCTGAGCTGCGGACAGTTTCTTGGTGGGGGGCTGTGTTGGTCTCCCAGTTGTGTTCGAATTGGTGCGAGCCATGGGAGCAGGGCAGGTAGAGAGTGAGTCGGCCGGATTAGAGCTGAGTCGGGCACGGGCGAAGCGGCTGGAGCTAGTGTTTCGGATGAAGCGGGACGCGTGCGGCTAGGTCGGATGGAGGCTGGGTTTAAGGGTTCGCTCGGGTGGGAAGTGTTGGCGATGGAAAGCTAGGTCAGAAGGAAGGAGACTGGCGACGGACGGGTTCGGATGGAGTGGGAGAAAAACGAGAGAGAACAAAGGCCGATTCGGGATATAAGCCCGAATAAAATTTGATTCGGGCAAGGGTGAGTGAAGGGTTGTTGCCCGAATCAGACATGATTCGGCTAATCATTTACTCAGTGCTGCTTTGAGGCTGCACGAATCAACTGATTCGCGGACCCATTGTCTGAATCAAAACTGGTTCGCAGACTTTGCCCGAATCGAAAGTGATTCTGGGTGGCTAAAAGTGATTCGCCCGAATCATTTACTTAGTGCTGTCTTAAGAAGTTTCAGGCTGCATGAGTCAACTAATTTGGGTAAGCCAGAAAACTGATTCGGCCGAATCAACTGCTGTGTGTTAACAGCCACTTTGCATAAATTTTTTCACAAAACTGCTCCAGATTCCACAATCACTTAAATGTCCCTAATACTCACTCAAAACACCCACACTTAAATATTTCTACACATAGATGATTAAACCAAAGGGGTAATTTGAGTGCACTCAAACACAAAATCCCTAAAACCTCTAACTTAATATAGGCACGGCGCACCACAAAGTCAAAAATAACTCTACACTACCAACAAGTAGTAGCAAAAGCATAAATACTCAACAGCCTAGTTTAACGTCTTGGCTAAGACGTAGCCGATTCCCTTCTTCATAAGAAACACACTTAGAAGTCCTTTGCAAGGATCCCTTCTCAAGTGGCATGCAATAATTTGGGAATTATGTAGAATCGTCAAGCTTGAAGTCTCCAAGCTTTGCTGGTCTCCATGGTACGCTCTAATTCGATGGCCATTCACTTTGAAAGTTTCGCCTTCTTTGTTCATCAATTCGAAGTGGCCATCTTCGTACACTTTTTCGACCTTGAAAGGTCCTGACCACCTTGATTTCAGCTTTCCTGGGAATAGTCTAAGTCTAGAGTTGAAAAGTAATACGCTATCTCCCTTCGAGAAAGTTCTCCTCTGAATTTTCTTGTCGTGCCACAGCTTGGTCTTCTCCTTGTAAATTCTGGCATTTTCATACGAGTCAATCTGATTTCATCTAGCTCATTAAGCTGGAGTAGCCTCTTTTCCCCCGCTGATTTCAAGTCGAAATTCAGCTTCTTTACAGCCCACATGGCTTTATATTCAAGTTCCACGGGGAGATGGCTAGGTTTCCCGTACACGAGTCTATAAGGGGACATACCGATTCCCGTAAACGCCGTTCGGTAAACCCATAATGCTTCAACAAGCTTTGACGACCAATCTTTGCGAGAACTGTTGACCGTTTTCTCCAATATTGCCTTGATCTCGCGATTAGAGACTTCAACTTGCCCGCTGGTTTGAGGGTGATATGGCGTCGCTATCTTGTGGTAGACACCATATTTAATGCCACGAACTGTTTTTCTTTAAAGTGCGATCCATTATCACTAATCACTCTCCTTGGCGCACCGAACCTTGGAAATATTATTTTGGTGAAAAGTCTCTTTACCACATTAGCATCACAAGAAGGAGTAGCGACGGCTTCCACCCATTTGGAGACGTAATCGACGGCAACCAAAATATATTTGTTTCCATTTGATGATGGGAATGGTCTCATGAAGTCTATCCCCCAAACATCAAATATTTCAACCTCAAAGATTCCCTTCTGCGGCATCTCGTCACGCTTAGAAATATTTCTCATACGTTGGCATGCGTCACAAGATTTTACAAATTCATACGCGTCCTTAGACAACGTAGGCCAATAAAAACCGCATTGTAGAACCTTCGCCGCTGTTTTGGAGCTAGAGCCATGTCCACCATATGGGGAAGAGTGGCAGCTTCGCAAAATACCCTTTTGATCCTCCTCCGCGATGCATGACCGATATAACCCATCAGCGCATAGCCTATAAAGAAATGGCTCATCCCAATAATAACGGTTCACGTCATGGAGAAATTTCTTCCTTTGATTGTGATTTTCCCCTTTCGGTAGAATACCACAAGCAAGAAAATTTACGAAATCAGCATACTAGGGGGCTTGTGTCGTCTCAATGCTCAACAAATATTCGCCAATAAAAGAGTCTTCAATCGGCACACTCTTGGCATCATCACCACCGATTTGCTCAAGCCTCGATAGGTGATCCGCGACCACATTTTCCACTCCTTTCTTATCTTTAATTTCAACATCGAACTCTTGTAAAAGGAGAATCCAGCGAATTAGTCTCGGCTTTGCCTCCTTCTTTGCCATAAGATATTTAATCGCTGCATGGTCCGTATAGACAATTGTTTTGGACCAGATCAAGTATTGTCTGAATTTCTCGAAGGCATAAACAATGGCAAGCATCTCTTTTTCTGTGGTCGAATAATTTTCTTGTGTAGAGTCAAGGGCTTTACTCACATAATAAATCACGTGCAAGCGCTTGTCGACCCTTTGTCCCAATATCGCTCCAATAGCGCTATCGCTAGCGTCACACATTAGCTCAAATGGAATTTCCCAATTCGGTGGTTGAATTATCGGGGCGGACACCAAAGCTGTCTTTAGCGTTTGAAACGCTTGATGGCACGGTTCATCGAAATTAAATTCTACCTCATTACATTGCAGATTTGTAAGAGGTTTAGCAATTTTCGAGAAGTCCTTGATGAACCTCCTATAAAATCCAGCGTGCCTGAGGAAACTCCGTATTCCTTTCGCATCTCTCGGCGGTGGCAGCTTCTCAATAACCTCAATTTTGGCCCTATCGACCTCAATTCCTCTTTTTGACACAAGGTGTCCCAACACAATGCCTTCTTTGACCATAAAATGGCATTTCTCTCAATTTAGTACTAGGTCCATCTCAATACACCTAGCCAACACACGAGACAAATTTGTGAGACAATCATCAAATGAGTAACCATGCACAGAAAAATCGTCCATAAATACTTCCATAGAAGTCTCTAAAAACTCAGCAAAAATGGACATCATACAACGTTGAAACGTTCTCGGTGCATTACAAAGACCAAAGGGCATCCTCCTATATGCAAATGTGTCGTAGGGGAAAGTAAATGTGGTCTTTTCTTGGTCATCGGGGTGGATAGGAATTTGAAAGAAGCCACTATACCCATCAAGAAAACAGAAATATTCATGTCCCGCTAGACGTTTTAACATTTGATCTATAAAGAGAATGGGAAAATGATCTTTCTTAGTGGCTGAATTTAACTTCCTATAGTCTACGCACATTCTCCACCCAGTGACCGTACGCGTAGGTATCAACTCATTCTTCTCATTTCTAACCACGGTGAGCCCGCCTTTTTTAGGCACCACATGAATCGGGCTCACCCATTCAGAATCTGGGACAACATAAATAATCCCTGCATTTCGCAATTTCGTGACTTCCTTCAATACAACTTCTCCTAGCTTAGGATTTAAACGCCTAAGGAACTCCCGACTAGGCTTCGCATTATCTTCTAAACGAATTCTATGCATGCAAACATCGGGGTTAATCCCCTTCAAATCATCAATGGAGTGCCCAATGGCACCTTTATATTCATGCAACACATTCTTCAATTTAGAAGTTTCAACATCATTCAAAGAAGCTTCTACGATAACAGGTAAAGATTCGTTTGGTCCCAAGAATTCATACCTTAGATTCGGTGGAAGAGGTTTCAACCCCTCACCGAATTCCTTACCATTTGGCGCCTCATTTATTCCTTTCGCACCATCATTAAAATCAGCGGGATCCTCATCAATTTCCATTATAGAGGTGAATAACGAGCTATTTTCCTCTTGTGAAAGCAACTCATACTCAAGGCTCGTTAGTTCACCAAGAGAGTCAAAAACATTATACGCATCATATGATTCAATCAAGTGACAATCCATAGAATTACTAGGTGTCCTAAGCATGCTTTTCAAATCGAATTTGATCTTTTCACTACCAAAATTTAATTCGATTGTACCTTTCCCGCAATCTATAATAGCCTTAACCCTGTTCAAAAATGGTCTACCTAGAATTATGGGGATTTCCTTATCTTCATCCATGTCTAACACGTAAAAATCAACCGGAACATAAAATTGTCCAACCTTAATGGGAACGTCTTCTAGGATACCCTTAGGTGCCCTAGAAGAATGATCCGCTATTCTCAAATTAACCGTGGTTGGAGTCAATTCCCCCATATCTAGCTTATTAAAAAGTGAATAAGGCATTAAAGATATGTTAGCACCTAAATCACACAATGCACTAGCTATGCTAATTTCTCCAATAGAAATAGGAATAGAAAAAATGACCCATGATTGCTAAGCTTCCTAGGCATGGCACGCTGAATTATAGCACTACAATTTGCGTCTAAAGCCACATAGTCTAAATCATGCATTTTCCTTCTATGAGACATAATATCTTTCAAAAATTTAGCATAAGTAGGCATTTGAGTGAGTACCTCCGTAAATGGCAAAGTCACTTGCAGCTTTTTCAGCATCTCTGCAAAGCGCTTGAAATGCGCATCCTCCTTCTTCTTTTTCAGCCTTTGAGGGAATGGAATCGGCGGCACATAAGGTGCTGGCTCCTGCGGCTTTTTCTTCTCCCGTACATCACTCGAATTCTGCGGCAAAGACTCTTCTTCGACAACTCCATCTGCTGCCTTTCCCACTTTGGCCTTTGGCTGCGGCTCCTCTAGAACTCTCCCACTCTTGAGTGTAATTGCGTTGATCGTCTCGGAGGAGTTCACATCAGGTAGCGAGGGCAGCTTCCCTTGATATTTCGAAGACGAGCCAGCTTGTTGCGCAATCTGAGTTTCAAGCATTTTATTGTGCGCTTGCAATTGATCTAGCCTCTGAAGAATAAGCTGGTTGCCTTTTTGTTGCTGGGCTTGAGTCACGGCTAACTGGGCAACAATAGAAATCAGGGACGGCTCCTCGTTGCTTTGTTTCTCTTCGTGTCTTTGGTGCGTTCTCTGATTTTGATGGCTGAAATTGTTTGGTCTTGGATAATTTCCGTGATAATTATTCCTCGGCTGATATATGTTGGAGGGAGCTCCTTGATTCTGATTTCTTTGATAACTATTTCTGGTTTGGACTCTATATTCAGCGGCGGTCTTCTTGGAAAATTCGGATCTTCATGGAATCTCACATGGGCTGGAGGATTCCGTGGTTGATAACCGCTAGCTTGCGGTGGCGCATATTCTCTCCCTTGATTTCTTACCAAGTAATTAATATCCTCATACTCGTCCGCGTGCTTTGCGGTGCACGAGTCATCATTATGCGCCGGGCTAGAACAAATGCCGCAAACTTGCTGATTTTCTCTCTTTTTGTTGAGGTTTAAATTTCCAATTGAAGCTGCCAAGGAATTCACCGTCTTTTCTAGGGAATTGAAATCTTCTTTCGTCACGGCTTTGGAGGTATGCTCCTTCCCTTTCTTTTTTAGGTGGTTCCTTTCTCCACCCCATTGATGTGAATTCCGCACGATTTTGTCAATAATCTTGAATCCATCGGAGGCTCTCAAGTCCATCATTGCTCCTCCGCTAGCTTGGTCCATATGGTTTCTCGCGTCTTGATCCATTCCATCATAGAAGCTTTGCATGAGCTGCCATTTGCTGAATCCGTGATGCGGACAGTCTCTTTGTAGCTCTTTGAAGCGCTCATATGCCTCATGAAAATTCTCGTCATCTTGTTGTGTGAATTGGCATATTCTATCCCGGATTTTCTTAGTCTTTGCCGGCGGGAAGAATTGAATTAGGAAGGCTTGAGCAAGTTGTTCCCATGTGTGGAAGGTATTCGGCTCGTGACTCATTAGCCAATCCTTGGCTTTTCCGCTTAGCGAGAATGGAAATACCTTCATATATATGGCCTCCGGTCTGATCCCCTGCACTTTGTAAGTGCGACATAATTCTATAAATTGTGCTAAATGCGTGAAATTCACAGCGTCTCAGTTAGGCAGATTTGTGAACAAGCAGTTGCTGCAGCACACTCTTGTTCACTTGGAAATTTGCTCAGCAAACAATGAACAAGACAGAAATTTGTTCACCCAGTTCGGCCAACTGCCTACGTCTGGGGAGGAGTATTCTCCAGTCCTCAGTCCACTAACCACGAAGGTCTCCAAGTACACTCGGTTACAACTCCACGCAACCTATGCTACTCAACCTTGTGTGGATCACTTGACACAATCAGAACAAGCTCTGACTTGTGTCTGCACACCCTCTACAAATGTCAGTCTAGAATAGCTACAGACTTCTCAAGACTCAGCCTATTCTAAACTACACTCACTCCACAGGGTTGCTGTAGCAACTACTGTAACACACAGCTGAAGCACAATTGTCCGCGTCGGTCCAAAGCCTTCTGCCGAGCCGATCGAACGATTCCACGAGTGCTGCACACTCTGGAATACTCCCCCTCACTCAGTGACCACCTGCCACTAGCGAGAACCACCGCTTAGACACTCGACCGAGTCACACACCCATCAGTTCTTCCGCGGCTGCCCTTGATCAACCAACAAGCACCACTGCTCTGAATTGGCTTCCAGATCAAGCTCGAATCAGGCTTAGCAAGTCCTGATTCCCTTCTGCTTCTATCACCACAGCTCTGCGCTCACGCTCTGCTCTCGGGTGATGATCGAAGAAAACGTCCGTCTCACACCAAAAATTGCTCTCTCGAAATTCTGTGTATGCACTCGTGTATCCCTCAGCTTCGATCGACCTCTCTGCTCTAAACCCCCTTCTCTTAAATAATAGCACCAGCTTTAAGCAAGACCAGGTTTAAGCAATGTCCCAAAAAGAATAATTATCTCCTAAAATCTAGGAGATTAGATTTGATTGTGATCTTCAACACAAATCTCCTTCTCTGGCTAGGAAACCTCACTGGAAAATTCTCCACAGCATTTTAGAAATTCTTCTGATGAACTCTGTAGAGTTCCCAGCCCTTCTAGACACGCCCAGGTCACTGCTACTTCTCGGTCAGATGATGCAGCCACTTGAACAAGCTCCTGCTATAGCATCCCCTGCTGCAGCTACTGCTTGTTCACTAGTGCTAGTCTGCTTGTTCACTTGTGCTGTAGCAGCTCCTTATTCACTTGTGCTGGTTTTGTCAAACACTGCCATACTACATCATCAATCTCCCCCTTGGCATTTTGACAAAACCCTACAGAGAGTTGTTTGCAGAATATAATTTCTTAACCTCCCCTTCTTCTCCTTATCGTCTCTTCCCCCTTTTTGGAATAAATGACAAGGGGGGGGGGGGGGGGGGGGGAGGGGTAGGGGTTGCTCCTGGCTCCCCTATGGAGGTAACACACAGAGCCCCAGAGAGGCTCTCAGTTCTTCAAACCGGACTGCATCCAGAGCTTTTGTGAAGATATCTGCAAGTTGTTTGGCAGACACCACATGCTGTAGCGCAATGATATTCTTTTCTACTAGATCACAGATGAAGTGATGACGAATGTCAATGTGCTTGGTTCTGCTGTGCTGAACCGGATTCTTAGATATGCTGATGGCACTCATGTTGTCACAGTAGAGAGTCATTTCATCTTGATCAAGTCCATACTCACTCAACATTTGCTTCATCCACAGCATTTGTGCACAGCAGCTCCTAGCAGCTATGTATTCAGCCTCGGCAGTGGATAGAGAAATGCTGTTTTGCTTCCTGCTGAACCAAGACACCAGGTTATTTCCTAGGAAGAAGCATCCTCCCGAAGTGCTCTTCCTGTCCTCTAAGCATCCTGCCCAGTCCGCATCACTGTATCCTACCAGATTAGCATTTGTGTCCTTAGTATACCATAAGCCATAGTGCACAGTTCCTCCAACATACCGAATGATGCGCTTGACCAACTGCAAGTGACTATCTTTGGGACAAGCTTGAAATCTGGCACAGACTCCTACTGCAAAGGAAATGTCGGGGCGGCTGGCAGTCAGGTATAGCAAACTCCCAATCATGCTTCTGTAGATTGTCTGACTCACTTCCATTCCGTTCTCATCTTTAATGGCTTTAACATGAATGGCAGCAGGAGGTCGTTTATGACTGGCCTTATCTAGCTGGAATTTCTGCTCAAGATTCTTGCTGTATTTGCTTTGAGCAATAAAGATGCCATCTTCTTTCTGGGTAATCTCCAGACCAAGAAAGTATGACAGTTCTCCTACCATGCGCATTTGAAATTCCTGCTGCATGTGATTCACAAACTCCTTCACCAGGTGCTGAGACTTTGATCCAAAGACAATATCATCCACATAGATTTGAGCAATGATCACATCAGACTGAGTTCTTTTGACAAATAGAGTTTTGTCAGCTCCCCCTCGTTTGTAGCCATGTTTTTCTAGGAACACTGTCAACCTCTCATACCATGCCCGAGGAGCCTGTTTCAGTCCGTATAAGGCTTTCTTCAACTTATATACATGCTCTGGGTGATGGGGATCTTCAAAACCTTTTGGCTGAGAAACATATACTTCTTCAGAGAGGTCTCCATTCAGGAACGCACTTTTGACATCCATTTGATATAGTTTAAACCCCAGGAAACAGGACATGGCTAGAAGAAGTCTGATGGCCTCCAGGCGAGCAACTGGAGCAAACGTTTCTTCAAAGTCTAGACCCTCAATCTGAGAATATCCCTAGGCAACCAGTCTGGCTTTATTTCTTGTAATGTTTCCCTTTTCATCAGTTTTGTTTTTGAACACCCACTTTGTGCCTATAATATTTACTCCATTTGGTCTGTCTACCAGGTCCCAAACATCGTGTCTTTCAAACTCTGCCAATTTTTCCTGCATCGCCATCATCCAGAATTCATCACTCATGGCTTCCATGAAGTTCTCAGGTTCAATGCTGGACATAAAACATGCATTGAGGTAAGCATGGCTTCTGGTTCTTCTTCTTTCTGCCGGATCTCCAATTACATTTGTCAGGGGATGATTCTTCTGAATCTTCTTCGGAGGCTGCCTTGAAGGTGGATCAGAAGTCTCCGAGTTCACATCTTCAGACATGCTTTCTAATTGTATATCTGGATTTTCTGCTTCAGCCCTTGCTGTAGCATCTTCTGGAGCCACAGCTTGTTCACTTCTGTTCTGACTGACAGACACCTCTTCAAGATCAGAGTCTTCATCATCAGTGGCAGTATCAAAGGCAGGGACTTCTTCAACATCGTTGATGATCGTGCGTCGTTGTACGCGTCAAATATAATCCTTCCTCTTCCACTAGTACAGTGGTTAAGTAAGGGTCGATCTCCACAGGGAGCAAGTAGTTCAGTTTTAGCCAGTGACCTACACTTACGAAGATTGGGGGGTGAGTGATTGGCTTGCGCGATGCGCAAGTAACAGTAATGAATGCAGGGATTGCACTAGACGTGCGCAGGCAATAGAGATTAAGTACTATGACTATGAGAAGTATCGGCGCAGACAATCCTCTATGAGTGTATTCCTTATCATTGACTCTAAATGTCTATAGCTCGGGTTGCTAATGTTAGTGTCCGATCAAGGCTTCCTAACATGTGCGCATGTTCCGATCAAAGTTCATGTGCTATTAATTCTTACACTAGACTAAACAACTACGAATCCGAACAAGGTAGTAATTGCCTATCCTAGCGCGTTACTCCTAGTTGGCACCGTCAGGCTATTCAACTAGTTTAACAAACAACAACAAGCAACAAGAGTAAGATTGCGGTTCAAGGCTTCCCCTACTCATGTAACAAGCTGCCAGTGATGTGCACAGAATTAATATAAGCAAAACAAGCTATGCATTAAGCGCAAGTCTCAAAGGGAAATACTCATAGATTCATGTCCAACCGATACTAAGCGTTTAGCTAGACATGCTAGTGATAAACATAATAGAAACAGTAAATAATAACTAAAGTGTCCAAGAAAACACTAGCAAACAGTGCGTGCAGGTTGCTGTCTTGGCTGGCGCAGATCCTCTCAACAAGCTCGTGTGTTTTCCAGTCCTGCTGCGCAGTGCCTCTGATCGCGCGTCGTTGTGCGCGTCAAATTAATTCCTTCCTCTTCCACTAGTACAGCGGTTAAGTAAGGGTCGATCTCCACAGGGAGCAAGTAGTTCAGTTCTAGCCAGTGACCTACACTTACGAAGATTGGGGGGTGAGTGAGTGGGTTGCGCAGTGCGCGAGTAAACAGTGGTTTCGTAACGCAGGAACTTGCACTAGACGTGCGCAGGTAGTAGAGATTAAGTACTATGAATATGAGAAGTATCGGCGCAGACAATCCTCTATGAGTGTATTCCTTATCATTGACTCTAAATGTCTATAGCTCGAGTTGCTAATGTTAGTGTCCGATCAAGGCTTCCTAACATGTGCGCATGTTCCGATCAAAGTTCATGTGCTATTAATTCTTACACTAGACTTAAACAACTACGAATCCGATCAAGGTAGTAATTGCCTATCCTAGCGCGTTACTCCTAGTTGGCATCGTCAGGCTATTCAACTAGTTTAACAAACAACAACAAGCAACAAGAGTAAGATTGCGGTTCAAGGCTTCCCCTACTCATGCAACAAGCTGCCAGTAATGTGCACAGAATTAATATAAGCAAGCAAGTTATGCATTAAGTGCAAGTCTCAAAGGAAATACTCATAGATTCATGTCCAACCGATACTAAGCGTTTAGCTAGACATGCTAGTGATAAACATCATAGAATAGTAGAATAAGGTCTAATGTATCTGAGAAACAAGTAGCAAATAGTGCGTGCAGTATGTCTCTCGGCTGGCGCAGTCGGCTGGCGCAAGTCCTCTCAACAAGTCCGTGTGTTTTCCAGATTGCCGCTCTCTCGCTCTCTCGTGGCCCTCTGATGTGGGGGGTTGCCTCTCTGTGTGTCTCTCTTAAACCCTAGACCTCCTCCCCTTTATATACTGCTCGAGAGGTCCATCCTTGGCAACTTCCAAATCTGGTCATGTCAGGATTAGGAAATACTGGACTCTGCGCCTGGCGCACGGCATACTGCTTAGCGCATTGGTCGGCGCAACTCTGCTGTCTCTCGCCATTTCTTCTGTTTGCGCCGCTAGCTCCGCAGGCTGTGTGCTGCGCGCGTCCTAAACGCTGCCTGTTAGCGCGTATCCGACTTAGGCCCTTGTTCTGCCCTGAAATACAAAAACACTGGAAACCAGTAATCTTGTACATAAAATAATGCAAACAAGCACGGGGATATGATCCAAATAATGCGTATAAATAGGCTCTATCAAACCCCCCACACTTGCCCCTTGTTCGTCCTCGAACAAGCACTCAAGCACGGATACTACTACCTCTCTGGAGTCTAGCGCACAGTCTTGCACTCTGGCGCGTTTTGCACTACTGATCACCTTGCGCTGCACTTCCTCCTGCGCACATCGGCTGTCAACAGTTTAAGTATAGTGATTTCGCAATTCATTACCTCTCAGCTGGGATGAAAATTATTTTGGATGGCTGGGAGATAGCTCTTCATAGGCTCCAGGTTGTCAGCTCTCACTCCGAGGACGGGTATATGGTTAACAGCGCAAGCTTCTTCCCAAGCGTGATTCTTCCGCGCACTTCCTGGGAACTTGAGCCTTTTGATGATTTTCTGTGGGTTTTTTTTTTGCGCTCGCTGGTACTTATTGTGCGCATGCTGATTCTTTTGTAGCGCATATCATCTGCTGGCATTTTTTTTCTTTTGTACAGCTTCGTCTATGGTTCCTATCTTTCCCAGAACGGTTCCAGTCTCGGCCTCCGGATAACAGCTATGGAACAATGCCCCGCTCCCTTCATGGTCTGTCTGCGCAAGTCGGCGCACGCGTTTACACCCGCGCCCGCCTTCCTTAGCTCAACTTCCAGAGGGAAGGTGGTCTGTTTTCCCACCTCGCCACGCTTTGGGTATTTCGCCTTTGGCATCTACGTGACTGAGCGCGCTCTCTTGTTCCGAAGGTCGCGAAGCACAGGCCTCCACTCGCGCTCTCGACCATATACCTCTCCTCTGAAGCGCGAACGACTAACCGCCTCTCTAGAGCGTTTCTGTCAGCTCCACATCCCCTATATTTCCCAACTAACAGGAGCAGAAAAAAACGAAAAAATATACTAAAAACAGTTGATAGCGCACGGCGCAATATGGATAGCACAAACAAGCTGAACAGTGCGCGCAACCCGCACACAAGCGCACTACTGCTACTGTTTCCTTCAATAAGACTAAGCTACACTATAAAGCTCAAAGAACACGAAATGTAAGTGTAGCGCTCCCCCCCCCCCCCCCCACACTTAAACCGAGACGTGTCCCCACGACTCAAGCTCAAGCGCACGGAGGATGCGCACACGCATGCAAGCAAAAAAAGAACATAAAAAAAGGAAGAACAGATAGTCAAAGCAGCGCAAATATAGCATAGGGGCACAAAATATGTAGCACAAGAGTTCAGCACACAAATATAGCAACAGAATATCAAAATAAAGTTCAGCATATAAAGGAAAATGGACACCACCCAAGGAAATAATGCGCTCCCCCCCCCCCCCCCGCAGCTCTAGAGGTCATCTGAGCTGGACGCAGCCGCTGAACTATGCGCCTCCTCCTCTGAAGAATCCGTCATATATTCGGAGCTGGAGGAAGGCGGTACAACTGATAGAGCGACAGGCTGCGCCTCGCCGTCATCCTCTGAAACGCGGTCCCCTAGCGATTCTAAGCTGGTGCTAATGATGGGTTCGGCTATAGGGGACCTTGGAATGGACGGCTGGGCAGGGGAAGGTGCGGGTACTTGTTCTGGTTCAGGGGTGGGTTCTGCTGGTGCTGGTGCTGCTGGAGCTGGGGCTGATGGTGCAGGTACTGGTACTGGGGTTGGCGCTGGGGCTGGTGCTGGTACTGGTACTGGGGAGGGTGCTGCTGGATATACTGGGGGCTGAGGAGGGCTGTCTGGCTGATGTGGCTCACTGGGGGAACCTGGAGGTGGCCGGTGCAGGCTGAGGAGAGGGGGAATCACGTCTCCAAATCTCCACCCGGATGGTGGACTCATACTCAAATCCGCCCCCTCGGGCGCTAAGTATTCGAGCACACGCATGACGTTAAACATCATGCGCTGCTCGGCTGATGCTTCCTCAGGCGCCTCCTCAGCCTCGGTCCTTGGGCGCTTTCCGCGTGCACGAGGGGGAGAATCCTCGATGGAAATGGTGACTGGCTCCCCTTGTGGTGCACGGGCCCTTTGGTGCGCTCCAGTCTGCGTGCGGGTCCTCGCGCGCCGGACTGGAGGCACAACTGGCTCTGGGGCCTCGTCCTCCTCCATCTCCTGCGCGGCCGCTGTGCCCTGCGCACTGCTTTCTGCTCTTGGCCGCGGCACTCTGGCTGGCTGCAGACGGTAGCACCATTCCAATGTGCCATCTTCCTTCACAGCTACCGCCCTGATCTGCAGCATGTGGGCGCGGTCCAGCGGGACAGCCGGCACCATTGTGTGCTCTGGCACCTCGGGCTCTCCATGTAACGCCTGCAGCAGGTGCGTAATTATCCCTCCGCAGGTCAGCGGTCCCCTCGCACTGACCCGGCTCCAGTGGACCACCATGTCCGAAACAAATGGCACCCTCCTTCCGTAATACAGCCCCTTCAAGATGTCCAAGTCCAGGAGGTTGATCTTGGGCGCACCATTAAATCGCCCGATGACTGCATAAGCGACCAGGCGCCACAGGTAGAACATCCATGGGTCACCCAGCTCGCGTCCCCTGCTGCGCCCCGCGGCAAAGACTGGCCCGGTCGCCATCTTGCGCCAAGCCTCCTGATTGGTGTGCGTGTCCAAGTCCTCCTCGCGCACCTTCGCGCACCTCAGTGTGCGCTTCAGCCTCTTAGTTGAGGCAATGTACCAGACGCCCCTATGTCTGTACCTGATCTCCCGGTTGTCCGCCTCCAGCGACGCTAAAAATTCGCACGTATCCTCCTTGTCTGATGTGCTGTTGAGTTCCAACAGTGCCTCCCAGCCTGCTAACGCCAGCCTCTCCACAACGAGGTCCTCCAGTCCGACCTCGCGCAGGAAGTCCCTGCTAATGTATGGAGTCCCGTACATGTCCTGCCTCAGAAATGCTGCGTTCCTGCTGGCGAAAACAGCTGGGGTCTCTTGGTCCGCGGCAGGCTGCATTGTGGCTGGGGTGCTCGGGTCAACGCTGGTCAACACTCCACAAACACGTCCAAAAATCCAAACTCCTCCGAATGCACTGAAACTTTCACCAAAGGAGCGCCTACTGCCCGCCTACAAAACCCTCTAAACACCACTCCAATCAGCGCACTCTATCCTGGGGCGATTTCAAAACCCTAGAGCACTCCTCCGTACAAAACCCTACTGGAATCGTGCTCAGATCTGGGGGAAAGGTTACCTGGGGATAGTGCGGCCGTGTGATACCCGAATCTCTCTAAACTGATGCTGGACTGAGCGCCGGACAACTGGTGGAGGCGCGAAGACGGGAGCTGCTGGCAACGGTCGAATGAGAAAAAGTGCTGAAAATTTCTAAGTCCTGCCTTTATATACCCCTCTGGCTGGCGCAGCTGTCCTGCGCACTGCTGCTCGACTAAAAACTACAAGTCCTAAACTAACTAAAAGACACTAGAAAAACTAAAAGAAAAACATGTAAAAACGAGTCGGGTTACCTCCCGACGAGTGCCTTTGTTTAACGTCGTTGGCTCGACTGTACCTCGTTACGTGCCAAAATGCGTGCCAGCGACCTCCCCCACTCTTGCTCCTGAGTGACCCTGCGCTTGTGCATGTGTTGTGTTCTTCTTGGTCCTGCGCAAAGGGTGAGAAGGATAGTCAGCATGGATAATATGTGAGAAGTCTGCAGTAACGAGGGTAGATGAAGAGGAAGAGGAAATGTGAGCAATAGTCTCCAGTTCTCCCTCTGGTGCATCTGGTGGTGCCTCTGGCGTGGCAGTTGGCGCATCTGTTATTACTGGTTCTGCCAACTCAATGTCGCGCGTTGTACCATCCCAAGGTTCTCCGAGATACCGTTTGACTCTCTGCCCATTCACCTGAAAACGATGCCGGTGCTCGTTTTCTAATTCGATTGTTCCATAGGGGAAGACCTTGGTGACTGTGTACGGTCTAGTCCATTTGCTGCGCAGCTTTCCAGGCATAAGCTTCAGGCGTGATGAGAATAATAATACCTGGTCTCTGGGCGCAAAAGTGCGTCTGAGGATATGCTTGTCATGAAATGCCTTTGTCCGCTCCTTGTAATCGCGCAGGCCCTCATAGGCATCCAGGCATAGCTCTTCTAACTCGCTGAGCTCAAACGCGCGCTCCTTGCCGGCCTCATCCAGGTTCAGGTTGCAAATGCGTAAGGCCCAATATGCTTTGTGCTCTAGCTCTACTGGCAGGTGGCATGCTTTTCCGTAGACCAACCGAAACGGTGAAGTCCCGATTGGTGTCTTATGCGCAGTGCGGTATGCCCACAGTGCATCGTCCAGGCGCTGGCTCCAATCCTTGCGAGATGGTCTCCCAGTCTTCTCCAGGATGCGTTTGATCTCTCTGTTGGAGACCTCGGCCTGTCCATTTGTCTGAGGATGATAAGCGGTGGACGTCTTGTGGCGCACTCCGTAATGCTTGAAAACTTGCGCCACGATCCTGTTGCAAAAGTGCGTCCCCTGGTCGCTGATGATTGCCTTAGGCACCCCGTACCTGCAAAAGATGTTAGTTTTCAGAAACTCAGCGACCGTCTTACCATCATCCTTCCGTGTGGCCTTAGCTTCGACCCATTTGGAGACATAATCCACCGCGACCAATATGTATTCATAGCCGGCAGACGGGGGAAATGGCCCCATGAAGTCGATTCCCCATATATCAAACACTTCATCTACTAGAATTGGCGTCTGTGGCATCTTGTTGCGCGCTGATATGCCTCCTGTGCGCTGGCACCTGTCACAATTCCTGCAATAGTCATATGCGTCTCTAAACAGGTCTGGCCAATAAAATCCGCAGTCCAGGACCTTCCTGCTGGTGCGCTTGGGACCAAAGTGTCCTCCACAGGCGTGCGCATGACAAAACATCAAAACAGAGTTAAATTCATGGTCAGGCACGCAGCGCCTCAATATCTGATCTGGTCCTATTCTAAGCATATAAGGATCATCCCAAATATAATGCTTGGACTCATGTTTCAATCTCATGCACTGCGTTTAATTGAAATGCGGAGGGACCTGTGACCAGGTAATTCGCAATGTGCGCATACCATGGTACTTTACCTGTCAGCGCCATCAGATGCTCGTCGGGAAATGTCTCAGTGATCTGCCCTGGCTCCTCCTTCTTCACGATCCTGCTCAGGTGGTCCGCAACCGTGTTCTCCGTGCCCTTCTTGTCTTTGATCTCCAGGTCGAATACCTGCAGTAGGAGCAGCCAGCGCATCAGGCGCGGCTTAGTTTCCTTCTTGGACATCAGGTAACGGATGGCTGCGTGGTCTGTGTATATGATGACCCTGGCGCCTAGAACGTATGCACGGAACTTCTCTAGCGCAAACACAATTGCCAGAAGCTCCTTCTCCGTGGTGGTGTAGTTCCTCTACGCAGTGTCCAGTGTGCGCGATGCATAATAGATGGCGTGCGGTTTCTTGTCCACCTACTGCATAATCGCTTGCGTCACACATCAGTTCAAATGGCAGGTTCCAGTCTGGTGCGCGCATCACTGGCGCACTAGTCAGCGCCTCCTTAAGCTTATCAAATGCGGCCCTGCACTCATCAGTAAAATCGAAGCACACATCTTTTTGCAAGAGGTTAGACAGGGGAATACAAATTTTAGAGAAGTCTTTGATAAAACGCCTGTCAAAACCCAGCGTGTCCTAAGAATGACTTCACGTCGCGCACGCTAGTGGCATAAGGTAGATTAGAAATAAGGTCTATCTTAGCCTTGTCTACCTTGATCCCCTCCTCTGAGATGATGTGTCCTAGCACTACACCATGCGTTACCATGAAATGACATTTTTCATAATTAAGCACTAGGTTCTTAGAAATGCAGCGCGCTAAGACCTTATCTAGATGAGTTAAGCACGCATCAAAGGTACCTCCATATATAGTAAAATCATCCATGAACACTTCTATGAATATACCAATCATATCAGAGAAAATGCTCATGACAAGGCGTTGGAACGTACCTGGCGTGTTGCACAGCCCAAATGACATGCGCCGAAACGCAAATGTACCGAACGGGCAGGTGAACGTGGTCTTCTCTTGATCCTCCGCAGCTATGGGTATCTGGTTGTACCCTGAATATCCTTCCAAGAAACAAAAATAAGGCTTATCTGCTAATCGATCCAGCATCTGATCTATGAACGGTAGCGGGAAATGGTCCTTGCGCGTGACTGCGTTAAGCTTCCTGTAGTCAATGCACATGCGCCATCCAGTCTGTATGCGCTTGGGAACAAGCTCGCCCTGCGCATTTTCTTCCACTGTGATTCCTCCCTTCTTAGGCACAACGTGCACTGGACTGACCCATTTGCTGTCCGAGATGGGGTAAATGACTCCTGCGTCAAGCAACTTTAAGATCTCCTTCTGCACTACCTCCATCATATTTGGGTTCAATCTGCGCTGAGCCTCCCTGGATGGTTTGGCACCATCTTCCAATAGTATTCTGTGCATGCACACGTCTGGGCTCACTCCACGCAGATCTGCCAGTGTCCATCCTATAGCGCGCTGGTTCCTGCGCAGCACCTGCTGTAAACGCACCTCCTGCTCCTCTTCTAATCCTTTCTTTATGATTACTAGCAGGGTGTCCTCATTTCCCAGGAAAATGTATTTGAGGTGTTCTGGGAGTTGCTTCAGCTCGACCTTGGGTGCCTGTTCAATAGAGGGCAAGATTTTATTGGCAGTGCAAATATGAACTATATCATGTACCTGTTTGAGTTCTGGTTCAGCACTGCTCAGCTCCTCGTCTTCCTGCTCCTCCATCTCTGTCTGTGCCAGTGGCTCTGGTTCTATTGCTGCGCTTGCACATTGCGCATCTGAGACTAAATCGTCAATGCTGTCCATCGCGTGCACTGTGGCGCCCTCGTGGGGGTGCTGCATCCCCTTGAATATATTGAAATGGATCTGTTCGCCATCTACCTCCATGGAGAGCGTGCCCCTCCACACGTCTATCTTCGTGCGCGCGGTCATAAGGAAAGGTCTGCCCAATAGGATCTGCGCACTGCTGGTGCTTGATTCACCCTCCATTTCCAGCACATAAAAATCTGCTGGAAACACCAGCTCTCCTACTCGTACAAGGACATCCTCTATCATGCCTGCAGGTTGTTTGCACGACCGATCTGCTAGCTGAATAGTGAGACCTGCAGGCTTTAGTGGTCCAAGGCGCAATGTCGTATATAGGGAATAAGGTAACAAATTGATGGACGCGCCTAAATCAATCATGCAGTTGCTCACTGTGGTCTTACCTAAAGTGCAAGGGATAGTGAACGTACCTGGGTCTCGGCACTTAGGTGGTACCTTATGTTGCACGATCGCTGAGGCCTGCGCATTTAGCATTACCTGTGCGCATTCGCCTTTCCTTCTCTTGTTTGTGCACAGCTCCTTTAAAAACTTGGCGTACCTGGGAATCTGCCGAACTGCTTCGATAAGAGGAATATTGATTTCCACCTTGCTGAATAACTCGTACAGTTCTTTGTCCTGTGCTTCCTTCCTAGCCAAGGGTGCCTGCACAGGAAAAGGTGCAGGTATATTAGTACGATTCGTGCCCTTGTCGTTTATTTGTGTTATACCTGGCGCTTCGCCCTGCTGGCTTGTGGCTGGCACTTCTGGTTGCACTTCTTGCTCTGGTTGCGCATTCTGTTCTGCTGGATCCGGGACTTGCGCAACTGGTTGCGCGGGCGCCTTCGTGGTCTGTTCTGCTCCTATTGTGCGCCCAGTCCTCAGTGTCACTGCATTGACTCCTCCCTTGGGGTTCTGAATCACTTGCGAAGGCAGGTTGCCATCGCTCTTTTTCAGCTCATATACCGTGGTTGCGATCTGTGATAGCTGCTTTTCAATGGACTTGAACCTCTTGTCATACTTCTCGTCATTCTTGCGTACTGTGTCTGCTAGCTGCCCCACGATATCTTCCAAAGATCGCCTTGGTTGCTGGTTGTTATGCGCTGGTGCGTCAGTGCGGCGATGCAGTGGATTGTAGGGCGCAGCTTGTTGCGTCTGCTGTGGCGCGCGCTGATCTGTGGACTGCCTCTGGAAATTGTTCTCCTCCTTCCATCTGAATCCATTTGCTGCCAGTCCAAAACGTGGCTGATTCTGCCTTGGTGGTACTCTGTTGTCCCATCCTCCGAGAGCATTGACATCTCCAGATTCCTCAAATAGTGTGGGACATTCATCAGTCTTGTGCTCGGTGGACCTGCAGAATTCACATACCTTTGGCGCAACTGGTTGTGCGCTCTGCGCACTCATCAACTTCTGCAGCATGGCCTTCATTTCCTTGATCTCAGCGCTTGTTTCTACCTGATGCACAGAACGAGCACGACTATTTTCAAGTGTTAGCTGATGTCGTACCTGACCAGCAGAGTCTTCTATCAGCTGCCACGCGTCTTCTGGGTACATGTTGCAAATGTCGCCTCCTGCGCATGCGTTCAATAATCTCAGTTTCATGGGCAGCAATCCATTTAGGAAGTTCTCTATCAGCACATTCTGGGGTAGGCCATGATTGTAGCAGTTGGCCTCTAGCTCCCTGAAATGCTCGTAATACTCTGACAGAGACTCTCCTGCGCTCTGCCTTGGCGCGGCCAGTTCCCTCCTGAGTAGCGCGATCTTTGCTGCGGGATAGAATTTATCCAGGAACTTCTTCTGCAGCTGCTCCCATGTGTGAATTGATCCGGCTGGTAAGTTCATCAACCAATGTCTGGCTGTGTCACACAACGAAAATGGGAATGCCTTCATCTTCAGCGCCTCATCGCTCTCCCCTTCGGTCTTCATGTTCTCGCATATGACTAGGAACTCTCGCACATGCTTGACTGGATTTTCATTGTTCATCCCGTGGAACTTGGGCATGTGATGGATGAGCGAGCTTCTTAGTTCAAAATGACCGCCTGGCGGAAGCACGATGCACCATGGCTGGTTAACTGTGAGTGGGGCTGACATCTCGCGCACTGTTCTGCGTCGCGCGGCCTGTTGCACGGGTGGCGCATGATACACTTCAGCGGCCCTCCTTGCTTCAACCTCGCGCTGCACTTCCTCTCTGAACAGGGCTGCGCTGTTGTGTGCTCTTGCTTCCTCTGGGGTTCTGTCCCCTAAGTTGTCCCCAACGACACTGTTATCCTCCATGACCTGTTCTAAATCTCAAAGGAAACGAAATTAAAAGATAACTAATGCTGTTGCGTCTGTCAGTGCGCAACTAGAATCTGCGCAGCGCAACTATTTCAAGGTTGCGCAGGCTGATGGTGATTGCGCGCTGTCAGAAACAACAACGAGAAAACAAAACAAACTGAAATAACTAGTTACTAAAAGGGAAAAACGTAAACTAACTAGAACTTAGCTGTGTTGCTCCCCGGCAACGGCGCCAAAATTTGATCGCGCGTCGTTGTGCGCGTCAAATTAATTCCTTCCTCTTCCACTAGTACAGCGGTTAAGTAAGGGTCGATCTCCACAGGGAAGTAGTTCAGTTCTAGCCAGTGACCTACACTTACGAAGATTGGGGGGTGAGTGAGTGGGTTGCGCAGTGCGCGAGTAAACAGTGGTTTCGTAACGCAGGAACTTGCACTAGACGTGCGCAGGCAGTAGAGATTAAGTACTATGACTATGAGAAGTATCGGCGCAGACAATCCTCTATGAGTGTATTCCTTATCATTGACTCTAAATGTCTATAGCTCGAGTTGCTAATGTTAGTGTCCGATCAAGGCTTCCTAACATGTGCGCATGTTCCGATCAAAGTTCATGTGCTATTAATTCTTACACTAGACTTAAACAACTACGAATCCGATCAAGGTAGTAATTGCCTATCCTAGCGCGTTACTCCTAGTTGGCACCGTCAGGCTATTCAACTAGTTTAACAAACAACAACAAGCAACAAGAGTAAGATTGCGGTTCAAGGCTTCCCCTACTCATGCAACAAGCTGCCAGTAATGTGCACAGAATTAATATAAGCAAGCAAGTTATGCATTAAGTGCAAGTCTCAAAGGAAATACTCATAGATTCATGTCCAACCGATACTAAGCGTTTAGCTAGACATGCTAGTGATAAACATCATAGAATAGTAGAATAAGGTCTAATGTATCTGAGAAACAAGTAGCAAACAGTGCGTGCAGTATGTCTCTTGGCTGGCGCAGTCGGCTGGCGCAAGTCCTCTCAACAAGTCCGTGTGTTTTCCAGATTGCCGCTCTCTCGCTCTCTCGTGGCCCTCTGATGTGGGGGGTTGCCTCTCTGTGTGTCTCTCTTAAACCCTAGACCTCCTCCCCTTTATATACTGCTCGAGAGGTCCATCCTTGGCAACTTCCAAATCTGGTCATGCCAGGATTAGGAAATACTGGACTCTGCGCCTGGCGCAGGGCATACTGCTTAGCGCATTGGTCGGCGCAACTCTGCTGTCTCTTGCCATTTCTTCAATTTGCGCCGCTAGCTCCGCAGGCTGTGTGCTGCGCGTCCTAAACGCTGCCTGTTAGCGCGTATCGGACTTAGGCCCTTGTTCTGCCCTGAAATACAAAAACACTGGAAACCAGTAATCTTGTACATAAAATAATGCAAACAAGCACGGGGATATGATCCAAATAATGCGTATAAATAGGCTCTATCAGCCTCCTAGGTGTACGAATTGTGAATCCTGAGAATCGTCTCTCAACCCTAGCCTCCCTGTCTTCTTTATATACTGCTCAGGGGCTCATCCTTGGCAACTTCCAAATCTGGTCGTGTCAGGATTTGGAAACACCACCATCTGCGCCTGGCGCACGGCATCTGCTTAGCGCACCATTGTCGACTCTGCCAATTCTTCTGTTTGCGCCGCTAGCTCCGCAGGCTGTGTGATGCGCGTCCTAAACGCTGCCTGTTAGCGCGTATCCGACTTAGGCCTTCGTTTTGCCCTGAAATACATAAACACTGGAAACCAGTAATCTTGTACATAAAATAATGCAAACAAGCATAGGGTTATGATCTAAATAATGCGTATAAATAGGCTCTATCAGTTGACAACAACATTTATGGATTCCATTACTGTATGTGTCCGCTGGTTATAGACTCGATAAGCCCTGCTGCTTGTTGAATAGCCTAAGAATAATCCAGGATCACTCTTTGGGTCAAGTTTCTTCCTATACTCCCGATCTCTCAGAATAAAACAGTCACTTCCAAAGACGTGAAAGTATTTGACCGTGGGCTTCTTTTGATTCCAGAGCTCATAGCAGGTCTGGTTGGTTCCTCTCCGTAAGGTGACTCTATTGATGATGTAACATGCGGTGTTCATGGCCTCTGCCTAGAATCTCAGGGGAACCCTCTTAGCATGAATCATGACTCTGGCCATTTCTTGGATTGTTCGATTCTTTCGTTCCACTACACCATTCTGCTGAGGGGTAATGGGAGAGGAGTACTGATGTGAGATACCCCTTTGACGACAGAAATCATCCATAGCTTCGTTTTCAAATTCTCTGCCATGATCACTGCGAATGCTGCTGATTCTGAGATTTTTCTCTTGCTCTAGCCGAGACACCAGTGACACAATAACTCTCACAGTATCTGATTTTTCTCTGATAAAATCAATCCAGGTGAATCTGGAGTAGTCATCAACACAGACAAATGCATACCTCTTTCTGCCCAGACTCTCGACTTCCATTGGTCCCATCAGGTCCATGTGAATCAACTGTAGAGGCCTGGTAGTACCTATATCTTTGACTCTTGGATGCGAAGCCTTCTTTTGTTTCCCAATCTGACAATCTCCACGGATAGAGTTTGTCTCCCCTTTTAACAGCGGTATTCCTCTGACTAGCCCTTCTGTTGCAATTCTCTTCAGAGTTCTCAGATTAACATGCCCCATCCTTCTGTGCCATAGAATCATTTCCTCGGCCTTTGTCAGCATACATTTCGGAACCAGTGAGTTTGAACTCACGTTGAGAAGATAGCAGTTACTTTTTGATCTGGCTCCTTCCATTATACATTTTCCAGATTTGTCGAAACCTTTGCACGAGTTTTTCGTAAATTTCACCTGTTTAGTCCCATCACACAGCTGACTGATGCTTATGAGATTTGCCTTTAGCCCTTCCACTAGTAAGACATTGCTCAGGCTCGGCATTCCTTCAACTGCCAAAGTTCCCTTTCCCATAACTCATCCTTTTAGGCCGTTTCCAAACTTCACCCGCTGTTCCAGACAGGGTGTAATGTTTTTCAAGAAGGATCTTTCTCCTGTCATGTGTCCTGAACAACCACTGTCAAAGTACCAGCTTATCTTGTCCGAGGTGCTTGCTGTACTGACAAGCGCGAGGAGCTGAGTCTTTGCATGATTCTGCTTGATAGGTCCCCTGGCTGAAGCTATTCCGGCATGAGCTGAGGACCAGTTTCTTTTTATGTGACCTTTGTGCCCGCAGCTATAACATTTTTTATACTTTGAAGCTCCCTTGTTACGGTGATACAGAGGTTGCTGTAGCAAGTGCTGGTTCACTCTTCCTTGTGTTTTTCTGCCTCTTCTGACTGATCTGTATCTGGCCAAGTTGCATTCATCCTCACTCAGATCTTTCTCGTCTTCACTTCCACTGGCAGAGAGAGCCCTCTTTTTAATTGGTTTGCTAGTGCAGTTGATTTGTCGATGACCGTAACCTGCACAGTTCCAGCATTGGACTCCCTTTTTCATTTCTTTCTTTTCGTCTTCATTGTGAGCCGGTTCCTTCCCTTTCCTTTTATTTTCACTACCCCTTCTGAATTGGTTTCGCGAGGAAGAGCTTTTCCCAGTTCTGGATTCCATGTTCTTCAGGAGCTTTCCAAGGTTCTTGACAAGCATACTCAGCTAATCATCTGGAACTGGCTTCTTGGCTTCTGCTTCAGCTTTTAGTCCGACATTCTTGTCCTTAGTAGTGGTGTCTTCTTTAACCAGCTTCATCTCAAACTGTTTGAGAGACCCCATCAACTCTTCAAGCCTCATGAATCTGACATTTTGTGCTCCTTCAATGGCCGTCACTTTCATGTCAAATCTTGTGGGCAGCGATCTGAGAACCTTTCTGATCAGCTTTTCTTCAGGGATGGGTTCACCAAGAGCATGGGCTTCATTTGCAAGATCACAGAGTTTAGCATTAAACTCAGTGACAGTCTCCTCTTCCAGCATTCTCAAATTCTCAAACTGTGTAGCAATGATCTGGAGTCTTGACAGCTTTACTCTATCAGTTCCTTCATGTGCAGTTTGCAGAATTTCCCACGCTTGTTTGACCATGTCACAATTTGATATCAGCCTAAAATTGTTAGCATCAACTGCAGCAAAAATCGCATTCAGGGCCTTTGAATTACCAGTTGCTGTAGCTCCCTCTTTAGCAGTCCATTGTTCTTCAGGCTTAATCCGTGTGACTCCCTGTTTATCCATAGTAATTGGGGGAGACCACTGGACCATGATTGCTCTTCAGGTCTTTTCATCAATGGCCTTGAGAAAGGCTTTCATCCTAGCCTTCCAATATCCATAGTTGCTTTCTTCCAACAATGGAGGTCTGCTTGTGCTCTGTCCTTCCTTCATTGTCGTGGCAACTTCAGAGACACTGTAGGATCTTTTACTCTGTGTGTTGAGCTCCCGCTCTGATACCAATTGAAATTCACAGCGTCTCAGTTAGCGTCTCAGTTAGGCAGATTTGTGAACAAGCAGTTGCTGCAGCACACTCTTGTTCACTTGGAAATTTGCTCAACAAACAATGAACAAGACAGAAATTTGTTCACCCAGTTCGGCCAACTGCCTACGTCTGAGGAGGACTATTCTCCAGTCCTCAATCCACTAACCACGAAGGTCTCCAAGTACACTCGGTTACAACTCCACGCAACCTATGCTACTCAACCTTGTGTGGATCACTTGACACAATCAGAACAAGCTCTGACTTGTGTCTGCACACCCTCTACAAATGTCAGTCTAGAATAGCTACAGACTTCTCAAGACTCAGCCTATTCTAAACTACACTCACTCCACAGGGTTGCTGTAGCCACTGCTGTAACACACAGCTGAAGCACAATTGTCCGCGTCGCTCCAAAGCCTTCTGCCGAGCCGATCGAACGATTCCACGAGTGCTACACACTCTGGAATACTCCCCCTCACTCAGTGACCACCTGCCACTAGCGAGAACCACCGCTTAGACACTCGACCGAGTCACACACCCATCAGTTCTTCCGCGGCTGCCCTTGATCAACCAACAAGCACCACTGCTCTGAATTGGCTTCCAGATCAAGCTCGAATCAGACTTAGCAAGTCCTGATTCCCTTCTGCTTCTATCACCATAGCTCTGCGCTCATGCTCTGCTCTCGGGTGATGATCGAAGAAAAGGTCCGTCCCACACCAAAAATTGCTCTCTCGAAATTCTGTGTATGCACTCGTGTATCCCTCAGCTTCGATCGACCTCTCTGCTCTAAACCCCCTTCTCTTAAATAGTAGCACCAGGTTTAAGCAAGACCAGGTTTAAGCAATGTCCCAAAAAGAACAATTATCTCCTAAAATCTAGGAGATTAGATTTGATTGTGATAGAGGCTATTTGTACGCATTATTTAGATCATAACCCTATGCTTGTTTGCAATATTTTATGAGCAAGATTACTCGTTTCTAGTGTTTTTGTATTACAGGGCAAAACGAGTCTTTGAGTCGGATACGCGCTAACAGGCAGCGTTCTAGGAGTGAAAGATCCGCCTGCGGAGCTAGCAGCACAAACAGGAGAGAAGTTGGCGAGAGTCAGCAGAGGTGCGCTAGCCCATGCGCTAGCCGATGCCGTGCGCCAAGCGCAAAGTCCAGTACTGCCTAATCTTGACGTGACCAGATTTGGAAGTTGCCAAAAGTGAGCTTCCCAAGCAGTATATAAACAAGAGGAAGGCTAGGGCAACAAGAGGAAAAAGAGACTTTCTGGAGACGCACCAGAGATCACCAAGAGGCACTGCGCAGCAGAACTGGAAAACACACGGACTTGTTGAGAGGATTTGCGCCAGCCGACTGCGCCAGCCGAGAAGACAAGCTGCACGCACTGTTTGCTACTGTTTTCTCAGACACATTAGTCATTATTTACTATTCTATGATGTTTATCACTAGCATGTCTAGCTAAACTCTTAGTGTTGGTTGGGCATGAATCTATGATGTATTTTCTTTGAGACTTGAGCTTAATGCATAGTTTACTTACTTGTATTAATCCTGTGCATACGGAGACAGCCAGTTGCATGAGTAGGGGAAGCCTTGAACCGCAATCTTACTTGTGTTGCTTGCTTGTCATATGTTAAACTAGTTGATAGCTTTACGGTGACAACTAGGAGTAACGAGCTAGGGTGATCAGTTGCTACTTTGAACGGATTCGCAGCTGTTTTAGTCTATGTTCTAAGGATTAATAGCACATGAACTTTGAACGGAACATGCGCACGTGTTAGAAAGCCTTGACCGGACACTAACCCAAGTAAACCGAAAACTATAGACGTTTAGAGTCGATGATAAGGAATGCACTCATAGAGGATTGTCTGCCCAATGCTTCTCATAATCATAGTATTTAATCTCTACTGCTTGCGCACGTCTAGTGCAAATTTCCTGCGTTACACTAGTTACTGTTCACTTGCGCATCGCGCATTTCAATCACTCACACACCCCCCCCCCCCATTTTCGTAAGTGTAGGTTGCTAGCTAAAGACTTACTATTTGCTCCCTGTGGAGATCGACCCTTACTTAACCGCTGTACTGAGTGGAAGAGGAAGGATTATATTTGACGCGCACAACGACGCGCGATCAGATTGTGATCTTCAACACAAATCTCCTTCTCTGGCTAGGAAACCTCACTGGAAAATTCTCCACAGCATTTTAGAAATTCTTCTGATGAACTCTGTAGAGTTCCCAGCCCTTCTAGACACGCCCAGGTCACTGCTGCTTCTCGGTCAGATGATGCAGCCACTTGAACAAGCTCCTGCTATAGCATCCTCTGCTGCAGCTGCTGCTTGTTCACTAATGCTAGTCTGCTTGTTCACTTGTGCTGTAGCAGCTCCTTGTTCACTTGTGCTGGTTTTGTCAAACACTGCCATACTACATCATCAATGCGCATTAGGGTTACCATACCCTTCAAATTGATTCGCGGCTACCATGTGGAGAAGCGCCGACTTTATTTCGAATTCCTTATCGTCACCCTCTTCCAAATAAATGGGTGATCGAAATGTCCAATGGTTGGGGCAATGTATTCCCCAACCGGTCTCTCATCATCCTCTTGCGGACGAGCGGCATTCCCTAGCCTCCTCGGATTCGATTGATCTGCAATTATTGCTGGTGGTTGTTCCATTTTCTCCATTATAAGTTGATCAACTTGAATTTGAGGAAGGGGGTATCAAAATTTGGTGTTGATGCGTAAGCTTGTTCTTGTGCCTTTTTCGTGCGCGATCGAGTTTGCATTCAACCACCTACCAAGCGATCGAAGAAAGCGTTAGAAAGTGTGAACTTAAATTAGAGTAGGCAAGAATAGCACGCAATCACGATCAACAATGTAAAGAGAAAAAAAAAGTAGACTAACTAAAGCAATACTAAATAGCAAACTAGTCTAATGGCTAATCCCCGGCAACGGTGCCATTTTGAAACGTTGTGGTTATTGTGGTAGTATGAATACTAGTCCAATCACGGTGTTCAAACAATATTTATATCCGAGTGACCTCGAGTCGATCCCAAGAGAAAATCCTAGATTAGTCTAAAGCTAGCTAGTAATGCCTAATGTAAGTCTACTAAAAAAGGGGGGGTTTTCATTTAGGTGAAGTATCTCTACTGAATACTAAAGACAAGATGAAATATGGTCAAGAGAAAATAATAGAGAAAGCGTAGTCGGAATCCTACTTCACCCCTAGGTCACGCGATTAGCAACACAAAATTCGTCTAAATCATGAGTAAATTCGAGTGATGGTTCTAGGCTAAGGTATCACACATTCTAAATTCAACTCTCGCTCCTTCTCTAGAATGGGAATAATACCTAAATAGTACGGTCCTCAAACTCTCGCTCTATTGAACCGCATAGAACTAAATTCTCCTAATCTCAACCTCTCGGTCTACTGATAGTTAACTAAAGTCGCTCAATACTTAGCCTAGTGGAATGCGTATGTCACTCTCGCGCACACGCAACCTAAAATAATCATGCTTGATCTTCTAAACAACCTAGGTTCAACTCCCATTCCATCCCTAGGTGTTATACCAATTCATACTCACTTAGGTATTTCGTCAAACACTTGGTGTGCACAGAATTGATATGAAGAACAAGCAAGAGAATTTTCAACCAAACTTCATTCATATAGATAAAAAGACAAGTCTTGCATTACAATCAAATCTAAGGGATCCATAAGGACCCCAACTACTGAACAATTACTCACTCATGGTGAGTTTGAAACAAAACATGATATTCAAATTGAAATTGTTCAGCAATTGGATGCCCAAGAATAGTGGATGAGTAGAGGGTTGATGTAGGATCCAATTGTCAACCTCACATGTGATTCGGTCAAACCACTCAAATTCTCCCCGAGTCAATTTGATTCGTGCAGCTGAGGTGATTCGGCCATGCTGGTGGGCGAATCACTTCTGTAGTCTTGCCTAATTTTGCTGCATTTGATCTCGATCGACTGGAATTCATCCAGATTTTCTTCGGGCCACTTCGTATCATGTAGTACACATTTTCAACCTGAAACGGACAAAGAAAACATCAAATGACTTTATAAAATAACGGAACAAACAAGAAGTAAGGGGAAAATTATGGACAAATATAAGGCCATTTGTCCGCTAATCAACCACCCTCCGTGGTTTCTTTGTTCTCAACAGAAGGTCCAACGACCTCTACAATAGTTTCCTTAGTAGTGGGTTCAACAACCCCTTCAACATTTTGCTAAACATTAACAGGAACAGGAGTTACCTCAATAGACGACGTAATAACTGCTTC
Source organism: Umbilicus rupestris (assembly GCA_963678935.1). NCBI lineage: Eukaryota > Viridiplantae > Streptophyta > Magnoliopsida > Saxifragales > Crassulaceae > Umbilicus > Umbilicus rupestris. The sequence continues at coordinate 9,131,972 of OY787619.1, forward strand.
CTTAACAATTGGTTCAACAGCCTCCGATGCCTTAATCAACAATTCAAGTTCTGCTGCTTCACGCCTCAGCCATTCTGCTCTCTCCTTGGTAGCTCATATTCTCTCCTCAGCGGCCTTTTCCTCAGCTCCAGCTCTAGCAACCTCTACAGCTAGTCTTTCCACTTTTTCTTTAGCGACCAACTCAACTTTTGTCATCTCATTCTCCTCTTCAGTTTTTCTCCGAGTCTCAGCCTCAATCTCACCCTTCCTCTTCATCTCAGCCTCCTCCTCTGCTTTTCTTTCCTTTTTACCCTTAACGACGACTTTCTTAAAGGCGGTTCTTTTAGGCTTAGGCGCCGGAGCTACCTTCTTGGCTCAATCTTGAGGCTTAGACACCTCCCCTCATTCTGAAAGGACTTCCCTATATGCATGTCCTTCTTGGAGGATGCCTTCCTTATGGCATTCTTGGATGCCGGAGCTTCGCTAGCGGCCTTGAAGCGTCGCTCTTTTCTGATGATTTATGTTGGCGGCACTACTAATAGAGGTATATATGGGTCAAACTCGGTGGAGGCGGCGACAGATTGGGGACGATAACAGTATCATTGGAGATAACCTAGGGGACAGAACCCCAGAGGAAGCAAGGGCACACAACCGCGCAGCCCTGTTCAGAGAGGAAGTGCAGCGCGAGGTCGAAGCACAGATGGCTGCCGAACCATACCATGCGCCACCCGTCCGACCAGTCGCGCGACGCAGGACAGTGCGCGAGATGTCAGCCCCGATCACTGTCAACCAGCCATGGTGCATCGTGCTTCCGCCAGACGGACATTTTGAGCTAAGGAGCTCGCTCATCCATCACATGCCCAAGTTCCACGGGATGAACAACGAAAATCCAGTCAAGCGTGTGCGAGAGTTCCTAGTCATTTGCGAGAACATGAAGACCGAAGGGGAGAGTGATGAGGCGCTGAAAATGAAGGCATTCCCATTTTCATTGTGTGATACAGCCAGACATTGGTTGATGAATTTACCCGCAGGATCCATTCACACATGGGAGCAGCTGCAGAAGAAATTCCTAGATAAATTCTATCCAGCAGCAAAGATTGCGCTGCTCAGAAGGGAACTAGCCGCGCCAAGGCAGAGCGCAGGGGAGTCTCTGTCAGAATATTACGAGCGTTTCAGGGAGCTAAAGGCCAACTGTTACAATCACGGCCTGCCCCAGAATGTGCTGATAGAGAACTTTCTGAATGGACTGCTGCCCATGGAGCTGCGACTACTGAATGCATGCGCAGGCGGGGACATTTGCAACATGTACCCAGAGGATGCGTGGCAGCTGATAGAAGACTCTGCTGGGCAGGTAAGACATCAACTAACGCTTGAAAATAGTCGTGCTCACTCTGTGCATCAGGTAGAAGCAAGCGCTGAGATCAAGGAAATGAAGGCCATGCTGTAGAAATTGATGAGTGCGCAGAGCGCATAACCAGTTGCGCCAAAGGTAAGTGAATTCTGCAGGTCCACCGAGCACAAGACAGATGAATGCCCAACACTTTTTGAAGAATCTGGAGATGTCAACGCTCTTGGAGGATGGGACAACAGAGGGCCGCAGAGGCAGAATCAGCCGCGCTTTGGGCTTGCCACAAATGGATTCAGATGGAGGGAAGAGAACAATTTCCAGAGGCAATCCACTGATCAGCGCGCGCCACAGCAGACGCAACCAGCTGCGTCCTACAATCCACCGCATCGCCGCAATGACGCACCAGCGCATAACAACCAGCAACCGAGGCGATCTTTAGAAGATATCGTGGGGCAGCTAGCAGACACAGTGCGCAAAAATGACGAGAAATATGACAAAAGGTTCGAGTCCAACGAAAAGCAGTTATCACAGATCGCAACCACAGTATATGAGCTAAAAAAGAGCGATGGCAACCTGCCTTCGCAAGTGATTCAGAACCCTAAAGGAGGAGTCAATGCAGTGACACTGAGGACTGGGCGCACAGTAGGAACAGAGCAGACCGCGCAGGCGCCCGCGCAACCAGTTGCGCAAGTCCCGGATCCAGCAGATCAGAATGCGCAACCAGAGCAAGATGCGCAACCAGAAGCGCCAGCCACAAACCAGCAGGGCAACACGCCAGGTATGTCTCAGTCCAGAAACAAGGACATAAATTGTACTAACATACCTGCACCTTTCCCTGTGCAGGCACCATTGGCTAGAAAGGAAGCGTTGGACAAGGAGCTTTATGAGTTGTTCAGCAAGGTGGAAATCAATATTCCCCTCATTGAAGCTATTCGGCAGATTCCCAGGTATGCAAAGTTTTTAAAAGAGCTGTGCACAAACAAAAGGAGGAAGGGCGAATGCGCACAGGTAATGCTAAATGCGCAGGCCTCAGCAATCGTGCAACAAAAGGTACCACCTAAGTGCCGAGATCCAGGTACATTTACTATTCCATGCACGCTAGGTAAGACCACAGTGAGTAATTGCATGATCGATTTAGGCGCATCCATCAATTTGCTACCTTATTCCCTATATACGACATTGCGCCTTGGACCACTAAAGCCTGCAGGTCTCACCATTCAGCTAGCAGATAGATCGTGCAAACAACCTGCAGGCATGATAGAAGATGTCCTAGTTCGAGTAGGAGAGCTGGTGTTCCCAGCAGATTTTTATGTGCTCGAAATGGAGGGTGAATCAAGCGCCAGCGGTGCGCAGATCCTCCTAGGCAGACCGTTTCTGATGACCGCGCGCACAAAGATAGACGTGTGGAGGGGCACGCTCTCCATGGAGGTAGATGGCGAAGAAATCCATTTCAACATATTCAAGGGGATGCAGCATCCACATGAGGACGCTACAGTGCACGCAATGGACATCATTGACGATTTAGTCACAGAAGCGCAATGTGCGAGCGCAACCGTAGGACCAGAGCTACTGACACAGGCAGAGCAGGAGGAGCAAGAGGAAGAGCTGAGTAGTGCGGAACCAGCACCCACACAGGTACGTGATATAGTTCATATTTGCACCGCTAACAAAATCTTGCCCTCTATTGAACAGGCACCCAAGATCGAACTGAAGCAACTCCCAGAGCACCTCAAATACATTTTCTTGGGAGATGAGGACACCCTGCCAGTGATCATAAAGAAAGGATTAGAAGAGGAGCAGGAGGCACGCTTACAGCAGGTACTGCGCAAGAACCAGCGCGCCATAGGATGGACACTTGCCGATCTGCGCGGAGTGAGCCCAGACGTGTGCATGCATAGGATTCTATTGGAAGATGGTGCCAAACCATCCAGAGAGGCTCAGTGCAGGGTGAATCCAAATATGATGGAGGTAGTGCAAAAGGAAGTCCTGAAATTGCTTGGCGCAGGGGTCATTTACCCAATCTCGGACAGCAAATGGGTCAGTCCGGTGCATGTTGTGCCAAAGAAAGGAGGAATCACAGTGGAAGAAAATGCGCAGGGCGAGCTAGTTCCCAAGCGCATACAAACTGGCTGGCGCATGTGCATCGACTACAGGAAGCTTAACGCAGTAACGCGCAAGGACCACTTCCCGCTACCCTTCATGGACCAGATGCTGGATCGCTTAGCAGGTAAACCTTATTTTTGTTTCTTGGACGGATATTCAGGGTACAACCAGATACCCATAGCTGCGGAGGATCAGGAGAAGACCACGTTCACATGCCCGTTCGGTACGTTTGTGTTTCGGCGCATGTCTTTTGGGCTGTGCAACGCGCCAGGTACGTTCCAACGCCTTGTCATGAGCATTTTCTCTGATATGATTGGTATATGCATAGAAGTGTTCATGGATGATTTTACCGTATATGGAAGTACCTTTGATGCATGCTTAACACATCTAGATAAAGTCTTAGCGCGCTGCATTTCTAAGAACTTAGTGCTAAATTACGAAAAATGTCATTTCATAGTAACGCACGGAGTAGTACTAGGTCATATCATTTCAGAGGAGGGGATCAAGGTAGACAAAGCTAAGATAGATCTTATTTCTAATCTACCTTATGCCACCAACGTGCGCGACGTGAAATCATTCTTTGGGCATGCTGGGTTCTACAGGCGTTTTATCAAAGATTTCTCTAAAATTTGTATACCCCTGTCTAACCTTTTGCAAAAAGATGTGTGCTTCGACTTTACTGATGAGTGCAGGGCTGCGTTTGATAAGCTGAAAGAAGCGCTGACCAGTGCGCCAGTAATGCGCGCACCAGACTGGAACCTGCCATTTGAGCTGATGTGCGACGCAAGTGATTATGCAGTAGGCGCAGTCTTGGGGCAGCGCGTAGACAAGAAGCCGCATGCCATTTACTATGCATCGCGCACACTGGACTCTGCGCAGAGGAACTACACCACCACGGAGAAGGAGCTTCTGGCAATTGTATTTGCACTGGAGAAGTTTCGAGCATATGTTCTAAGCGCAAGAGTCATCATCTACACTGACCACGCAGCTATCCGCTACCTCATATCCAAGAAGGAAACCAAGCCGCGCCTGATGCGCTGGGTGCTCTTACTGCAGGAATTTGACTTGGAGATCAAAGACCAGAAGGGCACGGAGAATACAGTTGCTGATCACCTGGGCAGGATCGTGAAAGAGGAGGAACCAGGGCAGATCACGGAAACATTCCCTGACGAGCATCTGATGGCGCTGACAGGTAAGGTACCATGGTATGCGCACATCGCAAATTACCTGGTCACAGGTACGTTTCCTCCGCATTTCAATAAAACTCAGTGCATGCGATTAAAACATGAGTCCAAGCATTACCTTTGGGATGATCCTTACATGCTTAGAATAGGACCAGATCAGATATTGAGGCGTTGCGTGCCTGACCACGAAATTAATTCTGTTTTGATGTTTTGTCATGCGCACGCATGCGGAGGACACTTCGGTCCCAAGCGCACAAGCAGAAAGGTCCTGGACTGCGGATTCTATTGGCCGCACCTGTTTAGAGACGCCTATAATCACTGCAGGAATTGTGACAGGTGCCAGCGCACAGGAGGAATATCCGCGCGCAATGAGATGCCGCAGACCCCGATTCTGGTGGATGAAGTGTTCGATGTTTGGGGAATCGACTTCATGGGGCCATTTCCTCCATATGCAGGTTACGAGTACATATTGGTGGCAGTAGACTATGTCTCCAAATGGGTTGAAGCTAAGGCTACGCGGAAGGATGATGGTAAGACTATCGCTGATTTTCTCAGAACTAACATATTTTGCAGGTACGGAGTGCCTAAGGCAGTAATCAGTGACCAGGGGACACACTTTTGCAACAGGGTCGTGGCGCAAGTTTTCAAGCACTATGGGGTGCGCCACAAGACGTCCACCGCTTACCATCCGCAGACGAATGGACAGGCCGAAGTTTCTAACAGGGAGATCAAGCGCATCTTAGAAAAGACTGTGAGACCATCGCGCAAAGATTGGAGCCAGCGCCTTGATGATGCGCTATGGGCATACCGCACTGCGCATAAGACGCCCATTGGGACCTCACCATTTCGGCTGGTCTATGGGAAAGCATGCCACCTGCCAGTAGAGCTCGAGCACAAGGCATATTGGGCCTTACGCATTTGCAACCTGAACTTGGATGAGGCAGGAAGGGAGCGCGCATTTGAGCTGAACGAACTAGAAGAGCTGCGCCTGGACGCCTATGAGGGACTGCGCGATTACAAGGAGCGCACCAAGGCCTTTCATGACAAGCATATCCTCAGACGCACTTTTGAACCAGGAGACCAGGTATTACTATTCTCATCACGCCTGAAGCTTATGCCTGGAAAGCTGCGCAGCAAATGGACGGGACCATACACGGTCACCAAGGTTTTCCCCTACGGAACAATCGAGTTAGAAGACGGGCACCGGCATCGTTTTCAGGTTAATGGGCAGAGAGTCAAACGGTACTTAGGAGAACCTTGGGATAGCACAGCGCGCAACATTGACTTGGCCGAACCAGAGATAATAGATGCGCAAGCTGCTGCGCTAGACACACCACCGGATGTACCAAAGGGAGAACTGGAACCTATTGCTTATATCTCTTCTTCCTCTGCATTTGCCCTCGTTACGCATAATTTATCACATGCTGACTTCCCATCTTACCCTTTGCGCAGGACCAATGAGATCGCAACACACACACTGGCGCAGGAACACTCAGGAGCAAGAGTGGGGGAGGTCGCAGGCACACATTTTGTCACGTAACGAGGTACAGTCGAGCCAACGACGTTAAACAAAGGCACTTGTCGGGAGGTAACCCGACACGTTTTTACTTTTGCATATTTTATTTTCTACTCGTTTTGTTTTTTTTTTAGTTTTTTTAGCTAGTTTAGGACTTGGTAGTTTTTTAGTCACGCAGTAGTGCGCAGGACCGTGCGCCTAGCAATGCGCAGGTCAGATGCGCTAGCCAGGGGGGTATATAAGGCAGGACTTAGGAAAAATCCAGCACTTTTCACTCGACCGTTGCACACGAGCCCCCGCAGCAAAACCCACCCCTGAACCAGAACCAATACCACCACCAGCAGTTTCCCCTGCCCGGCCTTCTGTTCCGGAGTCCCCCATAGCCTATCCCAGCATAGACTCCGATTCCATTTGGGATTCACTTTCCGAGGACAACCTCGTAGCGCAGCCTGACCCCCTCACCATAGTGCCACCAGCCTCCAGCACCGACTACGTGACGGATTCTTCAGAGGATGAGGCGCTTGGATCAGCAGCTGCATCTAGCTCGGAGGACTTCTAAGGCCGAGGGGCAGCTGCATTAGTTTTCTTTAGGGTGGTGTCTTTTATTTTGCTGCGTCTTGTTGGATATTATGTGTTGAATATTTGTGCCGCATATTTTGTGACCCTGTCCTATCGTTTATGTTGTGTGACTATTTGTTTTTGTTCTTCTGTTCTTTATTTTTGCATTACATGCATGTGTGCGCTCTCCATGCGCTTGCGCTTGAGTCGTGGGGACACGTCTCAGTTCAACTGTGGGGGGGGGGGGGAGGGGGCGTTACATTCACTTTTCACGTTTTTGAGCATTTTAGTGTAGCTTAGTTTAAGTTAAAGAGAATAGTAGCAGTAGTGCGCTAGAGTGCAGGATGCGCATGCGCTCCAGCTTGTTTTGCGCTATCCATATTGCGTGCGCTGCTAACTACTGTTTTAGTATAATTTTTTCGTTTTTTTTTTGCTCCTGTTAGTTGGGATATGCAGGGGATGTGGAGTTGACAGAAATGCTCCAGAGAGGCGGTTAGTCGCTTTTGCTTCGAAGGCAAGGTATATGGTCGAGAGCGTTAGTGGAGGCCGGTGCTTCGCAGCCTTCGGAACAAAAGAGCGTGCTCAGTCACGCAGATGCCAAAGGCGAAATACCCATAGCGTGGCGAGGTGGGAAAACAGACCACCTTCTCTCTAGAAATCGAGCTAAGGAAGGCAGGCGCGGATGTAAACGCGTGCGCTGACCTGCGCAGATAGACCAAAGGAGAGAGAGCGGGGCGAGTTCCATAGCTGCTATCCGAAGGCTGAGACTGGAACTGCTCTGGGAATGTAAGAAATTAAAGAGAAAGCTGTACAAAAGAAAAATACCAGCAGATGATACGCGCTACAAAAGAATCAGCATGCGCACAAGCATCAACATGCGCAAAGACCATAAGGAAATCATCAGAAAGCTCAGGTTCCCAGAAGTGCGCGGACGAATCACGCACTGGAAGAAGCTGCGTTATCCACCATATACCTATCTTCGGAGTAGGAGCTGGCAGCCTGGAGCCTAAGAAGAGCTATCTCCCAGCCATCCAAAAATCTTCATCCCGGCTGAGAGGTAATGAATTTCGAAATTATTATATTAGAACTGTTGAGTGCAGTTGTGCGCAGGTGATAGAGCAGTGCGAGTTGAGCAATTGTGCATTTGCATCAGAGTGCAAGACTGTGCGCTAAACTCCAGAAGAGGTAATTGTATCCGCGCTTCAGTGCTTGTTCGGGACGAACAAGGGGCAAGTGTGGGGGGTTTGATAGAGGCTATTTGTACGCATTATTTAGATCATAACCCTATGCTTGTTTGCAATATTTTATGAGCAAGATTACTCGTTTCTAGTGTTTTTGTATTACAGGGCAAAACGAGTCTTTGAGTCGGATACGCGCTAACAGGCAGCGTTCTAGGAGTGAAAGATCCGCCTGCGGAGCTAGCAGCACAAACAGGAGAGAAGTTGGCGAGAGTCAGCAGAGGTGCGCTAGCCGATGCCGTGCGCCAAGCGCAAAGTCCAGTGCTGCCTAATCTTGACGTGACCAGATTTGGAAGTTGCCAAAAGTGAGCTTCCCAAGCAGTATATAAACAAGAGGAAGGCTAGGGCAACAAGAGGAAAAAGAGACTTTCTGGAGACGCACCAGAGATCACCAAGAGGCACTGCGCAGCAGAACTGGAAAACACACGGACTTGTTGAGAGGATTTGCGCCAGCCGACTGCGCCAGCCGAGAAGACAAGCTGCACGCACTGTTTGCTACTGTTTTCTCAGACACATTAGTCATTATTTACTATTCTATGATGTTTATCACTAGCATGTCTAGCTAAACTCTTAGTGTTGGTTGGGCATGAATCTATGATGTATTTTCTTTGAGACTTGAGCTTAATGCATAGTTTACTTACTTGTATTAATCCTGTGCATACGGAGACAGCCAGTTGCATGAGTAGGGGAAGCCTTGAACCGCAATCTTACTTGTGTTGCTTGCTTGTCATATGTTAAACTAGTTGATAGCTTTACGGTGACAACTAGGAGTAACGAGCTAGGGTGATCAGTTGCTACTTTGAACGGATTCGCAGCTGTTTTAGTCTATGTTCTAAGGATTAATAGCACATGAACTTTGAACGGAACATGCGCACGTGTTAGAAAGCCTTGACCGGACACTAACCCAAGTAAACCGAAAACTATAGACGTTTAGAGTCGATGATAAGGAATGCACTCATAGAGGATTGTCTGCCCAATGCTTCTCATAATCATAGTATTTAATCTCTACTGCTTGCGCACGTCTAGTGCAAATTTCCTGCGTTACACTAGTTACTGTTCACTTGCGCATCGCGCATTTCAATCACTCACACACCCCCCCCCATTTTCGTAAGTGTAGGTTGCTAGCTAAAGACTTACTATTTGCTCCCTGTGGAGATCGACCCTTACTTAACCGCTGTACTGAGTGGAAGAGGAAGGATTATATTTGACGCGCACAACGACGCGCGATCAGATTGTGATCTTCAACACAAATCTCCTTCTCTGGCTAGGAAACCTCACTGGAAAATTCTCCACAGCATTTTAGAAATTCTTCTGATGAACTCTGTAGAGTTCCCAGCCCTTCTAGACACGCCCAGGTCACTGCTGCTTCTCGGTCAGATGATGCAGCCACTTGAACAAGCTCCTGCTATAGCATCCTCTGCTGCAGCTGCTGCTTGTTCACTAATGCTAGTCTGCTTGTTCACTTGTGCTGTAGCAGCTCCTTGTTCACTTGTGCTGGTTTTGTCAAACACTGCCATACTACATCATCAATGCGCATTAGGGTTACCATACCCTTCAAATTGATTCGCGGCTACCATGTGGAGAAGCGCCGACTTTATTTCGAATTCCTTATCGTCACCCTCTTCCAAATAAATGGGTGATCGAAATGTCCAATGGTTGGGGCAATGTATTCCCCAACCGGTCTCTCATCATCCTCTTGCGGACGAGCGGCATTCCCTAGCCTCCTCGGATTCGATTGATCTGCAATTATTGCTGGTGGTTGTTCCATTTTCTCCATTATAAGTTGATCAACTTGAATTTGAGGAAGGGGGTATCAAAATTTGGTGTTGATGCGTAAGCTTGTTCTTGTGCCTTTTTCGTGCGCGATCGAGTTTGCATTCAACCACCTACCAAGCGATCGAAGAAAGCGTTAGAAAGTGTGAACTTAAATTAGAGTAGGCAAGAATAGCACGCAATCACGATCAACAATGTAAAGAAAAAAAAAAGTAGACTAACTAAAGCAATACTAAATAGCAAACTAGTCTAATGGCTAATCCCCGGCAACGGTGCCATTTTGAAACGTTGTGGTTATTGTGGTAGTATGAATACTAGTCCAATCACGGTGTTCAAACAATATTTATATCCGAGTGACCTCGAGTCGATCCCAAGAGAAAATCCTAGATTAGTCTAAAGCTAGCTAGTAATGCCTAATGTAAGTCTACTAAAAAAGGGGGGGTTTTCATTTAGGTGAAGTATCTCTACTGAATACTAAAGACAAGATGAAATATGGTCAAGAGAAAATAATAGAGAAAGCGTAGTCGGAATCCTACTTCACCCCTAGGTCACGCGATTAGCAACACAAAACTCGTCTAAATCATGAGTAAATTCGAGTGATGGTTCTAGGCTAAGGTATCACACATTCTAAATTCAACTCTCGCTCCTTCTCTAGAATGGGAATAATACCTAAATAGTACGGTCCTCAAACTCTCGCTCTATTGAACCGCATAGAACTAAATTCTCCTAATCTCAACCTCTCGGTCTACTGATAGTTAACTAAAGTCGCTCAATACTTAGCCTAGTGGAATGCGTATGTCACTCTCGCGCACACGCAACCTAAAATAATCATGCTTGATCTTCTAAACAACCTAGGTTCAACTCCCATTCCATCCCTAGGTGTTATACCAATTCATACTCACTTAGGTATTTCGTCAAACACTTGGTGTGCACAGAATTGATATGAAGAACAAGCAAGAGAATTTTCAACCAAACTTCATTCATATAGATAAAAAGACAAGTCTTGCATTACAATCAAACCTAAGGGATCCATAAGGACCCCAACTACTGAACAATTACTCACTCATGGTGAGTTTGAAACAAAACATGATATTCAAATTGAAATTGTTCAGCAATTGGATGCCCAAGAATAGTGGATGAGTAGAGGGTTGATGTAGGATCCAATTGTCAACCTCACATGTGATTCGGTCAAACCACTCAAATTCTCCCCGAGTCAATTTGATTCGTGCAGCTGAGGTGATTCGGCCATGCTGGTGGGCGAATCACTTCTGCAGTCTTGCCTAATTTTGCTGCATTTGATCTCGATCGACTGGAATTCATCCAGATTTTCTTCGGGCCACTTCGTATCATGTAGTACACATTTTCAACCTGAAACGGACAAAGAAAACATCAAATGACTTTATAAAATAACGGAACAAACAAGAAGTAAGGGGAAAATTATGGACAAATATAAGGCCATTTGTCCGCTAATCAACCACCCTCCGTGGTTTCTTTGTTCTCAACAGAAGGTCCAACGACCTCTACAATAGTTTCCTTAGTAGTGGGTTCAACAACCCCTTCAACATTTTGCTAAACATTAACAGGAACAGGAGTTACCTCAATAGACGACGTAATAACTGCTTCCTTAACAATTGGTTCAACAGCCTCCGATGCCTTAATCAACAATTCAAGTTCTGCTGCTTCACGCCTCAGCCATTCTGCTCTCTCCTTGGTAGCTCATATTCTCTCCTCAGCGGCCTTTTCCTCAGCTCCAGCTCTAGCAACCTCTACAGCTAGTCTTTCCACTTTTTCTTTAGCGACCAACTCAACTTTTGTCATCTCATCCTCCTCTTCAGTTTTTCTCCGAGTCTCAGCCTCAATCTCACCCTTCCTCTTCATCTCAGCCTCCTCCTCTGCTTTTCTTTCCTTTTTACCCTTAACGACGACTTTCTTAAAGGCGGTTCTTTTAGGCTTAGGCGCCGGAGCTACCTTCTTGGCTCAATCTTGAGGCTTAGACACCTCCCCTCATTCTGAAAGGACTTCTCTATATGCATGTCCTTCTTGGAGGATGCCTTCCTTATGGCATTCTTGGATGCCGGAGCTTCGCTAGCGGCCTTGAAGCGTCGCTCTTTTCTGATGATTTATGTTGGCGGCACTACTAACAGAGGTATATATGGGTCAAACTCGGTGGTGGCGGTGGCAGATTGGGATGCGCTGGAGTTTGTTGCTGGAGTAGCTTCACGGGTGTTCACCATTCTGATTTTTGAGGGTTTGGTAGTCGGAGAAGCTTGCAACGATGGTGAGAGAATTTCAGAAATTTGAACTCTAGGGTTAGCTTTTCTGATGTGAGGGATGTACCAGATTTCTAAAAGTAAACCAGCTTCCCAAAAATCTCTCTCATATCCCTTCTTTCTCGCTTCAATTATTTGGCCCAAATTAAATCGGCCCATACACGATTCCTCAACAGTTTATCACAGATCTGAAATAACATGCAAATAGGAAATGTTATGACGTTAGCTGAGATGTAAGTGATACATTTCCTTTTAGCTTTCTGGTAGTCCACACTTTAGCCCTCTTCTTTATTCAAGAACTACCAGAAGTCATGCCATGATTAATTTTCGACCACGCACAATCCCAACTCAGATCTCAAGGTCTCGAATTGTTGTGTGCTTAAAGCCTTTGTAAAGATATCAGCTTTGTGGCAATTTGTGCGAACATGACTCCTTCTTCTCCACAAGCTCACGAATATAGTGGTGTTTGATCTCTATATGCTTTGTTCGTGTGTGTCGGACTGGATTCTTTGATATGCTGATGGCGCTCATATTGTCACAGTACAATGTCATAACATCCTCTTCAACACCATATTCCTCCACCATGTGCTTTATCTACATCATATGCTGAGCACTGCTCCTAGCTGCTATGTATGCTGCCTCAACAATTGATAAGGAAATGTTGTTCTTATTTTTACTGAACCATGAAACAAGATTGTTTCCAACGCAGAAGCATCCTCCAGAAGTGCTCTTCCTATCATCTGTATTGCCTGCCGAATCTACATCATAGTATCCTACAATTGCTGGATGTTGTGTCTTTAGTGTACCAGAGTCCATGTTCAGCAGTACCTGCAACATATTCTACCTGGGATACATGACTCTCCTTGGGATTAGCGTGGTAGCGGGCACATACTCCTACAGCATAGGCAATGTCTGGTCTGGTAGCTGTCAGGTAGAGAAGACTCCCAGTCATACTTCTATACAACTTCTGGTCAGCATTTGCACCAGCATCATCTATAGTCAGCTTCTGATTTGTGGCAGCAGGAGTACACTTGTGACTTGCCTTCTCCATATTGAATTTTTTACTAGATTCTTTGCGTATTTGCTCTGTGAGATAAAGATGCCATCGTTCTTTTGGTTTACTTAAAAACCAAAAAAATAAGTTAGTTCTCCAACCAGGCTCATCTGGAACTCGCTCTGCATTTGCTCTACGAACTGCTCCACCAACTTCTTGGATGTAGATCCAAACACTATGTCATCGACATATATCTGAGCCATTATGAAATCTGAGCTAGTCCGTTTGATGAACAACGTTGTGTCTACTCCCTCTCGCTCATAGCCTTGTTAGAGCAAAAACTTTGTCAATTGCTCATACCAGGCTCTGGGCGCCTGCTCGAGACCATACAATGCTTTTTTAAAATGGTACACATGATCTGGCTTATGTGTATTAACAAAGCCTTTAGGTTGTGGTACATACACCTCTTCCTGTAACACTCAGTTCAAAAAAGCACACTTCACATCCATCTGATGGAGCTTTAAATAAAAGAAACAAGCTAAGGCCATCAGGATTCTAACAGCTTCTAAGCAAGCCACTGGTGCAAAAGTTTCCTCAAAGTCTATCCCATCAATCTGTGAGTAACCTTGTGCCACTAACTTTGCTTTATTCCCGTTGATGTTCCCCTTTTCATTAGTCTTATTTTTGAACACCCAATTCGTGCTAATCACGTTCACATCAACTAGTCGTGGAACTAGTTCCCAGACATCATTCCTAACAAACTCTCCAAGTTCCTCCTGCATAGCCACAACCCACTATTCATCTGCTATAGCATCATGTACTCGTTTGGGTTCGATGGTAGATACGAAGCAAGCAAAGCGAACCATATCTCTGTAATTCTTCTTAATCCCTCGAGTGACCATACTCCTACTTGGACTTCCAATGACATTGGTCAAAGGATGATGTTTCTGAGCATGACGTGAAGAAATCACCTCGATCTCCTCTGCCTTATCAGCAATCTCCTTAGCATGTTCCTCTATAATAGGTGTTTGTGTATCAGCATCTGCTATAACATCTTCTGCTGTAACCTCAACATTACTTACAGGATCTACATCAGCACCCCGTGGAATCCAACCTTCTTCAGAGTTTTCAGATTCAAGTGCCCCAATTTTCTGTGCCAAAGATTCATCCCATCTGTCTTAGTAAGTAGACAGTTTGCATCAAAAATAGCTCCTACAACATCTAACAGATAGCATTTGTTAGTAGAACGACTGCCACGCATCACACAATCACCATTAGCATTGAGAACTCTGCACAAATTTCTGGTAAACTTTTGATGAGCGGACAAATGACCTTATATTTGTCCATATTTTCCCCTTACTTCTTGTTTGTTCCGCTATTTTATAAAGTCATTTGATGATTTCTTCGTCCATTTCAGGTTAAAATTATGTATCTCGCAATGTGAAGTGGACCGAAGAAAATCTAGGCGAATTCCGGTCGATGGAGATCAAAAGAAGAAAAGCTGAGCAAACTGCAGAAGTGATTCGGCCGAATCACTAGTGATTCGCCCACCAGCCTGACCGAATCACCCTCAGCTGCACGAATTGACCTGATTCGGGGAAGTCCTGAAGATTTGACCGAATCACATAATGGGTGTGACCGAATCAATGGTGATTCGGCCTGGACTAGTTGACTCGCCCGGATCAAAGAACTCGGGCAAATTGGAACTCTCTGGAAAGTTGACTCGCCCGAGTCAACTATTTGACTCGCCCGAGTCAGTTTTGCCCGAATCAGTTTAGCTCCACAAGACGTTTAACCGTATCAAAACAAAGACGTTTGACCGAATCAAAGGTGATTCGGCCAAGATAATTGATTCGCCCAAACTCAAAACACCACTGGACAAAAGCTTAGAGCGAATCACATGGACATTGACTGAATCAAGTGATTCGGTCACTTCGGTCACTTTGTGGAAAACTTCAAAGAGTATAAATAGAAGGAGATAGAAGTGAAGAAAGGGGAGCTTCCACATTTTCTCAACCCTAGGCGACTGGAGCTCGGAGAAGACCAAGCTTGGGTGAAGAACCAAGCTTGAGTCGAAGATTCTACATCAACTTCTCTTAAACCCTTTACCCTTTGTATTTACATTCATGTCTCATTTAGTTTTCATGTATTTGTGCACACTCATTATGAGTGAGTAGTTGTACTTGTGGTTGGGGATTAAATGGATCCCCTAGGATTGGATATGATGTAGAATACTATTGTTATTGCATTGAATGAAGGTTGGTTTGATTATATTATGCCCTAGCTATGTATTCATTGTATGCACACCAAGTGTTTGACGAAATGCTTAAGTGAGTATGCTTGGTTAGAACCCCTAAGGAAGGAGCGAGAGTTGAACTTAGGATGTTTCATAGCTATTGTATGATCATAGATGGAGTGTTTGTGCGTGAGAGCGACATGCATTCTTGACATTAGGCTAAGTTTTAAGCGGATTTGAGTAACCGGCCAATAGACCGAGAGGGTGCGGTTATGGGACTCAAGTTCTACACGGTTCAATAGAGCGAGAGTTTGAGAACCATGTCCTTTGTGTATCCTCTCCACTCTAGGGAAGGAGCGAGAGTTGAACCTAGAGTGGACGATGCATTAGCCTTGCTTTTATCAACCAAATGTAGTTCATGCATGTGTTAGTGAGTTATTTCATTTTCCTCATATCTTAGGAGAGAAGTTGAATCCCTAGTCACTCTTTTGTTTCATCAACCAAAAACCAAAAATATCATTTATCTTTAGTACTTACTAGAGGTACCTCTAAAGGAGGACAAATCCCCCCCAAATCCGTAGACTTTCAATAATAGCATTAATTAGTTGTAAATTAGTCTAAGCTTTTCTCTTGGGTTCGACCCGAGGTCACTCGGTTATAAATATTGTTTGATATTTGCGTGACTAGAATAGCACTTCATTTTGCTTGCCACCTATTCTAGTCACGCAAATATCAAACAATATTTATAACCGCATCGCAAAGAACGACAATTATCTTAAAGATACGATTCATGAAATCAAGGCACAACTCAATCCAAAAAAAAATTTTGATACTACTTAATTGCTTAGGAAACATTACTTCATGTGATCAATACTTAAAGCTAGGATGACAACAATCATGTGAGTATAATGTGCTCAAAGTAAGTATGTAGCATAGAACCATGGTGTTAAGCAAATAAAAGCGCAAGCGCAAACAAACACCCCACACTTAAAAATTTGCTTAGTCTCTAAGTAATATAAAGTAATAGAATAAAAGAGAAAGCTTCGAAGGAACTTCTCTCGTGTGAAGGTATCAAAATGCACATCACAAATTCCACAACGATTCTATACTATAATCAAGTAAAAATAAAAGCATAAATACTCACAAGCCTAGTTTAACGTCTTGGCTAAGACGTAGCCGATTCCCTTTTTCATAAGAAACACACTTGAGAAGTTTACTTCACAAAAATCATCACATACCTGGCTAATACTGATGAGATTTGCATGGAGACCCTCAACGTAGAGTACGTTTGTCAGACTGGGTAATCCAGGTAGTTCCAGGACCCCTGCTCTAACAACTTTTCCTTTTCCACCATCTCCAAAAGTTACTGATCTCTCATCTAGTGGTGTTAGATGCTTAGAAAGGCTGAACTTCCTATCATATGTGCTGAACAACCGCTATCAAAGTACCACATATCTTTGTTCAAGTTGTCAGTTGAACTATATGCAACAAGGCATACCTCCTTTCCATGTCCCTTTAGTCTCCATTCTTGCATCATGCGTGTCTCTGTACGTCCATACTCAGCTAGGAACTTCCTGCACTTCATTTTTATGTGTCCTTGAGTATGATAATAATGACAGATCCTGGTATCTCTAGTCCAAGGAGTGTTATAGCGATTGCTATAGATAAAGTTGGAGCTTCTCCGTGACATCTCTCCTTTGACGAATTATGTCTTGCCTTTGCTACTTTCGGATGTGTTCTCAATACCAGCCTGTAATGCACCATACCTCTGAGCACCAAGGATCTCATTCAAATCTTTCATTCCAGAATTCATCATTCCTATTATTTCTCAGATTAGCCAGCTCCTGCTTTGTCTCACCATGATCATGAATTTTCTTATTGAGTCTGGTCTTTGTCACAACAAGCTCCTCATCCAAACCTTTCTTCTATTCCTTTAACTACGTGATAGTGACACTGAGTTTTCCATTCGTCTTCACCACCAGCTTTCACTTGGCGTACATATCTCTCATGTTTCTCCTCAGAGTCTCCTCACCATCACTAGAGTCAGTGTCGCTGTCAAGGTTTGTTTCCTCGGTTCCTTCCTTAGCAGTTAGTACGACAAGATCTGTGACATCCTCAGCATCAGGGTAAGCATTTGCTACAGTTGTTAGTGCAACAAAGTTACTCTGATCTTCTCCAGAATCACTGCTCTCAGACTCATCATCACTGTATGTGGCTACCATGGCTTTCTTATTCATCAATGTGTTAGCACATTGCCTTTGTATGTGACAGTATCCATGACATGCTCTGCATTGAATCTCTTCATCTGGATTTTGATCATTCTCCCTACGCTTGTTTTTTCGAAATTTTTCATCTTTTCCTCATAGGATATCTTTGGTCACTACGCTCCTCCTTCTTCCCTTGGTATCCACGATCACCAAGAGCTTTATAATTTGACCTTTTCTTATTCATCTTTTTCATGAACCTCCCAAACTGTTTGGCCATCATAGCTACTTAACCATCCTCCATCTCAACATCCGACTCTGAGTCAGCGTTTGTTACAGCAGACTTTAGTGTGATTCCTCTAGTCTTCTTCTCTGCTGCCTTTCTACTGTTCATCTTCATCTCATAGACCCTGAGTGATCCCATGAGAGAGTCCATCTTCATATTCTCTAGATCAGCAGTTTCGTTAATTGATGTCACCTTTACATCAAACTTCTAAGGGAGTGATTTGAGGACCTTTTCAACCTGCTCACCCTATGACACATGCTTCCCAAGTATGCCCATTTCATTTACGATATCCATCGGTCGGTTGTTGAAGTCAGCTATTGTCTCATCATCCTTCATCATCAGCTGCTCATAGCTAAGCCTCAACATTTGCATTCTGGTCTTCTTTACCTTAGCATCTTCTTCAAAATTTGTTTCTAGAATGGTCCACGCGACCTTTTGCTATCTCAACACCCGCTATCAACTTATAGTTCCGTTTATCCACATCAGCAATAATAGCATACAAAGCTTGACTATTCCCTTGGAACAGTTTCTTCTCATCCTCAGTCCAATCTGGATCTGGCTTTGGCGCTTTTATTCCAATAGCATCTGCATCACCTGATGGTACAGCTCAACCTTCAACAACAGCCTTCCACGCATACTCATTCACCGATCTAATGTACGCTTTCATTTTTGACTTCCAGTAGCCAAACTCATATTCTTCCAAACTGAGAGGTCTCCCCATATCTCTTCCACTCAAGGTCACATCTAGAGGAAGTGTCCTACGTTCCTTGCAAAGTATCATCGACAACGACCAGTGCCTCCCCCAAGAAATTACAGACATGTGAATAACAATTGCTACGTCGCATATAGCTCTTCTTCTTACCATGAGAAGGACTGGTGGTACTTTGACAGTGGCTGTTCAGCTCACATGTCAGGAGAAGCCAGCTATCTGAGTAATATACAAAACCTCAATGGGAGATTTGTCACATTTGGAGACGCAGAAAAAGGAAAGTCATTGGTTAAGGTACATTATCAGTTCATGGGACGCCTCTAATCAAGAAAGTGCTACTTGTGGAAGGCCTTCAAGCTAATATATTAAGCATAAGCCAACTTTGTGATGGAAAGCTGAATCTCAAATTCACTAAGGATTCATGCCAAGTAATCAACGATGAAGGGAATTGTGTTATGAGAGGAAATCGTTCATCAAATAACAGCTCTCTACTGACTTGTAACACAGAGTCTGTTCAAGCTCACTATTTTCTGTCTCAGCAGGATGAACTGATTATGTGAATCTCAAGACACTAAGACATATACCTAAACATGGGCTGGTACGAGGAATATATGAATTAAAGGGAAAGACTGATGCTATGTGTGGTGAATGCAAAATAGGTAAACAGACAAGGTCAACTCACCCGGGAACTAATCAGATCCGAACAACCAGAATTCTTAAACTACTACACATGGACTTGATGGGTCTTATGCAGGCTGAAAGCATTGGGGGTAAGATCTATGTTTTATTCTGTGTTGATGATTTTTCCCGTTTCACCTGGACTGTGTTTCTCAGACATAAATCAGACATTGTTGAAGCCGTGATTCACGACTACAGCGTGAGAAAGACACAACTCTAATTTCTATAAGAAGTGATCATGGTAAGGAATTAGAGAATAATGACATGGAGGAATTCCGTCTCAAACAGGGCATATTTCATCAGTTCTCAGCACCCATAACGCCCCAACAAAATGAAGTTACTGAAAGAAAGAATCGTACCCTTCAGGAAATGAAGTGTGTCATGCTTCATGCAAAGGGCTTGGCTCTAACCTTCTGGACTGAAGCAATCAACACTGCCTAGTACACCCTCAACAGAGTTCTGGTTCGCCTTGGAACTCAGAAAACCTGCTATGAAATTTGGAAAGGGAAGACGCCGTCAGTCAAGGACTTTCACATCTTTGGAAGTATATGCTATGTTTATGAGGACCGGGAATATAAAAGGAAGCTTGACCCTCGCAGCAGTGAAGGAATATTTCTAGGGTATTACCAACACGAGCGTACCGTGTTTTTATTCAAAAAATCACAAACTGTCGTGAAATCAATAAACGTGGCAATTTAAGGCTCAGACTATTCGATAAGCAGAGATGAAGATGATACGGTCCGTACAGATGCAGGAATCAGCAGGCCTTCTCAGGTGCAATAGACATGTGTTGTAGAATCTGTACCAGTAATTCAAAATGTTGAACACGTATCAGACTCTGAACCATATCAGGTTCCAGTTGTTCAACCATAGCAGCGCATTCAGCGAAATCATCCAATGACCAATACTATTGGAGATCCACAAGCACCCAGAATAACCCGCGGCAAAACCATTGATTTTGCAAAATGCTAAGTGGATCATGCTTTCTGTCATCAGTTGATTCAAAGAACATCAAAGAAGCAATACTGGATGAACATTGGGTCAATCAAGACGAACTCTCGGAATTTGCCGGAAATGATTTCTGGACACTGGTACTGAGACTAGTTGAAGCGAACATCATCGGTACTAAGTGGATTTTCAAAAACAAGACAGATGGGAAAGGCAACATCACCCGGAACAAAGCACAGTTGGTGGCATAAGGGTGCGTACAAATTGAAGGAATCGACTATGATGAAACATTTGCTGCGGTTGCCCGACTTGAGGCCATTAGACTACTGGTAGCTCTTGCGTGTCACCTAAAATTCAAGCTGTTTCAGATGGATGTAAAAAGTGTGTTTCTCAACGATTGGCTGAACGACGAAGTACACATTACTCAGCCTAAGGGGTTTGAAGACCCATATTATCCTGATCATGTGTATCGTCTCCAAAATGCTATATACGGACTGAAACAGGCGCCCAGAGCATGGTATGAACATGGCTTTGTCCGAGGGGGAGTGGATAGGACCTTGTTTGTGAAGCAACATCCAACAAGAATTCATCATTGCACAAATCTATGTGGACGACATAGTATTCGGGTCTAGATCACATAAATTATTGGATCAGTTTGTTAAACAAATGCAAAGTGAATTTCAGATGAGTATGGTGGGGGAAATGATCTAATTTCTTGGCCTGCAGGTACATCAGAAATCAGGTGGTATCTTTATAACACAGAGCAATTATGCTAGAAACTTGGTGAAGAAGTTCGGATTGGAGAATGCGGCCATAAGAACACTCATGCCGCTACACATGTAAAAGTCACAAAAGATGAATCTGGAGTTAGTGTGGCACAGACACTGTACATGAGCATGATTGGCAGCCTACTCTACTTTACTGCCAGTCGACCCGATATCTGCTATGCTATAGGAGTATGTGCGAGGTACCAGGCAAACCCAAAAGAAAGTCACCTAGCAAGCATAAAACGGATAATCAGATATATAAGTGGAACAACAAACTACAGACTCTGGTACACCAAAGATAGCAGTTCTCATTTAGTTGGGTATGATGATACTGATTGGGCTGGCAGCACAGAAGACCGAAAAAGCACTTCCGGAGGATGTTTCTTCATAAGAAACAACTTAGTGTCATGGTTCAGCAAGAAGCAAAATAGTATATCCTTATCCATAGCTATAGGAAGCTGTTGTGCCAAATGATCTGGATGAAACACATGATGGAAGAGTATGGTCTGAAACAAGGGGATGATTTTATTCTATGACAATATGAGTGCAATTAACATATCCAGAAATCCTGTTCAGCACTCCAGAACAAAACACATTGACATCAAGCATCTCTCATTTGTGAGTTAGTTGAACAGAAGATCATCACGCTGAAACATGTACCCACTGATAAACAGTTGGCTGATATTTTCACTAAAGCCTTGAACAATGTTCAGTTTAAAACACTTAGACTTGCCTTGGGTCTTTGTGTTGTCAACACTTAGTCAAATTCAGAAAAGCTAGACCAGTTCTTAATTTACATGCAAGGATCTGATGAACTGGTTAAAGACTTCTGAGAAAGAGATTCTAGTAATGTCTACTATGGTGAGTGAAATAGAGCCTGTGACAGACAGTGTATATTGAGACACGTATATCGTGGGAAATAATCTTTGGAAAGATGAAATCAACAAATATATTGAATATCTTTTCGATTTGACAGTTAGGGTTTCCTATTTTAAAATTTGAATTCTAAACTTCCTAAATCAGTGGTTGAACTTTCGCAGAATGTTCAGAAGAATTCGTGAATCCCTAGTTCCAGAAAACTTCAACTTCGAAAATCATGGTAGCCTTCAAGAAAGCCTTCGCCAATGCTGCAATCGATTCCTCCCTCTCATCGGCTCCAGCAAGGTCGACCAAAGCAACCACATCACGAAAAAGACTGAAGACTCTCAAATACCTGTCGAAATCCAAGCACCAAAGAAAAAAGAGGGGGGAAGAAGAAGGGCTCGGACCTGCCTCCCGTTCCAAAGCCGGTGGTAGTCGAACCTGAACCCGACTCAAAGGTGTGCCTTAATATTGATTCATCTATGATTGTGCCTGTGGTGGAGGCCGATAATGCATGAGGTGTTGTAATGAAGAATGAGGTTGGAGTGGTTGCTGATGGAAACATATATAGGAATGATCCAATGGCTACAGGTTCAAGTAGTCAGGGGGAGTTTCCCGCCAAGAAGACTGAGACGACTGCGCGATACAAGGAAAAGTCGGTCAAAAGGTCTCTGGCAGGCAAGATTAACACATACTTGTTTCAAAGAAGAAAATATGTGAAGACTGTTTGTTCTGTGAAAGGGTCAGGCTGAGAAGAAGGTAAAAGAAGCAAATTTTGGGTTGATGAAAAGTTCAAAGGATGCGCTGCCAGGAGAGAGTAAGGATCCGATTGTTGAGACAGTATTAGGTGGAGCAGATTAAGAGGCAGATGGGTGACATTGAGGCCGTTCCCTCCAAAGATCACTGAATCTGAGTCAGTTGCTGAGACAGATAAATAAGTGCTATCGTAGAAGTCCTCAGTAGATACTTAGCCTTGTGAAAGTAGAGAAGTTTTGTCAAAAAATGCCAAGGGGGAGATTGTTAACTCCATGTGTCCCATGGATGAGTGTGGCATGTTTTTGGCAAATAGAGTCTGTATCAGTCAAGAGTCTGTAATCTCTATCAGGGGTGTCGAAGTAGACCAAAGAAGATCCAGCTTGAATTAGAGGGTGAGCCAGAGTTAGCTTGAACAGAGTCGCGTGCAGATTGGTAGCAATATTGTTAAGGATATTGTCTTGGTCGAGTTTCCTTAAATAAAGCTAAGAAATATGTCAAGATATTGATGGGATCTCGGACGGAAGATTGGGGTGCTCAATAAGGAAAGTGTGATCATCGGATATTCACAAGATTGGGATGGATCCGATAGTATATTTGATGCATTATTATACGCAATCTGATAGTATAATTGATGGATCCCGAGGAATAATATCTGCGTAGAAGACAAGACTATAAAAGGAGAGAACCTGCGAGGTGAATTTGTATCAAGAATTCCATAAGCAAAGATCAAATTAGTGGGGAAAAACACATTAAGAGTGAGCTTAATCATCGTTGGAGATCGGGCGGAAGTAGAGTCACTCGAAGTAAAGTATAGATTGTTTCACTACTGTACGAACAGTCTGTGACAGCGCTGGTGTTTTCGGGAGGAAAACTTCCAATCTGTTGGAGGAAGATCGAGGTGGACAAGAGAGGGATCTCAGCCTGAGGGAGTCAAATGCACTCACGATGATTCAGTTACATAGCGTTAACCAAGGGAGTTGTGTTACTTAAGATCTATTGTATTTGATCATTTGAATAGTGAAGTGCTTTCCACTTGGGTTCAGAGAAACCCTCCACCCCACCTCTGAGTAGGCTCGTGGAGCTGAACAAGTTAAACATGTTGAGGATATGGCATCCTTGACAAAACTACTCAAGAGACTGCTGAAGCACTCCCTGAATATTAGTGGCTGGAGAACAATTTGAAGACTGACAAAACAACAACAACAACAAAGAACCAGAGTCTGCTTCAGCAATCCCTGAAAATTTGAAGCGAAGACACTATCTGAAGAATGGGCAAGAGATAACTATGAAGAGATAGAGTCTGCTTCAGCATTCCCTGCTCACTGACAACGCGTCGTTGTGCACCTAAAACTTATATTTATAGTGACCTGTTAACACTTAGAAGCGGTAAGCAGGGTCAAACCCAAAGAGAGCAAGTGATCTAGAATTTTAATGGTAGTTCAAGGAAATCAGAAGAACAATTGTTTATAGTGAGTGTCTAACAATTGGAAAGATATCAGTTCAGGGAATACACTACAACTAGTTATCATTGATCAGTTATCAACTAGTGAATACTGTCGCAGTCTAACAATCCTGCTAAGGTAATGTTGACTCCAATGTTCTACCTATTTTTAACAGCTAAGTTCTCGAACAGGTTCAATAGTTACTCGACTAACACCATAAATTAGTTCTATCGCTAGGCTTAGCTAATAATGCAGTTTAGCCTAGTATAATACATTTGATATCAACCTAGCTTCACTGCTAAGCTACACTAAATCAAAGCATTCAGTTCATACAAAGACAGTAAGTCACTAGCTTAAATCAAGTATTCAAACCCCAAACTGAAAGAAGGGTTTAGCTACTCATACAATCCATCGAATGTAATAAAAACTGAGTTTACTTTATTACACTGAGTCTACTGAGATGAGAATACAAAACAATGAACAGTACTTCCGCGCAAAGAATAACAAACGATGAACATTGCTTGATGAACAGTAACCTCCGCCAATAGATGCTCTTTCTCTCTCTGCCGCCGCCTCTTCTGGGTTGTCCCCTCCTAATGTCGAAGCGTCATCTTCTTGTCCAATGTGTTCTCATCTTAGGGTTTGGGATTGAACCGGTTGAACTAAATCTGATTTAACCAACACTGGTTGAACCAGCAGATCTTCGGTTCAGTTGCTCTTGGTCTTGGTCTTTCTCTTGCTCTTGAATGATTAAGTGATAATGCTTCAAATATGTAATAAAATCCAATGCGAAAATACTACAAAAAAGTAATCTATCTCACCAAAATGTAATAAAACTATGGGAATAAACAACTCAATGGAGCGTATAAATATGCTCCATCAATCACCCAGAGCTAGAGAAGAATGCCGATCAACCTGGAGGCGCACGGAGAGGCTCAGGCATGGTGCGGCAAGCGTTGCGGTTGCTCAAGGAGGTGTGCTGACATCACCCAGAACGTCACCAATAGCTAGAAGCTTTCGGAAAAGATAAAGCTTCAAATATCCAAATTTGCCAACGAAATCTTCTCAACTACCTTGCTAGATTCTAGGAGGAGATTTTGATAATGATGGAAATTAGGTTTCTGCCCCGGAGATTGGTGCGCTGCAAAAGGCAGGCCGAGGGCAGCTGCTAAGGAGGCATGACACTGAACAGAGAATAAAGAGAGCGCGAGAGAAAACACACTGAGAGATCAACTCAAGGCAGCAGGGTTTTACACACTGAGTTGAAGACTTGTGTTGCGCAGAGGAATCAGAACACGTGGAGTTTGATTCAGGATTGAACCGAAGTTCAACTGGAGTCCTGCTCGTTGAAGGATAGTTTCTTGGTGGGCGGCTGTTTTGGTTTCCCAGCCGTGTTCGAATTGGTGCGAGCCATGCAAGCAGGGCAGGTAGAGAGTGATTCGGCCGGATTATAGCTGAGTCGTGCACGAGCGAAGAGGCGGGAGCGAGTGATGCGGGCGAAGCGGGACGCGTGAAGCTAGGTCGGACGGAGGCTGCGTTTTAGGGTTCGTTCTGGAGGGTAGTGCTGGGGACGGAAGGCTAGGTCGGAGGGACGGGGTCGGACAGAGTGGGAGAGGATTTAGGGTTCGCGGTCGGGAGAAAAGTGAGGTAGAAAAACAAAGTGATTCGGTGAATAAGCCCGAATAAAAGTGATTCGGGGTGGGCAAGTGAAGGGTTATTGCCCGAATCAAAAGTGATTCAGGGAGGCCAGAATGTGATTCTCCCGAATCAAATACTCAATGCAGGACGAAATGCTTTCGACTCACCGAATCAAATGTGACTCGTGGACCCCTTGTCCGAATCGAAACTGGTAGGCAGACTTTGCCCGAATCAAAAGTGATTCGGAGTGGCTAAAGGTGATTTGCCCGAATCATTTACTCAGTGTTGTCTTGAAAAGTTTCAGCCTCTGATTCGGGCAAGCCAGAAAGTAATTCGGGCAAATCAATTGATGTGTGTTAACAGCCACTCTGTATAAAATTCTTCACAAAAATGCACCAAATTTCTCAATCACTTAAGTATCCCTAATACTCACTCAAAATACCCCACACTTAAATATTTCTACACATATAATCAAACCAAAAGGGGTAATTCGAGAGCACTCAAACACAAAATCCCTAAAACCTCTAACTTAATAAAAGCATAAGAGCAAAATATGTAGCATAGAATCATGTTGTTAAGCAAATAAAAGCATAAACGCAAAACAATATGCGAAATTGTTTGAATGCTGTCGAAATTGTAGTAGTATAAATACTAGTCCAATCAGGGTGTTCAAACAATATTTATAATCCGAGTGACCTCGAGTCGAACCCAAGAGAAAAGCCTAGATTAGTCTAAAGCTAACTAGTAATGCCTAATGTAAGTCTACTAAATAAAAAGGAGATTTTTCCTCTAAGCGAGGTATCTCTAGTGAATACTAAAGACAAGTTCAAATTTGGATGGAAGTAAAATAATAAAGAAAACGTAGTCGGAATCCTATTTCACCCCTAGGTCATGCGATTAGCAACACAAGGAAATATATCCATGAGTTAATTTGATTGACAATTCTAGGCTAAATTATCACTCATTCTAAATTCAACTCTCGCTCCTTCTATAGAATGGGAATGATACCTCATGCTTGATCTTCTAAACAACCTAAGTTCAATTCTCATTCCATCCCTAGGTGTTTTATAAATTCATACTCATTCATATGTTTCGTCAAACACTTGGTGTGCATAGAATTAACATGAAGAACAAGCATAAGAATTTTCAATCAAACTTCACTCATATAGATAAAAGAACATGTTTTGCATTACAATCTAACCTAAGGGATCCATAAGAATCCCTACTACTAAAAGACTACTCACTCATGTGTCACTCATGGTGAATTTGAAACAAGACATAATGAAATTGAATAACAAGGAAAAGTAGAGAAGTAGAGAAGTATGGAATGAGTAAAGGGTTGATGTAGAATCTTCAATTGTTGTGTGTCTTCTCCAAATCCTTGACAATTCTCCAAGTTTTCGATTTAGGGTTTTGTCCCAAGGAAGGCGCCGGAGGCACGCCAAGGCACTAACTAATTTTTCCCATCTTTAACGTATTTATATTTAGCCGTCGTGCCCGAATCAAAAGTGATTCGGGCAAGGCTTAATGAGTTAATTCGGACAGAGTGTCCGAATCAAACTCTCAGTGCTGTTTCGGAGCTGGGCAAATCACTTTTTTCTTGGGCGAATCACTTTTCTTTGGCCGAAACAAAAGCGATTCGGCCTAACCTGAATTCGTCATTGGGCGAATCAACTTTGCAGTGCTAGAATCTTGCCTGTTTTGACCCTCTAAACCTTTAAATTACATCTTGATGTAAACTAAGAAGTTGTATCCCTTTGAATTAGCTTTCCAACAAGATATGGCACGCCTCAATCAGATAAGAATCGTATGCTCGGTGAGCCTTTGAAGATGAATAGGTCAATCAGCCTAGACGAATCAAACTAGCCTGGGCGAATCAAATCTGCCTTTTGATTGATTTAGCTCTCGATCGACCAGAATTCACCCAAAAATTCTTCGGACCACTTCATATCATGTAGTATGCATTTTCAACATGAAATGAACAAAGAAAACATCAAATGACTTTATAAAATAACGAACTAATCAAGAAGTAACGGGAAAATGTGGACAAATACAAGGTCATTTATCCACTCATCAAATGGCCAAAAGGGTGAAACACTACCACGGGGATATCATACCACCCGATGAGGAGCTCGAGTTGGCTGAGCTGGTAAATGTTTAAGGATGAGAGGTACCGTCGAGCCAACGACGTTAAACAAGTGCGCTTTGCAGGAGGCAACCCGAGTTTTTATTTATTTGTTTTAAACAAGTGCGCTTTGCAGGAGGCAACCCGAGTTTTTATTTATTTATTTTAATTCTTAGTGTAACTCAATAAGAACGGCGCCCCAAGACAACATTAGGGCCGCTCCGCGTTCATACATTAGCGCCGCTAATGTGTGCTTGGGACGCGCAACCTAATGTATGTGTGGGGCTCTCAACTTGCTGAGTTAGGATAGTGTTCTTGTGCGTTTCTTATTTGTTTCATTTCTTTTGTTTTGAGTCTTGCATGAATACCCTTCCCGACGATCTTATTGTATCGTGAGGACACGGTTTGTTTCAAAAGTGTGGGGTGGGGTAGTTAGTATGTGTCGGCACATTTACTTTTGTTAGCTTGCATTAGTAGTGGTTAGAGCACGTTTTTTATTTTTAGGTGCTGCGATGCTACTAATTTCGTGCGACTATATGCTGCAAGTTTTATGCCATTATGTGTTATGATGAAAATGATGATTTTATGAGATTGTTAATGTATATGGCATCATTGTCAAACTCCTAAAAGGTGCACAAGAGGTTGCTACAGCAACTTGTGTAGCAGAGAGCTGTAGCATCCTAAATAGCAGATTTCCTTGTGAAAAACAACTGCCCTGAATTGAAGAGAAGAGCAACAAAAGCTGAAGATTCCCGAAGTCAATTGCATGCCGATCAACATGGAGCAGCCCAAAGAATGTACGGAGGGTTGCTGCCAGCTCGCAGCAGTTCGGTAGAGTATTGTGAAGATTGAAAGCAAGATGATACAACTGCCCGTGTGAAGACAACTGCTGGTGCAAAACCAGCCAGAGTGAACAAGCTTAGTGAACAAGCACGTGCTACAGCAGGAGCTGTAGCAGGGAGCTGTAGCAGCAGTATTGGTGCGAAGAATAATTTGGCCAGAAATGCAGAGCTGAGCAACGGGATGATTCCAGAGCATCTGTCAGAATATTCTCAGTGGAGATTGTGGTCTACAAGTCAGCTTGAAGATATGGATCTTTTGGAAGGAGAATATTTGTTTGTAGAAGATTAGATTTGCAAATCAAATCTAATCTCCTACAAATTAGAAGATATGATCTTGTTGAGATCCAGAGAGGAGCTTCTAAATTTTCTCAGTGAATATTCCTAGTGGAGATTCCCGTATCCAGGAGAAAATTTGATTATGGAAGATTTGATTGTGGAAAGATTTATTTCTGCAAACAAATCTAATCTCCTAGGAATTAAGAGATAAGATCTTGTTGAGATCTTTAAGGAATTTCTAAATACCGATATTGATGGAACTGGTAGTTGCTATTTAAAGGAAGCTGGGCAGAGGTTCAAGGATATCGAATCAGAGAGCAAATACTGAGAACACACGCAGAATACCGAGAGAGAGATTCAAGTGCGTGCGAAGATTCGATAACCACCGTGAGCAGAGCGTGAGAGCAGAGCTGAGTGGTTAAGTGCAGAGACTGATTGCAGACTAGCAGTGTCTGGTCAGTGGTTGATCAGGAGGACCACTTCAGAGCAAGGCATGCTTGTTGGTTGATCAAGGGAGGCCGCAAAGGTACTGACGAGTGGACGAACTCGGTCAAGTGACTAGACGGCTCTGACTCGCTAGTGGCAGGTGGTCACTGAGCAAGGGGGAGTAGTCCAGAGTGTGCAGCGCTCGTGGAATCGTTCGATCGGCTCGGCAGAAGGCCTTGGAGCGACGCGGACAATTGTGCATCAGCTGTGTGTTACAGCAGTTGCTACAGCAACCCTGCAGAGTGAGTGTAGTTTAGAATAGGCTGAGTTTCAGGGAGACAGTAGCTATTCTAGATTGACATTTGTAGAGGGTGTGCAGACACAAGTCAGAGCCTATTCTGATTGTGTCGAGTGATCCACACAAGGTTGAGTAGCATAGGTTGCGTGGAGTTGTAACCGAGTGTACTTGGAGACCTCTGTGATTAGTGGATTGAGGACTGGAGAATAGTCCTCCCCAGACGTAGGCAGTTGGCCGAACTGGGTGAACAAACTTCTGTCTTGTTCATTGTTTGCTGAGACAATTTCCGAGTGAACAAGAGCGTGCTGCAGCAACTGCTTGTTCACAAATCTGTCTGTCAGAGACGCTGCGAATTTCAATTGGTATCAGAGCGGGAGCTCAACACACAGAGTAAAAGATCCTACAGTGTCTCTGAAGAAGCCCAGAAACAATGAAGGAAAGACAAAGCACAAGTCGGCCACCCCTATTGGAAGAAGGAAATTATAGATGTTGGAAGGCAAGAATGAAGGCTTTCCTAAAGGCGATGGATGAGAAGACTTGGAGAGCGTTAGTGTCTGGGTGGTCACACCCACTGACCATTGACGACAAAGGAGTTGCATGGGACAAACCAGAGGAGACATGGACAGCTGAAGAGGAAGCTGTAGCAACCAGTAACTCAAAAGCCTTGAATGCGATATTTGCCGCTGTTGACGCAAATAATTTCAGGCTGATCTCTGACTGTGAAGTTGTCAAGCAAGCATGGGAGATCCTTTAGACGGCGCATGAAAGGAACAAGACCCCTGTTATAAACTGGAGAGACGAAGACAGTGAAGCAGATTCTGAACTGATAAGCAAGGTTGCTCTGACATTTGTAACTGATATGGAGAACACCGTTTCAACAAAGCCAGAAATTGTTCATGGTGTTGAGGAGTCAGACAGTGATGAGGAGTCCATTGCAAGAAACTTTACCCTGTTACACGAAGAGTGGCTGCAAGTCATGGAGGTCAACAAAGGATTGACTGCCAAAGTTTCAGACCTGCAAGAAAAACAAGAGGAGCTGCTGAAGATGATCACTTCTCTTACGGATCAGGTTGCCCAGCAAGAAGAGAAGTTTGCTGCAGAGAAGGAAGAGCTCAATCTCTTACGGAAGACTACAAAGATGCTTAACAGTGGAACAAGCACTCTTGAAGATATACTAGCACGCCAATGGTATGGAGGTGGCTTCTCAGGTCTTGGATACACTGGAGAAGAAGGTGCTGAAAGTACTGTATTCATCAAAGCTATGGAGCTAGAAGATGCTGAGATTGCAGTGGAGAAACCGGTTCTGTCCCAGAAACCAATTCAGAAGAAGGTGCATAGAAGGGTGAACAAGAGGCTGCTACAGCAACCGTTTTATCAACCACCTGTAGCAGAAAAGAAACCCAGGAGCAAAAGTCGCATATGCTATTTTTGTGATCAGGAGGGTCACATCCAGAGGAGATGCCCGATCCTGAACAAGTATTGGAGACCTCAGAAATCGCCTACAGACGGACAACGCTAGATGAAGCCAAGGATCAGGCGTGGCACGCAGGTGACCTCCATCTCATCAAAGCCGATGGATTGTCACTGTCCAGTTGTGCACGAAAACATCAGATATGTTGGAGGGACAACGAAAACGAGGATTGCAAAAGACACAGGTGCAGATCGGGTGAGACATCGAAACAATGCCAGAAGGAAAGAAAGAGTTGTTGGACACAACAGAGCTCGGAAGCATTGGATACGGAAGCCGGAGCAGGCAGTGATGGAGAAGCAGCCACCAGATAGTCCCCCAAAATCATCAGAAGAGACACATGCTGAGACACCAAGAGGTCCCGTTCTTCGGTGGATGGAGAAGAGGCGTTGGCCTATTCGCTGAGCTTAGCTTGAGGCTCCCCCCTTATCATTTGTGACAAAAAGGGGGACAAGCTGTGTTCTGCGAGATGTGCTCTGCTGTTTGTATTATGTGACAGGTTTTGCCAGTCGACCCCAGAGGGAGAAGAGGAGCCCGTGCAGAAGATGCTCAGTAGGTTTTGTCAAAAATGCCAAGGGGGAGATATTGTTAAGGTAATGACATCCTTGACAAAACCTGAGCAAGAAGTTGCTACAGCATCCCGAGAAGATTGAAGCTGGAGCTTCTTCCAAAGACTGACAAAACAACAAAGAGCAAGATTGGTACAGCATCAGATGACAGCAGAAGCTATCTGAAGACGCCGCTTGAGACAGCAGAGTCCTTAACTTGAGAAGAATTATGAAGAAGGCTGAGGAAGCTGCTAGAAGGAGTCTGAAGACAAGATGAGGATTGCCTAAGACCAGAAGGGTCTTTGGATTTTGTCAAAATGCCAAGGGGGAGATTGTTAATGTATATGGCATCATTGACAAACTCCTACAAGGTGCACAAGAGGTTGCTACAGCAACTTGTGTAGCAGAGAGCTGTAGCATCCTAAATAGCAGATTTCCTTGTGAAAAACAGCTGCCCTGAATTGAAGAGAAGAGCAACAAAAGCTGAAGATTCCCGAAGTCAATTGCATGCCGATCAACATGGAGCAGCCCAAAGAATGTACGGAGGGTTGCTGCCAGCTCGCAGCAGTTCGGTAGAGTATTGTGAAGATTGAAAGCAAGATGATACAACTGCCCGTGTGAAGACAACTGCTGGTGCAAAACCAGCCAGAGTGAACAAGCTTAGTGAACAAGCACGTGCTACAGCAGGAGCTGTAGCAGGGAGCTGTAGCAGTAGTATTGGTGCGAAGAATAATTTGGCCAGAAATGCAGAGCTGAGCAACGGGATGATTCCAGAGCATCTGTCAGAATATTCTCAGTGGAGATTGTGGTCTACAAGTCAGCTTGAAGATATGGATCTTTTGGAAGGAGAATATTTGTTTGTAGAAGATTAGATTTGCAAATCAAATCTAATCTTCTACAAATTAGAAGATATGATCTTGTTGAGATCCAGAGAGGAGCTTCTAAATTTTCTCAGGGAATATTCCTAGTGGAGATTCTCGTATCAGGGAGAAGATTTGATTATGGAAGATTTGATTGTGGAAAGATTTGTTTCTGCAAACAAATCTAATATCCTAGGAATTAAGAGATAAGATCTTGTTGAGATCTTTAAGGAATTTCCAAATACTGATATTGATGGAACTGGTAGTTCCTATTTAAAGGAAGCTGGACAGAGGTTCAAGGATATGGAATCAGAGAGCAAATACTGTTACCGAGAGAGAGATTCAAGTGCATGCAAAGATTCGATAACCACCGTGAGCAGAGCGTGAGAGCAGAGCTGAGTGGTTAAGTGCAGAGACTGATTGCAGACTAGCAGTGTCTGGTCAGTGGTTGATCAGGAGGACCAATTCAGAGCAAGGCATGCTTGTTGGTTGATCAAGGGAGGCCGCGGAGGTACTGACGAGTGGACGAACTCGGTCAAGTGACTAGACGGCTCTGACTCGCTAGTGGCAGGTGGTCACTGAGCAAGGGGGAGTAGTCCAGAGTGTGCAGCGCTCGTGGAATCGTTCGATCGGCTCGGCAGAAGGCCTTGGAGCGACGCGGACAATTGTGCATCAGCTGTGTGTTACAGCAGTTGCTACAGCAACCCTGCAGAGTGAGTGTAGTTTAGAATAGGCTGAGTTTCGGGGAGACAGTAGCTATTCTAGATTAACATTTGTAGAGGGTGTGCAGACACAAGTCAGAGCCTGTTCTGATTGTGTCGAGTGATCCACACAAGGTTGAGTAGCATAGGTTGCATGGAGTTGTAACCGAGTGTACTTGGAGACCTCTGTGATTAGTGGATTGAGGACTGGAGAATAGTCCTCCCCAGATGTAGGCAGTTGGCCGAACTGGGTGAACAAACTTCTGTCTTGTTCATTGTTTGCTGAGACAATTTCCGAGTGAACAAGAGCGTGCTGCAGCAATTGCTTGTTCACAAATCTGTCTGTCAGAGACGCTGCGAATTTCAGAGATGATGTTTGATGCTATTAGGTTTTGATGTGCATGCTTTGCATGATTTCTGCAGTATTGTGATGCTAGTTACTTGATGTTATATGTGCTTTTGAGTTGAGATATTACAGGATGTGGAGTTGATAGAAAATGTCCTAGAGGGACTTGACAAGCATTCGAAGGTTCAAGGGATTAGTCGCATAGCGCGTTGAGTTTGTGGAGATTGGCATTCCGAGTTATGAGGGACGAGGCTTTCACTCCATCGTTGCAGCATTTATGCAATGGTGGGACGGGAAAACAAACCGTCCTATCTCTAGTCCTAGTAACCGGGAATGGGTGGGTAACCCCTATCCTGCCTCGCGCTGAAAGATAATGATGAGAAAGAGCGGGACGCGCTCCATATGCTGTTATTCGAAGGCGATGATTGGAACGGTTCAAAGAAGAAAAAAATGGGACAAGCAATTCACATTGGAGAGCAAAGCTCAAAAAGAAAAAAAATTCAAACAGATGTGTCAGAAAAGCAATCGCGTCGAGTGAAGTCTTCAGACCAAACAAAACAAGAAAGTTCAAAAGCTATCCTCCAAAAGAAGAAGAATGAAAAAGTTGAGTTCCTCATGACTTGGATTTCTCACGTGCCTGAAAAAGCAAATTTGGCATGTGCGCGTGACTATGACCTTGAGCTGAAGAATGGAGTCAGGAGTCTAAAGAGGACTAGCTCCCAGTCATCCATTTTTATTCCATCTAGACCTCTCAGGTAACATGTATCATTATAGTTTCCTGCTGATCTTTATTGAAGAATGAGTGTGAGTATGTATTGATGAACTGATTAGTGAGGACATCTCAAGTAAATTCAGTGTTTAGTCATTGGCATATTAGAAGTGTTGTGAGTATTGCGAGTCTTGCTTTTATTCTTGTTCGGGGCTAACAAGTTTAAGTGTGGGTGATGCACGCGTCGTTGTGCGCGTCAAATTAATTCCTTCCTCTTCCACTTAGTACAGTGGTTAAGTCGGGGTCGAATCCACAGGGAGGCAGTAGATTAGCTTTAACTAGTAACCTGCACTTACGAAAACTGGGGGTGTGAGTGATTGGGGTTACGCAATGCGCGAGTAAACAGTAGTA
Source organism: Umbilicus rupestris (assembly GCA_963678935.1). Taxonomy (NCBI): domain Eukaryota; kingdom Viridiplantae; phylum Streptophyta; class Magnoliopsida; order Saxifragales; family Crassulaceae; genus Umbilicus; species Umbilicus rupestris. The sequence continues at coordinate 9,166,470 of OY787619.1, forward strand.
AAATGCAGGAATTGCACTAGACGTGCGCAGGCAGTAGAGATTAAGTACTATGACTATGAGAAGTATCGGTGCAGACAATCCTCTATGAGTGTATTCCTTATCATCGACTCTAAATGTCTACAGTTTGGTTTGCTAATGTTAGTGTCCGATCAAGGCTTCCTAACATGTGCGCATGTTCCGATCAAAGTTCATGAGCTATTAATTTTTAAGACTAGTCTAAACAGCTGCGAATCTTGTCACAGTAGCAACTGATTATCCTAGCGCGTTACTCCTAGTCGGCACCGTCAGGCTATTCAACTAGTTTAACATATAACAACAAGCAACAAGAGTAAGATTGCGGTTCAAGGCTTCCCCTACTCATGCAACTAGCTGCCAATAATGTGCGCAGAATTAATATAAGCACACAAGCTATGCATTAAGCGCAAGTCTCAAAGGAAATACTCATAGATTCATGCCCAACCGATACTAAGCGTTTAGCTAGACATGCTAGTAGTAAACATCATAGAAACAGTAAATAATATCTAAAGTATCGAAGAAATAGCAACTAGCAGGTGCGTGCAGGTTGCAGGGTCTCGGTTGGCGCAGTCGGCTAGCGTAGGTCCTCTCAGTAAGCTCGTGTGTTTTTCTGCTTTGCTGCTCTCTCGTGTGCTGTGATGATGATGGATGCTCTCAATTGTCTCGTGAGTCTCTCTCAAACCCTAGCCTTATTCTCTTTATATACTGCTCAAGAGGCTCATCCTTGGCAACTTCCAAATCTGGTGGTGTCAAGATTTGGAAACACCACTATCTGCGCATGGCACACTGCTCCTGGTTAGCGCAATCGGTTAGCGCACCGTTGTCGACTCTGCTAACTTCTCTGTTTGCGCCGCTAGCTCCGCAGGCTGTGTGATGCGCGTCCTAAACGCTGCCTGTTAGCGCGTATCCGACTTAGGCCCTCGTTTCGCCCTGAAATACAAAAACACTGGAAACCAGTAATCTTGTACACAAAATAATGCAAACAAGCATAGGGTTAGGATCTAAATAATGTGTATAAATAGGCTCTATCAGTGGGGTAGTTTGATGGAGCATATTTATACGATTCATCGAGTTGTTTATTCTTATTGCTTAATTACATTTTGCGTATGATAGATTACTTCTTTGTAGTGTTTCGCCTTGCAGGTGTATCAAGACCGCTTTCGAGATTTATGGCATTTTTGGAGAATCGATGTGCATCTCAGTGAGTAAGGCGCCTGCAGCACACTTTACCAGCGCTTAATGTCTTCTTCCGGCGCGTGGTTAATGTCTTTATCGGGCGCGTTCCTAATGTCTTCTACTGGAGCGGAAAATATATGATGACATCAGCATTGGGCCCACAACCTAAAAATTAAATTTGGAAGTTGCATGATTTGGAAGGCTGATTTACCTAAAAATACAACCTTGCTACACCAAAGAGAACAACAATTTTGAGAGCAAGTTTTGAGGAAGATAGGCAGCAGCGACGCACGGAAATCGAGGCAGAGTTACTATTCATCGTCGGAGTTACTATTCATCACAGATTACTATTCATAGTTACTGAACTCAGCTTACTTTCATTATTGTTATTTGATGGATTCTCGTAACTAAACCTTTCGTTCAGTTTAGGGATTTTGTGTTGCAACATACGGTTTGAGATATTTATGTTTTGTTATTCAATTTAGTAAATTCCTGTTCTTCGTTTGAATTGCATGCTCTGACTATCAGGTTAGCACAGCCTAGCGGTGAAATTGAGTTGATATCTATTGCATGATATTGGATTGACTCCCCTATTAGTTAAGCCTAGCGGTTGTTAACCCTATTCGAGAACTTAGCGGTTGAGAGTAGGTAGAACACTAGAGTCGACATTGCCCTAGCGGGATAGTTAGACTAGGAACAGTAGCTTACTCGTTGATGCATGTTACAATCGATGATTACCAATTGCAGTGCATATCCCTGAACTGACTTTTCTCTGAATTTGACAACAAAACATTATTCCTACAACCTCCTTTTTATTGTGATAATTAATCGTAGAATTTTATCGTTGATTGCTCTCTCGTGGGTTTGACCTTGCTTACTGCTTGCTAAGTGTTAATAAGAGATTATAATATAAGTTTGGCGCACACAACGACGTGTCGTCATTCACCATCTTCCGAAATTTAGAGGGCTGCCAGGAGATGTGGCAACTAGACATCTGCAGGAGTTCAATGGCATTTGTTAGACATTAAGGCCATATGTCGTCCCAGAAGAAAGGTTCAAGCTTAAAGTCTTTCCATTGAGTTTAATTAACCTTGCAAAAACTTGGTTTCTGTCTTTACCTTCAGGTAGCATTCGGACTTGGGATCAGATGCAGAGGAAGTTCCTTGATTAATATTACCCCTCCCCCCCCCCCACCCCGCGAAGACTGCCTAAGTGAGAAGAGAGTTGTCCACCGTGAGACAAGGACCCAGTGAATCCTTGTATGATTACATGGAGAGATTCAACGCATTGGAGCAAAGTTGTTGTAACTTGGGTGTTCCGGGGAAGATGCTTGTAGAATATCTGTTGAACGAATTGAGACCTCGGGAGAGAATGTTATTGGATGCCACAGCTGGTGGCACGCTATTGAATTTAACACCGACTGAGGTGCGAGAGTTGATCAATGAGATCGCTAGAAGTGCTCGGCTTGGGGAAGAGACTAGTCGAAGGGATGACACCACTAGAACAAACAACATTTCGCAGGTGGATTCCAACACCAATCAAATGGTCAGCGAAATCAAGGAGCTCAAGGAAATGATGCAGAGGATGATGGTTGGGCAGGTGAGTGGAGTCAAGCCTTGTGAATTTTGTGGTGCTGCAAGCCACAAAACAGATGAGTGTCTACCCTTCACGAGGATGAGACAGTCGACACAAATGCCATGGGTGGATTCTAGAACTCCAACACTAGGTAGGCGCCCAGGCAATTTGGACTTGTTGTGAATGGTTTCAGTTGGAGAAACGAGGCAGGATTACAAAATAACCAAGGGCAGAACTAGCACCAAGGGCATAATCAGCACCAACAAGTACAGCCATACCGCCCTTCATTTCAGCATCAGGAGAGGTACAACGGTAATGCTAATGGTCAGCATCAGCAGAGGGGGAATTACAACCAACCTGGCCCGAGTAATGTGGGTTCAGGTAGATCACTGGGAGAAATGGTTAAGGAGTTAGCGACGAGTGTGCAAAATCATCAAGCAAAGACAGATGGTGCATTGGCAGCCACCGTGTCCGAGCTCAAGAATGATGAAGGAAAGCTGCCCTCACAGACAATTGCTAACCCAAAAGAAAATGTTACCGCATTGACTATGATAAGTGGCAAGAAGCTTGAAGGGGAGCAGACGACCAGAAATCTCAACATCAGTTCAACGAGCAACGTGGAAAATGAAGACAAATGAGATAATTTTGAGCCTTCCGCGTAATCTTTTGAAAAATTAGTTATGATCCCCCCTCCCCCCCCCCCCCCCCCCCCACTTCCATTTTCTATGCATGTATCGAGACCTAAGAAGAATCCAGCAATGGATCAAAATTTATTCTAGTTGTTTAGCAAGGTCGAGATCACAATCCCACTCCTTGACCCGATAAAGCAAATTCCGAAATATGCTAAGTTCCTTAAGGAATTGTGCACTAACTAGAGAGGAGGACTGAAACCTGAGCAGGTGAATCTGAGGGAAACATCTCAGCCATTCTTTAGTGCAAGGTACCATAAAAATGTAAGGATCCAGGTACAATTATAATTTCGTGCATCGTTGGTAATGTCAAAGTGGATAATTGTATGTTGGATTTAAGTGCATCGATTAATGTGTTTCCTTACTCTTTATATCGAGCATTGCGTATTGGTCCACTGACTTGACTATTCAACTAGCTGACAGATCATGTAGTAAGGCAGAGGGTATTGTTGTTGATGTGTTAGTGCATGTAGGGAAGCTTATGTTCCTTGCAGATTTTTATGTGATGAAAATGGAAGGTGATGGATCGATGGACACTTCACTAGTCCTGCTTGGGAGACCCTTCATGGTGACCGCGAAGACAAAGATCGATACATTTATGGGTGATTTCTCCATGGAGGTAGACAAGGAAGTAATTAAATTTAACATCTATAAGTCTATGCAATACCCACTTAACATTGCATGAATACATGTGTTGGACATTGATGATGCAGTATGGCATTCAATTGACAAAACTAGCGTAGAGCTGTAGCAGAAGATCAGCGCCCATTTGGAGATTGCTTTCAACGGTTCATCATGAAGAGCAAAGCTTACGGGGAGCTTCTAAATATTCAGTAGAGAATATCCTAGTAAAGATTCCGTCCCAGGGTGAAGATTTGTTTGTGGAAGATTAGATTTTCAAATCAAATCTAATCTCCTACAAATTAGGAGATATTAATGATTGGGGGAAATTCCTAAAAACTGTCATTGATGGATGTAGGGGTTCTTATTTAAAGAAGGTTGTGTAAAGCGTCAAATTATTGAAACTGAGAGAGTGAAAAAACCGAGAGCATACACAGAATACCGCGGAGGGAGATTGTGTGTGAGTCGTGCTTCGATCATCACCAAGAGCAGAGCGTGAGCGCAGAGCTGAGGTGATTAAAGCTGAGTGTGATCAAGACTTGCAGAGTCTGATCAGTGATTGATCTGGGAAGCCAATTCAGAGCAGCGATTGCTTTTTGTTGATCAAGGGAGGCAGCAAAGCAATTGTCGAGTGGAGGTACTTAGGCAATTGGCAGGAAGGCTAGTCTCGCTAGTGACAGGTGGTCACTAGGTGAGGGGGAGCATTCCAGAGTGTGCAGCGCTCGTGGAGAGGTTCGATCGGCTCAGCAGAAGGCTTGGAGCGACGCAGACAGATTCGGCACAAGCTAGTGGCACAAGGGTGTGCTATAGCAACCTACGGTAACATTGCTTTAATTGGAATAGGCTGAGTCTGTGAAAATAGTGGTGTAGCTATCTGAATTAAATCAAGTGTGTAGGTGTGTGATACACAAGTCAGAGCTTGTTCTAATTATGGTACTAGTAAAGGTTGAGTAGCATAGGCTGCGTGCGTTGTACCATGTTGTACTCGGGACCTTGAGACTAGTGGATTAAGGGCTGAAGTTTAGTCCTTCCCAGACGTAGGCAGTTGGCCGAACTGGGTGAACAAATTGTTTGTTCTTTGTTTTTGCTGCACAAGATTCATCGGTACAAGAGTGTGTTGTAGCAACTGCTTGTACACAATCTATATCTCAGCATGCTGCGAAATTTCAGACATCATTGAGGATGCGGCGCTCGAGTCAGATATACAGCGTGAGGAAGGCATCCAAGTACACAAAAGGAAATTGATTTAGTTCGCGGATTGCCTTTTCCTACTGACAAGCATGGTATCAAGTCTTTCCTAGAACATGCTGGATTTTATCGCAAGTTTGTTAAAGATTTTTTGAAAACAGCATTGCCAATGTCTCGAATATTGCAAAAAGATGTTCCTTTTGGAGAGGATATCCCACCTGATGAGGATATCCAAGTTTGTGCGCTCCTCGGGAGGCAGCCCGAGCATAGTTAGGATTTGTTATATGTTTCTTTTATTTTGAATCTTGCATGAGTAGCTTTCTCGACGATCTAATTGTACCTTAAGGTCTAGTTCAAGTGTGAGGTGGGGAAGTTAGTATGCTGTGTCAACACGCTTACCTTTATTAGCATGCATTAGTAGTAGTTAGAGCATGTTTTTTTAGTACTATATGTTGCAATGATGCTGGTTTTATGAGATTATATGCTGCGATTATATGTTACGATGAAGATGCTAATTTTATGAGATGATGTTCTATTCTATGAGATTTGATGTGTATGCTTCGCAGAACTTCTGCAATAGTGTGATGCTAGTGACTTGATGTTATATGTTCTTTTGAGTTGAGATATTACAGGATGTGGAGTTGATAGAAAATGTTCTAGATGGACTTGACACACGTTCGAAGGTTCAGGGGATTAGTCGCGTAGCACACTGAGTTTGTGGAGGTTGGCATTCCGAGTTACGAGGAATGAGACTTTCACTCCACCTTTGCAGCGTTTATGCAATGGTGGAATGAGAAAACAAACCGTCCTATCTCTAGTTCTAGTAACCGGGAGTGGATGAGTAATCCTTATCCTGCCTCGCGCTGAAAGGATAATGATAAGAAAGAGCGGGACGTGCTTCATATGCTGCTGATAGAGCCTAGTTATACATGTTATTTAGATCATAAACCCATGCTTGTTTGCAATATTTTATGGGCAAGATTACTCGTTTCCACTATTTTTGTATATCAGGTCAGAACGAGTCCTTAAGTCGGATACGCGCTAACAGGCAGCGTTCTAGGGGTGAAAGATCAGCCTGTGGAGCTAGCGGTGCAAACAAAAGAAGAAATGGCGAAGGACAGCAGAGGTGCGCCACCCGATTGCGCCAATCAATGCTGTGCGCCAGGCGCAAAGTCCCAGTGACCAGACTTGGAAGTTGCCAAAAGATGAACTTCCTGGGGCACTATTTAAACAAAGAAAGTCTAGGGTTTCAAAAGAACACAGAGAGGCGGACACCATCACTCAGTGACATTCCAGAGGCACTGCGCGGCAGAACTGGAAAAACACACGGACCTGTCAAGGAGAGTTGCGCCAGCCGACTGCGCCAGCCAAGAGAAGACCCTGCACGCACTGTTTGCTACCGTTTTCTTGGATTCAGTAGTTGTTACTTACTATTTTATGATGTTTACCACTAGCATGTCTAGCTAAACACTTAGTGTTGGTCTGGCATGAATCTATGATGTATTACCTTTGAGACTTGAGCTTAATGCATAGTTTATTTATTTGTATTAATCCTGCGCGTACTGAGACAGTTAGTTGCATGAGTAGGGGAAGCCTTGAACCGCAAACTTACTTGTGTAGCTCGCTTGTCGCATGTTAAACTAGTTGCATGCGTAGGGGAAGCCTTGAACCGCAAACTTACCGTGACAACTAGGAGTAACGAGTTAGGGTAGGCAGCTGCTACTGTGACAGGATTCGCAGCTGTTTAGTCTAGTTCTAAGGATTAATAGCACATGAACTTTGAACGGAACATGCGCACGTGTTAGGAAGCCTTTACCGGACACTAACCCAAGTAAACCACAAGCTATAGATGTTTAGAGTCGATGATAAGGAATGCATTCATAGAGGATTGTCTGCCCAATACTTCTCATAAATATAGTACTTCATCTCTACTGCTTGCGCACGTCTAGTGCAATTCCCTGAGTTACGATATTCGCTGTTATTCGCGCATCGCGCAAAACCCCCAATCACTCACGCAACCCCCGTTTTCTTAAGTGTAGGTTACTAGCTGAGACTCACTGCTTGCTCCCTGTGGAGATCGACCCTTACTTAACCGTTGTACTAGTGGGAGAGGAAGGAATTATATTTGACGCGCACAACGACGCGCGATCAGCTGCTATTCGAAGGTTACGATTGGAATGGTTCAAACAGCAAAAACGAAAAAGGACAAGCAATTCACATTGCAGAGCAAAGCTCAATTAAGATATATGTGAAAGAAAAAAGAGAAAAGCAATAGAGTTGAGTGAAGTCTTCGGACTAAACAAAACAAGAAAGTTTCAAGAGTTGTCCTACAAAAAGAAAAGAAGAAAAAAGTTGAGTTCCTCATAATTTGGATTTATCACGTGCCAGAGAAAGCAAATTCAACGTAGAAGCGCGACTGTGACCTTGAGCTGAAGAATGGAGTCTAGAGTCTAAAGAGGACTATCTCCCAGTCAAGTTAAATTCCATCTCTACCTCACAGGTAATATGTATCATTGCACTTTCTTACTGATCATTATTGAAGAATGAGTGTGAGTATATGTTGATAAACTGATTAGTTAGGACATCTCGAGTAGATTCAGTATTTAGTCTTTGGCATGACAAAAGTGATTTGAGTGTTTGCGAGTCTTGATTCTGTTCTTGTTCTGGGACAAACAAAGATAAGTGTGGGGTAGTTTGATGGAGCGTATTTCTATGATCCATCGAGTTGTTTATTATCATTGTTTAGTTGCATTTTGTGCATGATAGATTACTTCTTTGTAGTGTTTCGCATCGCAAGTGTATCAAGACCGCTTTGGAGTTTTACTGCGTATTTAGAGCATTCTAGGCATCACTCAATCATTCGAGAAAATAAGAAGCAAAGACTTGATCGCGAGAGAATCGACAGAGCCAAAATGCCAACAGAGCTCGTACCACTGGTACGGGTCGCATGGGTCGTACTGATACTGGCGATACAGACGAGCCATGAGATCTTTGGACCAGCTGAGGTCGTACCAGTCGTATGGGTCGTACTGATACAGGCGATAAGGATGAGCCATGAGATCCTTGGACCAGCTGAGGTCGTAGCAGATGTACTGGTCATAATGGTCGCGAAAGCACACATGCCCAAATATCGAGGCCCACATTCAGGGGCCCACATCCAACTAGGGTTTGCATAGATTTTAAATAGAGAATTGATAGAAGGAAATGACACACAATTTGAAGAGAATTTGGAGACAAATTTTAGAGGGCGAAGTCAGAAGCGCGAAGTCAGTGCGCGGAAACCAGCTATCGGAATAGTGATCGGTGAACAGTGCGCGAAAGTTTTCTGATTTTCTAAACTGAATTTTTTAATTATTGTTAGATGGATTGTATTAGTAGCTAAACTCTAACTCAGTTTGGAGATTTGCATTGCAACGTTTGGTTTGAGATCTATGTTTCATAATTCGATTTAGTGAACTACTGTTCTTTTTACGAATGCATGTTTTGATCATCAAGTTAGCATAGCCTAAAACTGAATTGATATCTATTACATGATACTGGATTGAACTGCCTTATTAGCGGGCCTGGCGGTAGAACCAAATTGGTATTATTAGTCAAGTAATCGTTAACCTATTCGAGAATATAGTGGTTAAAAGTAGGTAGAACCTTAGAGTCGACACTACCCTAGCATGATTGTTAGAATAGAATAGTAGTTTTAGTAGTTTATGCATGTTTGATCGATGATTACGGGTTGCATTGCATTTCCCCTGAACTTATTATTTCTGAATTTGATAAACATCATTCTTCTTGAGAAGAAAGCCTCGTCAACTATTAGTAGAACTCTAGAATTATTTGCTCTCTTTGGGTTCGACCCTATTTATCAATTGCTAGTAAGGTCACTATAAATTCAAATTTGACGCACAAAACGATGTATCGTCACAAACCTCCATTTTTCACGTCCATTACTGCCCATGCATTAGATAAAAACGGTCATCCACGAATAAAAGTAACATCACAATCATCCCTCATATTCATTACTATGAAATCATATGGTGTATAATATTGCACATTTTCTAATATACCTAGTGGATATTTTGTAGTACAATCAATGAGTTTCAATGCTATTCTATTAATTTTCACAGTACAAAAACCAAGTCTATCAAACATAGAATATGGTATAACATTTACGCTAGCACTGAGATCAGCAAGAGAGTGAGTATAGCTCATGGAGCCTATCGAGCAGGGGATAGTGAAACTATCCGGATCCTTCATCTTAGAGGGGCTACTACCACTAAATAGGTGCTACAATGTTGTGGTCCAGAGTTCTCTATCTTCCTTTTGTTCGATGGGATCTCCTTAAAGAATTTGCTATATGTAGGGGCTTTGTTTAGGAGCTCTATGAATGGTAAATTTCTTAAGGATATCTATAAACTTCACGAACTCTTTGTCTAGTCGGGATTTCAATAACCTCTAAGGTTATTGGATGGACGTACTATTTCTCTAGGCTATGTGTATTCTCCTTAACTCTACCTTCTTCGGCACTAATGAGTCTACTCACCTTAGCATTTGACGAATTTCTGGCTGGCTGGTCATAAGGTGAGTCATCTTCTACTAGATGGCTACTACTAAAGAAAATGGCATTACAATGCTCGGCCCGGTGTGGTTCAGGCTTAGAGGGTAGCTTACCGGGTTCTCTAATGGATAGGCTAGCTTGTTGAGCAATCTGTTTTTCTAACATTCTTTTTTGATGAGCTAGTCTATTCTAGATTTCAGGCTGGCAAAAGCTTTCTCCGGACTTTACATGAAATTGGCAAGCATGGCATTGTTTATGGTTCTAGCGGAGCAGACGTGCAGTGCTAGGTTGAGTTGTTGGTACTGGCTCCTAGGTTGGTAAGGTTGGCTGTTGTTTGATTGTTTCTTAGGTTGAAAACAAGGTGGTACTAGGTTTAGAGTCTCATTGAAGAAGTTCAGATGATTCCTATTGTTGGGCTAGGCTGATTTCTCCCCCCACATAGTTGGCTTCCTCCTGTGCATTACCGCCTCCATTAGGCGCGGTTAGCGGACAATTATCTACAAAATGAGAAGGAGCGTCACAAATCTGACAGTAAACTGACCCTTTATGTACAGGTGCATTAGAATCGGCTCTTGAACCTGTATCAAGGGTGTCCAACTTAGCAACTTAGTTTTCCATCTTGCTAGACAACACAACAATAAGATCATTAGATTCAGCCAAATGTAAACTATACCTGCCATTTTTCTTCCTCGGGTTACCTCTTTCGCTTGCCCACAAGTCTTCTCAATCACACCGTAGGCATCGTCCAGGTCCAAGTCCATCATAGCTCCACCAGCGGCTGGTCTAGAGCTGTCCTTGTGGCTTGGTCTAATCCAAGGGAGAAAGTGTGGATCACCAGCCACTTTTGGAGTCGATGGGAAACGAACAGAAACCATTGTAAATAAGTAAATATTAAGTCGATAAATCGACCATTCGCTCACAATATGTCACATGTCATTATACATTTTTTAAAATAACAAATTGGTCAAAAGAATAAATTTAACTTTTTATCTATAAAATTCTCTCTTTAGTTCTTCGTTTATCTTTGTCTCTCCAATCATTCACATTTCTTTTTCTCTCTCATTATTTTCATTCGGCCCATGTCATTCGCCCCTACTATGCATAAACTTATCGCTCTAATTCTCTCTATAATGCACACTTAAATATACAAGAACCAAAGCTCATAGATGTAGCGATGCACTTTAAATTTTTGAGCATTTGGATATGCATATAGAAATGTACTTTAAATTTTAGAGCTTTTGACAATACATGTAGCAATGCTTTTTATGTTTGTAGAGCATTTGAGTGTTAGTGCACTTTAATATGAGTTTTTAATGAATAATATTTATGCACTTTATTTACAAATCATTGCCCTTTCTTTAAAATCCAATTTTCATGGATCAAAACTTATAATATCCAATGCACTTTAAACAAAATAAATCAAAACCCATAAAATTCAATGCATTTTAAACAAAATAAATCAAAATTTATCAAAATAAATTTCTTTAATATCAAAATAATAAAAGTACAAAAATACAAAACAAAATCAAGAAGTCTAACATATCCTTTCACCCACTACCAGATAAACAATTATATTAGAACCAAACTGATGTAACACGGTCCCAATTTTAGTTTGAAAACAAAAATGATGAAAAAGACGAACAAAACAACTTTCTAATTTTAAACCAATTATATATTAAATATAGATCGTCCATATACATTTTGACAGTGATGCTGACGGCAGCTTAGTAGCTTAAAAAATTAAATAAAAATCCTTATTTATGAGGATATTTTTGAGGTACCAGTTGTAGTAAGTTGCCTGATGCTTATGGATTTTTTTTTTTTTTTGAAATTGTCATATTTTGAATACCGATTTTAGGAAACGCTACTCATGAATTATTTTAAATTAATTTCATTATTCTATCAGCGTTAATTAACTTTTCGTAGCGTACAGCTAAACGTCTCTAAACTTGGTTTAAACTAAAAGCCGCTCATATTAAAGGCCGCTTTTGTTTAAAAGCGTTTTTGACAAGAGTAGCTTTCAGCTGAATGCCACACAACAGCTAGTATAGGTACTAATTGCATAAAAAAAATTGGAAAACCGACGACTTTCTAAAAATTGGTATGTTCTAAACAAAGCCTCGAAATGTGCACTTCCTAAAATTGATCTTCAAAAAAATATGGCACATTTTTTCTCTGATAAAAGACTGTTGAACTATCCTGAAAACTTTGGCCTCATACTGTTGGGTGAAGGTAACATTTGATACGTGAAGTTTCATGCACATAAATTGTCTGACAAACATTGCCATTTCACATTGTCTATCATGTATTTATTCTGATGATACAAACAAGAATAATCCAATTATTGTACAATGGAAGGCTGGAACAGAGACAAAATCAACTGTAAAGTAAAAGACGGGTGCTCTGACCGTCTTCTGTGAAAATGAATCCCCATGAACATGCCAGTATAGAGAAATTAAACAAAACTCTGAGAGAAATAAATTAAGAAATCCAGTTCACGGGTTTTCCTGACCTTCCATGACTATTTTACTTCAGTATAAGCTGCAATGCACTGGTGGAACTACGCCATAACTACCGAGTGCTATATCTTTTCATCTACCTCGTCTGATACTAACGGTCCGCTATGCTTTTGTTGTCTAGTCATTGGAAGTGAATGGCTTCTCCGCTCTTTTCCTCCTGGCTTTGACGAGGCATTGCCATACCATATCATACCGAGGATGGCTATGAACATGCCAAAGACGACTTGGAGGCTGAGACCCTCTTTCCCAAAGAAGAAGAATCCCATAATCAATACAAATATTGTTTTCATATGGCCAAGAACTTGGAAAGACACGGCTGTAAATCTGCCAATGCAGATGAACTGGCTGAGGTTGGTCCCAATTGCAATGGTACATGACAGGGCTATAAACAACTGCAGAAGCCAGAACATAAAACAAGGATGTAAGTGGCATGGAAAAGAACAAGAATTCAAGACACATACGACATTGTAAATGTCAAATAGCACAAGCCCAGAAGCACAACTTCAAGTGACATGAACACCACAGCCAGCTATCAAACCACAAATTACCATCGGTCTAATGCTAACCATTTCTTGATTCAGGTTAAATATTAACACACCTTTGGAACAAAGAGGACAGTGAAAATTGGAAGCAAAAAAACTCTATGGTTTCAATCTCGGGTTGCTGACATAAAAATTGTGTTAAATATTGCATCAGAGTAAATATTAACATAAATTCCAATCTCTTCATCGTCATGCTGGCTCACACATGTTCCCTTGACAAACATCTGTAGTGCTGCACATATGCACATAATTATAAATAAAAAACTACTGTCGTGACGGCAAAAAAAGTTAGAATCATGTTATAACACTTACCACGGATGTCATGCTGTAACCATATGCATCAACTCTTTTGTTTGTTAAAAGATAATCCACAAATGGGCCAAGTAAAAGAAGTGAGGCAGCTTGAACAGGCGCAGTATGTCCTAATAAGTTGAATGAGCCAAGTGAATACTTTCGTTGAAGGAAATGAACATACTGCACGGACAATAAGAAGATCGTTAGAGATAAAAATCATTTGACACATTTACTAAACATGTGATATGGAACCTGAGACATAAAGATTGAACAAAATGAATACTAAGAGCTTAAACGTAGCATTGAAACTAACTTTATTCTGGAACTGATCTGTGAGATTTTACCTATTCGTATAAAAGCAAACCATTGCAGCATTTACCGTAAAGAATGTTGATAACGAAAACTCACATATTGCTGCAGTGCAGTACTCCAAACAGCAACAACTGCTGCAAGGAAACCTTTGGTATTTACACTCACATCAGTCACAGTACAAACAGCAACGCCAAGTAGAACAACCATTATGCTAAGTTTTGTGTCTCTAGAGTATCGGATCTTGTCAAAAACGACTTCAAAAAGACATGATACTGGAATCATGCTCAACTTTGCTATCTGAAAAATCAATTGGTAGTTGATTATAAGGATAGCATAAAAATTGTAAGTCAACATAAAATATAAAAAAATGATGTTTAACCTGATAAAATCCCACTGAGTTCCACATCAAGCTAACATTCATGCCAACAATTGAGAAATTAGCAAAAAGGACAAACTTCAGAAGCTCTGGTAAGGGTAGCTGTGAAGGTTGTATATATCCCAACCATCGAAGAACTACAGTCATCAAAGTGGTGGTGGCGAAATGCAATCCAGTCAATGTTGTCGCTGCACGAATAGAACCAATAAATCTCAATCTAATTAGGATTATGATATTTTGTACAGAAGTAGTGACAGATGAGTCTAGACACAGGTTGAACTTTGGTTGATAACTACTCGCAAATGTCAACCTGTTAACATCTAGCAATAATTCAGATGAGTGCCGAAAGAGTGATATAAACTCAGGTCTACATCATCTCCACTTTTCTAGATTGTATGAGTAATTCAACATTGCCATTAAGCCCAAAAATAACTTGAAGAATCCACACGTCTTCAAAAAACAGTTCTGCCATCCTGATGGTCATGGATATGATAAGGTAACATCGAATGTCTCCTTTCGCTATGCATATACACTCCTAGCTGTACTAGCATACTTAGAATGAAGGATCAAGCGCAATTTAAATGAGAAAGCACTGGGGTACATCTTGTTAAGAAAATGTCATTATAGAGAGCCCTCGTGCAACTTCATTGCCGCATCGCATTACTTTAGCCTTAGATTTCAGACCTCACCCTCAAAGCATAAAAGAGCTTACCCACAGAGGCATACTCGAAACTTAATCAGCTAAAGTACGGAGCTAAAAGAAATAACCAACAAAAAGGGGATAGGTTTGCATTCTAAGCATTAAAGAAAAATGAAAAATTGTCAGCTGAGGGAAAGGTAGGAAATTACCAAAACTGAATCCATATGTAGCCATCAAAGCTTTATTGACAATGATAATCCCGACAGACGTGAAGACATTGAACATCCAAGCAGCTACATCTAGAGATGCCTTCTTCTCAGCCTTGGTGGAGGGAGCCATAATAACCTGCTAATTTATGAGATTGCAAGGGATACCTAATACCCCTCCTCAATGCTGAGACAAGAGTGCAATCTTTGCATAAAATAAATGGAGGCCTTTAGCCACACCTACTATTCTGTCAGAAAAAACAAAACAAGAAGAAGAGAAGCAAGTCAAACTAAATTCCGTTTTGTCAAGGATATAGTAGAAACCAGATATCCAATGACCATTATCATTATCATCATCATCATCATCATAAAAAATGGAAACCTTGAGGGTAGAAGTAGAAAGACATCAATTAGTCCCTAATTGCGAGTTTTGATCCATTAATGTAAGAGCGAGCGAATCCATAAGTTTCAGATCGATGGACGAATCCCCAATCTAGCGACAACCAGTACGAAATTCGAGATAGGCAGATAACAGATCTAAACGAACAGCATGTAGAGAAAGAGTAATTAATCTAGGAGAAAAGAGGGAAAGTAATCACCTGGGAGAGAAACAATTGAGAGAGCGTCGGGATCGGGAGATGCTGAAAAATAGCGTCGTGGGAAGAAGAAGAAACAAGGCGTTGCGTTGCGTTGGACGAGACAGAAGATGGAATCAACGTGCGCGCATGTGATTCAGATTTCTTCCACCCCCGGCCTATGTCTTATAATTAACCTTTTGCACTTAAAAGTTTAAATATTTAAATTAAGTTAATAAAATTAAATTAAATTTTTAAAATATTATTCATCACCATATCACAACACATTCACACCAAACAGGGGTGGAGCCAGAATTCTAAAACTTGTGGGGCTAAATTTTTTTTTTTTTTGCGAACAAAAAGGGAGGCTCATACCAAATATTTCATTGCTCCAAAATAAAAAAATATATTATAAGGAGGTAAAAACCAGAATCATATAAAATTATACAAAATACATAACTAGTTAAATTTTTACCCTACGAGGTTCGCTCATCTCAAACTCAGTAATTACATCATCATTATTAATACAATCTGCAAAACTCCTTTCAACATAAAGGCTCATAAGATCATCAAAAAACTCATCATTCATCTTATTTCTAAGTTTATCTTGATAATGTTCAAAAAATGCTATTTTTATTGATGTTGTAGATACTGAAAGATTTAAAACAAGGCAGATCATTCTCTATATCATCGGATAAAATATCGACTTTACCGATTCGACCAACCAGTGGTACGAGGTCTTTGAACAGATTTTTCGGAAATATTTTAAATTTTTACCATATTTTCACTCTCAATATCACGAGGATCACTTTTATTACCACTTGGGGGCATCACTTTTCTACCATGATAATAAATTCTTTAACCGTTTCGGATTCCTATTTTTTGTTATTGTATTAATACATTTGAAATATTATCAGTAGCTGCAAAAATAAACATGTAGTCAATACGTTTCGGATCCACACAAGAGGAAGCCAGATACAATCAACAATTCAGTGGAAACTTAAGAGCAAAAGGTGCCTCTCGATGAGTTACAAGATACCATCAGCAAGACGCCAACAAAATAATTTATAATCACTACTAGAATTTTAGAACTCTAGAAGCAATAGCACATAACAAAAATGAGTGCATAAGTAGCAAAATAGACTACCAATTAGAATAAGTATTGGGTTGTGAAAGATTGAATCACTTGCATTTATACACAATGGGACAGGAGGAATTTTGGCGTTTGCTTTATAATTATTTTTTTGGTACCCTAAATGCTGCCCGGGTTGTAGTCCGGGCAGCCAACTAGCTGGCTCCGCCCCTGACACCAACACAATATTATCTTAATATCACAATCACAATATCATCACCACCACCACAAAAATATTACCACCACCACAACACGACAATAACTCATCACCATAAAAACACCGCATCACCAACACAACACAACACAACAACAACCCACCACCACCACCCACTACCTTAACATCACTACCACCCACTAAACATCAACACACAATCAAATTATAACCACCACCCCCGTAACAACACATCCACCACCACCACAACAATCCACCATCACAAAAACACCACCACAATCCAACAACAACCCACCACCCTCATAACAACACACCATCATAACCCACCACCACCACAACATCACCACTCCACTTAAGGTAGTGGGGTGGTGGTGGTGGTAGTGATAGTGGAGTGGTGATATTGTGGTGTTGGTGGGTTGTGGTGGTGTGTTGTTGTGGGGGTGGTGGGTAGTTGTTGGATTTGTGGTGATGTTGTTTTTGTGAAGGTGGGTTGTTGTGGTGGTAGTGGATGTGTTGTTATGGGGGTGTGGTTATAATGTGATTGTGTATTGATTGTGATGTTTAGTGGGTGGTAGTGGAGTGGTGGTGTTGTGGTGGTGGTGGTGGTGGTGGAGTGGTGGTAGTGGAGTGGGGGTGGCGTGGTGTTTTTGTGGTTGTGGGTTGTTGTCGTGTTGTGGTGGTGGTAGTATTTTTGTGGTGGTGGGTTGTTGTGGTGGTGGTGTGAATGTGTTGTGATGGTAGTGTGTAGTGATGAATAGTAATTTAAGTACATAAATTGTAAACTAAAGGTAAGTTAAGTAGTTAAATAAATAACTTAATATCAAAATAACAGACTCCGTTAAACTCATAATTCTTCTTAGTGGATGAAGTTTGTCTCGTCAAGTATTAGAAAAGGAAAACCCTAAATCTCAAAATGCACTAAATGGAGGATGAATGCCCAAACATCATTGAAATGTTACGACAATCCTCAAAAACTTATGCACTAAGTTTCCATTCAAGGTGAAACTTATTAAGCAATCATAGCTCAAACAAGATAAATGATTCTAATGTCTCCATACCGATAATAGCTAATTTCTACACTTTGAGAATTAAACATTCAAGATGAAATATTTAAAACATCATTTACACAAACATGTCGGTCGTTTACTCTTGACACAAAATTCTTTTCAAACTCTTGAATCTGGGTCTTCTTCAATACGAAAAGAGGAGCTTATATGTGACATTTTAACAAAAGAGTAAAAGCTCGACAAAGATTTGTGCAAGCAAAAGGATGAGTTCTTAATTCTTTTTACATGAGTTTCGATTCATTAAGAAGTCACTCACAACCAAAGATAATGAGATTATATATAAGAATTTAAGGTGTGAATCATAGAAATATGACTTTTGGCCTATACATCAATTGGAAAAATTATTCCTCCTTTCATTTTTCCATGTCTTCTTATTTACTTTTTAGAGAAGCCCAATTTTGTGTCATTCTAAACTTTTTCTATTTTTTATGTCTCTTTTCTAGGAGACTTTAAGCTTGAAAAGCTTGACAACAAGTAGAATATGGTGGGAAAATATGTGTTAATTGCGAAGAAAGTAATGGTGAGATCCCATTTTGTGAGCCAAAATTGTGAATGGAGCACATCTCGGATTGAGATGAATTAATCATGATTAAATACCTTGAGATGGGAGGTATAAAATCGTTTATTTATCAACTCATTCTACCTCCTTAGGAAGATGTTAACTAGGGATGCTCTTTCTACTCGCGGATGCGCAAAGGGTGTGAATCACAAGCCAATTTTGATTCGAGACGGGATTCAATGGGTATACCCAGGACTTACGGGGCACAAATGGTGGACCGATTTGGTCGCATGTGGATAGACCCCATTTTTTTGCACTTTTTTCTAATCAAACTTTACGTTGACAATAACTTGGAAGCATCGCTTGGCTTATGAAAGAGCCGACATCTGGGGCGTTACCACTCAAAGCCTATAAAAAAAGAAGCTATGTTGAGAAAGGCTTGAGAAATTTTCTTAGTTGAATCGAGGCTAGGAGAAGGCTTAAGAAAATCGCTAGGTCAAATTTTTAGAGGCAGCAAAAGAAATGGTTGTTCTACTTGATGACCTTAAGGTTGATCCAGTTTTTAAATGATAATCCTCCTACTCCTTCGGAGGAAGAGATCGATCCTCAAGTCCGCATGGCATTCAATGCATGGGGCAATTCAGATTATATGTAACACATCTATGTAATGAACTACCTTACAGACTACTGTACAACGTGTATAGTGTCAAACGCTCCTCTAAGAGCTTTGAGAGTCTTTGGACCATAAGTAAAGATGCGAGCTTCAAGAAATACATTGTGAGCCGCTTCCTTGAGTTCAATAGGGTGGCAAATACTATAGTTAGTCAAGTGAAAGAACTACAATTTATCATCTATGAGATTCATGTTGATGGAATGGTGATCAGCAAATCATTTCATGTTGCCTCGGTCATCGAAAGCTGCCTCCGGGATAAAAGGACTTCAAGAACTACCTTAAGCATAAGCTTAAGAAGATGAGTCTTGAAGACTTGGTGGTCCTTCTTCGGATCGAGGAAGATAACCGAGGCTCTAAAAAATGGTATAAGACTCAGACAGAGAAAACTAACGTGGTGGAGCACGGTGAAAGCTCGAAGCTAAAGGCAACCTCCAAGAAGACTTGGCCCAAGGGGAAAAACTTCAAGAAGAAGCAACAACCCAAGTTCTTGGGTAAGTGCTTCAACTGTGACAAGGAGGATCACAACGGCTGACAGCAAAAAGACCCAAAAAAAGAAGAGGAAAGTCAATGCAGCCGAGATGGATGCAGACTTCCTAGTGGCGGTAGTCTTTGTGCTCAACCTAGTGGATTCAAATCTCAAGGAATGGTGGCTAGACATTGGAATAACCCGCCATATCTCCTCATACCAAAAGGCATTCTCCAAGCTAGAGCTAACTAAAGCTAGAGAAAAGCTATACACGGGCAACTCTGCTACCTCTGAAATCAAGGGAAAATGGATTGTGGTTCTGAAGCTGATCTCAAGGAAGGAGTTAAAGCTGACAAAGGTTCAGTACGTGTCCGACATACGAAAGAACTTGATTTCTGGGAAATTACTAGATAACCAATGGATTCAAGATGGTATTCGAGTCCATAAAAATATTCTTACTAAGAATGGAATGTATTGGGTAGAGATATGTAAAGAATGGTATGTGGAAGATGAATGTAATGGCAATCATACCCAAGAATATTACCGATATTGAAATTTGCAGCGCCTCTGATAACAGATTTGTGAACAAGCAGTTGCTACAGCACACTCTTGTTCACCCGAAAACTGTTTCAGCAGGAAAGAACAAGGACAAAGGTTTGTTCACCCAGTTCAGTCAAATTGCCTACGTCTGGGGAGGACTCTTCTCAGTCCTCAATCCACTAATCTCAAGGTTTCCAAGTACACACGGTTACAACCCACGCAACCAATGCTACTCAACGACAAGTGGATCCACGTACACAATCAGAACAGGCTCTGACTTGTGTCTGCACACCCTCTACTGATATCTATCTAGAATAGCTACTGTCTCATCGAAACTCAGCCTATTCTAAACAATACTCAGATTCTGCAGGGTTGCTATAGCATCTGCTGTAGCACACAACTGATGCACAAACTGTCCGCGTCGCTCTAAAGCCTTCTGCTGAGCCGTACGAACGATTCCACGAGCGGTGCACACTCTGGAATACTCCCCCTCACTCAGTGACCTCCTGTCACTAGCAAGAGCTGGCCTTCAATCGATTGCCCGAGTCCCTCCACTCGACAATCCCTTCGCGGCCTTCCTTGATCCACCAACAAGCACTGCTGCTCTGAATTGGTCTCCCGATCAAGCTGTGATCAGACTCTGCAAGTCCTGATCACTTACTGTCTCAATCACCTCAGTTCTGCTCTCACACTCTGCTCTCGGTGATGGTCAAAGATTCGCTCGCATAGATTCACTCTCTGTTGAACTTCTGTGTAACTCTCGTGTTTTCTCTCTTAGCTTCGATCAACCTTCATTGCTCTGAAGAGTCTCCATTAAGTAGGCGCGCCCACTGCCATCATTATCAGGATTTAGCAATTCCCTTAGCAATATCAATATCTCCTAATTTTTAGGAGATTAGACTTGATTTGAGATTCAAATCTCCCACAATCAAATCTCCTTCTCCAGCTAGGAATCTCCACTGGAATATTCTCTTCAGCAACTTAGAAACTCTTCTGATACTCTTAGATGGACTGCCAAACCTTCTTTCCAAACCCCAGATTGCTGCTGCACGGACAGACGCTACAGCTCTTCTGAACAAGCTCCTGCTAAAGCTGCTCCTTGTCCACTGACCTTGTTCACGAAAGTTGGACTCCTGCTATAGCAGCATCTTGTTCAGCTGCTTATTCACTTGTGCTGATTTTGTCAAACACTGTCATACCGCATCATCAGATATCTTCAGATTATTTGCTTGAGTCCTCTAATTTATGGCATAATAGATTAGGTCACGTAAATTATGACACAATAAAGAATCTGATGAATTTGGAGTGTATACTCAAATCTCAAATAGATTCGAAACACAAGTGCGAATCTTATGTTGAAGTGAAATTAACGAGAACCTCTTTTCAAAGTGTTGAAAGAAAATAAACCCTTTGAATTAATCCATAGTGATCTATGTGATTTGAAATTCATGCCCACCAAAAGTGTTAGCAAGTATTTTGTGACATTCATAGATGATAGTACAAAATACTATTATGTATTTGCTTAAAAAAAAAGATGAGGCAATCAAAAAGTTTTTAGTGTAGAAACTAGAAGTTGAGAATCAACTCAACAGAAAGATAAAGAGGTTGAGAAGAGACCATGGAGGTGAATTAATAGAACTGTTTAGAGCATTTTGTGCATACCATGAAATTATTCACGAAGTCATTTCACTGTACTCGCCTCAATAGAATGGTGTTGCCAAACAAAAGAATCGCATTCTAAAAGAGATGATGAATGTGATGTTGTTAAGCTCTGGGTTACACCAAGGAATGTGGGGGAAGCCATCTTACTAGCGAATTACCTTTTAAATAAGGCACCTTGTAAGGAGAAGTGTTCTTATGAGCTATTTAAAGGAACGAAGCTTTCCTATAAATACTTTTGAGTGCGGGGGTGTTTAGCAAAATTAATAACCCCCGATCATAAGAGAATGGGATAGGACCCAAAACCATTGATTATGTATTCATAGATTATGCGCAGAACATCAATGCGTATAGATTCCTTGTGTATGAATCTTGTTCATCTCATCAGATGCTTGAGGATGTTGAGCAGTTAACTCAACAACTTGAGGAAAAATTGAAAAAGAACATAGAACCGAAAGAGCTTAGACAAAGCAAGCCAACTAGGATTGAGAAATCATATGATCCTGATTTCCTAACCTATATGCTTCAACTGAACCTCGGACATATAAACAAGCTATCGGTTCAATATAAGGTCCTTTATGAAAAGAGACATACAAAGTGAGATAAGCATTATGCAAAACAAATACTTAGGAGGTTGTTGACCGTCCTCCTAAAAATAAACCAATTTGGATCCAAAAGAATCTTCACAAAGAGCATAAAGGTGGACAAGTACAAGGCAAAACTTGTCCTCAAAGAGTATAGACAAAAGGAATGTCTAGACTACTTTGACATGTATTCTCCAATGACGAGAATAACATCCCTTAGGATGATAAGTCATTACCGCCTTGCGCAATTTGGAAACTCATCAAACTATCTGAAGTCATCCTCTCACCACGAACCTAATAGTCGGCCATAACTCACCTCAATGGCTAAAATAATGAATTATTGTCAAATATTATATGCCATTTGTGGCGCATAAATCTTGTTCAGACCATCACAGACGATCATAACACACCTCATCAGTCAAAATTGAATCATCGTCCATTCAACTTGAGGGATCTGATTTGTATGTAAAGCTTGGTTTGAAGCGAGGAGAGTCTATGATAGCTAACTCAATTTATTGTGATGAACACATATGGAAACAATTGGTGAGCATTATATAAGTTCATCGATGAACACATGAATTTCTCCCGATGATGTCTTGCTTGTAAGCTGCAAGAATATAAATTTTAATGAACATGATTGAGTATTGTATATAAGAGAAAAATCAATGAACAACACAAATATTCATAGGATTTTTATTAATGGTCATCGCTGATTAAACAACGCTACTACGTACATTAGTACAACTCTCTCCAATTCATACACATAAGAACCACTTACATCAAAACCTAAAAACACCAAACTGCAAAGAAGAAGGTGAAACAAAAACTTATAAGTAGTACGCAGCAGGATATGAAGTTGTGCGAGTCGGACACGGGGACACAAAGCTGCAACGATGAACACATAAAGCAACCACACTCCAAATTAACGAGAAACAATTACGAATACTCATTCCTTAGAAATTTGAACAACACGAGATGCTCGCGTTGAAAATTTAAATTAAATTTTGTATGGATAGGCATCCTTGATAAAACTACTACAAGTTGGTTTGGCGAGTTGCTACAGAAAACTGTGAAGCAAGTGGCTGGAGCAAACTGAAGACAGTCAGCTGAAGACTTCCGGCGGATGATCGAATATATCTAATTGGAGCATGTTTGCTAATTATTTTTAGGAAACAGCCACTGCATCAGAATTGCTAACAACCTACAAAGATCGTGGAGAAGATATTGTTCCTAAATTGCTTTTAGGAAAGAGGTTGTTACAACTAAATCTCAACAACTTGCTAATATCTTGGAATAGAATAGAATTGCAAAAAGGTTTTAGAAAGTGTTCTAAATCGATCAAATCCTAACGAGGCTAGGATTTCTATAATCTCTGTAGGCTGCCATCATATATTGGCAGCGTTACACACAAAGGAACACACACACAAGCATATACAAACACGAAGCAAGAGCGATAAGCAAAGAGCTAGAGTGGTGTCACTGCTGAGAAAGATCATGACTGCCAGAGTCTGATCGAAGCTTGATCATCGAAGGTCAACTAGAGCGGAGTCTCGTTGAAGATCAAGTACAAGCCTTTGAAGAATCGTCACGGGTGAGCTAGTCATGAACGAGCTAAGAGCAAAGCAAAGTTTCAGATAGCTGATAGGAGGTCACTGATCAAGGGGGAGCATCACCGGAGTTGAGAGAACTTGCGGAGGTCTGACTAAGCAGCTAGAAGAGTTTGGAGAGTCGGAGACCTGTGTTACGGGAGAGCAGCTTGATTGAGTAAGGCCCTGTTCTTTAGAACTTAAATTTTCAGCACTTAAGTTAAGTTAAGTTCAATTAAGTTAAGTTAAATTCAGTTAAGTTAAGTGAAGTAATGAAAATGAACATGTTTTTAAAAAGTAAACCCAACGCCACCATCCCAACACACTCCACCCCAACCACACCACCATCACCACAACCCCAACCCACCACCACCCTAACCACACCACCACCGCCACCACCACCCCCCAACAACACCACACCACCTTCCCAACCCACCACCACCACCATCGCCCAAACCACAGCAACACCCCCACCCTAACCACACCACCACCACCACCCCAACCACACCACCACTGCCGCCGCCGCTACCACCATCGCCCCAACCCACAACCACCACCCTAACCACATCACCACCACCACCCCAACCACCGTATACTTGTTTAATTCTCAGATACTTAAGGTTAAAAGTATGTTTGTAAAAGTACTTAAGTTAAGTTAAGTTAAGGTAAATTCAGTTAAGAGTTAAGTTAAGTATAAGTTCAGCTCTAAAGAACAGACCCTAAGTTGTTGTAGTAACCTGTTATACACCGAGTAGTGTAGTAGACAGCGTAGGCTGGTCTATGTGATCAGATGAAAGCTAGTCTGTGTGATCAGACTGAGCGAAGGTTCTAGCTAGTAGAGGTTATTCTAGCATAGGCTGAGAACTGGTACCGTTGATCACATAGTCTATGTGATCAGACTGGTACAGTGGAATCTTGGGGACTGGAGAAAAGCCCTTCCCCCCGCCCCCCAGAAGTAGGCACAGGCCGAACTGGGTGGTCAATTGCGTGTGCAACATACACTTTTGTCTTAGCTACGTTATTCTGCAAGTGTCGCAAGAGATTGTTATAGTAACCTGATGAGTACAGACGCTAGCAACACATCAATTTCAACTTTCTTTTCAAATTTTTCTTTCTCATACTATTTTGAATTGCCCTAATTTCGAACCAAAATACATCCAACTAGAATTGGAAGTTCAAAATAGATAAACCAACTTATGGCGTGTGATTCATGACCGCCTGATTCTTGGTTGTATATTTAATCAACCTCTTGAATTCAGAATGAAACGTAAGGCAGGATGTTCCTCGGCTATGATTGAAGGAGAAGATTTTGATAGTCAAATGAGCGGCATGCCCTTATATTGTCAATATTAAATAAATTTGAATATTATTTAGGTAATTATCTCATCCAATGATTCATAAGATCTCAGGGCTATAAATGATTCTTAGTTCTTATAAGGCGTGGTTCTTATTTGAACCATTCCATATATATATATATATAATTAATTTTAATCATCCAGATGGCACACTGGTAATTTTCACAGACAATTAAGTTTTAAATGTCGATCAAACTCTCATGTTGAGGCTGATAATGATAGGAGCTCGAAATGTACTCTTTGCGCCGATGGAGTATTCGCGGATCATCTCATATCGATTGTTATGTTGTTCTTCTCATCAGCTCCAAATGTTCTTCCATCTTAAAGCTTGCTCATCTTCTCATCACAACCCATATCAGCTCTTCCTTCGCCGCCAAACTATTCATCGATCATATCTTTGTTGCGGTCAATCATTGGAGCTCAAATCCATTGTTCTTAATCTGATTTTCTGCTTTCATCTTCTTAAATCTTTTAGTTTCATCTTCATATATTCTGCTAATTCAGTTTACCCATGGACTACATTAAAAAGCTTGTTGCTCTCGATTTTGTGTACGAGTGTGTTTACAGTGTTTTATTGGTTGTCGATTATTTTCATCTTTCTTTTTAGATTTGAATTGAATGACGAACTTCCCATTTTTTTGCCTGTGACTCTTCTTCACCCAAAGCCATTTAGATTGCATCTTTTATAATATATTAAAGTACATCACTTTGCTAACTATAATTCGTCGGTTTGCTAGCCATGCTCATCATTTTGATAACTTTGGTTCATATGTTTGATTTTATATATTCGATGAGTTTTTATTTATGAAAATTATATATTATTTCCTACTTTGAAATTGATTTGACCAAAAGAAAGTTAGTGTTTCTAATCATTGCTCTAATTTAATATCAAGAAAATCAAATATCAAATATGATTGTATACTCAATTAAATGCATCAGTCAAATCTACATATTATTTGAAGAAATTATATTTCTAATTGGAGTTAGTTGGTCACAATTTTTGGAATACAACCTAATTCTTTCTCAATTTGAACTAGTTTAAATAATCTTCAAAATAATTATTGTATCAAATCCGAAAAATTGATTGCAGTCAATAAATTTTAGGGAAGGATTCGATTCTAACCAATAAGGAATTATTTTGATTTAGAAAAACTATGTACCCTATCAGTTCAATTACATATAGTACAAAACTATGTACCCTATCAGTTCAATTACATATGGTACAAATTGAAGAACATAAGTAATATTCATCATATTACGAGCAATTAAATGGGTTGAGATGCTTTGATTATGAACATGTCGTTTTTATTTACTTCAAACAAACTGATGAATCCAGCAAACAAACTAATGATCCTAAACAAAGTTTCACCAACCAAACTCTGATTTCCCGAGTCACAAGTAAACAATTATACTCGTTATCATTCAATTAAGCTTTTAATTTTGAAAAAAAAAAAATTCTTCAACATGTGTATCGTCCACCTTGACCCAATCTTCAAATTCTACTCACCATCTTAACCCACCAATTCTTTCTATCTACACCAATCAACCACCGTAAGCATTCTGCCATCACTGGTTCATGTCGTCTCATCCTTGAGTGATTTGCACTTGTCGTCTGACAACATGTCAAATATATTACCACAAGACACTACTTACCAAATTTACTTATGGAGATTATCCAGTAACAATGAAAAACAACTCTGATGATGAGCAGGCTACGAAAACCGAGAGAGAATCTAATATTATCGCCTTCCATTCCGAGAAAGGTCTCTCATAAGTTTATTACCTTGTTCATAAGGACGTGGTTTAAACTTAATTACAATCAGATTAGCTAGCCATTGATTAAATGAGAGCGACAATGGTAATTGGTTCTTAGTTTGTATTTTAAAAGGAATGTTACCTGATCATGCCCATTCTTCCTTTACCTATATATAGGCTTGTTGGCCACTATTCAATGTTAGGTATGATATCCATCATAACATTGGCGATTGTGTTTATGCTTAATCAGTTTGCCTCTTCAACCATGTGATGCTTAAAATGCATGCCTTTTGTCTTATTTACATTCATTAATGTTACCGGTTAATTTTGGAAAATAAATCCCCCTTCTCGTTCCAAATAAATGTCATTTGCTCTTATTTTCAAAATCTTAGCTTTAAATAGTGGGTTGTGCCTTCTAGTAAATTCCCTCGACTTGAAGGTATATTTTTAAAAGGAGTTCTATCAGCAAACATAATTCTGCCACACTACAAAACAAGTTGCAGTTCCAAACCAGGTTTTGTCACGTGGCTGAGGGCGTGGAGCAAGTCAACGATTGACAAGACACAAATTATGATTCGAAATTTGTATCTAGTGGGGCATTCTACAAACAATTTTTTTAAAAAATTAATGTAAATGGAATACATTTTGGGCAAAGAGGGAATTTGAATAATTTAAAACACTTGATTTTCTTGAATAAATATTCTTACGTTTATGTGTTTTTTCTCTTCAAGTGGATTTTTTTTTCCGTGAATAAGTATGATATCTTGTACTTTTCTGAAAATTTCTTTCATTTTTATAGTGTACGACAATGTGAACCAGGGACGGCTCAACGCTTTCGGTGGCCTGAGACGAAACACAAAAAGAGACCTTTTAGATGACGATTTCAATCATTCGAGAGATGATAATACCTATAATTTAAAGTAAAAAATACATCATAACTTGGTAATTCAAAAAAAACATATTCTATAAGATATCTAAAAGTAAAGTTTGGTGACATTCATACCTTGCCTTCATCCTTCGATTGGTAAAAGACTTGAAGAACCACCATATGCAATAAATAACTAGGCAAATTTTATTTTCCTAGCTTTTTGCGAAGCAAAGTTACTTATTAGATCTTTGTAGTCAATTTATTGAAGCATCTTATTTTCAATAGAAAGAAAAGCCAATCCATTCAATCTTTATTGAGTCACGATGGTTCTCAAATAGGACTTTATCATTTTTAATTTTGAAAAACCTTTTTCCCCAAAGCAATCGTGGTTGGTACGGTTAGCATTATTCTATAAGCAACGAAAGCATTTGGAAAAGAATTCATTCTTTTTATTTGATCAAGTATACAAATAGAAGCATTGATCTTCACTTATATAATTTTTCTTAGAATTTTTTAGAATAATTATTTTAATCTGATTGGGTCATATTGTAAATAATAAATGTGCATGAGCTATCATATGTATTAAGTCAAACTAAAGTGATCTAATTTGTATTATTTGACTTTAGGATTTTATATATATATTTAGAAGATCATGGCAGTGATAAATTATATGTGTAGATACCGGTTGGATAATACGTATCCCTTGAGAGGAGGAGTCGTGATTATCCATACATGACTGTTCGTTCATATATATATTGAGGGTAGGGTTCCCGATTTACCGTATTCGAAACACAGATTCGTTCTCTCTCAAAAGTTTATACAGATAAACTGGAAGATAACCCTCTCGATCTAAGATAACCCTCTCGTTCATGTATATCTGTTGCCTAATAATCTCAATTGGGATTGCGTTCTTGGGATTCCGCTGCAAAGGTTATGACTATCAATTGGTATCAGTCGACCCCAGTATTGGATTATTTGGGCATCTTTGTTGCTAATTTCTGGGCCTGCGTAACTCTTTTTTCTATCTGCTTCTGGATATATTCAAACTAATCTGAAGTTTTCTGACATTGAATTGTAGAGATCTAACGGGATAATTGTAACTTCTAGGATGAATACTAGGTTTTGTGATTGTATACCCCTGCTGCTTTCATATTTATGAATGATTTGAATTCAACAGTTGTATGTTAAACGGTCGCTTGCATAAAAGATGTGTTTTGAAAAGTTTTCGTTCGCTTCTTCTCAATTTCTTGATAAGTTCCAGTATGATTGAAAAGTTGTATAAAACATGTGTATGCATCTGTGTTTCTAAAAAACAAAAACCCTACTTTATTTTGGGCCTTGGTGGTTATGATGTAGCCCATTAAGTCTCCAGATGTTAAATATGTCAGATGTTAAAGTGGTTATGTCACGTCTACTGTTGCATGATTTCATGAACCAATCAACTACTTTCCAGATGTTAAATATGCATGTTGAGCCCATTAAGTGTCCAAATGTTAAATATGCATTAAACAGTCAACTACTTTCTCATTTAAGTTTGATGTTTTTTAGTTGAACTTGATTTATTTAATCATTTTATCGGCAATTACATTATCATGGTTTGTTTGCACTTTCAACTTAATTTAATGCAATTATACAATAAATTGCATGTCCTTATTTAATGTGTAAATTATATTTACGTTAATAAATGATTGCTACGATACTGAATGCTTGTTGTGTTGTACAAATATAATGTTATTTCATTAATTTTTTGGGAACTGATTGCATGTTGCAATTAATTTCACTTCAGTTTGTTTTGGACAAGTTAACTGCTAGTTACGACATTATTAATAATTTGGCCCACTCAAATGTGTAATTTGAAGCAAAATTGCCAAAGTGATATCTTTTGTATAGATTGACATGTTTGGACTATGAATTTATGTGTGCAATTTATATTGATATTAATTGGCCTAATGGAAAATTAATATCTATTATGATTGTATACTTACTTGAAATGAAAAATATGTGATGATTTTTTTTTAAAAAAAACTAATGTGAATAAAAGAACATCCAAAGATGGCTTTTTATTTGACATCACTTTTCATCAATATTTGTACATTGTGACAAGAGTACCATTTATAATTAATAATATTGTCCAAAGACTTGCTATTAGTGTTGTGTTAGGTATCTTGATATGCTATAATATGTGTTATATTTGCGTATATTATGTGAGCATGGATACTGATTAACATTTATTCTGATTCAGCTTTCAGGTCTACTGCTACTTCAGTTGCTACAAATTTGAACAATGTCCCATTGTAGAACGGGACCAATTTTAAAAAATGGAAAGAAAATATTATGGTTTTCTTGGGCTGCGCAGATTTGGACTTAGCTCTTAGAATGCCCAAACCCGTAGCTCTCATAAGGATTTGGTTTATTGGGATAAGTGGGAACATTCTAATAGACTAAGTATGATGATCATAAGACGTGGTATTCCAAAAAATTTCAGGGGTGCGGTTTCAGATGATATAACTAATTCTAGTGACTACCTTGATGAGATACAAAAGCGTTTTGTGAAAAACGATAAGGCTGGGACAAGTATTCTTTTGGCAAACTTGATCTCTAAGAAATATCATGGCAAGGGTAATATTCGAGAGTATATTATGGAGGTGTCTAACATTGCTTCCAAGCGTAAGGTTTTAAGTCTCGAGTTATCTGATGATTTACTCGTGCATTTGATTATGATCTGCCTTCCTGCAAAATTTAGTCAGTTTAAGATAAGTTATAACTGTCAGAGGGAGAAGTGGACTCTTAATGAGCTCATTTCATTTTGTGTGCAAGAGGAGGAGAGGTTAAAGCAAGAAAAAACCAAGAGTGTTCATTTGGCTCGCACTTCTAAGAAAAAGGGCAAAAGGGTCATCAGGATGATAAAGCTGCTACATCTGAGGGTCCATAACAAAAGAAGCAAAAGATTGACAAATGCTACTTCTGTGATAAACCTGGACATGTGAAGAAAGATTGTTCTAAGTATGCGGGTTAAGAAGGGTACGTTCCTTACTTTAGTCTGTTCGGAAATTAATTTAGCTACAGTACCTAGAAACACATGGTGGATAGACACTAGTTATACTACTCACATTTGTGTTTCTATGCAGGGTTGCCTGAGTTACCGAAGTCCAAATGATGCTAAAAGATACATCTATGTTGGTGATGGTCAAGCGGTTGAAATACAGGCTATAGGCCATTTTAGACTATTATTAGCTACTGGTCACTTTTTTAGATTTATTGGATACTTTTGTTGTACCATCTTTTAAACGAAATTTAATTTCAATTTTTGTATTGGACAAATCTAGTTACTCATGTTAATTTGCGAATCAGAAATTTACATTATCCATGAATTCAAATGTTGTTGGAACCGGTTTGCTTAATGTTTATGATAATTTGTATATGTTGGAAATTATTCCATCATATTATGAATCCCTGCATGTGGAATCACTAGATATAAAGCATAAAGTAAATAAGGATAATTCATCTTCATTATGACACAAGTGGCTCGGACACATCTCTAAGTCTAGAATTGAGCGACTTGTGTGTGAAATTTTTTTGGATTCACTTGACTTTTCAGATTTTGATGTTTGTGTCGAGTGCATTAGGGGTAAATAGACTACAGTTAAGAAATTAGGTGCCATGAGAACTACATATGTCTTCGAATTGATTCATACTGATATTTGTGGACCATTTCCTACACCATCGTGGAATGGCCAAAAGTATTTTATCACATTCATAGACGATTATTCTATGTATGGCTATCTATTTCTTATTCACAAGAAATCACATTCTTTAGACGTGTTCAAATCATTTAAGGCTGAAGTTGAGTTACAACTCAATCGAAAAATTAAGAGTGTCAGATCGGATCGTGGTGGTTAATACTATGGTAGATATGACGACTCAGGCGAACAACGTGCATGATCATTTGCTAAATACCTAGAGGAGTGTGGCATCGTTCCTCAATACACTATGCCAGGATCACCTAGCATGAATGGTGTAGCTGAACGACGAAACAAAACACTTAAGGATATGGTAAGAAGTATGATTAGTCATTCTTCTTTACTTGAAAGACTCTAGGGTGAAGCGCTTAAGACAGCGGCTTATATTTTGAATAGAGTGCCAACTAAAGCAGCTGCTAAAACACCTTTTGAGATTTGGACTCGTCGAAAGCCTAGTTTGAAGCATTTACATGTTTGGGGATGTCCGGCTGAGGCACGGCCTTATAAGCCTTATGAAAAGAAATTGGACTCCAAAACTCTTAGTAGCTACTTTATTGGTTATGCAGAATGATCAAGAGGTTTTAATTTTATGATCCCACTACTAGATCAATTTTTGAGACAGGAACTGCCACATTCTTTGAGGATGTTGACTTTGGAGGGAGAGATGAAGTTAGGAATAGTATCTTTAAAGAGGAAGAGGGTTCTACTATTGCTTTTGATACTATACAGGTTCCTTTACCTATTATTGATCAAGAAGCAAATTTTGATCCTCATCCTATAAATAATATTGTACAACCCCAAGTGCAAAATGGTAATATTATTCCTGAGAACAAACTCAACTACCTCAAGAAAATGTGTCATTGAGGAGATCCGTTAGAGAGCAGAGAAATGCGATTTCAAATGATTATGTCGTATATCTCCAGGAACATGAAACTGAACATGGTTTAATGGAAGATGATCCTATCAACTTTCAGCAAGCCATGAAAAGTTTCAACTCTCATAAATATAAGCCATGAATGAGGAGTTTAAATCTATGCGATACAATAAAGTTTGGGAACTTCTCTCATTACCAGAAGGTGTGAAGTCCATTGGTTGTAAATGGATATTTAAAACCAAGAGGGATTCTATTGGTAATTTGGAAAGGTATAAGGCACGTCTTGTAGCCAAAGGATTTACTCAAAAAGGAGTTGATTTCAAGGAAACATTTTCTCCAGTTTCTACGATGGATTCTTTCAGAATATTAATGGCTTTAACGACACATTTTGATCTCGAATTACACCAAATGAATGTTAAGACAGCGTTTCCCAATGATGACATTGATGAGACAATTTATATGGTACAACCATAAAATTTTGAATCTGGAGATTCAAAGAATATGGTTTGTAATTTAAGGAAATCCATTTATGGGCTCAAGCAGGTATCTCGTCAGCGATACTTTAAATTTCATTAAGTAATTGTCTCATATGTATTTGAAGTAATTGTGAGGGATGAACGTGTGTATCACAAATTTAGTGGGATTACATTTTTTTTTAGTTTTATATGTCGATGACATATTACTTGCTACCAATGATTTGGGAATATTGCATGACACCAAGAAATTGCTATCAAAACATTTTGAAATGAAAGATCTTGGTAATGCGTCTTTTCTATTAGGAATCCAAATAACTTTGATCGTTCTAGGGGTATCTTAGGATTGTCACAAAAGACATATATTGAGAATATACTCCAAAGATATGGTATGCAAAATTGCAAATCAGGTGATACCCTTGTCGCTACAGGAGATAAATTCAGTCTAAATTTGGAAATTCAAGAAATGGAGAAAATTTCTTATGCTTCGGCAATTGGAAGTCTTATGTATGCTCAGGTTTGTACACGATTCGATATTGCATTTATCGTTAGCATGCTTGGTAGATATGTAAGCAATCCAGGAGTGGATCATTGGGTTGCAGTTTAGCGAGTTTGGAGATATTTAAAGAGAACAAAAGATTATATGCTCACATATAGAAGATCAGATCAGTTGGAGATCGTTGGGTACACTGATGCAGATTTTGAGGGATGCCAAGATAGTAGACGATCCACTTCGAGCTACATTTATTTGTTGGCTGGTGGTGCAGTTTCATGGAGGTCTGCTAAAGAGACAATCATTACATCATCTAACATGGCAGCAGAGTTTGTAGCTTGTTACGAGGCATCTAATAAAGGAATATGGATGTGAAATGTTGTCACTAGACCGCGCATTATTGATCGGGTTGAAAGACCATTGAAAATATATTGTGACAATAAATCGACTGTGTTGTATTCCAACAACAACAAGAGCTGTACGAAGTCAAAACACATTAACATCAAGTTCTCAGTTGTTAAAGAGAAGGTACAGAGTAGTCAGAATTCGATAGAGCACATTAGGATAAATTCTATGATAGCGGATCCGCTGGCAAAAAGAATTACCACCAAAGGTTTTTCACGAGCACACTACTCGTATGGGTGTAGTCTTATTTGAGGATATTATGTTTTGTACTTGTTACGTACTTGTGCACATTTATGTTATGTTTTGTAAAAATAAAGAAATACACATTGCACTCTGTTATATTTTAATATTCATTATTAAGGTGGACCTATTGGAATTAGACATTTTTTTTTAATCACAATTTCATGTAATTTCCATGCTACACGCCCATGATAATCTTGTCATTAGTTTTGTTGATATATGTGACCATTGATGTTTCAGTAATGATTGATGTTACAAAAGCCACTTTGATCCTTTGTTAATGAAGCTAATGGATGAGATTGGTTTCAGGACTACCCTGTGTGTATGATAACAATCTTGAGCGCTCATTTGGTGATGCACATTTGTAAGCATTTATATACATATATATGAACCCAGTGGGAGATTGTTATTAATTATTTAATCTGACTGGATCATATTGTAAATAATAAATGTGCATGGGCTATCATATATATTAAGTCAAACTAAAGAGATCTAATTTGTATTATTTGACTTTTTATATATATATATATATATATATATATATATATATATATATATATATATATATATATATAAGATCATGGGAGTGATAAATTATACGTGTAGATACCGGTTGGATAATACGTACCCTTTGACAGGGGGAGTCCTGATTATCCATACATGACTATTCGTTCATGTATATATTGAGGGTAGGGTCCTGGTTTACCATATTTGAAACACAGATTCTTTCTCTCTCAAAAGTTCATACGGATAAACTGGAAGATAACCCTCTCGATCTCTGTACACAATGGATTCAGGTATGTTGTTGTATCTTTAGTTATCTATTGCCTAATAATCTCAACTGGGGTTGCGTTCTTGGAATTCCGCTGCAAAGGTTATGACTATCATTTTTAACTCTACAAATAAATCTAAACCATCTATGTCTAAACTATCGTCATATTTTAAAAAAGTTTAAGATTAAGACAATTTTGTTTTAACTCATCATTGTTTAGAGATTTTGATTTCTCTACCCTAAAAAGAAAACCAAAAATTTATCATATAATGTAAATTGCTAAAATCTACTTTGAAGTGAAAGAGTTGTTTGATCAACAATATATAGAAAATAATCAACTTGAAACGACCCTTGTGGAGACATAATTGTTTCATTATCAACATGCTCATCAAATCTTCTATTCCTACGAATAATACGTTTTTTTCTAAACTTAGTGAAATTTCACAGGGTCTCAATTAGGCAGACTTGTGAACAAGCAGTTGCTGCAGCACACTCTTGTTCACTCGGAAATTGTCTCAGCAAACAATGAACAAGACAGAAGTTTGTTCACCCAGTTCGGCCAACTGCCTACGTCTCGGGAGGACTATTCTCCAGTCCTCAATCCACTAACCACGAAGGTCTCCAAGTACACTCGGTTACAACTCCACGCAACCTATGCTACTCAACCTTTGTGTGGATCACTTGACACAATCAGAACAAGCTCTGACTTGAGTCTGCACACCCTTGACAAATGTCAATCTAGAATAGCTACAGACTTCTCAAGACTCAGCCTATTCTAAACTACACTCAACTCAGCAGGGTTGCTGCAGCAACTGCTGTAACACACAGCTGAAGCACAATTTGTCCGCGTCGCTCCAAAGCCTTCTGCCGAGCCGTTCGAACGATTCCACGAGCGCTGCACACTCTGGAATACTCCTCCTCACTCAGTGACCACCTGTCACTAGCGAGAACCACCGCTTAGACACTTGACCGAGCCACACACCCGTCAGTTCTTCCGCGGCTGCCCTTGATCAACCAACAAGCACCAAGCTCTGAATTGGCTTCCAGATCAAGCTCGGATCAGACTCTGCAAGTCCTGATTCCCTTCTGCTTCTATCACCACAGCTCTGCGCTCACGCTCTGCTCTTGGGTGATGATCGAAGAAAACGTCCGTCGCACACCAAAATAGCTCTCTCTGAATTCTGTGTATGCACTCGTGTATCCCTCCGCTTCGATCAACCCTTCTGCTCTAAACCCCTTCTTCTTAAATAGCAACACCAGCTTTAAGCAATGTCCAGGTTTAGGCAATCTCCCAAAAAGAACAATTATCTCCTAAAATCTAGGAGATTACATTTGATTTTTATCTACAATGCAAATCTCCTTCTCTGACTAGTAAACCTCACTGGAATATACTCCACAGCATATTAGAAATTCTTCAGATGCTCTCCGTAGAGATTCCAGCCCTTCTAGACACGCCCAGTTGCTGCTGCCTCTCGGACAGATGATGCAGCCAGTTGAACAAGCTTCTGCTATAGCATCCCCTGCTGCAGCTGCTGCTAGTTCACTTCTGCTGGACTGCTTGTTAACTTGTGCTGTAGCAACTCCTTGTTCACTTGTGCTGATTTTGTCAAACACTGCCATACTACATTATCAATCTCCCCCTTGGCATTTTGACAAAACCCTCGAACATATGCACTCTCCCATGAACCAGAAAAAAAAAACTCTAAATAAGAAAAATCCAACAATAGAGAGTAAGTAGGTGTGGCCACACTCGGCCGTAGCACAACCACGCAGGGTCAGCAAAAAAAACAGTTCATCAGTAGCAGCAGTAGCATATTAATCTTCTCTCCCCCTTTTTGTCACAGATGCTCAAGGGGCCTGCTCCTCATCTACCGGGAACTCCAGGTCTCTGAGGAGACTTCTGATCTGTCCACGCCTAGCATCCCTCCTTTTGGCTTCGGCTTCAAGAATGACCAGCTCAGATCTGAGATGGCTCACAATTCTGGCACGGAGGGCTGATTGAATTGTGGCAGCAGGGGGAAGAGAATCCTCCAGGGGAGCTGGAGCTGAATCACCTACCAGGAGTGGATCCTCATAAGCTATGTCCACTGCATGCTTCCCTTTGAATAACTTGTGGTCAACTGTGAAGACCTGCAGCTCCTTAGATAATCCTTCAGAAATCTCACCAAGCTCCGGATGCTGTGAGACCATCATCCCATAGATGAGGGAGGGGAGCACAATGGGCTTGTTGGAGGAAGCGCTGCCGGCATGAGTAGCCACCTAGGGAAACATCACACTGCCCAGACTAATTCATCTCCTCTTCCCAATGGAGTAGAGAAGGTTAGCAAAGGCTTTGCTAACCTTCCCCCTGTGAGAGCTGGGGATCCAGTTTCTAATGCCCAGATGATATAGCAAGGCATTCTTGGAGGTGAGTTCAGCAGCACTCAGATTGGGACCTCCCCAAGACAGGCACACTCCCCCTGTCAGAACCTTAGCTAGCATCTCTGGCTGAACATCAGTGGGAGCTCTGGCATTCTCATAAATCTCAAGGAATTCATCAATTTTTTCTGGGGTAATAATAACTGTCTTACCCCGTACCCAACTTCTTCCATACTCATCCGCTCCTTCCTCACCAAACTTCTCTTCCATATTTACAATAAATTCCCTAACCAGAGCTATATTGAATCTGAATGGAAAGGTTAGGGACTTGAGAAGGTTTACCTTGGTGAGAAGCTGAATAATTGCTGCTGATCTGTACTTGTCTAGGTCCAGCCTCTTCTCTGACACAATATGCTTCCTCTCAACAGCACTCCAGGATTGAGAAGCACTCCTATTTCTGAACCAAATACCTCCCACTGTGGTTGCAGTTGTGTCTACCAATGCAGGTCCTCTCACAGAAGGTTCACCAGAAGCACCTGCATTTTCTTCACTTGATTCTTCTCCTTCACTGCTGGAGACTGGGATTAGGATAGGAGCTTTTCCTTTGTCAGAGGGAGGAGGAGGATGTGATGCAGCAGGTTCTTGTTCAGGAGACTCAGCTACTGTTTCCTCCCCTTCACCCACAATGCCCGGGGACATGACCAGTGTTCTGCACCTTTCTTCTGCAGAACCTGCTACAGCATCCTCTGTAGCTTGTTCTTCTCCAGGGACTTCCTCAGCCACAGCCTCTTCAGATAGCACAGCGGTACTGGGAACAGGTTCTCCGTCACGTACCAGGCGCCTTCTTTTCTGCGAAGTTCCTTCGTGAGGAGAGGGCTCGCTGTGCAACACGGGGAGAGGTGCTAGTTCCCACACCACCACATCCAGTCGCTGAGCAGGGGCTTCATTGCGCGACTTGGTCCTTCTTTCAGACCTGCCATGTCGATCTGCTGCCAGATTCTTCTTCAAACCACGAGTCTTCGCCATTGTTGCAGGGTTGTAGAAGATTTGAAAAGCGCACAGTGGGGATGATCAGCACTGATTTTTGGGAAGCGCCTTCAACTTGCCTTTGCCCTAGAAATTGATTTACCCGTTATTATTTTTTACAATTTGAAGTTTCTGGATCACGTGCCACTCATGTGCCTTCTCCCATTTTTAGCAACCAAAACATGTGAACAAGCTTATTTAGACCAGGTTGCTATAGCAGACGCGAGCTAGTTCACCTATTCATTCCGGAAGACAGTTTTTGCTCGGCGGATCCTTGACAGGTTCTGATGGTGACTTCTTCATCCATATCTGAGTTTGTCGAGAGTTCCTCCTCTTCCGACCCTCAAGCCTCCTATCTCTTAGTTTGTCATGTTTGGGTTTCCACACCTGTATAACCTGTGATTTCCTCCTGTCTTTAGCAATCCAGTGCCCTGGTTCAGCAGTTCTGGAAATCCTTCTCTGTGATTTTGGTCCCCCTTTTTCAACTGAGGCGGTTCTGTGCTGTTGCTTCAGATTGGAGGTAGAACTCCTTTTATTTTGACCCTTTTTCTTTGTTTTAGAAGGATGATGTGCCAGGTGCTGCAGCATCCTCTTGTTCATCTGTCTAGTTCCAACTTTCCCTGCAGGTTTCGAGGGCTCTCCTGTATTAATTTTTTCATCTATCATGGCATCTAAGGCTTTAATGAAAACTGTTCCTCTAGAACTTTCTTCACCAGTATACCCAAGCCCCGTTCTCCCTTTTCCAAGTCTTTGATAAGACAAAATTTCATCCAAGATATTTTTCTGAAAGTCAGTTTCCTTGGCTGTTGCTGGTGAGGATCCTTTGTCAATAACTTGTCTTCCTGTGTCTTCCCTTTTTAGAATGGTTACTTGATTATTGGATGTGAGGAGAAATTTTCTGCGTTCTTCTTCCAGAACCTTGACTCTGTCAGTCAAAGCTTGATTTGTCTGAAGAGCTGCCTCACACTGTTTCAGGATCTTCCCCAGATACTCAATCAGACTGTCAGATGAGCCCTCTTCATCTTCACTTTCAGATACTTCAATCCCATAGTGAAATTCATCCATTTTTAGTTGTTTGAGATTGAAATCTGACACACTGGTTAGCACAACACAGTTTTCTTCATCACTATCCTCAAAGTCACTCCATTTTGCTGTCAGAGACTTGCTGTTCTTTTTCTCTGAATTTTTGAAGGTTTTGCTCGGACAGTCAGCCTCAATATGTCCATATCCTTCACAGTTCTAGCATTGGACTCCCTTTTTCATTTCTTTCTTCTCATCTTCATCCTGAGCTGGTTCCTTCCCTTTCCTGTTATTTTCACGGCCCCTTCTGAATTGTTTTCGCGAGGAAGAGCTTTTCCCGGTTCTGGATTCCATGTTCTTCAGGAGCTTTCCAAGGTTCTTAACAAGCATACTCAGCTGATCTTCTGGAACTGGCTTCTCGGATTCTGCTTCAGCTTTTAGTCCAACATCCTTGTCCTTAGTAGTGATGTTTTCTTTAACCAGCTTCATCTCAAATTGTTTGAGAGACCCCATCAACTCTTCAAGCCTCATAAATCTGACATTTTGAGCTTCTTCAATGGCTGTCACCTTCATGTCAAATCTTGTGGGCAGCGATCTGAGAACCTTTCTGATCAGCTTTTCTTCAGGAATGGGTTCACCAAGAGCATGGGCTTCATTTGCAAGATCACAGACTTTAGCATTAAACTCAGTCACAGTCTCCTCTTCCAGCATTCTCAGATTCTCAAACTGTGTAGCAATGATCTAGAGTCTTGACAGCTTCACTCTATCAGTTCCTTCATGTGCAGTTTGTAGAATTTCCCACGCTTGTTTGGCCATGTCACAGTTCGATATCAACCTGAAATTGTTAGCATCAACTGCAGTAAAAATTGCATTCAGGGCCTTTGAATTACTAGTTGCTGCAGCTCCCTCTTCAGCAGTCCATTGTTCTTCAGGCTTTATCCGTGTGACTCCCTGTTCATCCATGGTAATTGGGGGAGACCACTGGACCATTATTGCTCTCCAGGTCTTCTCATCAATGGCCTTGAGAAAGGCTTTCATCCTAGCCTTCCAATATCCATAGTTGCTTTCTTCCAACAATGGGGGTCTGCTTGTGCTCTGTCCTTCATTGTCGTGGCAACTTCAGAGACACTGTAGGATCTTTTACTCTGTGTGCCGAGCTCCCGCTCTGATACCAATTGAAATTTCACAGGGTCTCAATTAGGCAGACTTGTGAACAAGCAGTTGCTGCAGCACACTCTTGTTCACTCGGAAATTGTCTCAGCAAACAATGAACAAGACAGAAGTTTGTTCACCCAGTTCGGCCAACTACCTACGTCTCGGGAGGACTATTCTCCAGTCCTCAATCCACTAACCACGAAGGTCTCCAAGTACACTCGGTTACAACTCCACGCAACCTATGCTACTCAACCTTTGTGTGGATCACTTGACACAATCAGAACAAGCTCTGACTTGAGTCTGCACACCCTTGACAAATGTCAATCTAGAATAGCTACAGACTTCTCAAGACTCAGCCTATTCTAAACTACACTCAACTCAGCAGGGTTGCTGCAGCAACTGCTGTAACACACAGCTGAAGCACAATTTGTCCGCGTCGCTCCAAAGCCTTCTGCCGAGCCGTTCGAACGATTCCACGAGCGCTGCACACTCTGGAATACTCCTCCTCACTCAGTGACCACCTGTCACTAGCGAGAACCACCGCTTAGACACTTGACCGAGCCACACACCCGTCAGTTCTTCCGCGGCTGCCCTTGATCAACCAACAAGCACCAAGCTCTGAATTGGCTTCCAGATCAAGCTCGGATCAGACTCTGCAAGTCCTGATTCCCTTCTGCTTCTATCACCACAGCTCTGCGCTCACGCTCTGCTCTTGGGTGATGATCGAAGAAAACGTCCGTCGCACACCAAAATAGCTCTCTCTGAATTCTGTGTATGCACTCGTGTATCCCTCCGCTTCGATCAACCCTTCTGCTCTAAACCCCTTCTTCTTAAATAGCAACACCAGCTTTAAGCAATGTCCAGGTTTAGGCAATCTCCCAAAAAGAACAATTATCTCCTAA
Organism: Umbilicus rupestris; assembly: GCA_963678935.1. Classification (NCBI taxonomy): domain Eukaryota; kingdom Viridiplantae; phylum Streptophyta; class Magnoliopsida; order Saxifragales; family Crassulaceae; genus Umbilicus; species Umbilicus rupestris. The sequence continues at coordinate 9,207,564 of OY787619.1, forward strand.
AATCTAGGAGATTACATTTGATTTTTATCTACAATGCAAATCTCCTTCTCTGACTAGTAAACCTCACTGGAATATACTCCACAGCATATTAGAAATTCTTCAGATGCTCTCCGTAGAGATTCCAGCCCTTCTAGACACGCCCAGTTGCTGCTGCCTCTCGGACAGATGATGCAGCCAGTTGAACAAGCTCCTGCTATAGCATCCCCTGCTGCAGCTGCTGCTAGTTCACTTCTGCTGGACTGCTTGTTAACTTGTGCTGTATCAACTCCTTGTTCACTTGTGCTGGTTTTGTCAAACACTTACATACTACATTATCATTTAGGTTGTACATCCATCTCTTCGGCAATTTCTTTAGCGCAAATTATGGCATCTTCAAATCCTTTTCTCTATATTTCTAAAACTAAAGTAAGACCTTGCAAATGATTTATAGCGACATCCATACACATATCTCTAGATTGTAAATTTTTACTAATTGCATTAAAAGCGAATAATATGTCATACCAAATACACATACCCAAAAAAAATTTAAAGTTTTCAAGTTCGTAGAAAACTAAACATTCGGCTTCACTTTTTAATTTTAGGATCATCACTAATTTCACTTAATTCCAACAAAGCATCTCGTATTTGTGATGTTTGATACCATATTGCTTTAACACTATCAATTTCTACTTTCCCATTGTGTTTGACTTAATAGTTAAATTAGGTAGATGATCTTGTAAAATTTTCCATTTTTTGGTAAAAAAGGCAAATAATGAGTAAACACGTTGTAATACACCAAAAAAGTTTTTGCTTTATTACAAAAATTAGCCATATCACAAAGAACTAAGTTATGACTATGACAATCACATGGAGTGTAAAATGCTCTAGGATTAACATCCAAAAATCGTTTTTGAACCTTTGATGTTTTTCTTTCATATTCGATCCATTATCATATCCTTGCCCCCTCATATTACTAAAGTCAAGACCAATATTTGCTAGCTCTTTTATAATAACATCAAAAAAACCTTTTAAGGTTGTATCCACATTTATAAATCCTAAAAAAATTCCTCAACCTTTAGAGGATTAGATGATACACCCACACAACGTAATATAAATGACATTTGTTCTTGATGACTAATATCCGGAGTACAATCAAGTATGATAGAAAATTATTTAGAATCCATTATCTTACTAATAATAATTTTTTATTTCACTTGCTATTTAATCAATTCATTTTGTATATTATGTCATAAGTAATGATTATGAATTTCATCATCCTTAATACACCTAACATGTTCTTGCATGACACTATCAAACTTCGCTATCATTTCAATTAAAATTAAAAAGTTTCCATTATTTTCTTGGTAAATCTTTTCATTTTTTCCACGAAAAGCCAAGTTATTTTTGCCAAGTGTTTTAATTACCGTGATTCGAAATAACACATTTTTCCAATGTTGCTTTTCATTATTAATCATATCTTGAGCATGTTTATCAAGTGTCTTATTCTTTTGAAATCTACTCTCTAACTCATATCACATTATAGAAGTTTTAACATGTTCATCTCTTTTCTCATTACTTTTTAGAGTTTTACCTATATTTTCCAATCATTACAACCTTCGTTAGCCAGCTTAATACCATTAGAACCAAAACCAAATAGTTTGCAACAAAAACAAAAGATCCTATCTAAATCACGTGAATAAACAATCCACTTCCTTTTATATTTTTCTCCATTCTGTAAATAGTGGAAGTAATGTGTCGATAAGAAATGTCGATTTTGCGAATCCTTAGGAAAATCTATATTAGTTACATGAATATGACTCTTTTCAACTAGTAGATCTCTCATTCTATTATCAATGTGACTCCATTGACTTAGATCATATATATAATTAAAATTTACGTCATGTAAAGTATTACTATGATCCATCAGTTCACATGATTGCGAATCAACATGACTTGTTTCTTTAGGAACTTCTTCTTCAATAATTTCATTTTCATCTAAATACGAATCATGAACTTCATTTGTTTCATTCAAAGGACCCTTAACTATAAACTTATCAAGAGCTCTTTGTTGTGACTTTTTTAAAGCATCAATCGTCTTCTTTTTTAAGATTTTTGAAAAGCCGGATTCATGTTTACGATTTGACATTATTCATGACCTAATTGTTAAACAATCCTATCACAAAATCACCAAAAATAAAGGCAATACACAAATATGATAAATGAAACGAAAGAACATGATGGCTTATAATCTGATATAACAAACCGATTAGGGCTGATTGCGCTGCCGCCGCTGCGCTGATGGCAGAGGGGGACAGGGGGCAGATCAAGCGTTGAGGACGGACTGCGGAGGAGCAGCCGAGCAGGTCTTGCAGTTGCAGCGCACTGCGGAGGAGCAGCCGAGCCTGTTGCCTACTCGCCTGCGACATGTTGCCGACTCGGGATGGTATCGCCTATCGGTCTATCGGATTGGGGAGATGATCAGAGATGGAGTGCCTGAGCTTGAGCCTGAGTGGCTGAGACCGTGAGATGCTGCGTGGTGACTGATGAGTGCCGTCGGAGACTTGGAGTTGGAGCGTTGAGCGAGGGCGTTGAGCTCGAAAATCGCGAAAGAACACAAGAGAGAGACAGATGGTAATTTTTTTGTGACCTTCTGAACCATGAGACGTGAGGCGGCTGCATCATGGGCTTCATGGTTGGGCCGGCCCTGATCTGAGCTTATGAAGAGTGTTGCTAAAGAACTTGAACTGCCGTTAAAATCTCACATCTGTTTGTTCAATTTGATTTACATATTAATATTTTTCACCTGTAAAAACTTGGTCTTAGAAGACTGAAATCCCAATTAGGATAAGTTCTTCTGAACTAAACGAATTCGAACTATACTAAAACTAACCGAACTAAAATGAAAGAATGTGAATTGAACGATTGAAGTTTTAAGTTCACTTTTTGCCAAGTCAAAATAAGGCACACTTTAATTTGACTTGTAATATCAACAGAAGAGATGTAGAGACTTGGCCAGAGCTTATCCACACAAGAGCTTCAATCCAGACCAACTTCATCATCCACTCCTTTCACTCAAATTCCTCACTACCAAACATGACCTAAAAAGGCAACAAGAAAACTGAGCAAACTGCAGAGCAGAAGGTAGAGCAAAAAAAAAGAAATGTCATTAGCATCCTCTATTCCATCCATCAAGCCCCCAATCGGTTCCTCTACATCTTCATCTTCATCAACACCTTCTTCACCTTCAACCTTCAGATGCTTCTCTGCAACAACAGTCAGAAGCTCCCAAGCTGATGGACCCATCAGAAGACCAGTGGCTCCTCCTCTAAGACAACCCTCCCAGCCTGCCTCTCCTCTCCAGCCGTCTCCCCAATCTCCTAAGGAACCTTCTTATGTTGTGGCAGTGGACAAGGGTGTGGTAACTTTGGAGTTCCAGAGGCAAATGGCAAAGGAACTGCAGGAATATTTCAAGCAGAAGAAGATTGAGGAGGCTAATGTTGGACCCTTCTTTGGGTTCCTTGCCAAGAATGAGATTTCTAATGGAAGGTAAAAATGTCAGACCTCATTATGTAGTAGTTGATTTTAGAGATTGAATTTCTTCCTATTAGTTTGTTTTGGCTGGATAAGTGTCTGGTGAAAGCACAATTTTAGGACTTTTCTATTGTTGTATGGCCTCCTCAATTCTGTTAAATTATTTAGAGAATTAAAATGTTAGAGATGTGCACTATAGCATTCTTACACGAATCATGTTTGAAATTTTATAATTACTTCCCCAGGCATCTGCTGGTGAAGTTGCCTTATAAGAAAAATAGTTAGAAACTTTGCTTATCAATCTAATAATGTATACTCGGACATCCTTTAGTATTGTGTTGCATTTTCATATTTGGCATTTTTAGTGCTGGGTGCATTGGTGGGGGAAATCTGTATTCCCATTTCACCACTTATCTACTTTTTACCTGTCAAAATGATGAATAACAGGTGGGCTATGTTTGGATTTGCTGTTGGGATGCTGACAGAGTATGCTACAGGCTCAGACTTTGTTGAACAAGTGAAGATACTCTTCTCCAATTTTGGGATTTTGGACCTGGATTAACACATCTTCTGCCGTCTCTTCAGTCCGCTCCCTCCCTCACATGCATCTATCTTATCTCGTGTGATTTATTGATTCTCAGTTTTGTAAGCTACATTACCGATACATATTTAACTTCCTTACAAGTTCATCAATACAGGAATATATTTTCCCACCACGGTTCTTCAATTAGCTTTTTACGTATACAACTTGCTGTTTTTAGTCCAATTTGTCAGCCAAGTTCAATTAGCAAATGAAGTGCAAGGTTACAAGAAAATTTTATGTGGTTCGGTTTCATCTGTTGGTGATTCCAGCTCCGACTCAGCTCCTCCGCCTCCGTCGCAATCGCCAGGAGCAACTCCAGATCCAGATCCAGATCTAGACTTGATTTTGGAATCCCGCTTGCCTAGTTTGTAATTCCTGTAACTTTCAGTTGTTCTTTGTAATAAGATTAGGAGTCTTATTGTAATTATAGAAAAGTGTTGTACCTGTTTGTAAACTCAGGGATGAGGGTCGTTATAAATAACGACTTTTCTCTCATCTCCTTGATAAATATAATAAGCCTTCAGCCGAGATTCCTTCTTCCGGTTTCAGTAATCACGTCGACGCGTTTCCGAATCCGGCAACTTCCGACGACGTTGATTTATAGAATTTCACATGGTATCAGTTTCAATCTTGGTTCTATTCATCATCTGATTCGATCAATTCCACCTGTTCTTCTGCATTTCTGGATTCTTGTCCTTCTGCAACTCCTTTTCTGGATTCTTGATTTTCTACTTGATCCATGGCGAACACTGTTCATCCTTCAAATTATGCAAACCAAGTAAGCCATTTCAATCCTGCTTATGATCCGTTATACATTCCCTATAATGAAGTTAGCTGCACTTCTTTAGTTACCCAACCTTTAATTGATGCAAGAAATTATGTGATCTAGAAAAAGACTATGGAGATGTCTCTTTCCTGTAAATCTAAACTAGAGTTTGTCTACGGAGAAATTCCTAAACCAGATGATCTGATCCGTTATACATTCCCTATAATGAAGTTAGCTGCACTTCTTTAGTTACCCAACCTTTAATTGATGCAAGAAATTATGTGATCTAGAAAAAGACTATGGAGATGTCTCTTTCCTGTAAATCTAAACTAGAGTTTGTCTACGGAGAAATTCCTAAACCAGATGATCCAATTAACCTAGCCAAATGGAAAAGGTGTAATAATTTTGTATTCACCTGGATTCTCAACTCATTCTCCTGAAATTACTGCAAGTTTAATCCATGCAAGTGATGCTATTGAGGCCTGGTCTGATTTAGAAGCAAGATATTCTACATCTAACAAGCCTAGAATCTTTGCGCTACAACAAGAAATGTATGCTTTACAACAAGGAGAAATGTCTGTTGCCAAATATCATGAGAAACTGACTCAGCTATGGGGTGAAGAAGATTCACAGACTCAGCAAGAACTATGTGTCCTAGGCTCTACTTGCAAATCTACTATCTGCATGATTCAGAAACAAACCATGGACAAATTGATGAAATTCCTAATGGGGCTTAATGAAGTCTATGTCCCTATGAGATCTCAAATCCTTGCTATGAAACTAATGCCCGCTCTTAATGAAGCTTATGCCATGATTATCCAAGATGAAACGCAAAGAATAACAGGCAACAAGTTACCTGTCATGGAAGCCTCAGCAATGTTTCTTGCTCCGTCCAGTCAAGGAAAATTTCAGGGTCAATTTGCAAGTTCAAACCAGAAAGACAATACAAGTGATCAGAAGCCTAGACCTATTTGTTCCTACTGTCAAGCCATTGGTCACACCAGAGAAAAGTATTTCAAATTACATGGCTATCCACCAGGTTACAAAAAAAAAGGTATCAAGTCAACTGTCAAGAATGTTATTACTGAACCAGGGATTTCTGAATCACAGGGAGTTTCAAACACAGACAATCAGTATCAACTTCAGTCTATACAGATGAATCAAGAGCAGCTGACAAAACTTATGAACTTTCTAAACACTTCAAATGAAGGTGTAGTCCACTTGGCAGCAGGTATCACTTGTTTAACACATGTTAATATATGTAGCAATGATTGGATTATTGAGAGTGGAGCTACTGATCACATAACCCCTCATTCCCATTTATTGCATCATGTTAAAAAGCTACCTAGTCCTTATAGCGTCATTACTGCAAATGGAAATGAGATCGTAGTTACTCACAGTGGTACTTGCATGCTCACTGAGTCCATCACACTGCACAATGTATTGCTGGTACCTGCAATCAAACATAATCTAATCAGTGTTACTAAGTTGATAAATGATTCAACGGTTACAATTCAGTTCTCTGACAAAGGTTGCTCTATTCAGGATCTACAAAGCCAGATTTCAACTTGGATTGGTCAGGCTAAGCAAGGTCTCTATTGTGCAAGTCCTACAGGAGGGTGTTAAACAATCAATAATAACCTGGGAACTCTATCACATCAACTACTAGGACATGTCCCATTTTCTAAATTGTCCAAATACATTCCTGATGTTGTCTGTAAAGATACTCCTCAGATGTGCAATGTTTGGCCACTTGCTAGACAAAGCAGACTTCCATTTCCTGACAGTACTTCTAAGACTATTTCTAGTTTTGATTTGGTACATGTTGCTATATGGGGTCCATATAAAGTTCCTACTACTACTGGCGCAAAATATTTCTTATCAGTTGTTGAATACTACTCTAATTTCACCTAGACATTTTTAATGTCAAGCAAAGCTGAGGTATATGATCATTTCTCTAGGTTCTACTTGTTGATACAGACTCAATTTGGAAAATCCATCAAAGTTGTCAGAACAAATAATGGAAAAGAGTTTCTCAGCACTACAGTGACAGAATTTTTCAGATCAAGAGGGTGCATTCATCAGACTTCTTGTACATACACTCCTCAGCAAAATGGAAAAGTAGAAAGAAAACACAGATACCTTCTGGAAACAGGAAGAGCTCTTAAGTTCCAAGCTCAAGTTCTTGATGTTTTTTGGGGAGATGTCATTCTGACAAGTACCTACATCATCAACAGAATACCTTCTGTCAGCCTGAATAACAAAACTCTTTTTGAGGTACTTTTTCGCAAACCTCCTGACATTCAACATTTAAAAGTTTCGGATGTCTATGCTATATCTCCAATACCTCACCTAACAAAGGGAAATTTGATGCTAGAGCAAAACCCTGTATCTTTCTTGGCTATCCTTTTGGCCAGAAAGGTTACAAGGTTTTTGACCTCACATCTCATGCCTTTCATATCAGCAGAGATGTTTCCTTTCATCAGACCATTTTTCCCTACTCAGAATCACACCCTTTTCACCTTTCTAATTCCACACCTGTTCCTATTTCAGTCACCCACACCTTCTAGTCCTGATCCCTTCATTTCCTATCCTCAAAATACCCTTGTACCCACATCACAAACTAACCCCACTATTCCCATTCCACCAGCAACAACATCCTCACAAATAATTCCTTACCAACCTAGAAGATCTTCTAGACCTCAAAAACCTTCTGTTCTTCTCAAAGACTTTGTTTGCCTTACTGCTACAAAGCCTATCAAATGTCAGTATCCTATAACTAGCTATGTTAATTACTCTGCTACATCCCCTGCCTTTCAGCACTATTCTCTGCAACTTTTAACAGAAAAGGAACCCTCTTTCTACACTCAGGCTTGCAAAGAATCTCAATGGGTTTTGGCTATGCAGAATGAAATCAGTGCATTGAAAGAAAATCAGACTTGAGATATTACCGATCTACCAGAAGAGAAAAATTGTATTGGTTGCAAGTGGGTCTTCAAAATTAAAAGAAACTCAGACGGTTCAGTTGAAAGGTACAAAGCACGTCTAGTTGCCAAGGGCTAGACTCAAATGGAAGGGTTAGACTATGAGGATACTTTCGCAAATGTGGTAAAGCTTCCTACAGTACGAACTGTCCTGGCATTGGCTGCTACCAGGAAATGGCCTATTTTCCAGCTTGATGTAAATAATGCCTTTCTACATGGATTCTTAATTGAAGAAGTTTATATGACACTTCCTCTTGGCTTCTATAAATCAGAAAAGTCACAAGGCAAGGTTTGCAAACTCTTGAAAAGTCTTTATGGCTTAAAACAGGCTTCGCGTCAATGGTTTAGCAGATTCAGTGACTCTTTCTTTTCATATGGTTTCAAGGCTAGTCTAAATGATTACTCCCTTTTTACTTTAACCAAAGGCATGATGTCCTGATTACGGACACTTCTAATGACCTGATTGTTGAGGTAAAGGAATTTATCCATTCCCAGTTTAAAATCAAGGACCTTGGCCAGATTCATTACTTTTTGGGGATAGAGGTAGCAAGATCTAATTCAGGGATTTTCATCAATCAGAGGTAGTATGCATTGGACCTCATTACTGATGCTGGTCTCCTAGGATGTAAGCCTTCATCTCCTCCTATGGACACCAAGCATGAGTTGGCTCTATCTACATCACCTTCCTTAGAAGATCCTTCCATCTACAGAAGTATTGTAGGTAAACTCATCTACCTTACCATCACTAGACTTGACCTGACCTTTGCCGTAAATACCCTAAGTCAATTCATGTCTAAACCTATTGAAGATCACATGACTGCAGTTTCCAAAGTGTTACGTTACCTCAAGAATGCCCCAGCTCAGGGTCTTCTTTATCCTTCCAGTTCTGCCTTGCAGCTTTCAGCCTTTTGTGATGCTGACTGGGATGCCTGTCCTCTTACCAGACGCTTCATAACTCCAGATCCTGATCCTGACTTGATTTTGGAATCCCGCTTGCCTAGTTTGTAATTCCTGTAACTTTCAGTTGTTCTTTGTAATGAGATTAGGGGTCTTATTGTAATTATAGAAAAGTGTTGTACCTGTTTGTAAGCTCAGGGATGAGGGTCGTTATAAACAACGACTTTTCCCTCATCTCCTTGATAAATACGATAAGCCTTCAGCCGAGATTCCTTCTTCCGTTTTCTGCAATCACGTCGACGCGTCTCCGATTCCGGCGACTTCCGACGACGTTGATCTGTAGAATTTCACATCATCCACGGCCCAATTGAGGTTCAAGGTTACAACCAATCACCCTCAACACACATATGCAGATCAGCCTAACACCACGAATCCTAAAACAGTCGAGATTCAAAAGATGAGTATAAGAGAAGAAGAATGGACGAAGGGCTTAAGCCACCTTTTTAAGTCCCTGGTCACCAATGAACTCCCTTCACCAATCCAGCAAGATATCCCTGCCCTCAAAAAATACCAGCACCACTCGAATTGGCCTCCCTCTCCTCGATTTGGCTGACTCTTTTCACCTTGCTCTCAACTATTATTACCCGTAAACCCCAATTTCCAGCCTTTATACCCTAAACGCACCATTTTGACTCAACTAGCCTAGACAAAGTTTGACTTATATATATTTATATATAAGTATGTTTACTTATTTATATTTATTTATATTTACATTAATTATTATTGGCGGTGGCAGTAGTGTTATGCTGATAGTGGTGGTGGTGGTGTGATGATGTTTGGATGAAATAGATGATGAATTGTAGTGGTGGTGGTGGTTAAAGAGATGATGAATAATTATTTTTATTTATATGTACTTATATTTATTTATAAATACTTATATAAATAATTTATAAGTACAAAAGAACATAGCCTAAGAGCGTAAGCTAAATGACACACTCATATGATACATAACCTTACAACTTGCCCTTTTCTATTTTGTGCTATAACCCCGGACCTTGATTGTCAAAAATGAAGAGCATGAGCTTAGCTTCTCTTGACCCTTCAATAGCTCAAAATAAGTCACTCCCCTAAATGTGAAGATATGACTTCCAAAATTCAAACTTGTTAGCAGACACAACATTAGTATCAAAATTAGTAGGATTCAAGTCACCCAGTATTTTTTCAACAATAGTTGACTTAGGGTCTATACTTTTGACTTTAAGTTATTTATTTAAATACTTAAGTTAATTTAAATTTACTTAACTTAAGTACTTAAATTACTATTCATCAAACACCACCACCACAACAGATTCACACCACCACCAGCAACACCACCACTCCATTACCACCATAACAATCACAATATCACACCACCACCACAAAAACACCACACCACACCACCACAACACAACAACAATCCACCACCAACACCACTCCACTATCAGAGGCGGTTCCGGGGAGGGGTTGGTGTTGGGTAGTGGTGGTGGTGGTGTTTTTGTGATGGTGGGTGTTGTGGTGGTGGTGGATGTGGATGTGTTGTTACGGGGGTGGTGGTAGTGTTGTGGTGGTGGTGATAATGTGGTTGTGTAATGGTTGTGATGTTAAGGTAGTGAGATGCTGCTGGTAGTGCTAATGCTAGTGGAGTGGTGATGTTGTGGTAGTGGTGGTGTGTTGTTATGGGGGTGGTGGTAGTGGAGTGGTGGTGGTGATAATGTGGCTGTGTGGTGGTTGTGATGTTAAGGTAGTGGGTGGTGGTGGTAGTGGAGTGCCGATGTTGTGGTGGTGGTGGGTTGTGATGAATAGTACTTAATTAACTTAACTTAACTTAAATATTTAAAATTTAAGTGCAAAAGAACAGGGCCTAAGTTTTAACTTTGTCGCTTATAAAATGCAGCCTAACATCTGTATGTTTGTTGCATTCATGGTACACAGGATCCTTAAACAAATGTACCATACTCTGGTTACTATGCGCACATTTGGTATATACCACTTACGCTCTACTCATTTAACAGATCTTGAAGTTAAATGGCTTCTTTCGTAGCTTCAATTATTGCTATATATTTTGCTTTGATAGAGGACACATCGACAACCGATTGAAGCTCTGACTTCCCACACAACAACCACATCATGTAAAAACATTGCAGTGATGGACTTCCTATTGTCCCTAATGCTAGCATAATCAGAACCAATAAATCCAATCAAATCAGAAATACTCCCATATCATATACAAGTCCTAAGTTTTGGTAACACTTAAATATTTTAACAGGTATTTCATGACGTGCCGCGGGATTCCCCTTAATTGGCCATGAATACGCCCAACACACTAATGACAAAGGTAAGGTCAGGGCGAGTTCAAGCCATACAATACATGACATACAACATGGTATGAGACTTTAGCCATTTTGCTTAGTTCCGAATTAATTTTAGGACAATCTTCCTTGGTTAATATCAAATGCCCTTTTATGGGTACTATCACAGGTTTTGAATAATTGATAGTAAATTTTTTCAAAACCTTATCAGTGTAACCAGATTATGGCAAATACATACTTTTCTTTTATATATCTCTAATTATTCTAACACCAAGAATTTCTTAGCTTGAAATATCAAAATGTGCACTCAATTCTTTTTAATTTTAGCAATCTCAGCATTAGAGTTACTAATAATTAATATGTCATTAACATATAACAACAGGTATACACAAAGATTAGATTTAGGCCTTTTCAGTTATAAGCAAGTGTCAAACTTGTTTCTTAAAAATTTTAAAGTCAGCATACAGGCATTGAATATGACATTTCACTGTTGCTTATAGGTTTTTTTTTTTTTTTTTTAAGCAAACACACTTGATTGGGATGATTTCTGTGAATGAAACCAGATAGCTAGTTCATATAAATGGTTTCATTCAAATTGCCATCTAAAAAATGTTGTTTTTATATTCCTTTGATGCATTTCCCATTCATTAATAGTGGTCATTGCTAAAAGAAGTTTTATATTGAGGCAAAGATTTCATTGTACCGTTTGGTTAATCTGTTGGCCACTAGTCTATCTTTAAATCTATGGGGTCTAGTCAATGTATTACCATCCTTGGACCTTATAAACCCACTTACACCCTATAAGTGTAGGGATTCTCAAGTCCCATTATTTTGCATAAACTCACACATGACCAATTTCCTTTCTCTAGACTGTGTACTCAATAATAGCTTCATCATAGGTAACATATCAAAAGGACTAACAGAGGGCATTCAACCACATTTATGCACTCAACATCGTTGATATGCTTTCTATTAGGCATTTTCACCCTAGGAGCCATATCTCTAGCCAACTAATACGATGGTCAGACACAACATTATGTTATCAGTAGGCGGTAGTAGCCATATCATTCCAAATCTATACCTAGGGAAAGATCAATTCCCGGTCTAATATTATCAGTATCAACTTTATTGTTCCTAATAGAGTTGGATGAACTTTTCCAGTCCTCATTGTTTGGATGAGGGGACCCTGTGTACTCATTCCCCTCCTCAAGTTGAGCTTTGTTGATCCCTTGAACTCTTGTGTACTCAAGTGTGATGATTGGACTTGATGATTTTGGGTTCAACCTCAACTTGATCATCATAATCTACCATCCCTTTTCCTCCAGGTGTGAAGTTAGTGGAGTCTGACTCTGAAGTGCCTGTATTAGAAATGAAAAGATTCAAAATAATAATCACCCTCATTAAAAGCGATTGAACTGGAAATAGTAATTTATATCTTTTAGAGCCCTTGGCTGAAGCTTTCCATGTGCAGCAAAGGGCCTTAAGTGTGCTAAACTGATTTTCTACCTCCTGAGGAATTTGAAAATCTATGCATAAACAAGGAAACATATTGATCAAATAGCGGCAGTCATCACTACCTCACCCCACAAAGAGTTCCTAAGACCAGAATTAAATAACATGCGCTCTAGGAATGTCATGTTCATTCTATTAGCAAACTCCGCTCTGCTCAAGGCTGCCAGAGACTGTCAAATATCTCTTTATGTTCTGATTTTTATAAAAGTCCTTTATTGAAAAATTCAAGGCCATTAAACATTTGAGTTTAAGACCAGTTTGCCCGTGCCTTTCAAGACAGAAAAGCTCTTGAATACTTCAGTTAAGAACCTTTCTTGTGTCGTGATTCATCAAAGAAAGGAAATATTTGCTTCCCCCAACTCTTGTGACCTAGGCAGGGCCCCAGAGGTCACTATGTACATACTCAAAAAGGATTACTGACTGATAATGTGGACTTATTAAATGAATGGGCAGATTTCTTACCACAAAACGCAATTTTTACCAAGAGAAAAGTCAACTAACTTCTTCCCTAATAGCCCCTTCTTAAACAACTGATTTAATCCCTTATAGCCTATGTGACCAAGCCTAACATTCCACAACTTATGCGATGTTAAAACATAATAAAGCACTCCCCTCTACACACTTCTTATCAGAACCCTAATTCCATCACTTGAATTAATTTGACAACCCAAGTCCTCTAACACGGACTAGAATAAAAGCAAGTTAGGCACCCGGCCGACCTGCTGGAGAAGCCTCATGTTGCCATCAAATATTATAAGAGGTACAATTTCTATTCTTTTTATTTATAAGGAGGTATGATCACCCAATTTAACCTCGTCTCGTTCCAACAAATCAAGGCTTTTAATTAGGTACCTATGAGGATGGTACAACCCAAGTCCAATATCCAAGCATCAAAATTATTAGAAAAGGCGGCAATTAGATAATCAGACTTGGACTCACACAAATTTGAAAAATTATTTTCTGTTGGACTTTTCTCTTTAGGTTTTTGATCCTTCCTTTTCTGACTGCAGATACTCGCGTAATGACCCATTCATTAATAAAAACATTTGACATTATCCTTATTTTTCTCAAGCTGTTTTGGGGATTGTTCAACTTTATTTGACCTTTAAAATTGCTTTTACTCTTTTTTTTACCCTTAAACAGCATAACTTCATTTTCTTTTTGGGGTCATTGTCCATTTTGTGACTTAAAGACTTTTAAGGATTCATTTTTTTGAATTATATGACATCTTTCAGAGTGTCAAACTGACTATTTAATGAAAAGAAGATCACGGCCAAATGATCCTCTTTAATTCATCCCCACATCTCTTTAAATATTTTGTTAACCTAAGAAACATGTCTAGGTTGTCTTGGATTATCGAGGACACAACCATCTTAAAGTTAAAGTGTCTACTTAAGAGAGAAATACTATTTGACAGTTATTTTGGTAGAGAAATATTATCTAAAGCTTCCCACAACTACATAGGGTTTGTTATATTCACTAATTGTCTAGCTACATCATTAGTAAGCCTAATCATGATTTCTGAGTGGACTAATTCTCTCATTTCTTTCTTGGCATCTTCAGAGATTGGGATTACTTAATCTTCAACCACAGCTTGCCAGTAATTCCCTAATCAAGACAGCTTTGGAGCTTTATTGCATATTTGGAGCATTCTATGCCTCACTCAATCACTCGGGAATGCAAGGGAGCAACTACTTGATCGCGAGAGCATATAGGGCCAGGGGCCCACGAGCCCAAAAATGGAGTCCCAAATCTCGAGGCCCACATCCAGCAAATTAGGGTTGGGTTTGCATTTAAATAGAGGATTCGAGGACACAAATCGACACAAAATTTGAGACACAAGTCAAAGAATTCGAGGAGCCAAGTCAGAGGCGCGAAGTCCATGAGCGGTAAATAGTGATCAGTGAACAGTGCGCGAAGTTTTCGTATTTCTGTGAACTCAATTTTTTCATTATCATTATATGGATTGTATTTGATGATGTAGTAAGGCAGTGTTTGACAAAACCAGCACAAGTGAACAAGGAGCAGCTACAGCACAAGTGAACAAGGAGCAGCTACAGCAGGGGATGCTGTAGCAGGAGCTTGTTCAAGTGGCTGCATCTTCTGTCCGAGTAGCAGCAGCAACCTGGGCTTGGCTAGAAGGCCTGGCAGCTCTGCGGAGAGCATCAGAAGAATTTCTAAGTTGCTGCCAAGAATATTCCAGTGGGGAATTCCTAGCTAGAGAAGGAGATTTGTTTTGGAGATCAAATCAAATATAATCTCCTAAATTTTAGGAGATAATTGGTCTTTTTGGGACATTGCTTAATCCTGGTCTTGCTTAAAGCTGGTGCTGCTATTTGAGTGAGAAGAGTTCAGAGCAGAGAGGTTGATCGAAGCTGAGGGATACACGAGTGCATACACAGAATTCAGAGAGGGCAATTTTGGTGTGCGACGGACGAATTCTTCGATCATCACCCGAGAGCAGAGGGTGAGCACAGAGCTGTGGTGACAGAAGCAGAAGGTGATCAGGACTTGCGTAGTCTGATCCGAGCTTGATCTGGAAGCCAATTCAGAGCAGTGGTGCTTGTTGGTTGATCAAGGGCAGCCGCGGAAGGACTGACGGGTGTGTGGCTCGGTCGAGTGTCTAAGCGGCAGTTCTCGCTAGTGGCAGGAGGTCACTGAGTGAGGGGGAGTATTCCAGAGTGTGCAGCGCTCGTGGAATCGTTCGATCGGCTCGGCAGAAGGCCTTGGAGCGACGCGGACAATTGTGCATCAGCTGTGTGTTACAGCAGTTGCTACAGCAACCCTGCAGAGTGAGTGTAGTTTAGAATAGGCTGAGTTTCGGGGAGACAGTAGCTATTCTAGATTGACATTTGTAGAGGGTGTGCAGACACAAGTCAGAGCCTGTTCTGATTGTGTTGAGTGTTCCACACAAGGTTGAGTAGCATAGGTTGCGTGGAGTTGTAACCGAGTGTACTTGGAGACCTTTGTGTTTAGTGGATTGAGGACTGGAGAATAGTCCTCCCCAGACATAGGCAGTTGGCCGAACTGGGTGAACAAACTTCTGTCTTGTTCATTGTTTGCTGAGACAATTTCCGAGTGAACAAGAGTGTGCTGCAGCAACTGCATGTTCACAAATCTGTCTAACTGAGACACTGCGAATTTCAATTGGTATCTGAGCGGGAGCTCAACACACAGAGTAAAAGATCCTACAATGTCTCTGAAGAAGCCACGACAATGAAGGAAGGACAGAGCACAAGCAGACCTCCGTTGTTGGAAGAAAGCAACTATGGATATTGGAAGGCTAGGATGAAAGCCTTTCTCAAGGCCATCGATGAGAAGACCTGGAGAGCTATCGTGGTCCAGTGGTCTCCCCCAATCACCATGGATGAACAGGGAGTCACACGGATAAAGCCTGAGGAACAATGGACTGCTGAAGAGGGAGCTGCAACAACTGGTAATTCAAAGGCTCTGAATGCAATTTTTGCTGCAGTTGATGCTAACAATTTCAGGTTGATATCAAATTGTGACATGGCCAAACAAGCGTGGGAAATTTTGCAAACTGCACATGAAGGAACTGATAGAGTAAAGCTGTCAAGACTCCAGATCATTGCTACACAGTTTGAGAATATGAGAATGCTGGAAGAGGAGACTGTCACTGAGTTTAATGCTAAACTCTGTGATCTGGCAAACGAAGCCCATGCGCTTGGTGAACCTATTCCTGAAGAGAAGCTGATCAGGAAGATCCTCAGATCGTTGCCCACAAGATTTGACATGAAAGTGACGGCAATTGAAGAAGCTCAAAATGTTAGATTCATGAGGCTGGAAGAGTTGATGGGATCCCTCAAACAATTTGAGATGAAACTGGTTAAAGAAGATCTCACTCCTAAGGACAAGAATGTTGAACTAAAGGCTGAAACAGAAGTCAAGAAGCCAGTTCCAGATGATCAGCTGATTATGCTAGTCAAGAACCTTGGAAAGCTCCTGAAGAACATGGACTCAAGAACTGGGCAAAGCTCATCCTCACGAAAACAATTCAGAAGAGGTGGAGAAAATAAAAGGAAAGGGAAGGAACCGGCTCAGAATGAAGATGAGAAGAAAGAAATGAAAAAGGGAGTCCAATGCTGGAACTGTGATGGGTATGGACATATTGAGGCTGACTGTCCGAGCAAACCCCTCAAAAACTCAGAGAAAAAGAACAGCAAGTCCATGACAGCAAAATGGAGTGACACTGAGGAAAGTGATGAAGAAAACTGTGTTGTGCTAACCAGTGTATCAGATTTCAACGTCAAAGAGCTAAAGAAGGATGAATTTCACTATGGGATTGAAGTATCCGAAAGTGAAGATGAAGAGGACTCATCTGGCAGCCTTATTGACTTTCTGGGGAAGATACTCAAACAGTGTGAGGCAGTCCTTCAGACGAATCAAGCATTGACTGTCAGAGTCAATCTTCTGGAAGAAGAACGAAGGAAATTTCTCCCCTCATCCAACAGTCAAGTTACCATTCTGAAAAGGGAAGACACAGGAAGCCAAGTCTCTGACTTTGGTGTCTCACCAGCAAAGGCCAAGGCAGCTGATTCTCAGAAAAATATTTTGGATGAAATTTTGTCTTATCAAAGACTTGGAAAAGGGAGAACGGGGCTTGGATACACTGGTGAAGAAAGCTCTAGAGGAACAGTTTTCATTAAAGCCTCGGATGCTATGATATATGAAAAGAATAATACAGATGATTTTCCAAAACCTGCAGGGAAAGATGGAACTAGACACGTGAACAAGAGGATGCTGCAGCATCTGGCGCATCATCCTTCTAAAACAAAGCCAAAGCCTCAGAATAAAAGGAGTTCTTGCACAAGTATTGGGAATCAGAAGATATCCTCCAATCTGAAGCGGCAACAGAAAATCTCCTCAGCTGGAAAAGGGGGAACGAAATCCAGAGCCAACACATGCTGCATAAAGACTCCTTTCCCAGTAGTTTCGGGAAATGCTTATTACTGGAAAGAATCACAGAGGAAGATCTCTAAGATCGCTGCACCAGGGCACTGGAAAGCTAAAAATAGGAGAAAGCCACACGTAATACAGGTGTGGAAACCCAAATATGACAAACAAAGAGACAGGAGTCTTGAGGATCGGAAGAGGAGGAACTCTAGACAAACCAAGGTATGGGTGAAGAAATCATCATCAGAACCTCACAAGGATCCGCCAAACAAAGTAGTCATCCGGAATGAGCAGGTGAACTAGCTCGCGTTTGCTATAGCAACCTGGTCAGAATAAGCTTGTTCACGTATTTTGGTTGCTAAAGCTGGGAGAAGGCACATGTGTGGCACGTGATCTAGAAGCTTTAAATTGGAAAACAAAATAACGGGTAAATCAAATTCTAGGGCAAAGACAAGTTGAAGGCGCTTCTTAAAATCGTTGCTGATCATCCTCACGGTGCGTTCCTCAAACCCTCTTTAATCCCGCAACAATGGTGAAGACTCGAGGTTTGAAGAAGAATCTGGCAGCAGATCGACAAGGCAGGTCTGAAAGGAGGTCTAAGTCGCGCAATGAAGCCCCTACTCAGCGTCTAGACGTGGTGGTGTGGGAACCAGCACTTCTCCCTGTGTCGCACAGCGCTCCTTCTTCACAAGAAGGAACTTCGCAGAAAAGGAGGCGCTTGGTTCGTGACGGGGAGCCTGTATCCAGTGCAACAGTGTTAACTGAAGAGGCTGTGCTTGAAGAAGTCCCGAGAGAAGAACAAGCTACAGAGGATGCTGTAGCAGGTTCTGCTGAAGAGAGATGCAGAACACTTGTCATGTCTCCTGGCATTGTAGGTGAAGGGGAGGAGATAGAAGCTGAGTCCCCTGAACAAGAACCTGCTGCAGCACATCCTCCACCCTCAGACAAAGGAAAAGCCCCTATCCTAATTCCTGTCTCTAGCAGTGAAGAAGAGGAATCAAGTGAAGAAGATGAAGGTGCTACTGGTGAACCGTCTGAGAGAGGACCTGCATTGGCAGACACAACTGCAATCACAGTGGGGGGGATTTGGTTCAGAAATAGGAATGCCTCTCAATCATGGAGTGTTGTTGAGAGAAAGCACATTGTGTCAGAAAAGAGGCTGGACCTGGACAAGTACAAATCAGCAGCCATCATCCAGCTTCTCACTGAGGTAAACCTTCTCAGATCCCTGACTTACCCATTCAGATTCAATATTGCCCTTGTTCGGGAATTTATTGTAAATATAGAAGAGAAGTTTGGTGAGGAAGGAGGAGATGAGTTTGGAAAGAGTTGGGTGCGGGGTAAGACAGTTCTTATTACCCCTGAAAAAATCGATGAGTTTCTTGAGATCCATCAAAATGCCAGAGCGCCCACGGATATTCAGCCAGAGATGCTGGCTAAGGTTCTGACAGGGGGAGTGTGCCTGTCTTGGGGTGGTCCAAACCTTAGTGCTGCTGAACTCACCTCCAAAAATGCTCTGCTGTATCATCTGGGCATTAGAAACTGGATCCCCAACTCTCACAGGGGGAAGGTTAGCAGAGCCTTTGCTAACCTTCTCTACTCTATTGGGAAAAGGAGGAAAATCAGCCTGGGCAGTGTGATGTTTCCCCAGCTGGCTACTCATGCCGGTAGCGCTTCCTCCAGCAAGCCCATCGTGTTACCCTCCCTCATCTATGGGATGATGGTCTCACAGCATCCGGAGCTTGGTGAGATTTCTGAAGGTTTATCTGAGGAGCTGCAGGTCTTTACAGTAGACCACAAATTGTTCAAAGGGAAACATGCAGTGGATATAGCTTATGAAGATCCTCTCTTGGTTGGTGCCTCAGTCCCAGCTCCTCTGGAGGAATCCCTTCCCCCTGCCGCAACAATTCAATCAGCTCTCCGTGCCAGAATTGTGAGCCATCTCAGGTCTGAGCTGCTCACTCTTGAAGCCGAAGCCAAAAGGAGGGATGCTAGGCGCGGGCAGATCAGAAGTCTGCTCAGAGACCTGGAGTTCCCGGTGGATGAGGAGCAGGCCCCTTGAGCATCTGTGACAAAAAGGGGGAGAGTAAAATGCTGCTACTGATGAACATGCTACTACTGATGAACTTTGGTTCTTTTGGCCCTGCGTGGTCGAGCTAAGGCCGAGTGTGGCCACCTCTTACTCTTATGTTGAATTTTTTTTTCATTTAGAGTATTTACTGGTTCATGGAAGTGTGCATAAGTGTTCGAGGGTTTTGTCAAAATGCCAAGGGGGAGATTGATGATGTAGTATGGCAGTGTTTGACAAAACCAGCACAAGTGAACAAGGAGCAGCTACAGCACAAGTGAACAAGGAGCAGCTACAGAACACGTGAACAAGGAGCAGCTACAGCAGGGGATGCTATAGCAGGAGCTTGTTCAAGTGGCTGCATCTTCTGTCCGAGTAGCAGCAGCAACCCGGGCTTGGCTAGAGGCCTGGCAGCTCTGCGGAGAGCATCAGAAGAATTTCTAAGTTGCTGCCAAGAATATTCCAGTGGGGAATTCCTAGCTAGAGAAGGAGATTTATTTTGGAGATCAAATCAAATCAAATCTCCTAAATTTTAGGAGATAATTGGCCTTTTTGGGACATTGCTTAATCCTGGTCTTGCTTAAAGCTGGTGCTGCTATTTAAGTGAGAAGAGTTCAGAGCAGAGAGGTTGATCGAAGCTGAGGGATACACGAGTGCATACACAGAATTCAGAGAGGGCAATTTTGGTGTGCGACGGACGAATTCTTCGATCATCACACGAGAGCAGAGGGTGAGCGCAGAGCTGTGGTGACAGAAGTAGAAGGTGATCAGGACTTGCGTAGTCTGATCCGAGCTTGATCTGGTAGCCAATTCAGAGCAGTGGTGCTTGTTGGTTGATCAAGGGCAGCCGCGGAAGGACTGACGGGTGTGTGGCTCGGTCGAGTGTCTAAGCAGCAGTTCTCGCTAGTGGCAGGAGGTCACTGAGTGAGGGGGAGTATTGCAGAGTGTGCAGCGCTCGTGGAATCGTTCGATCGGCTCGGCAGAAGGCCTTGGAGCGACGCGGACAATTGTGCATCAGCTGTGTGTTACAGCAGTTGCTACAGCAACCCTGCAGAGTGAGTGTAGTATAGAATAGGCTGAGTTTCGGGGAGACAGTAGCTATTCTAGATTGACATTTGTAGAGGGTGTGCAGACACAAGTCATAGCCTGTTCTGATTGTGTTGAGTGTTCCACACAAGGTTGAGTAGCATAGGTTGCGTGGAGTTGTAACCGAGTGTACTTGGAGACCTTTGTGTTTAGTGGATTGAGGACTGGAGAATAGTCCTCCCCAGACGTAGGCAGTTGGCCGAACTGGGTGAACAAACTTCTGTCTTGTTAATTGTTTGCTGAGACATTTTCCGAGTGAACAAGAGTGTGCTGCAGCAACTGCTTGTTCACAAATCTGTCTAACTGAGACACTGCGAATTTTAGTATTAGTAATAAATCCTAACTCAATTTGGGGATTTGCATTGCAACGTTTGGTTTGATATTTATGTTTCGTAATTCGATTTGGTGAATTACTGTTCTTCGTATGAATTGCATGCTCTGATTATCAGGTTAGCATAGCCTAGCGGTGAAACTGAATTGATATCTATTGCGTGATACTAAATTGACTGCCTATTAGCTAAGCCTAGCGGTAGAACCTAATTGATATTGTTAGTCAAGTAATAGTTAACCTATTCAAGAACTTAGCGGTTAAGACTAGGTAGAACATTGGAGTCGACATTACCTTAGCAGGATTGTTGACTAGAATAGTAGTTTTACTAGTTGATGCGGTTGTATGATCAATGATTACCAGTTGCAATGCATATTCCTGAACTGTTTCTTTCTGAATTTGACAAACAACAATCTTCCTGAAAAACAAACACCATTTTTTGTTTGACAATTAGTGAAACTCTAGATTATTTGCTCTTTTTTGGGTTCGACCCTGTTTATCACTAGCTAATAAGTAGGTAACATAAATATAACTTTGGCGCACACAACGACATGCAGTCAATTTTACACATGGCAAAATTCATATTGCCACCAAATGGTCTAAGGGTCTGTCTTTAGAGCTGAACTTATACTTAACTTAATTTAACTGAATTTAACTTAAGTACTTAAGTTAAATATTATAATTTTGTGGTAGTGTAGTAGTAGTATGGTTGGGGTGGTGGTGTTGTGGTGGTGCGGTGGTGTGATGATGTAGTGGTGGTGGTGGTTTGAGTGGTGTGGTGGTGTAGTAGTGTTATGGTGTTGGGGTGGTGGTGTAGCAGTGTGGTGTTGGTGTGGTGATGTAGTAGTGGTATGGTTGGGGTGGTGTAGTACTGTTATGGTTGGGGTGGTGGTGGTGTAATAGTATGGTGTGGTAGTGTTATGGTTGGAGTGGTGGTGTTGTGGTGGTGTACTAGTGTGGTGTAGTGATGCAATAGTGTTATGGTTGAAGTGGTGGTGGTGGTGTGTGGATGAAAGAGATGATGTGTTGTTATGATGGTGATGAATAATGATGATATTTAACTTAACTGAATTTAACTTAACTTAACTAAACTAAACTTAGTTTAATTTAACTTAAGTATTGAAAATTTAAATTATAAAGAACAGGGCCTAATTCTAACGCAAGACATGTTTAAGCCATTGGCAAAGAAATGAATGAAGTCAAGATAAATAATCCAGAAGTCAAAGATCTCACTAACAAGGTCTGAAGGAGTTATCTTGCACACTCACAACAAGTAATACCCAAAATGGTGTGATTGGTGATCTGCAATAGTTTAATTTTTACAAAGAATGAATAACAAGATCATTAATGTAATTAATAATTAAAGTGGCTTCAATTGAACTCATAATTTAGCCTAGCAACAATCAACAAGGCCCTGATACCAATTTGACTTTAATTTCTTAATTTCGGTCTAATTTGTCAGCAAAATTCAATTAGCAAATGAACAAATAAAGTGCAAGGACACAAGAAAGTTTTATATAGTTCGGTTTCAAAGAATCCTACATCTATGGAGCCTCTCGGTCAGGGAGACTTTTTTTTTTTTTTTGGAAGGATTGGGATTGGAAGACTTTTTTTTTTCTTTTTTTTTGGGTCAGGGAGACTCAACCCTATTTTCTCTAACAAATAGAGGTTTAAGGTTACAACCACACAGACCAAACCTCCACACACATACATGTAGATCGGCTTAAGACCATGAATCCTAAAACAGTCAAGATTTAAAAGATGAGAAGAAGAGTTAGTGAAGGGCTTAAGCCCATTTCGAAAGCCCCTGGACGACTTTCGCTCAACACCACCAACAAACTCCCTTCACCAGACCAGTCTCTTACACACGCCGCTCATCCACCGCCTTTAACTTGATGTCACCTCATGCTAACTCCGCCCTCTGAAAATATCAGCACCACTCATATTAGCCTCCCTCTCCTTGATTCGCCAGACTCTTGCTCACCACCAACGAACTTCAGGCTAGGCTCCTACAAACGCCGCTCATCCACCGCCTTCAACTTGATGGCACCTCATGCTATCTCCACCACTCGAATTGGCCTCTCTCTCCTCGACTCCCAACACTCTCACTCTGCGTCTTCTCACCTTGCTCGATCTCAATTCTTTTAAACTAAAGTTCCAATTTCCAGCCTTTTATTTTTACCCTAAAGGCAAATTTTTGATTTAACTAAGCCTAGTAAGAACTTTGACTTGCATTGACTCTACCAAAAATAACTCATACAAGCTACTATAGAAAATCAAAATTGAAATTTGCAGCGTCCCTAAGATACTCATAGTGTACGAGCAGTTTCTATAGCAACTCCTTTTTCAGCCGAATCTGGTGCAATAAGAAATAAAACAGTGAACAACGAATTTGTACACCCAATTCGGTCAATCTGCCTACGTCTGGGGAGGACTATACTCCAATCCTCAATCTACTAGTCTCCAAGGTACTCCGTACAACACATACTCGATTCCTCGACAATCTATGTTACTCGACCTCAACTAGCACACAATCAGAACATTCTCTGATTTGTGTCTCACTCACCTACACACTTGAATTAATTTAGAATAGCTACTCCTCTGATCACACAGACTCAGCCTATTCTGATTAACACAATTGAAATTCGCAATGTCTCAGTTCGACAGATTCGTGAACAAGCAATTGCTGCAGCACACTCTTGTTCACTCGGAAATTGTCTCAGCAAACAATGAACAAGACAAAGTTTGTTCACCCAGTTCGGCCAACTGCCTACGTCTGGGGAGGACTATTCTCCAGTCCTCGATCCACTCAAACCAAAGGTCTCCAAGTACACTCGGTTACAACTCACGCAACCTATGCTACTCAACCTTGTGTGGATCACTCGGCACAATCAGAACAAGCTCTGATTTGTGTCTGCACACCCTCAAAATATGTCAATCTAGAATAGCTACAGTCTTCTCAAAGAACTCAGCCTATTCTAAACTACACCTACTCAGCAGGGTTGCTGTAGCAACTGCTGTAACACACAGCTGAAGCACAATTTGTCCGTGTCGCTCCAAGGCCTTCTGCCGAGCCGATCGAACGATTCCACGAGCGCTGCACACTCTGGAATACTCCCCCTCAGTCAGTGACCACCTGCCACTAGCGAGTTGTGCCGCTTAGACACTCGACCGAGCCACACACGCGTCAGTTCTTCCGCGGCTGCCCTTGATCAACCAACAAGCTCCGCAGCTCTGAATTGGCTTCCAGATCAAGCTTGAATCAGACTCTGCAAGTCCTGATTCCCTTATGCTACAATCACCACAGCTCTGCGCTCACGCTCTGCTCTTTGGTGATGATCGAAGAATTCGTCCGTCGCACACCAAAGATTGCTCTCTCTGAAATCTGTGTATGCACTCGTGTATCCCTCAACTTCGATCAACCCTTCTGCTCTAAACCCCTTCTGCTTAAATAGCATCACCAGCTTTTAGCAATGTCCAGGTTTAGGCAATGTCCAACAAGAACAATTATCTCCTAAAATCTAGGAGATTAGATTTGATATTTATCTTCAATATAAATCTCCTTCTCTGATTAGTAAACCTCACTGGAATATACTCTTCAGCAGTTTAGAAATTCTTCAGATGCTCTCCATAGAGTTTCCAGCCCTTCTGGACAAGCCCAGGTTACTGCTGCTTCTTGGACGGTTGATACAACCAGTTGAACAAGCTCCTGGTGTAGCATCCCCTGCTGCAGCTGCTGCTAGTTCACTTCTGCTGGCCTGCTTGATAACTTGAGCTGCAGCAACTCCTTGTTCACTTGTGCTGGTTTTGTCAAACACTGCCATACTTACATCATCAATCTCCCCCTTGGCATTTTGACAAAACCTTAGAACACTGGAGCAAACTTACGTGAACCAGAAAGGTTCTAAATAAAAATTCAACAAGAGAACAAGAGAGAAAAATATTCAGAGGGTGGCCACACACAGCCATAGCATGACCACGCAGGGTCAAAAGAAAAAAATACCAGTTCATCAATAGCAGTTCAGCAATATAAATCTTCTCTCCCCCTTTTTGTCACAGATGCTCAAGGGGCCTGCTCCTCATCCTCCGGGAACTCCAAGTCTCTGAGTAGACTCCTAATCTGGCCACGCCTGACATCCCTTCGTTTGGCTTCAGCTTCAAGAATGAGCAGCTCAGACCTGAGATGGCTCACAATTCTGGCACGAAGAGCTGACTGAATTGTTGCAGCAGGGGGAAGAGATTCCTCCAGAGGGGCTGATGCTGAAGAACCAACCAGAAGAGGATCCTCATATGCAATATCCACTGCATGCTTTCCTTTGAATAACTTGTGGTCTACTGTGAAGACCTGCAGCTCCTCAGATAAGCCTTCAGAAATCTCACCAAGCTCCGGATGCTGAGAGACCATTATCCCATAGATGAGAGAGGGTAGCACTATGGGCTTGCTGGAGGAGGCACTCCCGGCATGAGTAGCCAGCTGAGGAAACATAACACTGCCCAGGCTGATTCTCCTCTTCTTCCTAATAGAGTAGAGAAGGTTAGCAAAGTCTCTGCTAACCTTCCCCCTGTGAGAGCTAGGGATCCAGTTTCTGATGCCCAGATGATACAGCAGGGCATTCTTGGAGGTTAGCTCAGCAGCACTGAGGTTTGGACCGCCCCAAGACAGGCACACTCCTCCTGTCAGAACTTTAGCCAATATCTCTGGCTGAACAATAGTGGGAGCTCTGGCATTCTCATGGATCCCAAGAAATTCATCAATTTTTTCAGGGGTAATAATCACTGTCTTACCCCTTACCCAACTTTTCCCAAACTCATCCGCTCCTTCTTCTCCAAATTTCTCTTCCATATTCACAATAAATTCCCTAACCAGAGCTATGTTGAATCTGAATGGAAAGGTTAGGGACTTGAGAAGGTTTACCTCTGTGAGAAGCTGGATCATAGCTGTTGATTTGTACTTGTCCTGAACCAGTCTCTTTTCGGCCACAATGTGCTTCCTCTCAACAGCACTCCAAGATTGAGACGCACTCCTGTTTCTAAACCAAATACCTTCAACTGTGAGAGCAGATAAGTCTGCCACTGAATGTCCTCTCACAGACGGTTCACCAGAAGCACCTGCATTTTCTTCACTTGATTCTTCTTCTTCACTGCTGGAGACTGGGATTAGGATATGAGCTTTTCCTTTGTCTGAAGGTGGAGGAGGATGTGCTGCAGCAGGTTCTTGTTCAGGAGACTCGGCTCCTGTTTCCTCCCCTTCACCCACAATGCCAGGGGACATAACAAGTGTTCTGCAACTTTCTTCTGCAGAACCTGCTACAGCATCTTCTGTAGCTTGTTCTTCTCCAGAGTCTTCCTCAGCCACAACTTCTTCAGATAGCACAGCTGAACTGGATACAGGTTCTCCATCACGTACCAGGCGCCTCCTTTTTTGTGAGGTTCCTTCTTGTGAGGTAGGATCGCTGTGCGACACGTGAATAGGAGCTGGTTCCCACACTCCCACATCCAGTCGCTGAGCAGGGGCTTCATTGCGCGACTTGGTCCTTCTTTCAGACCTGTTTTGTCTGTCTGCTGCCAGATTCTTCTTCAAACCGCGCGTCTTCACCATTGTAGCTAGATTGCAGAAGGTTTAAGGAGCGTTCAGAGGATGATCGGCAGCGATTTTTGGGAAGCGCCTTGCACCTTGTCTTTGCCCTAGAAAATGATTTACCCGTTATTTTCTTTTCCATTTTGAAGTTGTTAGATCACGTGCCTCACATGTGCCTTCTCCCATCATTAGCAACCAAAACATGTGAACAAGAGTATTCTTGGCCAGGTTGCTATAGCACATGCGAGCTAGTTCACCTGCTTAGTTCAGACAACAGCTTTGCTCGGAGGATCCTTAAGAGGTTCTGATGGAGATTTCTTTACCCACACCTGAGATACGCCATAGTTTCTCCTTTTCTGACCCTCCAGCCTTCTATCTCTTCGTTTGTCATGTTTGGGTTTCCATACCTGTAAAGTCTGTGGTTTTCCCTTGTCTTTAGCGATCCAGTGCCCTTGTGCAGCAGTCTTAGCAATCATCCTCTGCGATTCTTTCCAGCAAGGAGCTTTTCTTGAAGCTACATGATACGCAGTCTTTGTGCAGCATGTGTTGGTTCTGGATTTTGCTCCCCCTTTTTCAACTGAGGAGGTTTTGCGCAGCTGCTTCAGATTGGAGGTAATCTTCTGATTCCCAACACTTGTACAAGAGCCCCTTCTATTCTGAGCCTTTAGCTTTGTTAGAGAAAAATGATGTGCCCGGTGCTGCAGCATCCTCTTGTTCACATGCCTAGTTCCATCTTTCTCTGCAGGTTTTGAAGAGTCATCTGAATTATTCTTTTCATCTATCTCAGCATTTGAGGCTTTAATGAAAACTGTCCCTCTAGAGCTTTCTTCACCAGTATATCCAAGCCCTGTTCTCCCTTTTCCAAGTCTTTGGTAAGACAGTATTTCGTCCAAGATATTATTCTGCGGATTAGCTGTCTTGGCTGTTGCTGGAGAGGATCCAACAGAGATCTTCTTCCAGAGTCTTCCCTTTTCAGAATGGTGACTTGATTATTGGATGAGAAGAGACTTTTCCTTCGATCTTCTTCCAAGAGATTGACTCTGTCAGTCAATGCTTGATTGGTCTGAAGAACTGCCTCACACTGCTCGAGTATCTTCCTCAGATAGTCAACAAGGCTGTCAGATGGGTCCTCTTCATCTTCACTTTCAGATACTTCAATCCCATAGTGAAATTCTTCCTTCTTAAGCTCTTTGAGGTTGAAATCTGATATACTGGTCAGCACAACACAGTTTTCTTCATCACTTTCATCAGAGTCACTCCATTTTGCTGTCATGGACTTACTGTTCTTTTTCTCTGAGTTTTTGAGGGGTTTGCTTGGACAGTCAGCCTCAATGTGTCCATACCCTTCACAGTTCCAGCATTGAACTCCCTTTTTCATTTCTTTCTTCTTCTCTTCATCCTGAGCTGGTTCCTTCCCTTTCCTTTTATTTTCACCACCTCTTCTGAATTGTTTTCGTGAGGAGGAGCTTTTCCCATTTCTTGAGTCCATGTTCTTCAGGAGCTTTCCAAGATTCTTGACAAGCATACTCAGCTGATCATCTGGAACTGTCTTCTTGACTTCTGTTTCAGCTTTCAGTCCAACATTCTTGTCCTTGGGAGTGGTGTCCTCTTTAACTAGTTTCATCTCAAATTGTTTGAGAGACCCCGTCAATTCTTCCAACCTCATGAATCTGACATTTTGAGCTTCTTCAATGGCCGTCACTTTCATGTCAAATTTTGTGGGCAGCGATCTGAGAACCTTCCTGATCAGCTTCTCTTCAGGGATAGGTTCACCAAGGGCATGGGCTTCATTTGCAAGATCACAGAGTTTGGCATTAAACTCAGTGACAGTCTCCTCTTCCAGCATTCTCAGATTCTCAAACTGAGTGGCAATGATCTGGAGTCTTGACAGCTTCACTCTATCAGTTCCTTCATGTGCAGTTTGCATAATTTCCCATGCTTGTTTGGCCATGTCACAATTTGAAATCAGCCTGAAGTTGTTGGCATCAACTGCAGCAAAAATTGCATTCAGGGCCTTTGAATTTTCAGTTGTTGCAGCACCCTCTTCAGCAGTCCATTGTTCTTCAGGCTTTATCCTTGTGACTCCTTATTCATCCATGGTGATTGGGGGAGACCACTGGATGACGATAGCTCTCCATGTCTTCTCATCAATAGCCTTGAGAAAGGCTTTCATTCTAGCTTTCCAACATCCATAGTTGCTCTCTTCCAGCAATGGAGGTCTGCTTGTGCTCTGTCCTTCCTTCATTGTCTTGGCTTCTTCAGAGACACTGTAGGATCTTTTACTCTGTGTGTTGAGCTCCCGCTCTGATACCAATTGAAATTCGCAGTGTCTCAGTTCGACAGATTCGTGAACAAGCAGTTGCTGCAGCACACTCTGATTCACTCGGAAATTATCTCAGCAAACAATGAACAAGACAAAGTTTGTTCACCCAGTTCGGCCAACTGCCTACGTCTGGGGAGGACTATTCTCCAATCCTCAATCCACTCAAACCAAAGGTCTCCAAGTACACTCGGTTACAACTCACGCAACCTATGCTACTCAACCTTGTGTGGATCACTCGGCACAATCAGAACAAGCTCTGATTTGTGTCTGCACACCCTCAAAATATGTCAATCTAGAATAGCTACAGTCTTCTCAAAGAACTCAGCCTATTCTAAACTACACCTACTCAGCAGGGTTGCTGTAGCAACTGCTGTAACACACAGCTGAAGCACAATTTGTCCGTGTCGCTCCAAGGCCTTCTGCCGAGCCGATCAAACTATTCCACGAGCGCTGCACACTCTGGAATACTCCCCCTCACTCAGTGACCACCTGCCACTAGCGAGTAGTGCCGCTTAGACACTCGACCGAGCCACACACGCGTCAGTTCTTCCGCGGCTGCCCTTGATCAACCAACAAGCTCCGCAGCTCTGAATTGGCTTCTAGATCAAGCTTGAATCAGACTCTGCAAGTCCTGATTCCCTTCTGCTACAATCACCACAGCTCTGCGCTCACGCTCTGCTCTCGGGTGATGATCGAAGAATTCGTCCATCGCACACCAAAGATTGCTCTCTCTGAAATCTGTGTATGCACTCGTGTATTCCTCAGCTTCGATCAACCCTTCTGCTCTAAACCCCTTCTGCTTAAATAGTATCACCAGCATTTAGCAATGTCCAGGTTTAGGCAATGTCCAACAAGAACAATTATCTCCTAAAATCTAGGAGATTAGATTTGATATTTATCTTCAATATAAATCTCCTTCTCTGATTAGTAAACCTCACTGGAATATACTCTTCAGCAGTTTAGAAATTCTTCAGATGCTCTCCATAGAGTTTCCAGCCCTTCTGGACAAGCCCAGGTTGCTGCTGCTTCTTGGACGGTTGATACAGCCAGTTAAACAAGCTCCTGCTGTAGCATCCCCTGCTGCAGCTGCTGCTAGTTCACTTCTGCTGGCCTGCTTGATAACTTGAGCTGCAGCAACTCCTTGTTCACTTGTGCTGGTTTTGTCAAACACTGCCATACTTACATCATCAACAATGTCTCAGTAGGTTTGCTATAACACACGCTTGTGCAACTAGCTTGTACAAATTCTGACGCTTCGCTCCACAGCCTTCCGCTGAGCTGCTCGAACTCTGTTGTGAGTACTCCTCACACTGGGATGGTCCCCCTCACTTAATGATCACCTGTCACTAGCAAGAACCGGCTTTCTGCAGATTGTACGAGTTCCTCCACTTGACAACTCTTCTACTGCCTTCCTTGATCAACCAATAAGCACGCTCTGCTCTGAATTGGTCCTTTAGATCAAGCACTGACCAGACACTGCTAGTCTGCAATCAGTCGATACCAAAACCACACTGATCTGCACTCATGTTCTGCTCATGGTGGTGATCTGACCCTTCTAATCTCCGTTTTTCAATCTTTGGTGATATAATGCCCTCTGTGTTTTTCTCTCAATTTGGATACCTCGTCATGCTCTACCCAGCCTCCTTCTATAGGAACTCTTCCACCATCAAAATTAGGAAGCCCTGAAAGATCTCAACAAGATCTTATCTCTTCATTTTTAGGAGATTTGATTTCCTAATCAAATCTTCAAGCTTGTGGCACGGAAATCTTTACTGGGATATTCTGAGAATATTTGGAAGCCTCCCGTTGCACTGCATCTTCTTATCTGGGCAGTTTTCTCTTCGGGCCAAAACCGTTGCTCTCGCTGTAGCAACTGCTTGTTCTGGGCTTGTACACTCTGACAGGTTTTGTCAATTGAATGTCATTTGCATTATCAAAAACTAAGAGTGTGAGCTAAATGGCACACCAATAGAATACCTAACCTTACACAACATATGAAGTTCAATTTTAGTAAAACTTTATTATTACTCTAGGAAATGTTAAGGATGCCTTTCAATATTCGGGGATAGTCCCTAATTATGACTTGTTCTGCACTACAATAAAAACTATAGAATTCGAATAAAAGCATTCTAGGGCAAAGTCAGGTAATAATTTTTTTGTTAAAAATAAAGGGAACCAACATCAGCTTAATAGGCCAAAATCTGTAAATAATGACAGATAAGGTTAATAAAAAGAAGGCTAACAATGGTCAAAATGAGACTAGGAAATGTTATCACTGTCGGAAACTATGATATTTAATGAACATTATTTTAAATGGTTAGCTAAGAATAAAAATGCTAGTGTCAGTGATGTTATTGATCCCTCCTCTTCTAACCTTGCATGAGAATCATGTGAAGTTCTAAATGTGACTGATAATGATAGTTGTAAATCAACTTGATTCTGGTTATTCCTTTCATATGTGTCCTTATAAAAATTGCTTTAGTGATTTAACTAAGGTTGTAATTGAGAAGTATACATGGGAGACAACAATGTATGTGATGTGAAAGAAATTGGGTATGTTAGCTTGTTGTTACCTGATAATAGGAAACTGATTTTGATAAAATTAAGGTATATTCTTGGTTAAAGGAAAATTTTAATTTCGTTGAGCACATTAGATGATTTAGGCTATAAGTTGCTCCTATGTAGTATTAAACATAATGAATTGTATGTATGAATGGCACCTGTTATGTTGATAATCTGCATGTTGCTTCTCTGATTGAGAGTCTGATACTGTCAAGTGGCACTTGAGGTTAGGGCATATAAGCGAGAAGGGTCTTACTATCAACAGAGTATGTTTGGTAGAGCTAAAATTGATAAACTGTCTTTTTGTGAAACCTGCGTCTTGTCCAAACAGCAGAAGCTAAAATTTCCCAATGGTATCCATGCGTATAAGTATGGTTTAGAATATATACATGTTGATTTGTGGGGACCTGAAAACCATGAAACTCATGCGATTAATACAAATTTTTCTTAGCCTCATAGATGATTTTTCTAAACTGGTTTGGATCTTTTTGCGTAGAACAAAAGATGAGGCACTTAGCAAATTTAAGGAATGACTTATTCTAGAAAAAACTAGACCAATAGGAAAGTAGAGATCATTAGAACTGATAATGGGCTTGAATTCTGTAATTTAGAATTTAATTCGTTATGTAAAGACATTGAAACATACATAGAACTATTAGAGCTTCCCCTCAGTACCTTACTAATCACCTTAATAGAAAAGGTCATAAGTTTATTAATCACCTCAGGTTTATCCCAGAGCTTTTGGGATGAGGTACAATATATTGCTGCCTATTTGATTAATAGGAGCCCTAGCAGAACTTTAGGTTTCAAATGCCCACTTGAATTATGGATTGACAGGAATCCTTCCCTTTTATCACCTTAGAATTTTTGAATGTGCAGCCTATGCACATAATAGGAAGGAAAAAGTGGATCCTAGGTTATTGAAATGTGTGTTTGTGGGCTATCAGTAGGATATTAAAGGGTATAGACTGTGGAACAGAAACTATAAGAGTGTCAAAATTATTAGTAGAGATGTCATCTTTGATAAAACTAGCTTTCCTTGTAATGATAAAAATAATAATTTTTTCTTATTCTACCCCAAACCTCAACAGAGTCCTTGCTCTGGCTCAATAGGAATCGAACCCTAGTCGTTGAGATGTTTGAAGTCGCTTTTACCACTAAACCACGACCTGATGGGAAATAAAAAATAATGATGACCCCTTAGAAAACCATGTCCTTGACCCAAATGATTCACCCATGTTGATGAACTCTGCTGATTTAGGTAATATCCAAATTGAACCCAGTAACCTTCCCCCTTAACATGAGCAATTGCAGATTCATGGCACTGGTGTCGAGGCTGATGATCAGCATCAACAACCTGACCAAGTGGAGTTGGTTGATACCTACATGTAAGAGGCTTTGGAGAATTACCAGTTGACCAGAGAAAGAGTTAAGAGGGAGATCAGACCTCCCTCAGGGTAATCTTATGTCGATCTAGTTTTCACTGCATTAATAGCTACTCATGAAATTAATAATAGTGAACTAGAGAATTTTTTGGAAGTTGTCAGTTTAAAAAATAAAATTAAGTGAGTAAATGCTATGAATGAGGAGATGAGATCTCTTAGCCAGAATAAATGGGGTTTGGTAGAAAAATCCAAAGATCAGAAGCTGGTGGAGTGCAGGTGGCTATACAAAATAAAAGAGGGGATGACTAAAGGTGAATCACCTAGGTTTAAAGCTAGATTACTGGTGAAAGGCTACACTTAACGTGAGCGAATAAATTTCACTGAAATCTTCTCTCCACCAGTCAAATTTAAAACAATCAGGGTTCTGTTGTCTCTTGTTACTAGTTTAAATTTAGAACTAGAGCAATTAGATGTTAAAACTACATTTTTTTCATGGTGCCTAAAAAGAAAAAAAAATTATGAGACAACTTGAAGGTTACATTGATAAAACATGTCCTTATTCTTTTTGTTTGCTTAAAAATTTGGTGTATGGACTAAAAAAAAAGTCCAAGACAATGGTATAAAAAAATTTGACTCATTTATAACTAGCTTTGGATTTGACAAAAGCAACAATTACGACAATTGCTTTTATTTTGCCTCCGCTAATGATCAACCTGTGTACTTGCTTTTATATGTTGATGATATGCTTTTGATAAACAAGTCAGAAGCTAAGATATATACGTTGAAAAGGACTTGAATTCTGCATTTGACATGAAAGATGTAGGAATGCTAAAAGAATTTTAAGAATGATCATATAGAGGGACAGAACCAAAAATTGATTAAAACTTCACCAAAAATTGGTTTCCAGTTTTGAGAATTTGAGTTGCAAATTTGTTTGAGTTCCTCTTGTTGCTCACTTTATTTTGAGCAAAGAACAATGCTCTAAATAAAAAACAGAACTTATGAGAATGGAAAAAATTTCTTATGTTAATGCAATTAGTTCTATTATGTATGCTATGATTAGCACTCGGCCTTATTTCTCTTTTGTTGTATCACTGTTGAGTCCTTATATGTCAAATCCTGGTTTAGATCATTGGAATCCCATAAGTGGGGTAGTTGTTTATATTCGTAGCACTCTTAATCTTGGCTTGTGTTATGAAAATAGGAGTGCTACTACTGATTTGGTAGATTATGTAGATTCTGACTTTGCTGGTGACCTTATCTTATTGTATTACTTATGGAAAAAATATTCCAGAATTCACAGCTCCAATCAATTGTTGCTTTGTCAATCACGGAATTTGAATATATTGCGTTATATGATGCTTTTAAGAAGCAATTTGGTGGAATGAGCTATTGAAAGAGGCTAACTTAATTAAAAGTGTGCCTATAATTTTTTCAGAAGACCAGTTAGCTATTCATTGGAGTAAGAATCCCGTTTACCATGAAAAAACCAAACATGTAAATTTTTATGATCATTTTATTTGGAATTTGATTTCTGGTGATGAAATGAAGTTGTTTATGATTGGTACTCTTGATAACCCTGCTGATATAGGAACAATAATTGTTTCTAAGAGCAAGTTCAAGCACTTCTTGAACTTGTTGTTCATTGATGATTGACTCCAGGTACTGAGCGATGATATGCGACTTTACAAAGTTTTCTACTGGGGGGTTAGGAGGAGTCCAGGCTTCAAGTAGAGATTAGTGTTAATTTGATATCACTGCTCACTTTGGTCGCTAAACTATAGAGCTATTACAAAATGACACAAAAATGTTCAAACTCCACAATAACAACTAAGCTAGTGGATGACTCAAAAATAGCTAATCAAAAACTGAAAAACAAATGCGCAGTACTTACTCCTACATATCAGGAGCTTATTCAACAACTAAACTTTGACTTGTTCCCAACACATCCTTCCCCAAACTCAGCATTTCTTGAAATCTCAGTTTGCACAACTGAACTCCTGAACTCCAAGTAATGCACGCAACTTCAGAAAAGTGTCTATTTTCAAAGGCTTTGTCATGATATCTGCAATTTGCTCCTGCGTACCACAATAAACCAATTCGATCTCTCCACCCTTTACCAAGTCACGTAGAAAGTGAAACTTCACTTTGATGTGCTTTGTCCTTCCGTGAAATACCAGATTCTTTGACAACTTGATTGATGAGCTATTGTCACAGAAAATAGTCTTGCTCTTATATTGTGCTGATTAAGACTGTCTAATATCTAATGCTCTGACAGGCACAAGCAGCGGCCGCTACGTATTCGGCCTCAGTAGTGGATAAGGTAACCGCAGGTTGCTTCTTCGAACTCCATGCCACTGCAGCCCTACTCATCATAAACACATAACCTGATGTACTCCTCCCACTATTAATGTCTCCTGCAAAGTCACTATCTGTATAAGCTTGTAACATCTCATTTTCATCCCTTTTGTAGAATAATCTCAACTCCTTTGATCCCTTAATATAACGCAGTACTCTTTTGGCTGCTACCAGATGTGCTTCTCTAGGTTTTTCCATAAACCTACTAAGGAAACATACTGAGAACATAATGTCAGGTCTTGTAACAGTTAAATACATTAAACTTCCAATGAGTTGTTTGTAATGAGATGAATCAACCATTTGTCCTCCTTCTTCCCTAGATAGTTTCACTCCAGGTACCATTGGATTGTTGACTGAGTTGCAGGATGCCATACCAAACCTTGATAACACATCAGCTGCGTATTTCTTTTGATGCACAAAAATACCTTTATGTGATTGTTGCACTTCTACTCCAAGAAGTACTTCATCTCACCTAGATCAGTCATATCAAAATGTTTCTCCATTGATGTTTTGAACCATTCACACATACTTGTATCACTTCCTGTAAAGATCAAATCGTCGACATATAGACTCACAATGACAAACCTTTCTTGCGCTGATTTTTTTATGAAAAGAGTATGTTCATCGCTAATGATTGTTTTCTTTATGACTGGATCATACATTTTATATGCCTTGAATTTCTCACTGACTCCGAGAAATATGCATTTATGACTCTTGTCATCTAGCTTAATCCTTTTCTTAGCAGGAATATAAACAAATCCAATACATCCAAATACTTTGAAATGGTCAACACTAGGTTTACCTCCACACCATCGTTCGTATGGCGTCATATTCTTCAAGGCTGAAGTAGGACTCCTGTTTAAGATGTGAACAACCCATTTTGCAGTTTCCGCCCAATACATTTTTGGCATTTCCTTTTGACTCAGCAAACATCTGACCATCTCCATTATCGTTCTGTTTTTGCGCTCAGCTACTCTATTTTGTTGGGGAGTGAAAGCAGTTGTCAGCTGCCTTTTAATCCCGTGGGAGGCACAATAATCATCAAAATCATTAGAATTAAATTCGCCTCCTCGGTCGCTTCGCAAGCAACATAATTTACTTTGCGCCTCCTTTTCAACCAAACTTTTGAACTGTTTGAATATTCCCAGCGCCTCATTCTTTTGGGACCAGAAGTAAATCCAACACTTCCTACTAAAATCATCAATAATTGTCAAGATATATTTTTTGTTGCTCACCGTGTGAGGAAAGATTGGACCACAAAGATCCGTATGCACCAACTGAAGCTTTTCAGTAGCTCTCCATTCTGACTTTTTCGGAATCAGAATACGATGCTGCTTTCCCTTCTGACATACCTCACATGCATCTTTGAGCTTTTTTATTTGAGGAAGATCATTCACCATATGCTTATTAGAAAGTAATTTTGAAGATTCTTAATATTTAAATGACCGTACCTTTGGTGCCATAATTTTGCAATATTCTCAATAGTGCTCTGGAGACAAGTTGTTGGATTGCTTGACATGGATTTGGACTCCACAGCTTCACTTAGCAGAACAAACATTCGGTTAGCTGTCATTTGTGATTGCAAAATCAAACCCTTCTCCTGATGATATATTTTACAACTCCCATTTTCAATGACTATGGACAGCCTCCTCTCTTGTAATTGTCCCATGCTCAGTAAATTTGTGGTAAGATCATGAACATAATATACATCATTCACTATAAGTGTCCTTCCATCAATACACAATTTAATTGTTCCCATACCTTTCACTTGCATTCTGGAGCTGTTACCCAATCTGACAAAATGACTGGGTTCTTCTTTAAGGCTAGTAAACCAAGACTTGTTACTGGTCATATGGTTTGAGCAGCCAGAATCCAAGAACCATACTTTATTTTTCTGTGTACCTTCTTTTCAACGTACGCCATCAATAACAATTCTTCTTTATCGTCCAACTCTGCATAATTAGCAGTCTTACCCCACTCTGGACAACCGTACTGATAGTGTCCTAATTTGTGGCAATTGAAACATTCAACTGGTGGTCGATTAGAGTTCCAGCCTCGACCTCGACCACGTCCTCGTCCTCCTCTAAAAGAGTCTCTGTAATTTCCTCCACCTCGCCCCCCAACTCCATTCTCAACGTTGGAAACTCTAAGAACTTGTTCCTCCTCCATAGAATATTTCATCTGTTGCTCATGTAACAGTTGACCGTTTCTTCTTCCTTCATGTTTAGTATCTCAAACTCTTTCCTCAAAGCTTGTAGTTGCGCTCGCTTCACTTTGGTTGAGCCTTGATATTTTTGCTTCATGCTGTCCCAAATTTGCTTGCTAGTATCGGTGTTAAGAATCGTGTCAAGAATGTCTCTATCTATAGACTAATATAAGAAGTTTTTGAGCTTTAAATCTCGCAACTTCTGATCATCTATGGTCTTCTGTTGTGCTTTAGTGAGCACTGCTCCTCCAACTGTGGTAATGCCTGGTTCAATCAAATCCCAACTTTCTTTGGACCTAATGAAATTTTCCATCAGTTTTGCCCAATGGTCATATAATCCATCGAACTTGGGTATAGCTGGTACCACAAATCCTTTGCCTCCATTGCTACTACTGTCTCCCATCACTGTATACTCCTAGGTGTTTCACCCACCTCTTCTCACTCTCACAGGCCCTTAAAATGGCTCTGAGACCACTTGTTAATTTGATATCACTGCTCACTTTGGTCGCTCAACTATACTGCGATAATTTATTAAGCAGATGTCTTCGCTCTTATATCGAGCTATTACAAAATTACACAAAAATGTTCAAACTCCACTATAACAACTAAGCTAGTGGATGACTCAAAAATAGCTAATCAAATCTACATATCACGAGCTTATTCAATAACTAAACTTTGACTTGTTCCCGACAATTAGTTGCGGAGCCTGGCTCTATTTTGGAATAATGTAAACGCCGCGTTTTAGCTGTATTGATTATTAGCCTTTGATCTCTTTAGCTCTAGATCAAGGGCGGACAAGAATCAGGGCAGATTTTTTTTTTAATTCAAAATTAAAATATTAAAAAAACCTAAAACAGCCCATCGCCTCATCCGCTGCAGCCTCATCCACATCGAGCCTCCACACCCGGTCATCTCTAGGCTCCAGGTTCAGCTCCAGCCTCCACATCCGCTCATCGCCTCATCCGTATCTCAAAAACAGCTCCAGCCACCTTGCGGTTGCGGCTCGCACTGTCGCACATCGCACCGTTCCACCAAACAGCAAACAGGGCAGCAGCCTGCACCCAGTTGCAGGTCTCCGATCGTCATCTACTCTTCTCGGTCTTCCAATCTTCCATTCAGGTTCGATTAGGCCCCCATGGTAGGTGATTGTGGATATCAGTATTTTGTAGTTGAATTTGAAGGATTAGGTTGTAAGGATTCGATTTTTTCAAATCATATATTGGATATTTTAGTTTCTTGGCTTTGATTTGAAGTTATAGTGTCATTTGAAGTTCTCGGATTATAAACTTTGATAGCTAGTTGGATTGATTGTTTCTGGGTTGGTTGTGATGTGGGAGTTGAATTCCTGGCTCTGCCCCTGAGCAAGATGGTAAATTAACAAGGATATTTTGGTTCAAGAAACGACCATTTAGCAGTGTGGGCTAGCTTTTGTGTAACTAGGTCACTATTTTTATTGTTGTTCAGCTTATACTCACCCAAGATGTTAATGTAGCCATAATCCAACGCAATAACAAGCATTTTGCATGGCCAGACTTCTGGGTTCTGCTTACAATTCAAATCCATTTAGTTCTATCCTTGATGATAATTTAACTGCAAATTTTACTTAAGACTCCATAGAACATATTGTTGTCTATTTTAAAAGAAAAAAGCCTTGCAATTGAATAAATTTGACATTATTTTCTGATAGAATTCATCTTTCTGTTATTTTTCAGCTACGTGTGCCACTGTATAACGTTTTAGCATAACCTGATTATGTTATGAGGAAACCTTAGTTACTGCCACAATTCAATGGTATCTTCCTGCATATCCTCACTATTGATTTATTTTATTAAAGTTCAAGGACGAAAATTCATCCATATGATGTAAATGAGTGAATTGAATTTCTCATCATTTTTTTATTGCGAGCAGTGGGTGTAGAATCATTTCTTGCATTTATTAATTACAAAAATAAAAAATAAACAAATGCCAACTGTGCTTCAGTTACTTTCTTGATAGTTTGCAGTTGGACATCCTTATCTCTTCAGCTAATTAAAATAAACTCAAAGCATGTACCTTGCTTTCAGTAAGGAGAAGATTGCTCGGTGGGTGCGTAGGTGCAACTTATGTTTACGCTAAACACTTGTACTATAATTTAATCTGTAATTTGGTTTAAATTGTCTGATTCAAATTTTCATCCCTTTTCCAGCCATCTGTATTTCAATCATTATAGCATATTTGTTTCAACAAAACCTTGATGGAAACATTACCATGGAAACCTTAAAATATCTGACATGTGCTGAGAAAAATGTGATTGTTTTTTATTTCATTTGGAATGGATGAAATTTTATTTTCCACCTGGTACTGTGTAATGTCTGCCACTTTTAGTACCTATGATGTCTCTGCTGATCAATTGATTTTTTGAAGGACCAACACACAGAGGAACAACCTCCTTACATACATATTGACGAGAATGAATTTACACACAGAAAGTGAGACTCTCTTTCCTTCTTGCACGCCACTAATTTACATCAGACGTATTCTCAAAAGAATTACATATGCAGTGGGTTCATTTACTTATCATTATAACTAGATGTTCATTATGTTATTTTTTACATAATAAGACATGCCATTATTTCATTGACCTTTTATATTTTACCTATTACATTAATAACCATCAGTGATATACTGGTATATAATGTTGGGTGCAACCTTTGAAAATAATGAGACTGTTTCAACTAACTGATCTATGTTTGGCGACTACTTATACGAAGGTGGCTATGAGTTTTAGATTTCCATAAAAGCGCCATTTTCCTCATTGATATTGCCATGATAAGTCATAGTGTGATCTCATAGGCACAAGAAGCAAAAGGAAGAGGATATTGCTGTTTGTATGTGCACATTAGATCTCACCAATCCAGAGAACTCTTGTGGAGAGAGATGCCTGAATGTATTAACAAATACTGAGTGCACGCCAGGTTATTGCCCCTGTGATGTCTATTGCAGAAATCAGGTTGATTGTTATTGCATGCAATATGTTGCAAGTATAATCCCTGTATAAGTTAATAACAAATCTCCGTATATATGCAGTCTTACTTTCATAGTATGAAGTGTTTGACTACTTGGTGCCTATTCACATCACTCAGTTACGCTGATTGTGTTTATGAGAGAAACTCCTGTAGAATATTTATTATTTTAAATTATTTTTATGCATTGCCCTGATCAATGCTATCAAACCACTTTCTAAGTGAATCCTCCAGTCCAGTTTTTGACTTATATGCTACATTTGCTATACTTCTAGTTCATCTTCATAGATGACGTGCATCAGCCTCCATTTGCTCTTCGATGATGTTTGTTTTTTAGCACTAATGGTGTTTGCTATGTTGGCATACCATCTCTCCTTCAAGATTAGTTATTGGAAAGAACCAATAAATTTTATATATTAACTGATGGGTTCCACTGGTTAATATGCTCTTCTTTAACACTAACTTTTCACTTTTGCTGCTATTTTACCTTCTCTCATGTTGCTCTTTTCTCTCCTTATAGAACCTGACCAGAATCCATGGTTATCTTTCATGAGCATCTACAATCTCATGTAATAATTAAGAATAATTGATTTCAAAAGCTTTTTGGTTCATATTGTAGTTTTCTCTTTAACAGAAATTTCAGAGATATGAATACACGAAGACAAAACTGGTCAAAACAGAAGGTCGCGGGTGGGGTCTAAGAGCTGATGAAGACATAAAGGTTGGCAATCTTACTGTTTAAGTTTAACTTTTCTTCAAAGATGCTTCATATGTTCAATTTTAATTATAACAAGTTATTATGGCCATTGAGCTGATTCTGGGCATTCTGGAACTTTGTGATGTTCAATTAGGTGGTGTTATGATCAAGACACAGTCATTTGCTATTCCTAATAAAATTTGAAAATGTTATGTATAATTAGCTGAAGCTGAAACTGTAGAGTCACAATCAAGTAACTATTCATAACGAGCCTCACACCTACCTTCAAAATACAATTTTTTTCGTGAAAAGTGTTCTGATCAGAGTTTTAGCTAATCTTTTCACTTTTACATTCTCTGTATTATTTGATCTGCAGGCTGGACAATTTATTCTTGAATATTGCGGAGAAGTTATATCCTCTAAAGAGGCGAGGCGCAGGGTCCTTACGTATGAAACTCAAGGTGTTTAATGAAATATCTTATTTATTGAATCACTTTTATTGCAAGTCTATTGAGACTTAAAAGTGTCACCCATCAATGCAGGCTTGAAAGATGCATACATTATTACGCTAAGTGCCCATGAAGCTATCGATGCTACAAAGAAGGGTAGCCTTGCCAGGTTTATAAATCACTCATGGTAAGCCTTTTAATTGTTGTTAAGCAAAACAAAATTCGATAAGCGAAAAAAATCTGTCCCTCTGAAATATCTCAGTATCAGTCACTATTAACCATTTAACTTATGTAGCCAACCTAATTGTGAGACAAGAAAGTGGAATGTCAACGGTGAAGTAAGAGTTGGGATTTTTGCTAAGCAATATATACATACTGGAATAGAGTTAGCATATAACTACAACTTCGAATGGTATGGTGGTGCTAAGGTGCGCTGCCTCTGTGGTGCAGCGAGCTGTTCCGGATTTCTTGGTGCGAGGTCTCGTGGTTTCCTGGTGAGTAGTAAGACTGTATTCTAATGTGGGTCAATTGCAGCATTAGTTTTGTACTCAAAGTTGCCATCTGATCTTTGCATTCCATTGTCATTATGGAATCACATTACTTATATTGGTGACAAAACCTTTTTTTTTCCTTTGGTGATGCTGGTGATGTTGCATAAAATTTGGAGCTCTAGATTGCAAATATTAAAGAAACATTTTTTAGAGTTACGATTGAATGACATAATGTGAAAGAAATAACTTTCAGGCTATGTTTGTTGTTCACATGTTTCTCTAATACCTTATCCCTTTTTCATGCGATCATTATGTCAGGAGGATACTTATCTATGGGAAGATGACGATAACAGGTACACATGCCCTGAACACATGCCATGCATTAATTTCTTGACCTGATGCTAGATCTGAAATTGTTTAGATGTAATTATTTGAAACAGATACGCCGTGGAGAAAGTCCCTTTATATGATTCTGCTGAAGATGAACCTTCCGCTAAGCATTTTAAACATACAGATTCTACAGAACCAGATGAAAACACCAATGCCACTGATGTACAATCAGGTCTGGACACAAGCATGGACAATGCGGCAATGTCGTGTAGTGGTACTATTGTTGCCAAGTCAATTGAATCGGTGCGTGTAGCCCTGACAAAAACTGAAACCAACCAGGAGATGAACTTTGAGTCAAAAGATACTCTACAGGTTTCTTTTCCACAAAAGAGTGGCATGGTGTCTTATAGACATAACAATGATGCAATAGGAAACATCCAAAACAAACAGGTTGGTAATTTGAGGAAGAGTTCAAAACCTTTAGCCATTAGAAAGGTGAAAATGCCAGCTGAAAAGCAAGTGGATCCGAAGCTGGTCATTCAGATGCTATCATCTAAAGAAGCGCAACAAGAAGTACTTATGTATGAGGTAACTCCCTCCCTGATCAAATATTTTTTTAATGCTTTACATTTAGCTTACAGAAATGTTGCTCAAGTGATGGGAAGTCAGTAACAGGTTGATTCTTACTTCTTGACAAGTGAACTGAGTTTTCTAATCTTGGACAGAGCACAAAAGTTTTCTTTCCATCGTGTTAAAATTTTGATAAACCTCCAGGATATCAAATTAGATGCGGTCTCGGAGCTCGATTCACTGTACACTGAAATAAGGCCAGTTATTGAAGCACACGAAAGAGAGACTCAAGAGAATCTTCCCACAAGCTTAGCTGAGAAGTGGATTGAAGCTAGCTGCGCCAAATATAAAGCAGAATTTGACCTCTATGGCTCCATCATCAAGAACCTCATCTGCAACTTCAAACCAACTAGAAGGGAATCAAATCTACTGGAAGCAGCAGGGGACATGGACACTGACCACAACAACAGCGATGAAATGAGATACTTAACATATTAATCAGCCGGAGTGTGTAGCAAAAGCTATTTTTGGCTTCACATATGAGCCGGCAACAACCAACTGTCCGTATTTATGCTTATTGAAACTAGTGACTTACTGAATTAAATGATACCTTATTTATTTAAATAAACTAAAACTTATTTGTAAAAATGAATCTAACAATCTCCCAGATTCTGTAACGTTTAATAAATGTGATTAATCTTACAAGCTCGAAATTTCTTTAGATTAACAATCATGTATATTAACTACGGATCAAGGCACTCATCCATATACGAGCGTGTAGCATCATGGATTTTTCAAACTAGTCATGCTTTATTGACATCAAGCTCGAACATACATCAGTCGAAGCATATACGATCTTTTGCATTTATTAATTTCCAAATATAATAATTTTAACTGAGACGGAATTACAAGGTGTTATTATTATTATGCGGGTCAG
This sequence comes from Umbilicus rupestris, assembly GCA_963678935.1. NCBI lineage: Eukaryota > Viridiplantae > Streptophyta > Magnoliopsida > Saxifragales > Crassulaceae > Umbilicus > Umbilicus rupestris. Next base: position 9,251,448 of record OY787619.1, read on the forward strand.
GATATTCACAATATATGTAATGGTAAGACAACTTTAAAATGATTTTTGAATGATCTTAATTTCTAGGGTGACATGTATATTTTTAAGTGATATATCCTTGAAAGCTCGACACAATAGGGAGAGGCAGAAAAGGTAGCTCGCGGATAAGAAATTTCTAAAGGCCTTGACCATGCATGTGGATGCTCAAGTGCTAAATTCGATATTGATAATTGAGTCCTTCAAAAGTACGTTTAAATATGAGAAATAAACTCGACGATGAGGAACACATACGAAGTCTGAAGACGATATTTTTTAAACTTGACTCACGCACTTAGTAAAAAAGAAAATGGGTTGGTCATGTTAGTGTGGTATGAGAATTACATTTATTTAAGTATCTTCATTCATTCATGTATTTTGATATTGTATATCAAACATCACTTTGTTTGTAGTTGTATAGTTTTATATATCACTTATCTTTGGAGTGCTAAGAAACAAAAAAATGAAAGTTGCCCTGTTTTCGAGTTTCTCTTTTAGAAATACTGTGTTTTGAAATTTAGTTTCAAAACTATCATGTTTTTCAAGACGACGGCTCTGTGAGAACCGTTGTCTTGAAAAATGGCTTGACAAAGGTTTACATAGAACCGTTGTCAAGCCATTTTTGAAAACAACGGTTTAGTAAACGCCGTTGTCTTGTGAAATTCAAGACAACGGCCTTCGTGGAGCCGTTTTCATGTAGGATATTAATTCTCACCGGCCTGGCAGGTGGAATTAATAAAGACGGGCTTAGCTTGGCCGTCGTGATGGGATGACAGTTTCAGCAAAACCGTCGTCCCATCTATAAAAAGCTCCCCAGCTTTCTTCTTCCTCTCATCATTCGGAAACACGATCCCTCATTCCCCTCATTCGGAAATACGCCGCATCATGGAATGGTGCACGTTGCCGCACCTACGTTTAAAAGATCAAAGTTGGGCCGGAATCCATCCGTACGCAGGCACAATGAAATGGATCGGGGACAATCAAGTGGGACAGGGCATCCTCGTTTGCAGATGTGCGGTTTGTGTCACAACACCGGACACAACAGAAGATCTTGTCCCGGTAGAAATCCCAGTTAGATTCATAGTAGTGTTTGTAATTACTAATTGCACCTTTTATGATAATATCAATGCAATGTTTGAACCAAGCAATATAAATGGACATAAAAAATGGAGTTTAGTGTTTATGAAATCCAATAAATCAATCGTTAACAGTTTATCTTAGTGGTGCGCTGTACGACAAACGGTTTGGAGGCCTCCTGTCCCTAGTAGGATACCGCTCAGGCATGTCGGATGGGCCTGGTTCACTTTGACCTGCCTCGTCCTGCGTATCGAGGTTGGTCATATCAAAATCCACGTCTGCGTACCGATCTTCGGAGTTCAGTCGTGTAAGCACAATATAAGACAATTTCACGGTCATTGTACGTAGTTTAACGAACCTATGTAAATTAAATGGACATCCAATCAAACCTGTGTCAAACTGAATGGCCTGAGGATCCACACCGACCGCGTCTGCCTCTCCCAGTGTTTGTAATTCCTCATATGCCGAATGGAAAATTCGATATGGTCCATCCTTCAGTGTATAGTGCAGAGCGGGGTTTTGAAATAACTTCGCTGCTTCTCGCGCATGCATAACCAAACTTCGTACTTGAAACCCCAGAGGAAGGATTAGCCTTACAACTTAAAAAAAAAAAACGAGTTATCATCATACAAAATCACTTACAATTCTTTGACGCTCCGATGCGTTTGGCCGATATGGCCGTGAATGATCAGCTCTAGGTTGGACGAATCGCCGAGTGGTAGATGTGTACCAATCCCTGTAATCAGGATTAGGTTGAGGTACGAATCCTTCACGCTCTCCAACCACAATCGTGCCAGCTCTGCTTGTCCAAAGATCGATGTATTCCCTCAGCTTAGTTGATCAGTCCTTCAGTTTTTTCCTTGTCATCATATGCTTTGGATCTGTGGCTGCACGCGGTGCCAGGGGAATATTTTGCCTCATGCTAAATTGTCGCATCACTCTCGAAGGGTGATGCCATTCAGCGATATTAAAGCATGTCAACGGGACCTCCGAGCACCAACTACCGCCACCTTCTGTACAGGTGGGATTCAATAAATGGAATACCTCCTCGTCATACGGCGTCCAAGTAAAATCCTCATAGCCCATTCGATCAAATTGGTCGCGATAAAACATTAATGACCCGTGAGGAGTCTCCATGTATGATTTCGGGCCATACCATTTCCTGCAGGATTTGAAACATATTACAGTCTTTCAAACCATAAACATGAGTTAAAATTTAAACAAACTGATCACTCACATATTATAGGATTTGGAACGATACGAGGATCCATGTCCCACATCCGTCTATGAACCACCTTCAAAGTTGTCCCAGCCTGTACCAATTCAACATAAATGAACATCAAATTATGAAAACCATTCACATAAATTTTCCGTCATCGTATGACCACTAACTAACCTGATCATTCCAAACTTCCTCCGAACGATGGGTGCCCTGCTGGCTCAATACAGAATGGTCAATAGAACCAGGCTGATCAATCTGGTCGATATCCATCTCTAAAGGGAAAATTTTAAAGAACATGTTCATTTATCCGTATAATGTCCTTGAATGATTATTATTTTTCAAATGCAAAAAATCAACAGCAGATCATACGACCATATCAATCCAACAAATATATCTAGAAACGGTAAAAAACCATTTTCATCGTTTGACAAATACACCACAACTAACACAAACAAAATGTTCATATGATCATATGATAGGATGTATTGAACCAAATGTACTCAACAGCAGCACAACTTCTAATGTCCATATGTACTCAACTGACATTACCTTAACATGGGATGAATTTGCTTATATATACATTACCCTACTGTATGGACACACACGACATTATAGACAAAAACAAACAAGGTTCCAAATCAAGCAAATTCCAGCCAACAGCTGCTGCAATTTAGGCATATATCCACACCAATTCGATAAAATTTCAACCCCCAATTGAAGCATAAATTAATCACCAAATCAAGCATAGCTAAACCACAACCCAACTCGAATTGGGCACTCTAAACCCTAGAACAACACATCTCAATCCCCAATCTTCACTCGCCAGCCAACAATTCCTCATACCACAGCTGCCCAAACCGAACCCTAACACCTTACCTCAACATTATAGGAGCTACAGAACCGAACCCTACATTACACGACCATCTTACGCGGCACATCTTACGTCAACAGCAGTCGTCGCACGGGACACGGAGATCGCATGAGCTACAGGCCGTCGTCGCGGGGACAGAGGTAGCAGAGTGAGGGAGAGAGCCGCGGCAGAGCATCTGCTGTATTTTTAATAAGACGACGACTTCACCAAGGCCATCGAACTTAATGGGCCGGTTGGCCGTCACAACGGGCCTGAGAAGGCCGTTAACTTATGAAATTCAGGTTAACGGTTGTGCCAGGCCTGTTGTCTTAGAAAAATGCATCACAATGGTTTGGACGGAACCGTTGTCAAGCGATTTTTCAAGACAACGGTTCTCATAGAACCGTCGTCTTGAAAAACACGGTAGTTTTGAAACTAAGTTTCAAAACACCGTATTTCTAAAAGAGAAACTCGAAAACAGGGCAAGTCGCAATTTTTTTCTAAGAAACAAATCAAACTAAAAGGACCATTTTGTTAAGGTAATGACATCCTTGACAAAACAGCATAAGATTCTACTAGAGCAATCCCGAAAGACTTGGAGCTGGAGCACAATACTGGAGAGACAAAATAGCAACACAGCAATAGCGGCAAAGATCCAGAATCTGCTGAAGCACTTTGTGGACCACAATAGCTGAGGCAGTATGGGCAACAGACGAAGCAGATTCTGCTTCAGCAACCCGTGATGTTTTGAAGCTATACTAGAATGGTCGTTCACCTTGGAGCTGACGGGGAGAGTACAGTGAAATGCTGGCAGCGTAGCAAGAGCTTAGGGAAGCTGTGCAAACATCATCAAGTGCACTGCAGAGGTCATCTCTTGGTTTGAAGAAAAGCTTAAAGATAAGAATCCTAAAGTCCGGTTCAGGAAACAGAATCTTCAACAACCTTGTAAGAATCTAAGAAGAGATTCTGATAATGATGGGCTGCCCTACGAATCAAAAGGCAGCAAGGTTTCCATCACTGGCAACCCACGAAGCTATAAGAGCACGGCAGAGGGAGTGCCAGAGTGGATTCAGAGAAGAACCCGAAGTAGAAAATCCTTACAACCTAAGTTTAAAGCAGAGGGCTGAAGGTGTTGTGGGGTGTGTTGAAGAGATCAGAACTCGAGAGTTTGATCCATAAATTTTGACTGGAGCGTGGCTCGTTGAGGGATCAAATAGGAGCTTCGGAGAACAGCTGCGAACCAATGGCGTTGCAGGCTGTTGGAGAGCTGATCGTTACTACCCAATAGTGACAGAGTGTGTCAGTGATTGTGGAGGAGCAGAGACTGAGTTTGTAGAACTCAAGGTGTCCGACTGATTGACGGGAGAGTTAGAAGAGTCGTTGACTGAAGATATGACAACTCTGGTGAAGAGTGTGTTCAAGCATTCCGTGAGCTACATATTGTAATAGAACAGGCTAAGTCTGAGAGTCGGGACTGTACCTGTTTATAACGGAGAGTGTGTAGGTTGCACAAAAAGATTCTGTGTGATCAGACTGCTAGCTAGTCTAGGTGCTTAGACTGAGCATAAGATTCCGGCTAGGTGAGAAGTAGAGGTGTAAATCATTTGTACTTCAAACCGAGATAGTGAATTCTTGAGGATCGGTGCATCCTCCCCACACGTAGGCAAGTTGCCGAACTGGGTGAACAAACATGTCTTTCTTATTCTGTTAGTAGAGTAAATTCTGCAGAAAGATACAGAGAGTGCTTCAACAGAAACTGTAACTCCAGAGGCTGTAGCTCGTGATCAGCAGCGCATGAAAATTTCACATTTGTTAGTGTTACTCGTCAAAAGGGCAGAACAATCTCTGAAACTCTTAGGTATTTGTAATCTTATTGGGCACTGGAGAGGGTTCTCATGGAGACGAGTTATACATAATTATGAAGCCAACTCAAAGACATATACCCTTTAGCTTACAACAAGAGATAACTTTGAAGTTACGAAGGTGAAATCAACAATAGAATCTTGAACAACAGCGCAGACCAGAAAAGAGGCCTCAATGAGCACTGCGGGCAAGAAATAAATTAACGAAAAGTTAATTTCCATGTGCGTGCATGGCACTATTTGCACACCATGTGTGTATGACGTCATCAATGACAATATTTTTTTATTTTGCGAATTTTTTGTCTTGTCTTTGTTAAGCCTCCAAAGCTTTGCCAAAAATAAAAGATTACCATCAATTAGGACTTCTGAGAATACAAAATAATTCTAAATCTAAAAGTAATTCAAAAGATGGTGATCTACTAAGAATCCTAAACCGACAAGGATTGACAGGAAAATATATTTTATGGAAGACCTCTACTTCAGAATTATTCATTGCGAAATCAAGAAAAGCGAAAGATCACTTTGGATTATTGAATCCAAGAATTTAGTGAGAAGACTTGAGTTACGGAGAAGAGCTCAAGCTAAGACAAAGATTTGGTAGATTGTTGAGGTATGATATATTTTGACAAAACTGCACGAAGATTCTGCTTCAGCAATCTCTGAAGATTTGAAGCTGGAGCATAATCTGAAGAATGGGCGAGATACAACAACCAAGCAACAGAGTCTGCTTCAGCACTCCGAGATGACTCAGAGTTAGAGCAGAATACTCGATTCCCTTGATGATGGACGAATAGGCTCCAGCATGATGCGGCAGGCATTACGAAAATTCCGAATGTCGGGCAAATGTCATCAAGAGTCAAGCAAACGACAGCTCAAGAACGAAAAGGATAAGGATCTGAGAGTTTAAATTAGGCAACAGAATCTTCAACAACCTTGATAGAATCTAGAAGAAGATTCTGATAATGATGGCAAGGAGGTTTCCATCTATGGCAATCTAAAGAGCTTCAAGAGGAAGGCTTGAAAGATGGGAGAGCACACAAAACAAAGAGAACAGAAATATATAACACACATTGAGAGAGATATACTTAAAACACACGGATTAGAGAAGGCGAAGTTCGTGGTGTGGTGTGCAGAGAAGAGTTGCTACCCGATGACAGTGAGTCATTGATTGAGGAGGAGCAGAGACTGAGTTTGCACAACTCAGAGTGTCCAACTGTTTGGCAGGGAAGCTAGAATAGTTGTTGACAGAAGTTACAGCAACTCTGATAGAGAGTGTGCTGAAGCAGTCCGTGTATCACACATTGTATAGAATAGGCTATGTCTGTGGGTCAGGTCCGTAGTTATTTATTACTGAGAGTGTGTAAGCGCGAAGAGAGTCTGTGTGATCAGACTGCTAGCTTGCCTAGGGAGTTACACTGAGCGGAAGATTTCAACTAGGAGAAAAGTAGAGGTGTTGAGTCCTTTGTACTTTGAACCGTGAATAGTGAAGTCTTGAGGATCAGAGAGTAATCCTCCCCAGACGTAGGCAAGTTGCCGAACTGGGTGAACAAACTGACTGTGTCATTCTTATTCTTAAGTAGAATAATTTCCGCAGGAAAACCCATATTTGTATCTTCTACACGAGAAGATATAATCGAGATAATCATGGATTCCGTCTCTCAAAGAATACCATAATTATCTCTAGGTATCTACACAATATATTCCACGACTAAAATTATACATGATAAACTTCCAAAAAGATTAGATCATGTTCAAGCTTATCACAATGATAGCCAGTGGCAGAGCCATGCCTAAGGAAGGGGGGGCGGCCGCTCCCAGTCAGTTTTCAAATTTTACTATTTACGTATGATTAGCTTGAATTGTTTTAGGTTTATAACAAATTGCCCCCGGTAATTTTAAATCTATGTCCCCCGGTAACAAATTTCCGGCTTGAGAAAAAAATTTACTCCCGATCAAAAGAAATCCGGCTTCGCCACTGATGATAGCACATATAATTATCTAAATAACATGTTCGGTTCCAATCAGAATAATCATAATAATCTAACAGAACTCTATTTATTTTGTTTCTTGTTCACAATCATACAAACCCCACTTTTAACTTTTATTTTTCTTTGTTTTTATAAGCTCCTCGTGGAATTGATTTTGACTTATCACTACCATTAGTATGTTGTTTGTCCCGGTGGTGGAGACTAGCCACGTCTAATTTCTTTTTACCTACCTGCCCACAAAAACCCGAGCTACTAGCAGCTCGGTTCTCTTCATATTTAGTCGAGAGAGATCGAAAAATTGCAATTGTAGTGGATCTTGTTTATTCCAATAGTGAGATGTATCACAAATTCCTCCGCGAGACCTACACTCGATTATTCATGATCATTACTATTCAACCAACATTGACACTATTAATCAACTTGGGGACTCATTAAGTCTATATGTTTCAAACAATTAGTGTTAATTCCCCTGCTAAGCCATATGTTACTAGTGTAACTATCATAGTGTCAAATAAAAGCCAGATATGTTGTGTTCTCGCGTGGATTGCCAGAATAAAGATAACATCATCCATCCTATGCTATGTTCCCAATTTGTAAACAAACAAAAAGTATTCATTCGACAGTGTTGAGCTCCAGGCCGGATGATGAAATAATTTATACAAACAAAACAACGATGAATTGAACCTCCGAAAAGAACAATCATGAATTGAACCTCTGAAAAGAAATCCAGTAAACAGCAGCACAAAAATAATTCACTATAATACATAATACGACAGCGTTTTGTATTCATTTTTAATAATAATACATAATTCAAGACGTTTGCCGTCGGTTTGGATTGGGCCGTAGCCAGCCCAACACGTATCGTTGCGAGAATAATTTTCTCTAGGGTTTAGGAAAAGTAGTACCGCTACTACTACTACTAATAATCTCAAGCGGCTGTTCCTGATTGTCTTCGTCGTTTAAGGAGCAGGTACCTCTCGTTCCTCTTTCTCTAAATGCTTACTGCACTTTTCAAGCTTGATTGATTCTGATTGTTTCTTTCACCAAGGAACGCGAATATGTCGCACAGAAAGTTCGAGCACCCACGCCACGGTTCGCTTGGATTTCTTCCAAGAAAGAGGGCTTCACGACAAAGGGGCAAAGGTGAGTAACCCCATTTCAAAGCCATGTGCCTGTATCCATTCCTATCGTTGTTTGTGTTCTGAGTAAAGTATCTGAAATATGCATATATGCGTGCTGATTTGATCTCATTATAAAATTTCTGGGTGATGATTTTGTAAATGTTATTTCCTGATTATATTCTATAAGGATTTATCTGTGCTTTACTTGCTTTGAAGGGCTGGCTATGCCATACATCTAAAATAAAATTTCAAATAGTCCTAGAGATGCAAACTTAATATCCCATCTTTTCTAAAAATTATTTTTGACACTTTTAAGGTAACCCACTAGCGCTTAGTATCTTTCTGTTTATTGCTGACGTAGCACTGAGCTGGTACCCATGTGACTTGAAAACAACAAACCCCAACTTGCCTTAGGGGTTTGTTGAAAAAGCAGCAGTTTGATTCACTACAAATCGCTAGGTCAAACTGCTACTGCTAGTTATAGGTTGCTGAAAAAATGTCTAAAAGAGGCAAGCCTTTTTTTAAAAAATATGGCATATTAGAATTTAGTTTCATATCATGGCTTTTGGGAAAAATTTTCATATACCTATGAGGTTATTGAGTTTTCTGGATTTTTGTATATTTATACTGTTTTTGTTTTTGAGAATGCAGTGAAGGCTTTCCCTAAGGATGATCAAACCAAGGCTCCTAAGTTTACTGCTTTCTTGGGCTACAAGGCTGGTATGACACACATTGTCAGAGATGTCGAGAAACCAGGATCTAGTAAGCACGTTTGATGCTTATGTGATTACAATTAACAATTTTATTCCTGACTCTGCATCTAATAAGCTCCATCAATTTTATTATTCCTCATGTGCTTCTCTGCTAATTATCCAAATCTTGTACTTAGAATTGCACAAGAAAGAGGCTTGTGAGGCTGTGACCATCATTGAGACTCCTCCCATGGTTGTTGTTGGACTTGTGGGTTATGTTAAGACTCCTCGTGGTCTGAGATCTTTGCACACTGTCTGGGCGCAGCATCTCAGCGAGGAGGTCAAGAGGAGGTTCTACAAAAATTGGTGTAAATCCAAGAAGAAGGCTTTCACCAATTACGCCAAGCAATTTGAATCTGATGAGGGAAAGAAGAGTATCCAGGCTCAACTTGACAAAATCAAGAAGTATGCTACTGTCGTTAGAGTTTTGGCCCACACCCAGGTAAAACAATAATGTCTCATAGTGGTCAATTGATGCATGCACACATTCTTTTGTAGCCACCAGATGTCTTCAAATAATTAATATTTTTAGTGTTTATCGTTTATTATTTTCAGATCAGGAAGATGAAGGGATTGAAGCAGAAAAAGGCTCACCTTATGGAGATCCAGATCAATGGTGGAACTATTCCCCAAAAGGTGGACTTCGGCTACAGCTTCTTTGAGAAGCAGATCCCTATTGATGCTGTGTTCCAGAAGGATGAGATGATTGATATCATTGGTGTCACCAAGGGTAAGGGTTATGAAGGTGTTGTCACTCGTTGGGGTGTCACTCGTCTCCCTCGTAAAACCCACAGAGGTCTGCGAAAGGTGGCTTGTATTGGAGCATGGCATCCTGCTAGGGTTTCGTACACTGTTGCCCGTGCTGGTCAGAATGGTTACCATCACCGTACTGAGATGAACAAAAAGATTTACAAGCTGGGAAAGACCAATCAGGAGACTCACACTGCTGACACCGAGTATGACAGGTAATGTGCTGTCACCCCATGTTCCCCAAATACCTGTTGATATTTACTCGGAGCATGCGATTCTGATGATTGGCTTTGATAATATAGGACTGAAAAGGACATTACTCCGATGGGTGGTTTCCCCCACTACGGTATTGTGAAGGAGGATTATTTGATGATCAAGGGATGTTGTGTTGGACCGAAGAAGAGGGTTGTTACCCTTCGCCAGTCTCTGTTGAAGCAGACTTCCCGTTTGGCGCTTGAGGATATTAAACTCAAGTTCATTGATACCTCCTCTAAGTTTGGACATGGTCGTTTCCAAACGACACAGGAGAAGCAAAAGTTCTATGGACGAGTCAAGGCTTAGTAAAGTCTCAAGTTCTTAGCCTTGGCCTTTTTCACAGAATTTGTTTCCATCGGTTTTTCAAATTAGGCAAACATTTTGACAAGGATCGCAAATGGTGTTTCGGATATGCTGTCATTTTATTATTCAAGCTTATTATTATTGCATATTTTTCCTCATCAAAAGAATAATTCTGGTGGTTCAATAACCCTTGGGTTATATTTTTTGTTTGGTGAAAATTATTTTTAGTTTACTTGTGTGAGATTTCCCTCAGGTGACATTCGAATTTGGGATCAGATGCATGGGAAGTTTCTTGATAAATATTACTTTCTTACGAAGGCTGTCCAAGTGAAGAGAGAGTTGTTTACTGTGAGACAAGAACCCAGTGAGTCAATGTATGATGGACTTGGAAAGATTCAAGGCATTGGAACAAAGATGCTGTAAATTGGGTGGTCCGGAAAAGATGTTGGTAGAGTATTATTGGATGGATTGAGACCCATCGAGCGTATGTTATTGAATGCCGCAGTTGGTGGCACATTGTTGATCTTGACACCGACCAAGATGCGAGAGTTAATCGACGAGACCGTTGAGAGCGCTCGCAGAATAAAGAACGTTTCACAGGTGGATCCAACTTCAATGAAATGACCAACGAAATCAAGGAGCTCGAGGAAATGATGCAGAGGATGATGATTGGGTAGATGAATGAAGTCAAGCCTTGTGAATTTTGTTATGCTGCAAGCCACAAAATAGATGAGCGCCCTACCCTTCACGAGGATGAGACACTCAACGTAAATGCCATGAGTGAATTCTAGAACTTCAACATTAGGCAGGCGCCCAGACAATTTGTACTTGCTGCGAATGGTTTTAGTTGGAGAAACGAGGGAGGATTTCAGAATAATCATGAGCAGAACCAGCAGCAACAAGGGCAGCCGTACCGCCCTCCATTTCAGAAGCAGAAACGGTAATGCTAATGGTCAGCATCAGCAGAAGTGAAATTACAATCAAGTTGGCCCGAAGAATGAAACTTGTTGAGGATATGACTATCTTGACAAAACTGCTCAAGAGACTGCTGAAACACTCCCTGAAGATTGGTAACTGGAGCACAAATCATAAGTCTGCTTCAGCAATCTCTGAAGATCTGAAGTTGAGTCGCTATTTGAAGAATGGGCAAGAGACATCTATGAAGAGACAGAGTCTGCTTCAGCACTCCGTGATGATCCAGAGCTAGGGCAGAATAGGCCGGCGTTGCACGGTGAGGCTCCGGCTTGTTCCAGCTGGCATTGGGGAAGCTCGGCGAGGTATGCACATGTCATCAAGAGCTCAGCAATCTCCAGCACGTGCTCTAAGAAGATACAGATCCAAGAGTCCAAATTTGGCAACAGAATCTTCAACAAACTTGCTAGAATCTAGGAGAAGATTCTGATAATGATGTTTGGCGTTTTTGATGTGCTGGAGAGCTTGAAAAAGGAGGCGGGGACGTAGCACACAAAGAGATGGTCAAAGAGAAAACACAGAGCGCAATAGAAGAGCACACGAAGAGATTAACTCACGGTAGCAGGGTTTTACACACTTAGTTAAAGACTAGTGTCAGAGGAATCAGAACTCGTGGAGTTTGATTTTGGACTTGTTCGGAGTTCAACTAGAGCGCTGCTTGTTGAAGGAACTGTCGCGGACAGGGACTAACTACAGTCAGGAGCCCGATGATCAGCCGCGGACAGGGACTGTCGCGGGTTACTAGGCAGTGTTTGACGCTTCCCAATAGTGATGGAGGGAGTCATTGATTGAGAGGGAGTCGAGGCTGAGTTTGACTCAAAGAATCCGACTACTTGGAATGTCGTGGACTGAAGATATAGCAACTCTGGTGAAGAGTGCGGTTAAGCATTCCGTGAATTACACATTGTAATAGAATAGGCTAAGTCTGAGTGGCAGTACTGTAGCTAGTCGAGGTGTTTAGACCGAGCATTAGATTTCAGATAGGTGAGAACTAGAGGTATGAGTCCTTGTACTTCGAATTGGATAGTGGAATCTTGAGGATCGGAGCATCCTCCTCAGACGTAGGCAAGTTGCTGAACTGGGTGAACAAACACTGTCTTTCTTATTCTGACAGTAGAGTAATTCCGCAGAAAGATACAGAGAGTGCTTAAGCAGAAGCTATAACTCTGTGTTAGCAACACAACACAATTTCAGAACTCAAGCAAATCATTAGAAGATGTGGTTAAGGAGGTAGCGACGAGTGTGCAAAATAATCAAGAAAAGATTGATGGTGCATTAGCCGAGTTGTCAAACCATATGTCTCTATTGGCAGCCACCGTGTCCGAGCTCAAGAATGATAAAGGAAAGCAACCCTCGCAGACAATTCCTAACCCAAAAGGAAATATTAGTGCATTGACTTTGATAAGTGGCAAGAAGCGTAAAGGGGAGCAGACGAGCAATATCTAAACATCAGTCCAGCGACCACTGTGTAAGCTGAAGACAAATGAGATAATTTTGAGCCTTTCACGAAATCTTTTGAAAAAAAATTAGTTCCGACCACCAACTTCCATTTCATATGTAGGTAGCAAGACCTAAGAAGAGTCTAGCAGTGCATCAAGAGTTATTGGAGCTGTTTGAACGTTGTCGAAATTGTGGTAGTAAAAATACTAGTTCAATCACGGTACGCAAACAATATTTATAATCCGAGTGACCTCGGATTGAACCCAAGAGAAAAGCCTAGATTAGTGTAAAGCTAGCTAGTAATGCTTAAAGTAAATCTACCAAATAAAAGGGGGATTTTTACTCTATGCGAGGTAGCTCTAGTGAAAACTAAAGACAAGTTCGAATTTGGTGTGAAGGAAAGTAATAGAGAAAATGTAGTCGAAATCCTACTTGATCCCGGTCATGCGATTATCAACACAAAACAACAATTTACGCATGAATTAATTTGATTGATAATTCTAGGCTAAAGTGTCATGCATTCTAAATTCAACTCTCGCTCCTTTTCTAGAATGAGAATGATACATAAGTGACACAATTCTCAAACTCTCGCTCTATTAAACCGTGTAGAACAAAAGTTTCCTAATCTCAACCTCTCGGTCTATTGATAATTAACTAAAAGTCCGCTATATGCTTAGCCTAGTAGAATGCGAATGTCACTCTCGCGCACAAACGGTATCTAAAATAATCATGATTAATCTTCTAAACAACCTAAGTTCAATTCTCATTCCATCCCTAGATGTTTTATAAATTTATACTCATTCATGCGTTTCGTCAAACACTTGGTGTGCATAAAATTGACATGAAGAACAAGCATAAGAATTTTTAATCAAACTTCACTCTTATTGATAAAGAAACATGTTTTGTATTACAATCTAACCTAAATGATCCATAAGGATCCCAACTACTAGGGGACTAATCACTCATGGTGAGTTCAATACAAGACATAATTTTTAAAAGAAATTGTTCACCAATTGAAGACAAACTAATAGGGATTGAGTAGAGGGTTGATGTAGAATCTCCAATTGCGTGCGTCTTCTCCAAATCCTCGACAATTCTTCAAGTCATCCAAGAGAAATCGCTTTCTAGAAAAGCCTAGTAGGGTTTTGTTTTCTGGAAAAAGCCCCTTCTAATTGCTCATCTCTTTCTATTTATATTGTCCTCGGAAATTACCAATTTGCCCGCAGTACCCGAATCAAAGGTGATTCGGGCAAGCTTTAATTTGTTGACTCGAACAGAGTGTCCGAGTCAAACACTCAGTGCTGTTTTGGAGTTGGGCGAATCAATCTTCCTTGGCCGAATCACTTTCGATTCGATCAACCCTTTATTTGATTCGGTCAGGCCTTGTCAAATTTCTCCTCGAGTCAGAATGATGTGTGCAGCTGGAGAGGATGATTCGGCCAAGGTTGGCCGAATCAATTCTAACTGTGCACCCATCTGTTCGAGTCAAAATATAACTGGGTGAGTCAATTTTGCAGCCTGCTCCAATCTTGCTCTTTTTTGCTCTCGATCGACCAAAATTCATCCAGATCTTTTCCAGGCCACTTCATATCATGTAATACACATTTTTAACCTGAGATAGATAAAGAAAGCATTAAATGACTTCATAAAACAACAGAACACCCCACACTTACGTCCTGTTCGTCCCGAACAAGCATATGCACAAGTCAAGCAGAGAGTAAGATGCTAGATCATATATGACAGTATCAAAGTATGTAGCAAATCTTACGCATATAAAACACATCCATCCCCTACTTATGTAACTTACCCTAAAAATAACTAAACAAAAAAATTAATCTACTCTAACTCACTATCGTAGGAATCACAGATGCATTTAGCGTATGCATCAAGCCTTTAAACCCCTAGGCTACCCTAGTGGACGAGTTATAGTCTCGTGAGAGTTTTCAGAATAGGAATACTCACAAATCCTATTTGTAATCATCCATAAGGTGTTCAAAATCCAAATATAGTTTGCTAAGCAAGTAGTTCTTTATCAGCCCGCATAATAATAATAATAGAGTTGTGCAATTCATTCACTTCACGCAAACTCTAAGGATCATTCACTTCATTGCGACAACAAATATTCATAGAATCGATATCAAAACTAGCATTCGTCAAATTTAAATTACCGCTCAATTTCCTATGCACGTAGTATGAAGAAAAACGTCGCGTACACAAAAAATTTGTCAAGTCAATCACATATGCTTGCTAAGGGCAAGTCCATAAGCTCATGACAACAAACTCATTCTCAAGTTTTAGACTATACGTCATAATCTGTAAGAGAAGAGGAGTTTTGACATTGAAAATCTTAAAATTCACTCGTACAAATCTAGATGCTTAAGTAATAAATTACGAGGGTCCTACCTTAGACGTTTCCGAAAAGCGAAATGTAAATGCTTTACTTACACACATGCGAAAGAACTGGCGGAAAAGGCACAAAGTCAAGAATTAAGTGTGTTTATTTTTTTGCGTTTATACAAATGCTTTCAAGGGGAAACTTACCTTCCTAACCCTCGGCATCTGTAAAACTTTCCCTTGACAAAAAACAAATAATATTTTGATATTTATACAAATGCTTTCAAGAGGGAACTTACCTTCCTAACCCTTGACATTTGTAAAACCTTAAAAATATAATTTTTTTTCCTTCTTGCGCCCTTTTTCGCTTTTTGCAAACACTTTATTTGACCCCACACTTAATACTCGACAATGTACCTAAGTGATATATAATGGAGCATGAAGTGTGAGCTAAACAAATGCAAAGGTTAAATAAGAGTGCTAAAGTCACCTAAAAACAAACAAGAACAAGTATAGGGTTTTTATATGAAAACTATTTATTTTGTTTTTGTGTTCGCTAAACTTAGCTTCATTTTTCATGCACGGAAAGAGCTTAAAAATAAATCAAACTAAGCTAGTCAAAACACCGAATCATGTGAATAAAATCATCACAAAGAATGTCAATCAACTTAATGATACGATTCATGAATTCAAAACAAAACTCATTCCAAAAATTTAAATGATACTACTTAATTGCTTAGCAAACATTACTTCGTGGGATTAATATTTAAAGTTAGGATGACAGCAATCATGTGAATATAATGCGTGCAAAATAAATATATAACATAGAATCATGTTGTTGAGCAAATAAAAGTGCAAGCGCAAACACCCTACACTTAAAAGTTTGCTTAGTCCCTAAGCAATATAAAGTAATAGAGTTAAAGATAAAGTTTTGAAGGAACTTCTCTCGTGTGGAAGTAGCCAAATGTGCATTCGCTCACATCCGTGAATAATGCTCAAGTTAGTTGCGGCAAGTCTGAAACTCAAGAAAAATATTAGCGCAACACCTGAATTCGCAAATTGAAACATCTAGCTATTACATATAAATCAATGCGAAACATATAGCTAGGCGAAAGATTGGAAAACAAATGTGCAACGATTCAAACGATGAGTTTACTTAGATATGCTCTTGTAAATCAAAAGTCATGAACTAGTGTATTATAGTGCTTGAAAATGGTTTCAAACAAATGCGAGTAAAATTACAAAATTTTCCCAAACTCAACCGGAAATTGTGCTGCTCAAGACTGCCCAAATGAAAATTGATTCAGGGTGCATATAAATTGATCCGGCCGAATCGAAGAAGTTCGGATAGCTGGAGCTTTCCCGAACCAAAATTGATTCGAGCAATACAAAAAAATGTGACTCGGCCAGCCTGTCCGAATCAAACTAGTAGTGCAATCCGAGTTCTAAGGGAAAAAACTGCAAAATAGAAACAATACAAGTTCCAAAACCATCTGTCATCCAAATAATATCACGGCGAAGCGCGTCAAAATACAAATGGACTAGTCAAACTAAGTACATAGCAAGAATACCAATACAAGTCATGACAAACATAAAAAATAACCTAAACATCATTCCTATTTTTCGTGCGGGTCTCATTGTTCGAGTCATCACTCTCATGCATAGTGTCGTCGGTTGCTGGCATAATTCCGTGAATTGCGCCAGATGTACATTTGGGTTTCCATACACTTCGAATTGATTTGCGGCTACCATGTGAGCGCCCACTTTATCTCTAACTCTTTATCATCACCCTCTTCCAAGTATATGGGTGATCCATAATGTCCGATGGTTGGGGCAATGTATTCCCCAACCGGTCTTTCGTCATCCTCTTGCAGACGAATGACATTTCCTAACTTCCTCGGGTTCGGTTGATCCACAATTCTGGCTGGTAGTTGATCCATAGTCTCTAATATTTGTTGATCAACTTAAATTTGAGGAGGAGTATCAAAATCTTGTGTTGACGTGGAAGCTTGTTCTTGTGCCTACTTCGTGCGCGCTCTAGTTTGCATTCAAACACCTACCAAGCGATTGGAGAAAGCGTAAATAAGTGTGAACTTATATCAAAGTAAGCAAGAATAGGACGTAAACACGCAATCCCAATCAACAAAAAGAAGGAAAAATATAACGTAGACTAACTAAAACAATAATAAAAAGTGATCTAATGGCGGCAACGGCGCCATTTTGAACCTTGTCGAAATTGTGGTAGTAAAAATACTAGTCCAATCATGGTACACAAATAATATTTATAATCCGAACGACCTCGGGTCGAACCCAAGAGAAAAGCCTAGATTAGTCTAAAGCTAGCTAGTAATGCTTAAGGTAAATCTACTAAATAAAAAGGGGGATTTTTCCTCTATACGAGGTATCTCCAGTGAAAACTAAAGACAAGTTTGAATTTGGTGTGAAGGAAAGTATAAGAGAAAACGTAGTCGGAATCATACTTCACCCCTAGGTCATGCGATTAGCAACACAAAACAGCAATATATGCATGAGTTAATTTGATTGATAATTCTAGGCTAAAGTATCACGCATTCTAAATTCAACTCTTGCTTCTTCTCTTGAATGAGAATGATACCTAAGTAACACAATGCTCAAACTGTCGCTCGATTGAACCGTGTAGAACAAAATTTCATAATCTAAACCTCTCGGTCTATTGATAGTTAACTAAAATTTGCTATATGCTTAGCCTAGTGGAATGCGAATGTCACTCTCGTGCACAAATGCTATCTACAATAATCATGCTTGATCTTCTATACAACCTAACTTCAATTCTCATTCCATCCCTAGGTGTTTTATCAATTTATACTAATTCATGCGTTTCGTTAAACACTTGGTGTGCATAAAATTGACATGAAGAACAGCCATACGAATTTTCAATCAAACTTCACTCATATTGATAAAGAAACATGTTTTTCATTATAATCTAACCTAAAGGATCCATAAGGATCCCAGCTACTATGGAACTACTAACTCATGTTGAGTTCAATATAAGAAATAATTTTTTAAGGAAATTGTTCACCAATTGAAGACAAAACGCCTATCGGGACCTCTCCATTCAGACTTGTCTATGGCAAGGCGTGCCACCTGCCGGTCAAGGTAGAACATAAAGGATTTTCGGCCATTAAACAATGCAATTTCGAACTAACTTCTGCAGGAAAGGAGAGGATGCTTCAACTGAACGAACTTGAGGAGCTGCGCCTAGAGGCTTACGAGAGCCAAACAGACTACAAGGCGTGGAAAAAGATGTATCATGACAAATTTATTCTACGTCGTTCATTTGAAGAGGGACAAAAGGTACTACTGTATTCCTCACGATTAAAACTAATGCCTGGGAAGTTGCGTTCTCGTTGGACATGTCCGTACACGGTGATACGAGTACTCAACCATGGTGCGCTTGAGCTGGAGATAACAAGCAGAGGGGAGAAGTTCATGGTGAATGGCCAAAGGGTGAAACACTACTACGGGGAGATCATACCATCCGATGAGGAGCTCGAGTTGGCTGAGCCGGTAAATGCTTGAGGAGAGGTACCGTCGAGCCAACGACGTAAAACAAAGGCGCTTTGCGGGAGGCACCCCGATTTTAATTTATTCTTAGTGTGAGTCAGTTAGTATGGCTCCCCGAGGCAACACTAAGGCTGCTCCTGGTTCATACATTATGGTCCATAATGTGTGGATGGGGCGCGTGCCTAATGTGTGCTTCCGGCGCACCCCCTGCATTGTAGAATTTTTTGCATAGTTTCTTGTGTGTTTCTTATTTGTTTCGTTTCTTTTGAATCTTGCATGACTACCCTTCCCGATGATCTAATTGTACAGTAAGGACATGGTTTATTTCAAAAGTGTGGGGTGGGGGAGTTAGTATGTTGTGTCAGCACGTTTACCTTTATTAGCATGCATTAGTAGTGGTTAGAGCATGTTTTTTATTTTTATTTTTTAGATGTTGCGATGCTGCTGATTTCGTGCGACTATATGGCATTATATGCTATGATGAAGATGCTGATTTTATGAGATGACGTTTGATGCATTGAGGTTTTGATGTGCATGCTTTACATGATTTCTATAGTATTGTGGTGCTAGTGTATTGATGTTATATGTTTCTTTGAGTTGAGATATAACAGGATTTGGAGTTGATAGAAAGTGTCCTAGAGGGACTTGACAAACATTCAAAGGCTCAAGGGATTTGTCGCGTAGCGCGTTGAATTTGTGGAGGTTGGCATTCCGAGTTATGAGGGGTGAGGTTTTCACTCCATCATTGCAGCGTTTATGCAATGGTGAGACGGGAAAACAAACTGTCCTATCTCTAGTCCTAGTAACCGGGAATGGGTGGATAACCCCTATTCTGCCTCGCGCTGAAAGGATAATGATGAGAAAGAGCGGGAGGCGCTCCAACAAAATAACAAAAACAGAAAGTTCCAAAAGCTGTCCTTCAAAAGAAGAAGAAAAAAAAAGTTGAGTTTCTCATGACTTGGATTTCTCACGTGCCAGAGAAAGTAAACTCAGCATATGCGCGTGACTATGACCTCGAGCTGAAGAATGGAGTCAGGAGTCTAAAGAGGACTATCTCCCAGTCATCCACTGTCATTCCATCTCGGCCTCACAGATAACATGTATCATTGCAGTTTCTTGCTGATCTTTATTGAAGAATGAGTGTGGGTATATATTGATAAACTAATTAGTAAGGTCATCTCGAGTAAATTAAGTGTTTAGTCGTTGGCATATTAGATGTGCTTTGAGTATTGCGAGTCTTGTCTTTGTTCTTGTTCGGGACGAACAAATTTAAGTGTGGGGTAGTTTGATGGAGCGTATTTATACGGTCCATCGAGTTTTTTATTCCTGGTGTTTAATTTCATTTTGCGTGTGATAGATTACTTATTTGTAGTGTTTTGCATCGCAGGTGTATCAAGACCGCTTTTGAGATTTATGGCATTTCTAGAGAATCGATGCAGAAATTGACGTTGAAGGAATTGTGCATCTCACTGAGTTCGGTGCCGGAAGAACACTTTATGTGCCATAATGTCTTCATCGGGCGCGCAGCTAATGTCTTCATCGGGCGCGCTACTAATGTCTTCTGGCCAGAGCGGACCATTTGATGATGTCAGCATTGGGCCCACGGCCCAAAATCAAATTTAGAAGTTTGCATGATTTAGAAGTCTGATTTATCTATAAATACAGACCTGCTAATCTGAAAAGAACAATAATCTTTAGAGGAAGTTTGAGGAAGAGAAGGGAGTGGCGACACACGGAAATCGAGTCGGAGTTACTGTTCATCGCTGGAGCTACTATTCATCCCCCGGAATTACTATTCATCGACGAGTTACTGTTCACTATTTCCGTAATTATTTCTGAACTCAGTTTATTTTCATTATTATTAGATGGATTCTCGTAGCTAAACCTTTAATTTCAGTTTGGGGATTATGTATTGCAACACACGGTTTGAGATACTTATGTTTTGTAATTCAATTCAGTAAATTCCTATTCTTCGTTTGAATTACATGCTCTGATTATCATGTTAGCATAGCCTAGCGGTGAAACTGAGTTGATATCTATTGCGTGACATTAGATTGACTTCCCTATTAGCTAAGCCTAGCGATATAACCTAATCGGTGTTGTTAATCGAGTAATTGTTAAAACCTATTCGAGAACTTAGCGGTTGAGAGTACGTAGAACACTAGAGTCGACATTACCTTAGCAGGATTGTTAGACTAGGAACAGTAGTTTTACTAGTCGATGCATGTTATAATCAATGATTACCAGTTGCAATGCATATCCCTGAATTGACTTTTCTCTGAATTTGACAACAACAAACATTCTTCCTGCAACCCCCTTTTAGTGTGACAATTATTTTTAGAACTTTATCACTGATTGCCCTCTCGTGGGTTCGACCCTGCTTACCGCTTGCTATGTGTTAACATGAGATTATAAATATAAGTTTGGCGCACACAACGACTTGCCGTCAAGAGAGCTGCTGGATGATAGCTTCAAGGCGAAGCAAGATCTCTTTAATATTTTTCAGGTCCGTGGTGAGCCACATTTGTTGGGACACTAGCATCCCAGGGACATGCAGCGGATGATGGTACTGGTCCTAGCATTCCCCTGCTCGGCTTCCAGGGCTCACTCTCTTCTTGTTCTGGGAGTTGCTGTTCCACAACTGGTTGAATGTGAACCCACCCGACCCCGTTATGTCTAACAAGCTTCATTTTCCTCAAATTACTTTCATCCAAAGAACGAGTGCAAATTACCTCATCTGTGCGTTCCCCATACATCATTTGATATGTGAGAATTGTCTTGATTATGTTGGGTCAGGTAGTGCATGGGCATCACTCTGACATGTGTGTTCCATTTGCTGCATCCTGATTTTTTTTAGATTTATTTGTTCCTTTGCTTTGAGCCTGTCGAGGAGAATGCAATCCTGGATGAGGATGGTATTTCTCTTTTGTTCTCTTGGAGTTACGTTGAAGACAAGGAGGGTGTGAAGGAGACGGCCTATGACATTTTGAAACTTTGTCGAAATTGTGGTAGTAAAGATACTAGTCCAATCACGGTAAATAATATTTACGATCTGAGTGACCTCAGGTCGAACCCAAGAGAAAAACCTAGATTAGTCTAAAACTAGCTAATAATGCTTAATAAATAAAAGGGGGGATTTTTCCTCTATGCGAGGTATCTCTAGTGAAAACTAAAGACAAGTTTGAATTTGGTGTGAAGGAAAGTAATAGAGAAAATGTAGTCGGAATCCTATTTCACTCCTAGGTCATGCGATTAGCAACACACAACAGAAGTATATGCATGAGTTAATTTGATTGATAATTCTAGGCTAAAGTATCACGCATTCTAAATTCAACTCTCTCTCTTTCCCTAGAATGAGAATGATATATAAGTGACACATTTCTCAAACTCTCGCTTTGTTGAACCATGTAGAACAAAATTCTCCTAATCTCAACCTCTCGGTCTATAGATAGTTAACTAAAGTCCGCTATATGCTTAGCCTAGTAAAATGCGAATGTTACTCTCGCGCACAAACACTATCTAAAATAATCATGCTTGATCTCTAAACAACCTAAGTTCAATTCTCTTTCCATCCCTAGGTGTTTTATTAATTCATACTTATTCATGCGTTTCGTCAAACACTTGGTGTGCATAAAGTTAACATGAGATAAAGCATGAAAATTTTCAATCAAACATCACTCATATTGATACAAAAACATGTTTTTCATTACAATCTAACCTAAGGGATCCATAAGAATCCCTACTACTAAACAACTACTCACTCATGGTGAGTTTGAAACAAAACATAATGAAATAGTCCAACAAGAAAAAGTAAAGAAAGTGTAGTAGAGAAGTAGGGTTTAGAGTAAAAGGATGTCGTAGAGTCTTCAACTGTTGGTGTCTTCTCTGAAATCTTGACAATTCCCCAAGTTCTCCAATTAGGATTTCGTTCCAAGCGAGGAACCCTAGGCGCCGGAGGCACCCCAAGGCACCTCTAATTTTTTCCATCTTTTTCTATTTATATTTACCCACCGTGCCCAAATCAAAAGTGATTCGGGCAAGGCTTAATGAGTTGATTCGAACAGAGTGTCCGAATCAAACTCTTAGTGCTGTTTTGGAGCTGGGCGAGTCACTTTTCCTTAGGCGAATCAATTTTGATTCGTTCAAGCCTTGAATTCTTCTTGGGCGAATCAACTTTATCGTGCTAGAATCTCGCATGTTTGACCCTTTAAACATTCGAATTACGTCTTGATTTAAAATAAAAAGTTGTAGCCCTTTGAATTATCTTTCCAACAAGCTATAGAACGTCTCAATTGGATAATAATCATGCGCTTCGCAAGCCTTCGATTATGAACAAGTCTGTCTGTCCAGATTTGGTCTGGGGCGAATTCTCCTCGAGTCATTTCTGATCCGGGCAACATGGAAATTGATTTGGCCAAGGCTGGTAGAATCATATGATTCGGTCACCCTGTTGGCCGAATCAAATCTGCCTTGGGCGAATAACTTTTTCAGCTTGCTCCAATCTTGCTCGTTTTTACTCTAAATCGACAGGAATTCATCCAGATTTTCTTCGGGCCACTTCATATCGTGCAATACACATTTTTAACCTGAAATGGACATAGAAAGCATCAAGCGACTTTATAAAACAGCGGAAAAAATAAGAAGTAAAGGAAAAATCCGGACAAATATAAGGTCATTTGTCCGCTCATTAATCCCCATCTAGTTTGTCTTAACGTTGCTGGGCGGGGGTTGTCCTCTTCACTCATGGCCTTCATCAGCTTGGCTGGGTTTACCTCTGGAGGCCACTGCCCCTTTGAGTAGGGCTGCAAGCGAGTCGATACACTCGTGAACAACTCACGAACAAGCTCGGTCAAAACTCGGTCAAAGCTCGACTCGATTTTAAACGAGTCAACTACGAACATGATTCTTATGCTCGTTTATTAAACGAGTCAAGCTTGAACAAAGTGGTACTCGGCTCGTATAAAATCGCTAACAACTAGTTTATTTGTTCGAATAAAGCCCGTTTATAAACTCGATTAAAGCTCGTATGCATACGTTTTTTATTCATTTAAACTCGATTAGTCACTCAATTGAGTTCTAAGTTGAAGAATGCCTACTTTTTTAGTCATCCAAACGATTCGTCTCCTAGTCATTTTTGTTGGTATGATGACGAAGGTTGAAGATAATATCAAAAACAAGTCATTCAAACGATTCGTTTCCTAGTCATTGTCCCGTTAAAATTCGTTGCTAGAAAAGTGCACTTCAACTATAATGAAGTAAACAAATCGTTTTAAGCTCGAGCTCAGCTCGAACTCGTGAAAATTAAACGAGTCAAGCTCGAACATATATTTTTTAAGTTTGTGACTACTCGGCTCGAGCTCGAACTCGTAAAAAAAATTAATGAACCAAGCTTGAATACTATGATACTCGGCTCGACTCGGCTCGTTTGCAGCCCTACTATTGAGTATCCTTCATATCCTGTGTAGGGAAGTCCAATAATGAGGCTCAGCTCAACGCTAGACAAGTACTGGGTGTCCCCATTCAGCTTGAATCTGCCAACTAAAGCATGTGGCCTTTTTTCTTATGTAAAAGAAGAGTAAAATTCTCGGATGAGCGACTAACTTACTTGGGTGGTTTCAGTGAACAGGTCCCCCCACCCTTGAGCATAGAGCAAGGTAGTCCAGTCTTCGAGGTCAATGCTGAGGAGGAAGGCATTGTCAACCACCATCTCCTTGACAATGTTACAGAACGAGGGTTCCCGACTTTCCACGTTGGTGGATGCCATGGCCACTCGCCGAGAGCTTCTCCGTTCCTGCGGCTGAGATGTGCGGGAAAGTTTGGCCCGGGAGGGTGTCTCCCTTGTGGGTTTGAAGCTCTTGGCAGCAGAGTTCCTTGCCAGATGCCCACGTGTATGCCTTTTGGGCGGAGCAGCTTCCTAGGTGGTTGGGATCGGTTCGATTGGGGGGGGGGGGGTCTTTCTGGGCAACAGGGGAGGCAAGCGCCTGATAAGGAATCAGGGAAGTCAGGGGATCAGTTGTTGAGGATGATGAGTTGGTCACCATTGTTGTATGAAGTAAGGTATAAGCAATGTTGGCTGATTTAGGGTTTGAGTGTGTTTGATATGACTTTCTCTCTCTTAAGTACCCACCAATAAAAGGATCCCGCTCTTTTGACTTTGGAAGGTTTTCTTTGTAAATATTTCCCCCCACATTTCTCTGTTTCCAAAAGTAACTAACCGTCTGATTTCCACTGCTTTCAAAGATTGTGAGATATATTTCTTTCTTGATTTTCTCGATTCTCTTGATTTGGTTCCTACTGTTCCAACCGCCCCTTGAGGACTATCCTTGATTAGAAGCTGATATGATGCGGTGAGATTACCCGAGTGGTACGAGGTGGGCACCATATTAAACAAAAATAGAACAAGAGAAGGCATATATGTTTTCTAGATGAACTTAGGTTTACCTCATGAGAAACAATATCCAGAAATGTATCCAAGGGCTCATAAGATCGTCTACTCATGAAATGGCTTGGGTAGTCGTAGATTCCTTCCATCATTTAGGCTTGTAATGTGGGTGCAAACCATCAGGAAGAATCTTTTGGGCCAGAAGAATAATTTTCTCTATCATGACTGGTAACAATACTTAGAAGATAATTTGTTAGTGATTATAACTCATCCTAGTTAGATTAGACTCGACATACGTCCATAAATCTATGATATCAAGTTATCTCTACTCATGTTAGCAAGTTTCAGCCATTCAGTAGGGAGATCATGAGATGTCATATATTCAATCCAAGGAAATCATACCTAGCTCAATTCGCAGCTTTTCAAAGGGTTCCCTGTTGAGCACCTTGGTGAATATGTCAGCGATTTGTTCCTTAGTCCCACAGAAATCCATGCTAACCAGTCCCTTTTCTACACAGTCACAGAGGAAGTGATGTTTGATCTCAATGTGTTTTGTCCTAGAGTGCTGCACGAGATTGTTGGAGATATTTATGGCACTAGTGTTATCACAAAAGATAGGAACAAATGCAAATGAAATACCGTAGTCACTTAGCTATTGTTTGAGCCATAGGAGTTGGGCGCAGCAAGCGACGACTGCAATGTATTCCGCCTCTGCAGTAAAGAGTGCTACTGAATTCTGCTTCTTAGATCCCCATGAAATAAAAGGCAAGTTCCTAGAAACTGAGTCATTCCAGATGTGGACTTCCGATCCACTTTGTTCCCTGCGAAGTCAGCATCTGTGTATCCCGCTAATCAGAAGTCTCCATTTATTGAGTACCGTAGGCATAATTTCTCAGTTCCCTTCAGGTACCTTAAGATTCGCTTGACAGCTTTGATGTGGGTCTCACGGGGATCAGCCTAAAATCTAGCACACAAGCACACTGCATACATAATATCAGGTCTACTTGCAGTGAGATATAGCAGTGTACCTATCATCCCTCTGTAGAGTGATTGGTCTACTCTTGGTGAGCGTTCATCCTTGCCTAGTGAGTCATTTGGGGAGATTGGGGTGGCATGTCCTTTTGAGTTCTCCATCTTGAACTTTTTAATTATCTCTCTGATGTACTTTTGTTGATGTATTCTTGCCATCTTTCTCTTACGTCACTTGAAGTCCTAGGAAGAATTTGAGTTCCCCTACCATGTTCATCTCAAACTCGCTTTCCATGAGCTTTGTAAATTTCTCAGTTCAGGCTGTGTTGGTAGATCCAAATATAATGTCGACGACATAGACTTGTACTACAAGTGTGTGACATCCTTCCCTTAGGAGGAACAGAGTCTTGTCTGCCTGTCCATGACCATATCTGTAAGATAATTGAAATTGAGATAATCTTTCATACCATGAACGAGGGGCCTATTTCAATCCATATAGTGCCTTGTCCAAGATGTACACATAGTCTGGATGTGTAGATCTTCAAAGCCGGGGGTTTGCGACACGAATACTTCTTCCTTGAGATTTCCATTCAGAAATGCCGTCTTTACGTCCATTGATAGAGCGTATTTATACGCTCCATTGAGATGTTTATTCCCATAGTTTATTACATTTTTTAGTCTTTTTGTATCGCAGGTGTGTTCAGGATCGCATTCGATTTTATTGCATATTTGGAGCATTCATTCAAGATCAAGAAGTCAACAGCAGTCAAGTCAACAGAGTTGGTCAAACCCTAAATGCATAACACTTTGGACAAACATTAAACACAAGGGACTTTTGGGAGACACTGTAGCAGCGGCTGGGAGTGACTAGAAGAGCTAGAGAGAGAAGTCGCCGAATCGCTGTTCACCGAATCTCTATTTTAGCTCAGTTTCTCAGTTTGTAGCAACTTAACCTGGTTTCTATTGTGTTTTCATGGATGTTATGAGTAGCTAAATCTTCAATTCAGTTTGGGATTTGCATTGTAATATTTAGTTTGAGGTCAATGACAACTTGTTTGAGCTAGTGATTTTACTATCCTTGTATGTATGAACTGAATGCTCTGATTTTCAATTTAGTGCAGCTTAGCGGTGAGCTAGATTGATATCATTGTATTATACTTGACTGGATTGCATTGTTGGGGAGAACCTAGCGGTCGAACCGATTTGTGGTGTTAGCCAAGTAACTATTATACATGTTCGAGAACTTAGCGGTTAAGAACAAGGAGATTTTGGAGTGCAATATTCATTAGTTTATACATGTTGTTTGGTCTATGATAACTAGTTGCATTGTATTCCCCGAACTGATTTTCTCTGAGTTGATATCTTCAGTATTGTTCCATTCTCGGTGACTATCATTTGAACTCTAACTCATTTGCTCTCTTTGGGTTCGACCCTACTTACGACTTGCTAGTGTGTTAACAGGAACTATAAATACAAATTTGAGGCGCACAATGACGCGCTGTCATCCATCTGTTGCAGCTTGAACCCACGATATACCGAAAAGGCAATAATTAAGCGAATGGCTTCCAACCTTGCAACCGAAGCGAAAGTTTCGTCATAGTCAATTCCCTCTTGTTGATTGTACCCATTGACGACTAGCCTTGCTTTGTTCCTGATTACTTGTCCTTTATCATCCACTTTGTTCTTGAATACCCACTTGGTTCCGACTATCGATCTTTTTTCTGGTCTGGAAACCAACCTCCATAATTTGTTCCTTTCAAACTGATGTAGTTCCTCCTGCATGGCTCTCACCCATTCAGTGTCTTTCACGGCTTCTGCTACCTCCCTGGGCTCTATCAAACACATAAAGGCAGAAAAGGCATGATTTTTAATTAATGAGACATGAGTTTGGGAAACCTGATTCTCATTATCTGTTGAATTTGATGTGTAAAAGGCGTAGTCTTGTAGCCACGAGAGTGGAGTACAATACTTTGCGTTTTCCTCTTCTCCTGGTGTTGTTCCGTATGGGGTACGTCAAGTATTTGTTTCTCTAGCTCTCTTCCTGTGTTCCCCCTGAGTCGTGAGGGGGTACCGTATGTTCTTCTAGGCCTTTGGTCTCAAACATACTGAAGTCATCCTCTTGTGTGATAGGAGGAGCACTTTCATCTTTGATTAGATCTCCGGCCATCACATCTTCATCGAACACCGCATGAATGCTCTCCTCTATCTTTCTTAACCTCTTGTTATATATCTTGTATGCTCTGCTGTGGATAGAGTATCCGACAAATGTTCCCTCATCTCTTCTACGGTCGAACTTTCCTAGACTGTCCCTCCCGTTGTTATGTATGTAGCATTTTCATCCTATGACTCTGAGGTGGGATACGTTTGCTTTTCTTCCCTTCAACAGCTCATTTGAGGTCTTATATAGAATAGGTCTGAGATATGCCCAATTTAGGATGTAACAGGATGCGATCAATGACTTCTCCCCAAAAGTTTCTAGGTATCCCACTGGCCAGGAGTAGAATTCTTGTCATGTTCTCAAGAGTTCTATTCTTTCTTTCCACAACTCCGTTCTGCTGTGGTGTCCTGGGTGCGGAGAAGTTGTGGCTTATGCCTTTGTCCCTGCACAAAAGAAGAAATTGTGAGTTTTCGAATTCTGTTCCGTGATCGGTACGAATACGCAAGGAACAATCTAGTTGTTTTTCCACAGCTTTCATCCAGGTTGTGAAATTTTCAAAGACATCACCTTTAGTCATAAGGAATATGGTCCAGGTATACCATGAATAATCATCACCAATAACAAATATGTACCTATTTCCTCCTCTACTCTGTACTCGCATAGGACCGCACAGGTCCATATGTATGAATTCCAAAGGTCGAGAGGAGCTTACCTCGTTTCTTATTTTGTACTTGCTTGCTTTTCTTACTTGCTTTTCTCTTGTACACGCACTGCAAACGTTAGTCCTGCTACTTTCTACCTTAGGCAGCCGCTCACCAGTTCTTGATGGTGAAGTTTGGCAATGAGAGGGAAGCTGGCATGTCCAAAACGCTTATGCCAGAGAGTGGAGTCTGCATTCATTGTTGAGAGGCAAAGTCCCTCCAACAAAAGAGGGATCCACCTTGTAGACTATGTTCTCGCACTTTTCTTTCAAGAGAGTTTCCCCTATACTTATCTCCTTAACACAGCAGTCATTAGATGTAAAAATGACTTTGTTCCTACCATTTTGACAGAGTTGTCACACACTAAGAAGATCAAAGTTTACCTAACCTGAAGATTTCCCCTTTGCTTTTGTTCCCGAAGGTGATGGATCCTCCAGAGTGTTGTCGGAGAGAGGCGGACCATTTTTTGTTTCCTGTCATGTTACCTGAGCAGGCGATGTCGATATACCAGGAATAATTCCTGCCTCCAACCTGCACAAGAGGAGGTTAGTTTTTACGAACCCAAATAAGGTTGGGTTGGTTGGTATAATGAAATGAGTAAAATCTGCTCTTGTTGTTGTTGGTCCTTGAGTTTCCCGAATGTGGGGCATGTCTGGCCTTCACTTTTTCATCTAGGTTCCTTTTGAGGGAACACTCTCTTCTGTAATGCCCTGCTTGACCGCAGTGCCAGCATATCATGTGACATTTGAGATCCACATATTTGCTTTGTCCTGCCCATATGGGTTTGTTTGCTATTCTCAAGTGGAATTCTATGTGAGAGCATTTCTTACTCTTAGCCTATTTGAGCCACATGGCATATGCCTTTCCTCCGTTCCACGGAACTGTAATGTCGGTAGAGGGAATGTTCTCCTTTGGTTGAGTGATGTTCTGTTTCCTCCTGGTCCGGTTCTTTGTCTAATTTTGTCGTTCTGGCTTGCTTCGGCTTTTTGGTGGCATGTCATCATTTTTTTTCTGAGTATCCTAATCCTAGTCTTGATACAAAGCGTGCAGAGAAGTCTTTTCTCACATCTTCGATCTTGGTGCTAGAGTGTTACTTGAGCCAGATCCTTTTCTTGTCTTCATCACTTGCTTGGAGTATCTCATTTTTCTTCCTCAGTTGGGTATTTTCTGATTCCAAGCAAGCAACCTTCTTTTCCAGGGATTGAATCTTTCTCTTCAGCCCATCTCCTTTGTGACTGTACGACTGTCTTTCTTCTTCCTGCTTCATGGCTTTCGCGGACCATAATTCGCTATTTTCTGATAGACCTGAAATTAGCTCCTTCTGTTCTTCTATGTTTTCGTTAAGATCGACATTCTTTTGTGCTAAGTTTTTGACAATTGCCATCAATTAAGAGTTAGTTTTGCCAATCAAATATGAAAAAGGATCAGGGTTAGTTACCTCATGAGTTGGAGCTTCGTCTGACGCCATTATGCACAATTCTTTTGAATGTTTATCTTCTTCAATTTCCTCCTCAGATTCTCCCCAAGCAGCCATCACTGCCTTACTATCTTTCTGAGCAGGTTGTTCTCCTGTTTTTTTGCTGAAATAGTCCTTGACCAAGTGTCCTTTCTTCTGATAGTGGTAGCATATAAGGTCTCTGTTTGATCGCTTACCTTTGAAGGAACGAAGGTTTGCATTCCTTGCCATTTTGAGAGCTCTGGTTAGTAAGGCCACTGTCTTATCCTCATGTTCTTCTTGATCATCTATTTGGGTGAGCTCAAATGCTTTCTCTGCTTTTAGTGCAATGGATTGGGTCTTTTTTGGTTCGCTCCTTGCAATTTTCGCTGTTGAATTCCATCATTGCTTTGGAGTCGTGCAACGAGTTCTTCCAGTGTAATTTCTTTGATATCTTTCTGAGCTTGGAGTGCCAGTGTCACTGCGTCCCATTTTGAATTCAGGGCTTTAAGAAAGTGATGAGTGATCTTCCACTCGGGGCTCTCCTCTCCTAGAAACTCCATTTGTCCGATATACCCCTGAAATCGTGAGTGAAAGTCAGCAACGGATTCATTCTTGCTTTGGATCGCGTTGTCATAGTCCTTTATGGTAGCGAGGATGCGATTTCTGTTGACATCCTCATTCCTTGAATATAGGCGTTTGAAGGAGTCTCATATTTCCTTGGCTGTTTTGTATAGAAGCATTTTCTTCAGATCTCTTGGTCCTAATGCCATGTGGAGTACTTTCTTGGCTCTGTTGTTCTACTCGAGTATCTTGTAGTCAGCATTAGTATATTCTTCCTTGTCTTTAACCTTGGTTGTATCTGTTTTGTTCATTATTGGTATTGGTTCCTTCTCTATAATTCTTCAAAGTTGTCCATCCAGAGAACATGTGTGTGCTTCGAACGGTTCCGCCCACCAATCGTACTCACCAGGTTTCAGTATGGGCGGCCTCCAGAAGGAGTCATTCTGAGTCGTCATTCTTCCTGCAATGCTAGTTCAAAAATCTAGAGACAAGGCTCTGATACCAATTGTTGAATCATGGTTAGTGTTCTGTGGTGCGACTGACTCTTGGAAGATACCCTAGCAAGGTTTTGTTCCTTGCCAGGTAATAAAGTAGCAGAAGTAAATTGTTTAGAAAGTAAATGGACTTGCTCAGTAATTTATAGTGGAAATAATACCTGAGAGAAAAACCACTACCTTCTAGCAAGCTAGAAGGATTTTGAAATACTTTTGTAGATCGGTGACACTTGATATTATATCTTTAGCATCCAGACACTCCAATTCACTGTTTGCTAGGGTATCTTCCAAGAGTCAGTCGCACCACAGGCAGTACTTCTTTTTGACACAAACTACAGCACCGTCTTCAGTTCCCTCTAGAGTAGCAAGCTTTTTCTTCTCGACCTTCTTGGCGATGTAGTCTTCCGAGCATTCGCTGTTAAGCTTTTTGGGTGTCAAGGACTTCCACTTCACTGAGCCGTCGAAAGCACTATCTTCACCTTTATCTTCATCTCCTTGGAAAAGCCCCTCCGGATTTGCTTGACCGCAAATCTTAGATTCCCTTTCTTAATTTGGAACGGAATATCTCAGATTGTCAAGGATTATCCCATAATAATCTTAACAATATTTGACCGGATCTTCTCAATCTTGATCCCTTATTTTGCACCGAGAATGTGGGTAGAGGTCGTAATCTTGGTAGATTCGAACAGCTTCTGATTTGGTGTTGGTGTTGTGACAACGTCCAATCCAGAGTTCGTTCCCTGCACACTCAAGTAGCATTATTAGTTGGGCATCAAAAACTTGGAGTGGACATACTCCAACAGAAAATGAAGCTCCAACCTTCCAACCCAATAATGAGACATGAAATGTCGATCCCTGTCACTATGCATGCCTTCTTTCTCATTATCTTCTCCTTCTCCACGGAACTCATAATGAACCAGCCCCTCCATTTCTTCCTCGACCCATCGACATCACCCATCCACCGTCGTTGTTCTCTAGTTGGGTCTCTACCCTCTAGGGGTTCATTGGCTATATATATTCTTGCTTAGTCACCAAACAGCACTGCCCGCCACATCTCTTCTTTCTTAAAACATTGCCGGTTGTATAGATTTTCTCCCACTCGTCCTTGACCATTGATGTCACCTATTCTTCCCATCGTCGAACTCGCACGCTCAAGTGTTTTGTGTTATCATAGTTACCGCCACTAATGACCCTAAACCATCCATCTATTTCCTAGTAACCATTTGTTTAATTTTACCACACATGTGGTAGGTGATGACTACACCTCACTTCATGATGAAATTGAAATATTTTCAGACAAGGTACAAATTTATTTTTGTGCAAAAGTAAAAAATAGCTTCCGCAGAGGCAAAACAATTCTACATGAATCTTAAATTAACGTATTAAGACCCTACATTTTTCAAAATTGTCTCATTAGATGAAAAGACTGCCAAATGAAAGGAAGATCCTGAAAAGTAGGTAACAAAATTCAGTAAGTCTTTTTCATTCATATAATGTTTAGAAAGTAAACTCAAATAGAGGAAAAAATCAATTGAATTTACTTAAGATGGAAAATATATAAATGCAAATTTTCAATAATCAAATTCTTCTGGATTGAGTTAAATACAAAATATTAAAATAGATTAGTTTTTCCGAGAAAACGACTTCACTTTATTCAAAATAAAAAGAATGAAATAATAATAAATTATATATTGTTATAAAGAAAGGTATTATTTTCATTCTTCTAAGGGCATATGCAGCGGTGGAATTCTCCAGCAGCAATCAACACGAAATTGCTTTAATTTGGAAGAAGGAATACTTAGGAAGAAAGAACGTCCTCGGAGGAATGCTCCTCGAGGAAGCGAGAAAGAAGTTGTTGGGCGTGTTAGATCTCCGCCTCCTTCTCATATCCATGCTCCTTCGCCTACTCCTTCTCTAATGAATTCTTGACCTAGAAGATCGTGGAAAGCGGCATGCCAGGTCGAGTGCGTATAATGTGTTCGATGTTTTTTGGGTTGCAAGTGATGGTGTAAAAGCCTTGTCGGCGGGCGCGAAAGGGGATGGTCATGGTGGTTTGGCTATTTTTGCCGAACACTCCAATGGACTGATATTTTGCGACGACCCGATTTATAACGGACAATAATTCTGGTCCGTTGGATCAGATCTACATCAGATCTAACACACCAGAATAATTACCAACGAAAATATTTTTAAAAAATTTGTAAAAAATTTTAAAAAGTAATATATATATATTTGTGAACTTCAATTTTTCCTAAATTGAACTCTCTCATGTGGATACACCAAAATTTCACAACAATATATTTTTGCTTCTCTCTCATATTATCACTCAAAGTTGGATTTTTTTTTCAACAATGAGTGCCGCAATTCATTGGTGTATGTTCGAAGACGTGCAATTGTGCATATCTTATTGTCGGCAATCCATCGATCCAATTTCTGGCAACAAACAAAGAAAGATAGAGTGTTGTAAAAAATTCACGCCGATGTTTGTGCAAATTGGACGTTGAGTGAGAATGAAGTACTTACGTCCACCGAACTAAGATCTCAGACAACGCTTAGTTCTTGATTGTCAAAGTTGAAGAGTAATTTGATTTTTTGGGGTGCATGTATTTTCCGGGGAAGAAGAAATTCGGAATCTATCGGTAATTTGCAAAATGAAATATGTTTTTGAATAAAATATTTGTGTAGTTTTTTAAAGCTCTATCATCTATAACATATATTTTAATATATAGATTTACAAAGTTTAAACTGTGTATGTTGCGGACCGAAAGAAAACATTCATATACTTTGAATGCTGGGAACAAGGTAAGACGCACCAAACATTTGCGCCTACCCAACCCATTCCTCCATCGAATTATACATATGAAGGTAGCCCTTCCAATGAAGAAGCACATGCAAGTGAAATAAATATGAATCCTACCTTTGAAGATACGGAATTCTCTACCCCCGAAAGCAATCGTAGAAGTTCATTTAGTCCGATAAGACCGTCGGGAGTAAAAGCGGCTAAAGAAGCAAGAAGAAAGAGTAAAAAGATTGCAAGTTCAGCTAGTAACTACAATGATGCTTTTCAAACCATTGCGGAAAAACCAAATTTTTTTTTTTGTTCTCCAACAAAATCAAATCGAACTTGCTCAATAACAAATGAACCTTGCCCACAAAATGCATGAACACGACGCGAATGTAAGAAAATGGCGGAAGACACAGGGATTATGCAAATGAATACGGAGTTAATGAGCCCAAATTCCAAGAAATACTTTTCAAAGAGGAAGGCTGCAATTCTTCGATAGTACAAGGAAGAGGAAGATGAAGACAACAATGAAGAAAGGAACCACTGTAATGAGTACTTTTCAAATTATTGTCATTCTAGTAGCGATGGTTAGATTATGCTCTGAAACTTTTCATATCATTTGAAACTTATTTGGTTACAATTGGTCAAAAATTTTATCGCAATCTAGATCAATAATTCACTAACATTCCAAAAAACTAAATGTTTCTAAAAAATTTATTTTCTTTTGTGAATATTAAGAGAAATTTCTTAATAAAGATATCATTGATAAATAAATTATGGAGAATATTATTACTATTTGCTAAATAGTAATAAAAATTGGTGAAGACAACTTTTTCATGGAGCATATGGTGTGAATTTCGAAATTTTTTTAGACTTGCCCTGTTTTGCAAACTTATTTTTTGATTTGCCCTATTATTTGAAAACATTTTTGATTTGCCTTGTTTTTCGTTTAGATTTTGGACCCGCCGGTCTTTACAAAACCGGCTGGTCTTAATAAAACCGGTTGCTTGTTGATAAGAAACTCACGGCCAATTTCTTCTGTTCCTCCTCCTCCCTCTTTCTTCTATTTTCTTTCTACACTTTCCTCCCTGCCGACTTCCTCTCTGGCCGTGAGTTGAAGCTGCAACTGGTGTGAAAGGTGCCTACAGGTAAAAATCGTTTATGTATAGTATGTTTGTGAATGTATGTGATAATTTGATGTGTGAACAGAATTGGGTGTAAATGTGTGCCTAATGCACTGGATCTGAAAGTGTTTGAGTATATTATCAATGATTTGAAAAGAATGCACATTAAATTGGTGATTTGGTAATTTTTACGTTGATGTTATTTGGAGAAGTGAAATTATCTATCTAATTTTTCAGGAAAGGTAACATATATGGATAATATGGATTCAGATCCAATGGTTATGTCTAGCTATGCGACACTTGAAATGCCAGTGGTAGACGAGTATGACCGAGAAGAAATGGAGCACCTTGAAGAATTAGACGCAGAGGGGGTTTATCCGGTTCCCGAACCGCAACGTGTATGGGATATTCCCGCATTCAGTGATATATCGGCCTGGGACGCGAATAACCCTATTGATGAATATTTGGGTGGTAACTATGGAGGTATTCCGGCACTTGGTGACGGAGCAACATTTAGTTGCAAAGCAGAAGCAATTTACGCTGTCCAGAAGTTTTCTATATTGAACCATGTCGAATATTTGACAAAAAAATCAGAACCACGATTCTTGGTACTTCATTGTCGAGAAGGAGAAGAATTATCCTTGGCAGGTAAGGATTCCAATGAAAAAAAAATTGTTCATACTGGGAGGTTCGTAATACAGAGGGGATCATACATGCCACTCAAATGACAAACTCAAATGTGCATCTAACCCGACATTTTATAGCAAGCGAGATTGGCGATGTCATTAATGAAAAGTTGAGATTATCTCCTAGGGAAATTAGAGCCAGAATATTCAAAGATTATGGATATGAAATTAAGTATTTGCAGGCTTGGCAGGCAAGACAACAGGCTCTGAAAAATCTATTCGGTGATTGGGATGAATCATTTGGAAGATTGCCTGGATTCAAGGACGCATTGCGGTGAGAGTATGCTGAGTGGAATATGTGGTGAGAACTCATCCTCAAGTCAGCGTGACACATAGGGTGCACGAACATTTCTGCAGCTGTCCTGGCTTTGAGCACCAATGTCCGGACCTATTTGACACCATGGTTAGATCACGCACATAAGTGTGTTATGAAATATGAACATTAACTGAATTTAACTTACAGTGCTGGTACGCTCTGGCGCATTAGGCCGGTATGGTTGTGATTGGTCGAATCTGGGCTGGATGAAGGCGAGTAGTGATTGAGTACCAAGTCTGATAATCATGGCCAACCTCTTCTGCCACGTCGGTGGGTTCAGTGACGACGTGCTCTGACCGTGCAAGCCACACATCAATATGTTCCCTCATTTCATTTGCCCAGTCCTTTCTCTTCGCCCTTGTCACCAAATGTTTTGGATCGAATGTTGCCCGGGGTGGTGGAGGAATGGCTTGCTTCATACCAAATTGAATCATCACTCTCGACGGATGATGCCACTCTACTATGTTAAAGCAGACTAATGGTACCTCCAACTCAGTCTCCCTGCTATACAATTTGGGTTAAGTAATGGGAGTACCTCTTCGTCATATGGAGTCAAGCAAAAACCGCTATGCCTCATTCGGTATCAACGAGCCATGTGGTGTCTCCATATACGACTTCGGGCCATACCATTTCCTGCACGTCAAACAGGAGTTACAGTTTAATTTATATCATACGTAGTTCAACATATATTAACAGAATCACTTGCACTTACGTGTAGGACCATGCTCCTCGCAGATACGGATCCATGTCCGCTTTAATCGGTTGTAAAGTCCTACTAAATCCTTTAGGATGACCTATGGGGATTCTTTCCCAGCTCCACATCGGTAACAAAATGCTGCAGCCCCCCATCTGTCTGTGCCCTTCGCGAGCTGCGCTGCACATCTGTCTGTACAAATACGCAAGAACTGTGCTCCCCCAACTATACGAGCTGATTGCGTCGAGGACGGCAAGCAAGAGAAGGTAGTGCAGAGAAATCCTGTCCCCTGATAGATCGGACATCAGGGATGACCCTAACATACATAATATGTACGCTCTGGCAAGCATCTTCACAACTTCCTCCGATGCGTCAACTGGTAGCCGACTCATATTTTCGACAAAACATCTCCTCTTGGCCAATGAAGGCGACCTCGGACACTCCGGGTATGCGCCTAATAAACTTATGCTTAATTCCTTCCGATCCTTGTCCACATTACCCGTGACCAAATTGCCTTCAATGGGCAAGCCAGTAAGGAGTCCCACATCCTGGAGGCTAATAGTAGCCTCTCCGGTCCTGAGATGAAATATGTGGTTCTCCTGCCTCCAACGCTCAACTAACGCCGTCAGCAAAGCCTAGTCAACCTCCATATTTTGGACTTGGGTCCAAGGTAGAAATCCAGCTCTAACTATGTACGGGAGAATACGATGGTCCATCTCTCACATTCTTCGATGTACTATCTTTAAAACTTTACTAGTCTGGAATGATTTCAAAATAAAAATTCATTACGAATCACAAATTACATATTGAATAAATTCGTCTTCTGAACAATGATTACTAACCTGATCGTTCCAAACTCCCTGCGATCGATGTGTACGTTGTTGTGTAAGGATCGAATGGTTGATAGGTCCAGGCTGATCAATATCATCAATATCCATCTATACAATATGTATAATTAACAATTGCAAAATGTCCCCATTAATCTTCAAATACATACAATGTCACAGTCGAATCAAAACAAAGCATAAATTACACTCAAATTGTAAATCCAAACCGTGACAATACAACATATATAACCTTCTCCTAAGGATATCCCAATCCCAATCCGACAGCAAAAATAACCTAAAATTAAAGTTCTAATTATAAAAAAATTACAACAAATACGACAAAAATCATTGTGTATAAGAATAACATAAACCTCAACATAAAATTTTTTGCCGTAACACTGAACAAACTGCATTTCTACCATAACCCTAATCAAACTACATAACAAATCAATCCATACACATAACCAAACGCCATTTCTACCATAATCTACACATAAACCTAACCCTAAACCAAAATTAATCTACACCTAATCTAACATAACCCTAAATTGGAATCTGCAAGATATAGGAATCCAGACTTCAACCAAAATCCACTAAAACCTAAACAACAACACGCACATACGTGATTCGTCCGAAACCCTAAGCTTCTATTCCAACGATCACCGCACTTACCTTCAAATTGGACGATTCCACTGAAGAAGACTGGAGAAGTAGGCGCACCAGCTACTGTCGCCGCTCGTCTGGCCGGATTCGCTGCTGGGTTCAGGGGGATTGCGGGGAGGAAGGAGGAGGAGAAGAGAAGAAGGAAGAAAGGGGTACGCGGATTTGTATTTAACAAGTGGCCGGCCGCTTAAAATGTAGACCGGCCGGTTTTGTAAATGACCGGCCGGTCCAAAATCTAAACTAAAGTTCAATAGTTCGGTTGTTTTTGTAACCGGCCGATTTTAATAAGACCGGCCGGTTAGTTTTCTTAACCATCCGGTCCTATCAAGAGCGGCCGCATGCAAAAAACTAACCGGCCGGTCTTAATAAAATCGTCCGGTTGAAAAACAGGGCAAATCAAAAATATTTTCAAATAGTAGGGCAAATTAAAAAACAAGTTTGCAAAACAGACAAGTCTAAAAAAATTCTGTGATTTCCTTAATAACATTAATCCTAAAATCTCCTCTTCCACTCACCATTTTCTGATCGTCTACCTGGAAAATGCCAAGGTTTGCATCAGGGTCCGATAACAGTATTTGTAAAGATTCGCAAAAGACAAAATTCAAACCCTAAAACCCGTCGCCCCTGACCATCATCGAAATTCACTATCGCCAAAGCGTCCGCCTCGACGCGACCAATCAAGTAACGAGTAGCGTCTTTGCCTAAATTATTCCGTCTAAATGATCGATCCCTGGCTGTTATAGCGTCTGTCTACCCTGGAGTTGTTTTACAACCTGTCCGGTAGATAAAAATACATCAGAGTAAGACGATTATCTTTAACCCCCAGCAATGGTCCACGAGGCCCGTGAACCTAATTTCAGCCCCCAAACCGTTTAGGCCCGATCCAACCCACTACACCCGACAAAGCCCGGCCTACGTGACCAAGCCCGGCCCCATAAAGGCTGGGCCGGGTTCTGGCCTAACTGATCCACTTGGAGCCGACAAGCCTCCACACCCGGTCATCTCCAGCCTCCAGGTTCCGCTCATCGCCTCATCCGTTGCGGCCTCGCACTGTCGCACATCGCATCGTTCCACCAAACAGCAAACAGGGCAGCAGCGGAGCAGCCTACAGCCAGTTGCAGGTCTCCGATCGTCATACTCTTCTCGGTCTTCCAATCTTCAATTCAGGTTCGATTAGGCCCCCATGGCAGGTGATTGTGGATATTAGTTATTTGTAGTTGAATTTGAAGGATTAGGGTGTAAGCCTTGTAAGAATTCGATTTTTTGAAATCATATATTGGATAATTTAGTTTCTTGGCTTTGATTTGAAGTTATACTGTTATAGTGTCATTTGAAGTTCTCGGATTATAAACTTTGATAGCTAGTTGGATTGATTGTTTCTGGATTGGTTGTGAATTGTGATGTGGGAGTTGCAGACTTGCAGTGGATGTTTGGAGAAGGGGATTTATGTTGTTTTATACAGTTTGTGATTAGTTGTGAACTATTAAAACTGAGAGTGATATTGCAATTGCAGGCTAGCTGTTTTATACAAACTGTATACAGTTTGTGATTTATGCTGTATTTGAACTCTGAAGTAGCAGGCTAGCAGCTCAATGTTGCAATTGCAAGATATAGTAGGCGGTGATATTGAGAGTGAATTAGTTTAAATTTTATTTTACAGGAACGTTCACGAGGCGGCAATATTTCTCATGTTCATTTAAATGAACTGCGTATAGAACTCAACATGCTCCGTAAGTTTGTAATGTATTTACATTATTATTATTTTGAAAAAAAAAATTTGCCCCCGCTCAAAAAACATCCTGGCTTCGCCACTGTGAATCGGGGATTTTGAGTTTTTTGTTTCACTGGATTAGTGCATTGGTTGCTCATTCTACAGTGTCGTTTTTTCTTAAGAATGCTCCAACCTTTTCATTTTGAAGGCATTTTTCGGGAGTCTGTAACCTGGTAAGTGAAAGATGGCTAGGCTGGTTCAGTACAAGGAGTGTTGCTTACGGATTCTAAGACAGCGTTTCCATGTTACCCGGTCAAGAACCTTTTGTGCCGGTAAACCCATCATCACTGGGAAGTCCGAACAGGAAATGGGCGAGGCAGCAAGACTACATGATGCCTACAGGCAATTGGATAACATTGATTTTATGACAGCCGCTAAGATTCTCCTTACTGCTCCACCTAAAAGGAAAAAATTTGGGTAATCTGCTGCTTTCCACCTATCCGTGACCCCAACCATCATTTTCCTTCTGTATAAGATGGTTAGTATCTTAATGATGGTAGTGAAATGAAGTTAAGGGCATGATACAATTGTGGTGTTTTTGCAATT
This sequence comes from Umbilicus rupestris, assembly GCA_963678935.1. Taxonomy (NCBI): domain Eukaryota; kingdom Viridiplantae; phylum Streptophyta; class Magnoliopsida; order Saxifragales; family Crassulaceae; genus Umbilicus; species Umbilicus rupestris. The sequence continues at coordinate 9,292,047 of OY787619.1, forward strand.
GATAGGCACACAGATAAATTTAGAGTTATTATTTACTTTCATGTAAATTCGAAATATAGAATACTTTTTATTTCTCCACCCAACCGAAGAGGGCTAATTATATTCAGACTCCTTGCTTCTGGGCTGTTTGTTTGCACTTATGCTTATTTGTTAATTGAAGAAACTGGTCAAGGGAAAACCCAAAGTTAATATTTTCAGGTAGAAATAAGTTGTCTGTTCTGTTACACCTTACTTGCCATCACGAAACTGTACTTATTTGCTGAAGATTTTTATTTCTAAGGAATATTGAAATTGAGCGACAAGTACAGTGTCATTGTGCTGTGTTTCTGTTCATCTAAAGCTTTTCCTTAACAGTGAATGTGCGACTTCTTAATCTTTTTATATATTTGTGGCAATTTAATTTAAATGATTTTTTTTATCATTTTGTTTGTTGTGTATGATTTTCGTCTGTATGAGTTCAACACACGAAATAAATAGTTAACCACACCATATCAAGGGGCGAAAGTCATTTTTCTATACATATGTACTCAATCAAATCTGTAGTTTTGGTTACTGATTGAAGATTAACATGACATGCTGTAGGTCTGGTGAAAATGAGCTGTAGTGCACTATCCATATATCATTTTTCTACTCTGATTGGAGTCTCTTCTTACTTGTTTCTTCTTTATGGTCAGGCTCGACTTCCATTTGGTGCAACTCTTCTTTTGCTGCTTGCCATCACTAGGTAAGTTATTTGTTCAAATTGTAACTGCTTTATTCAAGATGATGAGCATACTGAGGTACTTCTACCAAGTCACATCATCTTTCTTTTTTTATTCGTCACAGCTGTATATTTGGTCGCTCAATATGCGCGGCATGAAATGAGGAAAATGGAGGCGGTAATTATATATTTTTCTTTCTTTATGAACCACCTCCAACTTTGGGTTGGATATAGTGTTTCAGCTGTCATATCCATTAGTTATTAGTTGATTCAATAGTAGCTTATGGCAAATAACGTGGAATGGTAAATGCAAGTCAATTAGCAAGCTGTGTTATACCTTTGATCCAGGTATAGCTATTTGCTTATGGTTAATTTTTTTCTGGTACCGTGTGAGGGTGAGTTTGTTAAAACGTGTCAGGAGTTGGAGGTAAAAAGAAAAGCCGAAGAAGAAGCAAAAGCAAAAGAGTTGGCAAGAATTGCTGCAGAAGAAAAAGTAAGAGGACCTGAAGCCCAAATATCAGAGGTTAAAGAGAGGCTGGACAAACTGGAAAGTGCCATAAAAAAGGTTGCCATTGATAAGAAAATAGAAGTTGCTAGTAACGAAAGTAGAGAAGAAGAAGCATCACCGACTGTGGATGCCAAAAAAGAATATGCTAGTAACAAAGGTACAGAAGAAGCAGCGTCTCCAATTGTGGTTGATGGCCACGTCAGTTCTGAATCACAAAGCCAGGTAGATGGTAGGAAGGCTAACAAAGTTGTCGAGCCAAGCCCCTTAGTTTGTAAATCAGAAGAGAAGCAATAACTATAAATTTCAACAGATGTCTTGTACTAACGCAAGAAGAGTTGAACATCAACTGCAAAAAAAGCATTATTTGGTTATTAGCAATGTGTTACATTACATGTATTTTTTGTGGTGGTATATCACAAACTCATACTTATTGGTGCAATATAGGACTGGGATGACAATATTGATAAGATTATTCTTGATTGTATTGCAATATAGGACTGGGATGACAATATTGATTGTATAACATTTAAATCTGCTCCACTATCGATAAGAGCCGTGAATTCCTTGGAATAGTAATTATCTATAAGCAATGTGATATTCACATGCCATTTCTGTGTCATATATAGTTCTAATGTAGACAGAAAACTTTCTTCTGCTTCTATAACATCGACTTCTAATTGGGGATCATAAGTGACAATTTGTTTTCCTTTCTCTAAGTTAGAGATTCGTTGGTCCAATTGACTGTTTGCCTTCTTAAGATCCTGAATTTCTTTCTTAAGATTTGTAATTTCAATAGCCAAGTCAGAACTGGTAGTAGGACTTTCTATTATCCTTTTATCCTTTATTCTTTTATAGACTTCAGACATTAAATATGGTTCTGAAGATTTTATAACTTCAGGTATAGATTGAGTTGGTTGACTTGTACTAGTCGTATTCATATCCTCAAGTTGATCTATAATCTTAGATCTTATCGCAGGGTCTTTAATTATCTTAAGCAGCTCAATAGTGGTTTTACCATCTAAAACATTTATCTCCAAATCTTGGAATTGTGATTGAATTCTATAAACTTGTTCTTCATCAGAATTCCTATTCGTATCTTTCCTAGGGCAAGGTTGTCCTAAGATACATGGTTCACAGACATTATCTGACTCAGAAGATATGTCTTCGTCCAAAACATTGACATCTTTACTCACTGAAGAGTCCGAACTATAATCTGATTCCGAACTTTCTGAATTAAGAAGTACTGTAGCTAAAATATTTTTTAGCTTATCATCTTCTTCGAGATTATTAATCTTCTTCTTGACCCAACATGTACTTGCATAGTGGCCTATTTTACCACACTTATGACACACAATATGTTTATTCTTATTCCATTTCTTAGTGGCTTTCGCATATTGGCGATGTTTCTTATCTTCTAATTTCTTCTCAGAATATTTTCTTTTTCTCTTCTTATAATCTCGCAACGCCAATTTGTCCTTTGATATTCGGCGCTTCTTAGCAGGCATTCTGCTAGTAGTAGGTCTATCTATGGCAAATTGGTCACAAAATTGTCCTAATTGTTTTCTTTCTATGAGATTTTGTCTTTTCATTTGCTGATTTAGTTTAATCTCATTGCAGATGGCTATTCCTTCCTGAGTACAGGCTGCTATCAGCTTACCATAAGTGTATGATTCATAAGGAATATGATCCATATCCTGCCTAAGGGCTTTCCTAATTCTTTCAGCAAAGAGGCTGGGTAAACCATCAATAAACTTTGATTTCCAATGAGCACTATTACACTCTGGGAGTTCCATGACTCTACTTAAGAAAGTATCTTTGTACCATCGAAAATCAGTTAGTGTTCTACACCTCAAATTTTGTAATAGCGTTCTAATATTTTCACTATTATCAGTATATTTGCCTGTAAAATGTTCAACAATATTAACCACCAAAGTATACACCGCATCTTCTTTATCTTTATCATCCTCTCTTTTGGTAGTATTCATTATTATATGTTTATCTTGTGGGGTTAGATAATTATCCCACCAACCTTTTAGTTGACCAGTAAATCCTGATATAATCATGTGAGCTATACTCTTGTCAGTATTACCATTATTTCTACATATAGTAGCGTACATTAACATTCTGTGAATTGTATTATGTATTTGTTGATGTGCAAAACCATCAATATTCCATTCGTAGATATGACTACCACTATAACTATTGGATATAACTTCATTAGATTCTTCTATGAGAACATCAGCAGGTGTTGGCCTAGGGTAATAATATTTTCCACTTATTGGTCTATCTGCCCACTTATGTAGTTTATTAATTTGTTCATTATATACTTGTTTATAATCAGGATTCTCAATCAATTCATCCCTTAGCTTATTATCTAAGACATTCAGTTTAAGGTTCTTAAAATGTTCTGTTAGAAAATCTTCTAACTCCTTCATGGGTTTTAACTTAAATCCTGTTATTTCAGGTGGGGGTTGAATACTAGGCCTGGCAATAACCCTACTGGAGCTGGCAATATCAGAAGGGTGTATAACCGATTTCTGAGAATGTTGATTGAGGAGATCATAAATCCTATCAATCCTTTCCTGGAGGAATGTAATTTGTTCACTGATCACATTCAAATACAAATTTGTATAATTATGTTGCTCAATTAATTTATTTAATTGTTCATTCGTAGATTCTAAGGTTCCTCCTTTAAGAAGGTTTTCAAAAGCTAGGAAATTATAAGTCCTATCATTCTTATCTATTTGAAAAAACTGTTGTGGTGGTATAACCTGGGTGACTATTTTGCCTGACGCAAGTCGATAATTTCTTTCAAGAACATTTACATAATGTCCTATATATCTCGGGATAAACCATTCGACGAAATATAGAATTTCATTCCTAGTAGTACATTCTGCATAAAATTCATCACTTAACCCTTTTAATTCATCCTTGGTATAATGAGCATATAACCATTGTTTAAAGGGTTTCCAATGATCTGATTCAAATTCCTGAGATATAATCTTTCTATACTGTGATCCTTTAGTAAAATCTAGCGTAGTTTTATATTCCATTTAAATTGAAAATTCCATATCTGACCCATATATTTCTGGTCCTAATCCTCGAGCAATATTTCGTTCATTCATAATAATTCTTTCTATTTTCCCTGGTTCTCTTATCTGAGAAGTAGAGGCTCTAGAGGCTTCTATAGGGACATCAAAAGGTGAAATATAAGATCTAACAGATCTAGTCCTAGAATGTCTAGGGCGTAAACTAGAAATCTCATCCTTTGTATCAAACTTAAGGTTTATTATTCCTTCTTTGTTTTGAGTAACATTTATTAGGTTATAACTAGGAGTTTCCTGGGGTATTTCCACATTTTCTAAAGTCCACTGCGAAGGAAATTCTATTTCTTCCCACTTAATTTTCCTTCGGGTAGCTATATTAGATTTATTGAAATTAGTTTCAATAATAATTGTTTCATTTAATGGTTTGTCTACCATTCTACAAAGAGGGTTTAGCGTATATAAAGGCTTATAATATATTCGATAGCAGATTGCTATAACTTCCGATCCTGGTTTATAATTATAACCATTAGTTTTATCATTTAATGTTAACGCATCTAATATGTTAGAGTCGGACAGTGATAACTGTAAGTTTGGGTATACATCAAAATATACGGGACCATGAGCTAAACTGGTCTGGATAATTCCCATAAGGGATTGCTTCCAATTAAGGTTTCTCCCATCTCTGAGAGCTGCCACAAAACTCTCGGGAAGACCTTCCAGCGTAAGTGGCTTAAATGCAATTTGCACTAACCCTATATGAATAAATTTATAGTCTTTCCGATAAGAAAAGATATCCACTTCATCAAGGAGTTTTATCATCATTTCTGATGAATTTAGGGGAATAGTTTCCTCTGTAGTTTTGACTATTTGTTTTAATCCTAATTTTTCAAAGGTTCCTAATTTATAAATTAGGCTTGGTTCCACTTTCGGAATTGCCCATTTGTTTAATTGTTCCAAATTTTGAGGAAGTTCATATTCTTCCTTCATACTATTTTTAATAGTATGATGTCGGTGGAGGAAATTCATTTTTTCCTAACGTTGATATGTGAAGCCGTCTCTACCCATATACACACTCCTTGGCTCTGATACCATCACGCCCAGACGACCCCAGGACAAGCTCGCAAGAACTCGTGAGACGAGCTCGAGGCTCCGACATGTTCAGCCAGCGCTACACAATATTTAAATGTAAAATAATCCCGTACGTGCAGGCACAGACATAAAACTCAACTGAGACTACAGGTAAACCACCGTAATTACAGAAGTAATCAAAACTGTCTCCTGACTACATTTCCTGACTAGACCCTGACCAACCCGCACAATACAACCCCAAAACGCCCCACACGCCATCCTCGGCTTCAACGGGCAACAAGGGTCAATCACGGAGAATCAGGTTCTAATCATTCCATATAATCAAGGCCCGTTTTGAAAACATCTAACCCAGAATTTTAGGTCTGGCTACGAAATTAATTTACAGAAACATTATGCGCTACTGGTACCATGTAATCTGGAGTATAAGACTCATAGTCCTGGGTTCCTCTGGGATTAAGGATCAAATACAAGTCATGTATGGGTTTCCTCAACAACCTCACATATCAAGGGGGGATTTAGCCTATAAGGCTCATATTAAACATATACAAATATGTGCAAAACAAAACAAAAGTAAAAGAACTTACAAAAACTCTGATGCAAACTCCAAATAGAAAGCTTTTATTGCTCCAAATATTTTACAGACTCTTTTTCTAAGGGCTTGTGTTTCCCGGATTTCTCCAAAAAAAACTCTGCCCAACACAGACACATACCTCCATATTTATACAGACGCTTTGGCCGACTTAGTATGGCCGACATACATCCTTATCTAACAGACATACATGCCAACTGACACGGCAATATTATTGCCTTCGCTTTTGGCTTTCGGCGCCGCCACTTTAGACTTCTATGGCCGCCGCAACTTTTGACATTCCTGCATATTACAGGCTCCATATGCTGGTTATTTCTTTAGTCAACAATTATTTGTCGACTTTAGCTTTTCCTTTTCCTTTGTCTTCCAAATATTTGTCTAGAAGCGTGAAGCGCATGTCTTCAAAAAAGGATTCCATTTCCTCTTTATGACTGCTTGTCTGGGACTGCTCATCTCCCAGTCTTGTCGTCTTCATTGACTCATCAGATTGGTGCTCTTCAATGTTGAAAATATCTCTTTTTAGGGATGCGAGATAAGCATCAATCAATTCCTCTTTTGTGAGGTCTTGGGCTCTATCATGGGCCTGGATGCCAAAACTGTGGGCTTTACCCTTTTTGGCTTGTTCTTGATGGGCCTGAATTTGGCTCTTGATCTGGCACAAAGTGTCATCGCCATAGGGCTTCTGGGTGTCTGGATCAATTCTGGTCATCTTGTCCCAGAACTTTGAATAAGCAATTCGCTTGAGGCACGGTAAGCATTCTTGCGAATAGCTGAATATTGGCTCCCATCTCCAGATCCACGGGATTGAGAACTCCATAAAAAATGTTAAGGAATATAATTCCCTAGGGCAATTTCCCTCAGATTCTTTATAAAAGATTTCTTTTGCTTTGGGAGATATATCTTCCCAGAGAGTATATTGCTCTCGAAATTCTTTAAGAAGAATATCTTCCCTGGTGCCATAAAATTGCCACCAATGAATGAACCAGACAAGTATATCTGTCTTAGAAACCTCAGCACAAATCTTGATGAACCAAGAATGCCTGTGCTTTGGATTCTCATATAACAGTGCATTATCAAATGCATCAATATAATCCCAATAATTATATTTAATGGGAGGTTTACCTGGGCCAAAGGAGAATTCTTTGGTCTTCTGGGGCGAAAATCCCCAATCAGTAAGAGGTATAACTCTTTTGATGATAATTTTACTGAAGTTATAAACTTCATTCTGCCCAGTAGAGAAATGCTGGATTTCACAGCCATTATTAACGAGAATATGCTCGTAATATTGTCGAGACTTATAAGTCTTATTTGGGAAGGATTCTTCCTCAAGATATTTGGATATAATCCTCCAAGGCTCATCGAGCCATTGATGATCTTTGTTTTCCACGAGAATGATAATTCTCTGAGTATGACTCGCAATAAATCCAGTATTACTGGACTCAGCTTCCTCATTGCCAACCATAGTGGCATAAGAAGGAGCAATTTGCTCTGAGGAGGAAGATTCTCCCCTTTGTTGTCTTTTGAATGCCAAGAATTCTTGGTATTCTCTGTCATTTGACAGATCAGCGGCTATAAGCCTTCTTTGTCCTTGCTGAGCCAAGATATTATCTGGCTGATTGTATTGACAATATTGATAATATTGATAAGGGTATATTAGCTAAAATCTTGCTTCATAGTTTGAAGTTGATGTATTTAGCAAAATTATTTATATTTTTATTAATGAGCAAGAGCGACATCATAAGTAATCAATTTGATCAAAGATGCTTATGTTGATTTTCAAGTTATGTTGATTTTCTTTAGACTTTCCGGCAGTCAAAAATATTTATATGTGGATAAAGAATCCGTACGGATGATCATATGCCTGAGAATAGAAGATTTGATGAAAAAAATTTTCTTCAAGAGATGCAGCAGCTTGTATTTAACACTTTAATGTCAAGTATTTTTTGATATATATAATACGGTATCAATGCTTCTCATATCTCAATTCTACTCCTATCACTTAAGGCGTATGATCAAAATACATTTACTGCGTACAAACAATATGAACAATCGCCGTTGATGCATCAAGTCAAATTAGCTTGAGAATACAAGATTTTGCACGCTTGATAGGGGTCATATAGTGATGCGTCGTATAAGAATCAATTCCATGCTTCATACGGATTCAAAAGCCATACGATACATACAAGCAATATGTGAATATGACAATATTGTACTTGTTGGTTTTCTAAGGTTTTGATGATTACAAATACTTAACTAATAAACTCAACTAGTGTTGCAGGAAAGAGATATTAAATTCCATTAAATGCAAGAAGACAAATAAAGACAGAATCTCTAGCTGAATGAAACCAAACTGCGCTGCTGATTGCGAGTTACAGCTTCTGCTATAGCAATATCTTTCTGCGAAATTTGTTCATCTGTGCTGAATAAGAAGGGCACAAATAATTTGTTCATCCAGTTCGGCAACTTGCCTATGTCTGGGAAGGATCATACTCCGATCCTCAAGATTTCAATATCACAGTTTAAAGTACAACGGACTGTAACCTCTACTTCTCACCTACCTGAAATATTTTGCTCAGTCTAACCACCTAGACTAGCTCGCATTCTGATCACACAGACTCGCTTTGTGCTACCTACACACTTCTAGTAATGAATAGCTACATACCTGACATTCAGACTTAGCTAGTACACTTTGTATCAGAGTTGCTGTAACTCCTATCGATAGCTTATCTAGTACTCGCTGCCACACCGTCAGACTCTCTCTCTGAATTCTTCCAACTTAGATATTACTCCCACTTGATCAACGCGCACCTGACAATATCAAGGAGAGACGTTCGACTCTTCGACAGCCTGCGACAGGTTTGTCCGTAGCTATTCTCCGAAGCTTCTGTTTGATCCTTCAACGAGCCACACTCCAGTTGAATTCTGTGGATCAAACCTTGATTAAACTCAGTGAGTTCTAATCTTTTATGCGCATCCCACAACTCTGTCAGCCTTCCATTACAAACTCTAGTTGTGTGTATATCCTGCTTTGGTTTCTTGATTGATTCTATGGTATTGCCTCTGTACTTCTTTTATAGCTTCAGTAAACATCCTTGACGGAAACCTTGTCGCCTTAGGATTCGTAGTGCAACACATCATATTCTAAATCTTCTCATAGATTCTTGCGAAGTTGTTGAGATAAGGTTTTCTAAATCTGAATTTAGAAACCTTATCACTTTGTATCTCTTCCGCTTGCGAGCTGATCACTTGATGATGTTTGCAAAGCTCCTTGAGCCTCTGCGACACTGGCAGCACCTCTTTGAGTTCTCTCCGTGCGGCTTCAATGTTGATCTCTCATTCTGCTCTAGCTCTGAATCAACACGGTTTGCTGTAGCAGATTTTGTCCTTTGTCTGTTGTCCAATTTGTCTCAGCTATTGTGGTCCACAGAGTGCTACAATAGAATGGTTCTTTGTTGTTGCTTTGTCAGTCTCCAGATTGTGCTCTAGCTCCAAATCTTCAGGAATTGTTGTAGCAGAATCTTGTGCAGTTTGGTCTAGGGATGCCATACCTCAACACAGAATATCCGGGTGAATCAAGGATATTTAAAGAAGATCCTAAATATATTGATGAAAACTTTATGAGAAGTTGTTATCAAATCCAGAATATATTATGGGATATATTCTTGATTACAACGAATATATCTCATTGATAAGTTTCCCTATGTTAACAAGAGAATCAAATATTCGGTTGTTGGAGATATTTAATCTTGATTTGGAAGTTAAAAATAAATGACTGAAAAATCTCCATCAAATATATTCTTGGCGGTCAAGCCAATATATTTGTGGATTCTCAAAAGCTATAAATAGACGAGCTAGAGCGTCGGATAAAGTACAACTTTGTGAGAGAAAAGGAGAAGTGTGCTAAGAAAAGAGAAGCCTTTTGTGAACTCCTAAATGCTCGATCGTCAAGTTCGAAAATGAAAGAAATTTACTTGAGGGTTGGGTTGAGCCGATAGTATCAAAGATAAGTTAGACTTTGTACTATGTATACTAGTGAGTAACTTAGTCGTTTGTACTCGGCAAGCATATCCTAAATACAAAAGCAAACTATTTCATAAATCCTTGTAGGGGATACTGAAACATAGCGGTTTTACTCAGTTACTTGATTGGTACTGAGGTTTCCACTCTAATTCGCTAAGTAAGCCATTTTATTTTTTCTGCATTTAATATTCCATTGTTGTTATACCTTCTGGGTAACAATCAACTTTGTTACCTCGGAGGGACAACTAACTAACGATCCATCAATTGGTATCAGAGCTGAGGCTCTATATTTTTGTTAGCTTTGGAAGAAAAATGGCCGCAAGCTACTCAATAAATTACTCCTTTTGAAAATTACTAGTGCTGAATCCGGGAGAATATGACTGGTGGACTCAGCAGATTGAGGCTCACATTTGTTCCTTGGGATGGACAAATTTGGAGGGTAAATGAACAAGCACCATTATCCATCAAGGATAGCACAGAGCCCACTAATGATAAAAAGAAAGAAGATTTCAGGGACGATGATTATAAAGCTCTTGAGAAAAATGACCGAGCAAAGAAAGTGCTATATGCAGCTCTCACCCTCGGAGATTTAAAAAAGGTGTTGAAGTACAAAACCGCTCAAGGACATCTATTACAAACTCCTAAGACTGTATGGGGGAAATGAGGACATCAAAAGGAACAAAATACTCGCAACTTCCAAAGACTATGAAAACGCTATACAAGAAAAGAACGAGTCACTGGAAGACTTCCACACCCGATTCCGAACATATGTCGGTCAAGTGGAGTTTCTTGGGGAAACTCTCCCTGAGTGGAAAGTGACACATCACCACCTACAAGCGCTTAATGACAAATGGGATGCTGTGACGTTAGCTCTGCAAGCTCAAAGTAATATCAAGAAAATAACTCTCGAAGAACTAGTCACAAGCCTCCAAAGCAATGATAGAATCATTGGAAGAAAGATTGCTAGATGCTAGCTAGTCAAAACTCACTCCATTGCCCTAAAAAATAAAATAAAAAAAGCCTTCGATCTCGGGCAAACTGATCAGCACGATGAGGAAGAGGATGAAACAACCAAAACAAATGACAAGAGCATTCAAAATAGCTAGAATTAATGACACATGGAACTTCACCAAGAAAAAACCAGAACAAAGACACATCTTCGAGGAAAATAAAGATATCTTATGTTATCACTACCAACGGAAGGGGCACATGTCCAAAAACTGTATCAGAAAAAGAAATGGAGAGCCCCCAGCTCAGAAGAGTAAACGAGCCTGGCAACTTGGGGAGATTCTGATGAAGACAATGATGATGATCGAAGCTTGATGACTCATTCAGATACCTCGGAGGTAACCACTCCTGACTTACCCACCAGTTATGTCTACACTGATTCAAATTTTATTGATGTTATAAAAGATTTATTGAGGGAAAATGAAAAACGCAATCAACGCCTGGTGTAGAAAGATGAGACGGTTTCAAGAATAGTAGAAAACAACAAGTTATGGGCTCGTAAGTCAATGAGGCTTGAAAGAGAGAGAGAACTACAAATGGATCAGTGACTTACTTGTGAAGAACATCCGCTCAACATTGAACATCTGGCTACCAGCCTTACACAACTAAAGACCAACAAAGCAGAACGCTACAATCCCTAAAAAGCACCAGAGAAGGTGAGGTTGAGAGAAAGGAACAGTGAAAGAAGGAGAAAGAGATCATAAGAGTTGAAAAGGAACACAAGAACTTCTCAGAGCATTTCACTACACCTGGAATTGGATTTTCATAAGAAAAGGAGGCTACTACACTAGTGAAGGATACATGTGATTGTTCTTATCAGCATGTTCAAACAGGTAACGGGCCCTCAAAGAAGATTAAATATCCCGCTGAGGACTCTGTTCCCTTCAATGCAAAGAAGGCGTATGCTATCTTGAAGAAGTAATCTATGAACAAGAAGCCATTCAACATTGAACTTCAAGCCAGAAAGAAAGACAAATTTTTCCCTGCCGAAAAGAGTAAATATGTAGGACTAAAGTGTCATCGCATATGTTGGTGAAATGTGCACTGCGTTATTGTTGACGAGAAACTTCTTCCGCTAAGTTATTGACGCTTTGGCCAAATCTGAAATACACAACCAAATTTGTTCACCCAGTTCGTCAACAGCCAACGTTTAGGGAGGACAGCTCTCGGTCCTCAAGATTCAACTATTCCTGGTTAATGTACAAAGGATCTTGTTCTCAGCTTATGCTAGAATAACCTCTACTTCTAACCGAGCAGGAATCTGCGCTCAATATGATCACAGAAATTAGCTACACAGGTAAATTACTTTCATTAACAGACAACTAGCAGTTCTACAACTCTCAGCCTATCCTATTACAAGTTGCTGATGATGCTGCATCAACTTCTTCCGCCAAGTTGTTGATGCTTTTGTCGACGACTCTTCTATCAACCTTCTGTTGATTCAATCAGACACTCTGCGCTGCTCCCCCTCTATTAATGACCTCCCATCACTATCCAGGAGCACGCTCAGACAGCCTGCGCAAGACACTCCACTCCTGTCTTTCACCTCGGTCTGTCAACAAGGCTCCGCTCCAGTTGACTCCCTCAAATCAGTGTGGGATCAAACTTTTTCAGTCCTGATCACTCTTCTGCTCTCACACAATCAAGGTTCCAGCACTCTCTGTTTCTGCAGACTCTGATTTTTTCTCTGTGTGTGTGCTTGATTTGATGACTTGTAGAGTGTTGCACTCCCTTATATATATATATATATAGTCGAAGCACTGAACGAACTTAGAAATCTTAATTTCATTAGGACTCTCGAATCTTCTCTTAGATTCTTGCAGAGTTGATGAGATTTGTTTTCCAAAAACACAACTTAGAAACAAATCTTGCTTGCCTTCATCCCAGCATCTGCTGATGATCAGTAATCAACTGGGACTCTCTAACCATTGCTTTGACGGCGACAATTACTTGGACATCCTCCGAGCTTCTCCAGATTGAACGGTTACAAAGATACTCTCCTGATATTTTAGCCTTGAATCTTCAGGGGATGTTATAGCCTCTTCTGGTTCTTGTCTTGACCCCTTCTGATCATATGTACTAGCTTCAATCGTCACAGGATGCTATAGCTTCTTCTGACTCTTTTGTTTTACCAGTCTTCATTTGCATGTACTAGCTTCTGGTACCACAGGATGCTGTAGCATCTTCTTCAGCTTAGTTTCTTCCTCTCAGCTTTCTCACAGATGCCATATCCGTAACAATCTCCCCCTTGACATTTTTGATAAAATTTCAGCCCTTGCAGCCATCACTCTTGACTGACAAAACCTGTCATATGATAAAAAAATAATATTAACACCATCTTGGCAGCAGACACTTTTTTCTTCTTCTTCCCCCTCTTGTCATGACAAGAGGCCCATGGAGATGCATCAGCAACCTACTCCGACACCATACATAGATTTAAGTGCTAGAGGTATCTGTAGCAAGTTCAGTCTATTTCCAGTTGAACCCTTGCTTATGATTTCTGTCCCTAATGAGCGGATAAATGACCTTGTATTTTTTCCATATTTCCCTTTACTTCTTATTTGTTTCATTATTTTATGAAGTCATTTGATATTTTCTTTGTCCATTTCAGGTTGAAAAGATGTATTACATGATATGAAGTGGCTCGAAGAAAATCTGGATGAATTCTGGTCGATCGAGAGCAAAAACGAGCAAAATTGAGCAAAAGACAAAAGTGATTCACCCAAGGGTTGATTTGATTCGGCTAGGGGGTGCACGAATCACATTCGATTCGGCCACCCTTGGCCGAACCAACCTCCATGCTGCCCGGATCAAAGTTGATTCGAGGAGAATTCGCTCGAGACCAAATCTGGGCAGAGTGACCTATTCACCTTCTAAGACTTGCCAAGCACATGATGCTTATCATATGGAGACGTGCTATAATTTGTTGGAAAGCTACTTCAAAGGGCTACAACTTTGTAGTTTACATAAAGACGTGATTCGAAGGTTTAAAGGGTCAAACGAGCGGGATTCTAACGCTACAGAAGTGATTCGCCCAAGACAAAGTGATTCGCCAGCCATGAAACAGCACTGAGATGTTGATTCGAGCGAATCAACTCATTAAGCGTCGAATCACTTTTGATTCGGGCACCGCGGGTAAGTATAAATAGAAAAAGATGGAAAAATTAGAGAGTGCCTTGGGGTGCCTCCGGCGCCTAGAGTTCCTCTCTTGGAACGAAATCCTAATTGGAGAACTTGGAGAAGTGTCAAGATTCCGGAGAAGACACAACGATTGAAGACTCTACAACATCCCTTTACTCTAAACCCTACTTCTCTACTTTCTTTACTTTTCCTTGTTGAACAATTTGCTTTAGAAATCATGTCTTCTTTCAAACTCACCATGAGTGACACATGAGTGAGTAGTCTTTTAATAGTTAGGATCCTTATGGATCCCTTAGGTTAGATTGTAATGCAAAACACGTTCTTTTATCTATATGAGTGAAGTTTGATTGAAAATTCTCATATTTTCATGTCAATTTTATGCACACCAAGTGTTTGACGAAATGCATGAATGAGTATGAATTGATAAAACACCTAGGGATGGAATGAGACTTAGGTTGTTCAGAAGATCAAGCATGATTATTTTAGATAGCGTTTGTGCGCGAGAGTAACATTCATCATCTAGTAGGCTAAGCATAGAGCGGACTTTAGTTAACTATCAATAAACCGAGAGGTTGAGATTAGGAGACTTTTTTTCTACACGGTTCAACAAAGCGAGAGTTTGAGGATTGTGTCATTTAGGTATCATTCCTATTCTAGAGAAGGACCCAGAGTTGAATTTAGAATGCGTGATACTTTAGCCTAGATTTATCAATCAAATTACCTTAAGCATGAATATATTTCTGTTTTGCATGGCCAATCACATGACCTAGAGGTGAAATAGAATTCCGATTACGTTTTCTCTATTACATTTCTTCGAAACAAATTCCACATTATCTTTATGAGATACCTCGCTTATAGGACAAAGCCCCGTTTTTATTTAGTAGACTCGCATTTAGCATTACTAGATAGCTTTAGTATAATCTAGGCTTTTCTCATGGGTTCGAATCGAGGTCACTCGGATTATAAATATTGTTTGAACACCGTGATTGGACTAGTATTTTTACTACCATAATTTCAACAATGTTCAGTCCCTCGAGTTGACTTCTCTCCAATTTTGTTGTGCGTTTGGCAGTAGCTTCTCAGTATGTTCATGATCCATCACCCCAATCTTTCGTATCCATTGGGTCTGTGTAACAACATGAGCTTTGTGACGGAATTCTTTGCCGCATCTGTTATTTGTCTTCCGATTTGTTTTCTCCACCAATCTTGGTCACTTCTCCTTCGTGCTCTGGACTTTCTAGGTTTTTCCTTCAGCTCATCCACGAGCATTACTATTTTTATCTTGAGCAATCTGTGCACATCACAAGGTTCCTTGCCGAGCACTCTTCCTCTGTGTCCATTCTCGAAGGTCATGTTTAGTTCTCTGCAGGGTTTTATGTTAGTCAAATACGTTATGGTTCCCACTATGTGTCTCCGATGACATGCATGGTGCTGTCTCTGTGGCTTCCAATATTTGTTTAGATTAGAACAGTCCTATTGAATGTGCCCTTGTTGATCACAAAAGTAACACCTGCGTTTGTTCTGTGAAGCCTTACCTGGGCGCGGAACAGGTTGCTACAACAATCTCTAGTTCTTTCTCCCGGACCTTTTCTTCCGAACTTGTTTTTCTTTCTTGGTTGGAGTCTCCTTCCTCTATAATTCAGGATCATCACTTTTTCACATCCATAGCTTTGACAAAGTTTGTTTCTCCAGTGCCACTTTCTCCAGTGTATCTAAGTCCGGCGGTTCCACCCCCATACCTTTGGTATGCGAGAAGATCATCGAGGCTACAAGATCCATTGTTAAGCATCTTTGTTGTTCTTCTGTGTAGACTCTGATGATGCAGTGTGGTAGTCATTGACAAAACCAGCACAAGTGAACAAGCTGCTGCTGTAGTAGTTCCTAGAGCACGGAGCTGTAGCAAAAGTTCAGCGCCCATTATTCGGAGTGTGCGTTCAACGGACTGTATTGAAGAACAGTGTTCTACCTGGAGTTTCTAAATATTCAATGAAGAATATCCCAGAGAAGATTCCCGAGCCCAAATGAAGATTTGTTTGTGGGAGATTTGATCTTCGAAATCAAATCTAATCTCCTACAAACTAGGAGATTATGTTACTTTAGGGAACTTCCAAGAAGTGGTAAACTGTGTGAGGCTGGGCGAGTATTTAAAGGAGGCTGAGGAGAGCATCCAGAGCATCGAAGACAAGAGTGTAAACACCAGAGCGTACACAGAATACTACGAAGGGTGATTGTGAGTGAGCCGTGCTTCGATCGTCACCACGAGCAGAGCGTGAGCGCAGAGCTGAGGTGATTGAAGCAGAGAGTGATCAAGACTTACAAAGTCTGATCAGTACCTGATCTGTGAAGCCAATTCAGAGCAGCTGTTGCTTGTTGGTTGATCAAGGGAAGGCCGCGGAGCAATTGTCGAGTGGAGGTACTCGGACAATTGGCTGAAGGCTGTGACTTGCTAGTGACAGGAGGTCACTGAGTGAGGGGGAGCATTCCAGAGTGTGCAGCACTCGTGGAGAGGTTCGATCGGCTCAGCAGAAGGCTTGGAGCGACGCGGACAGATTCTCACCAGCTGTGTGCTACAGCGGGTGCTATAGCAAATCTGCAGAGACTGTATGTTAATTAGAATAGGCCGGGATTCGTCAAGTCAATAGCCGTTCTAGATTAATACCAGTGTAGGTAGTAGTGACACAAGTCAGAGCCTGTTCTGATTGTGGTCGAAGTCCTAGCTAAGGTTGAGTAACATAGGTTGCGTGTTGACGAACTGTGTTGTACGAAAGAACCTTAAGCTTAGTGGATTAAAGGACTGAGTTCAGTCCTTCCTAGAGGTAGGCACTTGGCCGAACTGGGTGAACAAACCATTGTCCCTTGTTCTATCTTGGTGCATCAGATTTGGGTGTTCAAGAGTGTGCTGTAGCAACTGCTTGTACACAAATCTGCATATAAGAGACGCTGCAGAAATTTCAAACTCAACTCTTCCATCATAGTAGCATATTCTTCCTCATGATGTTTGGCTTGATTTGCCAAGGAGGTGACGATCTGGCTTAGATAATTTTTTTCGGCTTTCAGTGCATCCACAGCTTCCTACAAGTCCTCTTCTAGCCTAGATACCTTTGCATTCAGCTGCTTGTTAACTTCAATCACTTTACCACTTCTTATGTATTAGGGTGAAGTTTTCAGCAAGGCATTCCTCCGTGAGCTCTTCATCATCACTGCTCTCTAAATCTGAAGGATTGTGCGATGTGTCTTTCTTGACTTTGCTGTTGTGGTCCGTTACTGACGCCAACGCCAGATTGTTTCTGAGTACTTCCTCAAGCTCACCGTCCACTGAGTCTTCATCACTTCTCTTGGTAGCGTAGAACTCAGTGTTCTTCTTCTTCTAGTTGTGTGGACATTCGGATTTCCTGTGGCCAAATCCTTCACATTCTCAGTATTGGATCCCCTTCTGTTTGTCCTTCCTCTCTTCTCTACTTTGATCAGCATTCTTTTTTCTTCTTTGGGAATTGTCTCCTCTCCTGGATTGATTTCTCCCCCCTTGATTGCCGACCTACATATGAAGGTTTTTCATCCAATATCTTCATGAACTTACCAAAGTTCTTGGGAATCATGGACAGTTTCTGTACTAACGCTTCTGGAGCAGCCTCCTTCTCATTTATCTCACCCTTGAATCCTAGGTTGTTCCTAGGGGATGGTGTAGCATCCTCTGTCACTTTCATCTCGAACTATTTCAGCTACCCGACCAACGCCTCTATCCTAATGTTCTTGATATCTTGTGCTTCTTTTATGGTTGTGGCCTTCATGTCAAACTTTGATGTCAGAGATTGGAGAACTTTTCTGACCAGCTTCTCTTCCTGTATTTGTCCTCCAAGAGCATAAGCTTCATTTGATATATCACACAGCTTGGCATTGAACTCAATGATGGTTTCTCCCTCCAACATCTTTAAGTTTTCAAATTTGAAATGATCATCTGAATTCTCAAGCTCTTCACCTTGTTTGTTCTCTCATGAGCTGTCTCAAGGGTACCCAAGCCTTTTTCGCGACATCGCAAATTGAAATCAGTCTGAAATTATTCGCATCAACTGCGTTTGGAGTTTTTGGATGCTGTAGCAACTTCTTTAGCAGTCCATCTCTCTTCGGGTTTCTTTTGTGCTACTCCTTTATCATCTATCACTAATGGATGTGCCCATTCCTAAATTACAGCTCTTCGTGCCTTCTCATCTATTGTCTTCAAGAACGCTTTCATTCTAGCTTTCCAATACTCATAATTACCTTCTTCGAGCAACGAGGGTCTGATTGTGCTTTGTCCTTCCTTCATGGCGGTCATAAATATCAGCAACGTACTCCTTGATCTCACTCTTTATGTCGAGTGATCGGCTCTGATACAAAGTATAATGTGCATTGCGTTACTGTTGACGAGAAACCACAGGTTGCTTCAGCATATCCCTGTGTGGTAAAGCTCATTCTCATTAACTATCATATACCGAGCAAACGAGGAGATCCGTGCATGGAAAGAGTTCGCGGATGATAACTATGATAAAATGTGCTATATATTGACCTCTGTGCCAGTTGAGTAAAAGAGGCTCTAAAATCCAAAGCTGCCAAGGTGGTGTCCCCGACGGAGGGAATGCAGTGTTGCTCTTTCAGATGTTTCTCAGGTGGATGTCATTCCTATCATAAAGGGCATTCAGAGGCTGAAGAGTATGGTTACCTCCCTGGTAGAATGGGTGATGAGAATGGAGGAGTCAATTGATCACATCCTCGGGAATCATCTCAAGATTTCACAGAGCATCACCGATCTCAATCACTTCACTATGTTGGGACTAAGCTGCTCTCACAATTGCAAGAAATTATCCGCGATCGGTTTATGCTCTTATGGTTCACCCCCTCCTTGTTACCCCTGCCTCATTATCCCCGATCCTTGAAACTCTTTTTTGTTCCTCATCACGCACTAGATTTTCCCTAAGTTAGTCTTAAATTATGCTACCTATCTTGCGTTTGGTGACTCTTCGTACGGCACCCAAATGTGGCTGACAAATGGAGTTTCTAATTTGTTGTGCTATTTAACTTATTACTCATAATTTCTTTTTGATGATGCCAAAAGGAGGAAGTTATATAGAGAATATATATTCTAAGAGGGAAGTGTAATATCCAAATCTATACACATGCTTTTTCTGAGGGGGAGCTGACCGGAACTACAAATGATCAGACATGCTACACATAATAGGAATCGAATAGGACACATATGAAACATTGTGCACTTCATGATCATATTCTTTTGTATTATGTGTTTTCCTGTTTATCGAATGAGTGCTTGTCATCATCAAAAAGGGAGAAATTGTTGGATTTCTAAGATTTTTATGGTTACAAACACTTAACTAATAAACTCAACTAATGTGCAGGAAAGAGATCTTAAGTTGCATTAAATGCAAGAAGACAAATAAAGACATAATGTCTAGCAGAATATTCGGGTAAATCAAGGATATTTAAAGAAGATTAGAGTTGCGGCTATAAACAGAAAACTGGGGGAGTCCCTTCTGTAGTTTTGTCAAAAATGCCAAGAGGGAGATTGTTAAGATAATCACATCATTGACAAAAAAATCAACAAATAAGATGCTACAGCGTCCTACGAAGTATAGAAGCTAGAACATTGCACTTACAAAACAAAACAACAGCGAGAAGATGCTATAAAAGGTGGAGAAAGTTTCGCAAGCTGTGTGGGGTCAGCAAACATCTACTAGGGGATGCTATAGCATATCGTGAAGACTCGGAGCTAGACCAAAAGCTTTTCAACATGAAGCTTCTTGGAGAGTGTCCGGAGGGCAGCTTTCGGCGTCGAAACTTGTCTGGGATTCGCCTGGACAGCCGCAATTAATCAGGAGTCCATGTTCTATGGTCAGAACAAGATCAGTATCTAATTTAGTTTTGAAAATCAATATCAACAAATTCGCAGGAATCTAGGAGAGTATTCCCTTGTCCAAAGTTCTATGATTCCTAAAAGGATTAGTAGTCCTATGGTTGGTTGATGTCTGCTGCTATATATGGAAGGGTTGTACATCAACAAAGCACACACACCGAGAGAGAGATAGACGCAGAAGCTGAGAGCGGAAGGCTAAAGGTTAGGGCATTGATTTGTGAGTGTGTGGCTGAGAGGAGATCAGGATTAGAGTAGTCTGATCTACGTCTGATCGAGAAAACTTAACTGAACCGCTGGCTTGTTGATAGATCAAGTACAAGCTTTGAAGCAGAGTTGCGAAGATGAGCTGTCGCAAATTATTGAAGATCAAAGCCGAATTCCCTGATACTGAATGGAGGTCATTGATAGAGGCGGAGCGACTGCCAGAGTCTGATGTACTCGTGGAAGTCCGACGTCACATCAAAGAGTGCGTATTGAGTCGTGGACAGAAGCTACAAAAGCTTGACCTGTAAATTACTAAAGCATCCTGTTATACAGCAGAAAAGTGATCGGTGGTTCCCACCCTCTATCACTTGTAATAGTATAGGCTGAGTCTGTGAGTTCAGGTCTGTAGCTATCTATTACTGGAAGTGTGTAGACAGTAGAGTCTAGTCTGTGTGATCAAACTGAGCGTAGATTCAAGCTAGGTTAGAAGTAAAGGTTGAACTAGCATAGGCAAAGGAATCCATACAATGTTACTTGTACGTTGGTTTTACTTCTACTACACAAGGATGAGTGTTCTATTCTTAATGGACTCACATTTCCATTATTTTTTACCACTATTTGAGGATCAATAATCAATTTAATACCTCTCATCTCAAAGTTTTTAACTACGATTAATTCATCCCAATCCGAAGTGTGCTCCAATCAATTTTAACTCACGACATAGGGTTTCACCACCATTTCTTCAAACCTAATATACATTTTTCAACACTTAATTCATGTCACTTGTGTGAACAATAGTTTTAATGAAAGACGCCTTTCTCATAAGTAGCTTAACTTTAGACCGAGTTAATGAGTTATGCTCATCGGGTCTTCATTTAAAATGAAAGTTGCATTCGTGAAAAGCAGCTTTCGTATTAAACAGAAAGCCATGAAAAAGTTTCTCGTCTCCTCCCTTTGATTCATTCCCTCTTGTATCTTCTTTCCATTTTGCTCATCCGGCTCCCAATGAGAATCTATGTATCCTCCGTTCAGCTGGGTTCTCCTTTGTGTCTCTAGCCTCGGTCTTATACATTTCTAGGCCTCGGGGAAAACTTTTTGGCCCCCCTTTTTGTATTTATATGAGTAAATTTCTAATTTATTGATGCTCCCAAACCCGAAAATACAATCTTTCATCACCAAAAATATGTATATAAACCTAGCAATAATCATCAAAAACACAATCTGTCCAAAAAAAATAACTATTAAAAACATGAACCCTTACACTTTTTCAATCAAAATCCCATAAAACTAGTTTCATCTTCAATCAAAACTCACTTCAAAATAACATGATTGAATTTTGAAAAATATCTATAAAACCCTAAACACATATTGTTGGACCCTTGAGTTTTGATAATGACAAACACTCAGCTAATAAATAACCACTCAGTGTGCAGGTGAAAATACCAAAAGGGCGACCGAGTTCCGCTTCAGGGAAGGCTAGGAGGAACTCATGAAGGAGTATAGACAGCGTAACCCAGAAAACAAGGCGAGATACAAGTCGGGAAAGAATCCAGCAGATATTCAATTATCCTTCAGGGATAGTCGAATACTTCCAATATAGTATGGGATATACACTAAATCTCTCAGATTATCTTTTCTTTAAATAAGGAAAACAAATTAAGTTTTGAGTCTTTATTTAATTAAGAGATATCTGATTGGAATTCAGATTAAGGCTCATTTGGGAACCTGAAGATGGCATACCAATCAGGTGCATTAATCCAAGATACTCGAAAGATCACGTGCTGCCCTTTTAAGTAACCAAGGCTGAAGTTGCATAAGAGAGTGGCAAAAACGGTGAAGAGTGACGTGACTTCGGAGCTTTTGAACGGTCAAGTTCAGACAAGAAGGGAGGATTGTTTGACAGGCAGATTGAATCAAGAGGAATCAAAAGAACAGCATATGTGCAGGAAACAATAAGATGTTCTTTCTGTACTCGCCAAAGAAATCTGAATAAAGCAACAATCCACCTTTCACAAATCCTTCCAGCAACCACTAGAAGGTAGTGGTTTTACTCATTGCTTTTTGGCATTGAGGTTTCCACTATAAATTGTGAGTGTTCGCATCCTGTTTTAAGTTTTTTTATTTCCGCTGAAATTATTGAATCCCTCATTACATTACCACTCTAGTAACTTATTCAAAACCTTAAAACTACAATACCTCTCGGGTAACCCAAAACTGAGTTACTCAGAAGGGAACGCTAGCTAACGATCCATCAATTGGTATCAGAGCCAGCGCTCTAGATTTTGAAGTTAGCTATGCAGGAAATGACCTCAAGCAATTCAATCAGCGATTTCTTCTGGAAACCTCCCATGCTCAACCCTGGAGAATACGACTGGTGGACCCAACAGATTGAGGCACACATTTGCTCGCTCGATGGACAGCTATGGAGAGTAATTGAGCAGGGACCGTTACCCATCAAGGACACGACGGATCCAACCAAGGACAAGAAAAAAGAAGATTACAAAGATGAAGACTGCAAGGCCTTGGAGAAGAACAACCAGGCCAAGAAGGTGCTCCATGCAGCTCTCTCTCCTGATGATCTCAAGAAAGTCATGAAGTACAAGACTGCCAAGGAAATCTGGGATGGATTGTGCCGTTTGTACGGAGGGAACGGAGACATCAAGAGAAATAGAATTTTAACCGCATCAAGAGTCTATGAGAACGCCCTGCAAGGGAAGACAAAATCTTGGAAGATTTCCACACCTGTTTCCAGACGTACGTAGGATAGATGGAGTTTTTGGGCCAAGAAATACCTGAATGAAAAGTCACACACCAATTCCTCCAAGCACTGAACTCCAACTGGGATAGTGTCACCCTTGCTCCCCAGGCACAAAGTAACATAAAGAGGATCACCCTCGAGGAACTGGTAGCCAAGCTGCAGAGTCACGCGGGAATCTTAGAAAGAAAAATTGCTAGACGCGAACCTGATCGCTCAAAGTCCATTGCGCTAAAAATTGAAAGAGCATTCGACATAGCTCAAAATGACCAGTCGGACGATGATGGCGAAGATGAAGAGACGGCTCTTATGACCATAGCGTTCAAAATGGCATCCCTTTGAGGGAGCAAAGGTACCTCCAAGTTCAGATCTGAACAAAGGCGAGGAAAATCAGACATCAAGGACCTGGTGTGCTATCATATCAAAAGAAAGGACATTGCTCCTTTGACAACAATAGTAAAAAGAGAGAAGAACCGCCGGCACAGAAAACCAAACAAGCCATGCTAACCTCTTGGGGAGAGTCCGATCCAGACAGCAATGAAGAGACACCCGTGAGGGAAGGCTGCTTGATGGCGAGCTCAGACACCTCTGAGGTAAACCATTTTGATGAACTTGATGATTATGAATACTCTGACTCTGATTATATAGATGTAATAAGGGGACTGCTAAAGACCAATGATAAACTAAAAAATGCCATCGCATCTAAGGACAACAGGATAGCTGAGGATAAATAGAAGGTACAAGAATTGTCTCAAAACGTGAAAAAACTAGAGAAGGAAAGAGCTCCACAAAAATGCGTCACCTGTGAGAGCAGCACCCGTGAAATGCTAATGCTTCAAGAAAAGGTGAACCAACTTGAAATCGATAACAGAGAACTCCTTCAATCCCTACAGAATGCAAGAGGCAGTGAACATGCAATAAGATCTCAAGCGTGAAGAAGAAGGCAGGATCCTTAACAAAAAATTTGTCAGATCAGGAGTTGGATACTCTGAAGAATAAACCGCATTGAATTCTAAAACCGTCACACCTGTAGAGGTACCCTGTATAGGACAAAGCTGTCATCAGAATATCCCAACGAACAATCGGTGCCCTTCAACGCAAAAAAGGCATACCATATTTGGAAGAAGCAGAGCATGAGTCAGATCCCTCCTAAAGTCGATCTGATGGCCCAGAAGGATCACAAGTCAGTACCGGCAGGTATGAGCAAGTATGTAGGCCTGAAATGCCATCGTGTGTGTTGGCACTGTGGAATGGAAGGACATTATAAGAAAGAATGCCCTAATTGGAAGGAGGTTGAGGCAAAGGTCAGACAAACCTAAGGTAAAAGTGCTCTAAACGGGCTAGAACTCTTCCAAAGGGAACTCGAAGAAGGACAAGATGGATTTCCCCCGAGGAAACCCGGCGCAAGCACATAGAACCTCAGCGCCACCTAAACTTAGGGATGCGGAAACTACGAAATAACTCACAAATTAAAATCAACTTGTCTGATGCTTATTATATTCGTACTATTCCCTTCATACCCAACAAACCCAAGTTTGTCTGGGTACAAGAAATTAACATTTTCCTTGCAGGTAAGGGCGATAACTGAGTCGTGGTACATAGACAGTGCATGCTCAAGGCATATGACAGGGAACCAGGCTTGGTTCATCACTCTTCAAGAAGTTTTCGGAGGACACATATTTTTCGGGAACAAGGGAAAAGGAAAGGTAATTGGCACGGGAAGGTAACCATCTCAGATAGAATTCATATTGGCAACGTAAGCTTAGTGGAGAACCTTCATTATAACCATTTGAGTGTATCTCAATTGTTCCTGGAAGGAAAAAACCAGGTCACTTTCAATTCTGAGGATGCTCTCTGAGTTGTCTAAGTACAGGAAAGATCATTCTACGTGGCGTGCGGCGAAATGAACTCTATATAGTTGACCCGTACTTCATACCTGACGAGGAAGTCTGTCTGTCAACTATTCAAGAGGACACCCTGCTATGGCACAAGACATTTGGACACGTCTGCTTGAAATTGCTGTCCAAACTATACAAAAACAGCTTGGTGGACGGTCTAACCAAAGTAGGGAGCAAGACAGACAAAGTATGCGAGGCCTGCTTAAGAGGAAAGCAAACAAGAATATCTTTCAAGGCCAAACAGATAGTGAGCACAACTGCCCCTCTCGAGAAGATTCATATGGATCTCTGTGGACCAGTAAATATCCTAAGTAGAGGAGGTAACAAATACATCTTGGTCATTATTGACGATTATTCTAGATTCACATGGACACTGTTTCTGCCATCTAAAGATGAGACCTATTCTGAATTTGTGGTCTGGTTAAAGCTAATTGAAAACAAGTTGCAAAAACCTGTTACATCGATCAGGACTGACAATGGAATTGAGTTCCGGAACTCGAGATTCATCTCCCTTTGCGGAACAAAGGCGTAAATCACAATTTTGCGGCGCCCAGAACCCCTCAGCAGAACGGAGTTGTGGAAAGACAAAACAAGGACACTAGAAAACATGTCAAGGGCAATGCTCATCGCAAGCTCCGTTCCAATAAACTTCTGGGCAGAGGCCGTAAACGCAGCAGCTCACATCCCGAACCGAGCATCTCTGCGCCCCCTGTTAGGGAAGACACCCTACGAGCTACTTCTCGGAAGGAAGCCAAATGTATCTCATCTAAAGGTTTTCGGCTGCAGATGCTTCGTCCACAATAATGGAAAAGACAACCTGGGAAAGTTCGACTCGAGGAGTGATGAGGGAATATTTGTTGGGTACTCTACACACAGTAAAGCCTACAAGGTGTACCACACAAGGCTAGGAAAGGTAGAGGAGAGTATACATGTAAACTTTGATTAAAGCACCACAGCAAGTGATATGACAAAGGAACCAAACCCGGAAACCCTTCTGGAGAAGGATGAGCTTCAATTAACTTGGAGAGACGATCACGAAGACTACACCTCCGAAGAAACACACGAGCAAATTAAAGGGGCGAACCCCGCGGAGGAAGCCAACAACTCATCCTCACAGGTGGAAGAAGCTAGAAATGCACAGTCTGAGGGGGAACAACCCGATCCCCCTCTCGAAGAAGAACAATCAGAGACAAATCAACAAACTGCCTACTGATCGCGCGTCGTTGTACGCGTCAAATTAATCCTTCCTCTTCCACTAGTACAGCGGTTAAGTAAGGGTCGATCTCCACAGGGAGCAAGCAGTCCAGTTTTAACCAGTGACCTACACTTACGAAGATTGGGGGGTGAGTGATCGGGGTTGCGCCATGCGTGAGTAAACAGTTGTAAACGCAGGAATTTGCACTAGACGTGCGCAGGCAGTAGAGATTAAGTACTATGACTATGAGAAGTATCGGCGTAGACAATCCTCTATGAGTGTATTCCTTATCATCGACTCTAAATGTCTATAGTTTGGTTTGCTAATGTTAGTGTCCGATCAAGGCTTCCTAACATGTGCGCATGTTCCGATCAAAGTTCATGTGCTATTAATTCTTACACTAGACTAAACAACTACGAATCCGATCAAGGTAGTAATTGCCTATCCTAGCGCGTTACTCCTAGTTGGCACCGTCAGGCTATTCAACTAGTTTAACAAACAACAACAAGCAACAAGAGTAAGATTGCGGTTCAAGGCTTCCCCTACTCATGTAACAAGCTGCCAGTAATGTGCACAGAATTAATATAAGCAAGCAAGCTATGCATTAAGCGCAAGGCTCAAAGGAAATACTCATAGATTCATGCCCAACCGATATTAAGCGTTTAGCTAGACATGCTAGTGATAAAAATCATAGAAACAGTAAATAATAACTAAAGTGTCCAGGAAAACAATAGCAAACAGTGCGTGCAGGTTGCAGTCTTGGCTGGCGCGGTCGGCTAGCGCAGATCCTCTCAACAAGCTCGTGTGTTTCCAATCCTGCTGCGCAGTGCCTCCTGGGTGTACAAATTGTGAATCCTAATAATTCTCTCTCAACCATAGCCTCCTTCTCTTCTTTATATACTGCTCAGAGGCTCATCCTTGGCAACTTCCAAATCTGGTCGTGTCAGGATTTCGAAACACCACCATCTGCGCCTGGCGCACGGTATGTTGCTTAGCGCAATCGGTTAGCGCACCGAGGTCGACTCTGCCAATTCTTCTGTTTGCGCCGCTAGCTCC
Source organism: Umbilicus rupestris (assembly GCA_963678935.1). Classification (NCBI taxonomy): domain Eukaryota; kingdom Viridiplantae; phylum Streptophyta; class Magnoliopsida; order Saxifragales; family Crassulaceae; genus Umbilicus; species Umbilicus rupestris. The sequence continues at coordinate 9,319,159 of OY787619.1, forward strand.
GCAAGCTGTGTGATGCGCGTCCTAAACGCTGTCTGTTAGCGCGTATCCGACTTAGGCCCTTGTTTTGCCCTGCAATACAAAAACACTGGAAACCAGTAATCTTGTACATAAAATAATGCAAACAAGCATAGGGTTATGATCTAAATAATGCGTATAAATAGGCTCTATCAAACCCCCCACACTTGCCTCTTGTTCGTCCTCGAACAAGCACTCAAGCACGGATACTACTACCTCTCTGGAGTCTAGCGCACAGTCTTGCACTCTGGTGCGATCTGCACTACTGAACACCTTGCGCTGCTCTACCACCTGCGCACAACTGCTGTCAACAGTTTTAAGCATAGCGTTTTCCGAAATTCATTACCTCTCAGCTGGGATGAAGATCATTTCGGATGACTGGGAGATAGCTCTTCATAGGCTCCAGGTTGTCAGCTCTTGCTCCGAGGATGGGTATATGGTTAACAGCGCAAGCTTCTTCCCGTGCGTGATTCTTTCGCGCACTTCCTGGGAACTCAAGCCTTTTGATGATTTTCTTTGTGGACTTTGCGCACGCTGGTGCTTATTTGTGCGCATGCTGATTCTTTTGTAGCGCATATCATCTGCTGGTATTTTCCTTTTGTACAGCTTTGTCTATGATCTATCTTTCCCACGACGGTTCCAGTCTCGGCCTCCGGATAACAGCTATGGAACACCGCCCCGCTCTCCCTCCTTGGTCTATCTGCGCAGGTCGGCGCACGCGTTTACACCCGCGCCCGCCTTCCTTAGCTCGACTTCCAGAGGGAAGGTGGTCTGTTTTCCCACCTCGCCACGCTTTTGGGTACTTGCCTTCGGCATCTGCGTGACTGAGTGCGCTCTCTTGTTCCGAAGGTCGCGAAGCACAGGCCTCCACTCGCGCTCTCGACCATATACCTCTCCTCTGAAACGCGAACCACTAACCGCCTCTCTAGAGCGTTTCTGTCAACTCCACATCCCCTGTATATCCCAACTAACAGGAGCAGAAAAATGAAAAAAATATACTAAAATAGATGATAGCAGCGCACGCAATATGGATAGCGCAAACAAGCTGAACAGTGCGCGCAGCCTGCGCTCAAGCGCACTACTGCTACTGTTTCCTTCAATTAAACTAAGCTACACTAAAAAGCTCAAAAAAAACGTGAAATGTAAGTGTAACGCTCCCCCCCCACACTTAAACAGAGACGTGTCCCCACGACTCAAGCTCAAGCGCACGGAGAACGCGCACATGCATGCAAGCAAAATAAAGAACATAAGAAAAAACATATAAAAAACGTGTAAAAGTAAAAACGTGTCGGGTTACCTCCCGACAAGTGCCTTTGTTTAACGTCGTTGGCTCGACTGTACCTCGTTACGTGCCCAAATGTGTGCCAGCGACTCCCCCACTCTTGCTCCTGAGTGATCCTGCGCTTGTGCGTGTGCTGTGTTCTTCGGTGTCCTGCGCAAAGGTTCGGGCGGGTGGTCAGCATGGTTAATAGTATGTGATAAATTATAAGTAACGAAGGTAGGTGAAGAGGGAGAAAAAAGATGAGCAATAGTTTCCAGTTCTTCCTCTGGTGCATCTGGTGGCGGCTCTGGCGCAATGCTCATGCGCCATCCAGTCTGAATGCGCTTGGGAACTAGCTCGCCCTGCGCATTCTCTTCCACTGTGATTCCTCCCTTCTTTGGCACAACGTGCACTGGACTGACTCATTTACTGTCCGAGATGGGGTAAATGACTCCTGCGTCAAGCAACTTTAGAATCTCCTTCTACACCACCTCCATCATATTCGGATTCAATCTGCGCTGAGCCTCCTTGGATGGTTTGGCACCATCTTCCAACAGAATCCTATGCATGCATACGTCCGGGCTCACTCCACGCAGAGCAGCCAGTGTCCACCCTATGGCGCGCTGGTTCTTGCGCAGCACCTGTTGTAAGCGCATTTCCTGCTCCTCTTATAATCCTTTCTTTATGATCACTGGCAGGGTGTCCTCATTTCCTAAGAAAATGTATTTGAGATGCTCTGGAAGTTGCTTCAGCTCGACCGTGGGTGCCTGTTCAATAGAGGGCAAGATTTTATTAGCAGTGCAGATATGAACTAAATCGTGTACCTGTCTGAGTTCTGGTTCAGCACTGCTCAGCTCCTCGTCCTGCTCCTCCAACTCTGCCTGTGCCAGTGGCTCTGGTCCTACCGTTGCGCTTGCGCATTGCGCATCTGTGACTAAATCATCTAAGCCATCCATTCCGTGCACTGTGGCGTCCTCATGTGGATGCTGCATCCCCTTGAATATGTTGAAATGGATTTCTTCGCCGTCCACCTCCATGGAGAGCGTGCCCCTCCATACGTCTATCTTCGTGGGCGCGGTCATCAGAAAAGGTCTGCCCAGTAGGATCTGCGCACTGCTGGTGCTTGATTCGCCCTCCATTTCTAGCACATAAAAATTTGCTGGGAACACCAGCTCTCCTACTCGCACAAGAACATCCTCTATCATGCCTGCTGGTTGTTTGCAAGACCGATCTGCTAGCTGAATGGTGAGACCTGCAGGCTTTAGTGGTCCAAGGCGCAATGTCGCATATAGAGGTAACAAATTGATAGATGCGCCTAAATCAATCATGCAGTTGCTCACTGTGGTTTTACCTAGAGTGCATGGGATAGTGAACGTACCTGGGTCTCGGCACTTAGGTGGTACCTTATGTTGCACAATCGCTGAGGCCTGCGCATTTAGCATTACCTGTGCGCACTCGCCTTTCCTTTGCTCATTTGTGCACAGCTCCTTTAAAAACTTGGCGTACCTAGGGATCTGCCGAAATGCTTCAATAAGGGGAATGTTGATTTCCACCTTACTGAATAACTCGTATAGCTCTTTGTCCTGCGCTTTCTTCCTAGCCAAGGGTGCCTGCACAGGGAAAGGTGCATGTATATTAGTACGATTCGTGCCCTTGTCTTTTAATTCTGTTATACCTGGCGCTTGGCCCTGCTTGCTTGTGGCTTGCACTTCTGGTTGCGCGTCTTGCTCTGGTTGCACATTCTATTCTGCTGGATCTGGGACTTGCGCAGCTGGTTGCGCGGGCGTCTTCGCGGTCTACTCTGTTCCTATCGTGCGCCCAGTCCTCAGTGTCACTGGATTGACTCCTCCTTTGGGGTTCTGAATCACTTGCGAAGGTAGGTTGCCATCGCTCTTCTTTAGCTCATATACCGTGGTAGCAATCTGTGATAGCTGCTTTTCAATGGACTCGAACCTCTTGTCATACTTCTCGTCATTTTTGCGCACTGTGTCTCCTAGCTGCCCCACGATATCTTCCAAAGATCGCCTCGGTTGCTGGTTGTTATGCACTGGTGCGTCAGTGCGGCGATGCGGTGGATTGTAGGGCGCAGCTTGTTGCGTCTGCTGTGGCGCGCGCTGGTCCGTGGACTGCCTCTGGAAATTGTTTTCCTCCTTCCATCTGAATCCATTTGCGGCTAGTCCAAAGCGCGGCTGATTCTGTCTTTGTGGTCCTCTGTTATCTCATCCTCCAAGAGCATTGACATCTCCAGTTTCTTCAAATAGTGTGGGACATTCATCAGTCTTGTGCTCGGTGGACCTGCAGAATTCACATACCTTTGGCGCAACTGGTTGTGCGCTTTGCGCACTCATCAACTTCTGCAGCATGGCCTTCATTTCCTTGATCTCAGCGCTTGTTTCTACCTGATGCACAGAACGAGCACGACTACTTTCAAGTGTTAGCTGATGTCTTACCTGCCCAGCAGAGTCTTCTATCAGCTGCCACGCGTCTTCTGGATACATGTTGCAAATGTCCCCTCCTGCGCATGCGTTCAATAACCTCAGCTCCATGGGCAGCAGTCCATTCAGGAAGTTCTCTATCAGCACATTCTGGGGCAGGCCATGATTGTAGCAGTTGGCCTCTAGCTCCCTGAAACGCTCGTAATACTCTGACAGTGACTCCCCTGCGCTCTGCCTCGGTGCGGCCAGCTCCCTCCTGAGTAGCGCGATCTTCGCTGCGGGATAAAATTTGTCCAGGAACTTCTTCTGCAGCTGCTCCCATGTGTGAATTGATCCTGCTGGTAAGTTCATCAACCAATGTCTGGCTGTATCACACAGTGAAAATGGGAATGCTTTCATCTTCAGCGTTTCATCGCTTTCCCCTTCCGTCTTCATGTTCTCGCAAATGACTAGGAACTCTCGCACATGCTTGACTGGATTTTCGTTATTCATCCCGTGGAACTTGGGCATGTGATGGATGAGCGAGCTCCTTAGTTCAAAATGTCCGTTTGGCGGAAGCACAATGCACCATGGCTGGTTAACTGTGATTGGGGCTGACATCTCGCGCACTGTTATGCGTCGCGCAACTTGCCGCGCGGGTGGCGCATTATACAATTCAGCGGCCATCCTTGCTTCAACCTCGCGCTGCACTTCCTCTCTGAACAGGGCTGCGCGGTTATGTGCTCTTGCTTCTTCCGGGGTTCTGTCCCCTAAGTTGTCTCCAACGACACTGTTGTCCTCCATGACCTGTTCTAAATCTCAAAGAAAATGAAATTAAAAGATAACTAATGCTGCTGCGTCTGTCAGTGCGCAACTAGAATCTGCGCAGTGCAGCTGTTTCAAGGTTGCGCAGGCTAATGGTGATTGCGCGCTGTCAGAAACAACAATGAGAAAGCAAAACAAACTGAAATATCTAGTTACTAATAAGGAAAAACGTAAACTAGCTAAAACTTAGCTGTGTTGCTCCCCGGCAACGGCGCCAAAATTTGATCGCGCGTCGTTGTACGCGTCAAATTAATCCTTCCTCTTCCACTAGTACAACGGTTAAGTAAGGATCGATCTCCACAGGGAGCAAGCAGTTCAGTTTAACCAGTGACCTACACTTACGAAGATTGGGGGGTGAGTGATCGGGGTTGCGCGATGCGCGAGTAAACAGTTGTAAACGCAGGAATTTGCACTAGACGTGCGCAGGCAGTAGAGATTAAGTACTATGACTATGAGAAGTATCGGCGTAGACAATCCTCTATGAGTGTATTCCTTATCATCGACTCTAAATGTCTATAGTTTGGTTTGCTAATGTTAGTGTCCGATCAAGGCTTCCTAACATGTGCGCATGTTCCGATCAAAGTTCATGTGCTATTAATTCTTACACTAGACTAAACAACTACGAATCCGATCAAGGTAGTAATTGCCTATCCTAGCGCGTTACTCCTAGTTGGCACCGTCAGGCTATTCAACTAGTTTAACAAACAACAACAAGCAACAAGAGTAAGATTGCGGTTCAAGGCTTCCCCTACTCATGTAACAAGCTGCCAGTAATGTGCACAGAATTAATATAAGCAAGCAAGCTATGCATTAAGCGCAAGTCTCAAAGGAAATACTCATAGATTCATGCCCAACCGATACTAAGCGTTTAGCTGGACATGCTAGTGATAAACATCATAGAAACAGTAAATAATAACTAAAGTGTCCAGGAAAACAATAGCAAACAGTGCGTGCAGGTTGCAGTCTTGGCTGGCGCGGTCGGCTAGCGCAGATCCTCTCAACAAGATCGTGTGTTTTCCAGTCCTGCTGCGCAGTGCCTCCTGGGTGTACAAATTGTGAATCCTAATAATTCTCTCTCAACCCTAGCCTCCTTCTCTTCTTTATATACTGCTCAGAGGCTCATCCTTGGCAACTTCCAAATCTGGTCGTGTCAGGATTTCGAAACACCACCATCTGCGCCTGGCGCACGGTATGTTGCTTAGCGCAATCGGTTAGCGCACCGAGGTCGACTCTGCCAATTCTTCTGTTTGCGCCGCTAGCTCCGCAGGCTGTGTGATGCGCGTCCTAAACGCTATCTGTTAGCGCGTATCCGACTTAGGCCCTTGTTTTGCCCTGCAATACAAAAACACTGGAAACCAGTAATCTTGTACATAAAATAATGCAAACAAGCATAGGGTTATGATCTAAATAATGCGTATAAATAGGCTCTATCACCTACCAAGAACAAAGAGTCACTAGAAGTGGAAGAAGTGTTCACCATCCCGCTCGACTATCGGACTATAAATGCTACTCCTCCCATGAGCAGGTACACAACTCGCTATGTGATATTTCACTAATCAGTAAAAGTGCGGCTTTTGTGTCTCTTGCAGAACCCAAGACAGTGAAAGAAGCACTAAAAGACCCCGACTGGGTAATTGCAATGCAAGATGAGCTGCACCAGTTTGAAAGAAATAGGGTGTGGAGATTGGTTCCAAAGCCCGAGGATCGCAAAATCATTGGAACAAAGTGGGTTTTTCGAAACAAAATGGATGACAAAGGAGTGGTAGTGAGAAACAAAGCCCGTCTCGTGGTAAAAGGGTACAATCAGCAGGAAGGAATCGACTGTGACGAAACATTCGCCCCCTGGCAAGACTGGAGGCTATCAGGTTACTGATTGCCTACTTCACCTATCATGGCTTCACCCTGCAACAGATGGATGTCAAGACCGCCTTCCTCAACGGGGAACTCAAGGAGGATGTGTATGTGAGCCAGACCCTGGATTCGAGAACTCTGATTCTGCTGACCACGTATACATATTGGACAAAGCACTCTACGGACTTAAACAAGCTCCTCGGGCATGGTACGAAAGACTCTTGCAATTTCTCCTATCTCACGGATACATCCAAGGAGAAGTGGACAAAATGCTCCTCCTGAAGGAGGGCAAGGACACCCTGGTGGTTCAGGTATACGTTGACGCCATTATTTTTGGTTCACCCGATGAGAAGCTTGTCAGGGAATTCATCAAGCTGATGGAAAGCGAATTTGAGATGAGTATGGTGGGGGAACTCAAGTTCTATTTAGGATTGCAAGTGTGATCGGTTAATTTCTTATCGATATTCTCTTAAGTCGATGATGAATTTCGTTCCTTTCCCAAAATTTTCATTATATTTTTACCACTCTAATCTCATTTCAGGTCAAGTTATATTATATCAAGGCTTTGTAGTCCGTTTGGAGCAAAATAAGGAAAAACACAAAGATTCAAACGAATACAGACCAAATCTGCGCAAATTGATCTATTCGCCATCAAAGGCTTGCCTAGAACATGATTCTTATCCAATTAAGATGTGCTATATCTTGTTGGAAAGCTAACTCAAAGGGCTACAACATTGTAGTTTACCACAAGACGTAATTCAAAGGTTTAGATGGTCACAAACGCAAGACAAGTCAGATTTACAGTGCTGAGTGAATAGTAGTCCGGTTCAAGGAAGAACCTCCGGTTCACTGGTCAAACTTGCGGTTTGGTTCTAAACTGGTCCCAAAGGCAAAATTTCATGGTTATCTCTCCTAGTGATCTCAAGAAAGTCATAAAGTACAAGACAGCCAAGGAAATCTGGTGATCTCAAGAATACATCCAAGGAAGTGGACAAAACGCTAATCCTCCTTAAGGAGGGCAAGGACACCCTGGTGGTTCAGGTATACGTTCGACATTATTTTTGGTTCACCCAATGAGAAGCTTGTTAGGGAATTCATCAAGCTGATGGAAAGCGATATTTAGATGAGTATGGTGGGGGAACTCAAGTTCGTTTTAGGATTGCAAGTGTGATCGGTTAATTTCTTATCGATTATTCGCTTCATTCGATGATGAATTTCGCTCCTCTCCCGAACTTTTCATTATGTTTTTACCACTTAATCTCACTTCAGGTCAAGTTATATTATATCAAGGCTTTGTAGTCCGTTTGGAGCAAAATAAGGAAAAACACAAAGATTCAAACGAATACAGACCAAATCTGCGCAGATTGATCTATTCGCCATCAAATGCTTGCAAACTCAAAGGGCTACAACATTGTAGTTTACCACAAGACGTAATTCGAAGGTTTAGATGGTCACAAATGCAAGACAAGTCAGATTTACAGTGCTGAGTGACCAGTAGCCCGGTTCAAGGAAGAACCTCCGGTTCACTGGTCAAACCTGCTGTTTGGTTCTTAACTGGCCCCAAAGGCAAAATTTCATGGTTCTCTGAGACCGTCCGGTTCAATGTAGAACCAGCGGTTTACAACTTAAACCGGTAGTTTGGACACTGAACCGTCGATTTAAAACCGAACCGGGCCGGACCATAATTCTCAAAATCACCCCAATTGGTTTTTGGTATAAATACAAATTGAGAACTCATTGGCTAGGGTTGGACGAATTGGAGAATGAAAGCAGAAGAAAAGAGAAAAGTTTGAGTGGAGATCATCGTCACGGATTCTTCGTTCTATATTCTCTTCGTTCTTGTGTTGGTAGTAATTACTATGAGTAGCGAGTAGTCTTGTAGTTCTGGGATCCTACGGATCCCATGCCTGTAACCTGATTTCATGTGATTTGTACAAACACCAGTTTTAGTCTAATGCAAGTTTATGTTTTCAATTCTATTATGCTTCATTCTATCGTTTTACCATTGTCGATCATTGAATGGGATGACTGCATGTTAGAAAGAAACTAAGTTAGATGCCAAAAAGATGAATGAGTCTGAGGCAGTTAACTGGAACAAATAGGATTGATGTTGAGACATGGTAGCTATATTGTTAGTACATGAATCGATAGGAGAGTTGACATATATTGTCTGGAAGCCTTTGGGTCTAATAAATATAAACGGTTGATAATCCGTGATTGGGCGGCGTTCAATAGTGTAGATTAATTCAGGTGATGATCCGTGAATGGGCGGTTCAATTGATGTCAATTTAGGTTATTTCCAAAGCTATTTTGCATGACTATATGGTGTGACTGATTCCATGAATCGTGTTGCGAGCATGGGTGAAGTTCGATCTTGGAATTAATTTCTCTGATCGAATCAATCGTTAGTTATATTAATTAGGACAATTAGGAATATTTAGAACAACACAGAATTTCTATTAGGAGTAGCTGAACACATTGATTGTTAGCTAGTATATACACGCGCCTGTTCCTAGGATCGACCCTTGGCTTACCAAGGTCTATAAATTTTTTTTTACTACAATTTGACTCCCGAAACTTATATCTGACAACTATAAGGGGTTAAAAATACGATTGTCAAAGTAGTGCAAGGAAAAGATGAGACTCGTATACATCAGTAGAAATACCTAAAAGAGCTGCTGAAAAAATACAAAATGGAAGGAGCAAAACCTTAACCTACACCCATGTCTCCGAATGATTGTCTCAGAAAGGATGAAAACTTGCCAGTCGTGGATCCTACGCTCTACAGAGGGATGATTGGATCATTACTTTATCTTTCCGCAAGTAGACCTGACATTCTTTTTAGCGTCTATCTTTGTGCCAGGTTTCAAAGTGACCCAAGGGAGACACATGTCATGGCCGTAAAAAGAATACTGAGATACCTCAAAGGAACAGACTATCTTTGTCTGTGGTATCTCCGAGGAGGTGACCTGAGGCTCATAGGATATTCGGATGCTGACTATGCTGGGTGCAGACTGGACCGGAAATCCACATCAGGGATGGCACAATTTCTGGGGACAAGTCTAATATCTTGGGGATCGAAGAAACAGAACTCCATTGTCCTCTCCACTGCGGAGGCGGAATACATCGGTAGTGCTGCGTGTTATGCTTAACTCCTATGGATAATGCAATAGCTAAGTAATTTTGGTGTTGAAATTGACCATTCCATTATCTTTTGTGATAACACGGGTGCCATTAGCATATCTAAGGATCCAGTTCAAAAACATATTGAAATTCGTTATCACTTTTTGTGTGACTGTGTGGAGAAAGGGTTGATTAAGATGGAATACTGCCCCACGGGTGGTCAAGTTGCAGATATCTTCACAAAAGCTCTGAATTGGGAACCCTTCGAAAAACAGCGCTTGGAACTCGGTACGAATTCTTCAATGACTGGCTAGATTAGAGCTGACTTGACATGACATTAGCACAACACGTACTTCGTGTTCTTCTCTAACAAGGATGCACAATCAGTAGATAACTTTATAGTTGAGGTATCAGACAAAGGGTCAGGTCTTCTTGAAATGCACTGCAAGTTTTTTTTTCAGGCCATATGAAGGACTCCATAAATTTGCACCCACATCATAAAAGCCCAGGCGTCCTTCAAAGCCAACCCAAGCCTCCTCATGCTAGGTGCTCCTACCAGCCTTTGTCATATTATGGGACCACCTAGCCAAGGTTGTCAAAATCGCGAGATAACTCGGCGATTTTACCGAGTTTACGATTTCACCTATTGATATCGAGTTAACTCGTATGTAAAAATGATTTTAGTTAAAATCGAAAATTGGAACGATATTACACCCGATTTAACTCGTTAAATCGTGATAAACTCATTTAAAACGTACGAGTTTGAAGTTGGGCCGAATTTAACCTACAGCCCATTTAGCAATTTTAAAAAACTAAAAAACCCTAATCGACATTCGTTCTTGGCTGGGAGTTTTTCATTCATGGCTGGGAGTGAAAGTGTTACAGATGGAGGTTCTTCGGGTTCTTTCAGAGGCGGAGGGAGAATAAACATTAAAGGTAACCGAACTGATGTTGGGTGGCGCTATGGGGTGGATATTTCTGGTGATGGTAAAAAAGTAAAGTGCAATTTTTGTGCAAAAGTTACTAGTGGTGGAATATCCAGATTCAAACATCATCTTGCTGGGACTAGTGAAGACGCAGAACCTTGTACACAAGTGTCTGATAAGGTGAGAGTTGACATGCTTAAGGTGGTAGCTTCTATTAAGGAGGCGACACTAAAGAAGAGAAGGAGGACTGGGCAATGGCATACCAGTGAAGAAGATGAAGGTGGGAGTGGAACTGGAAGCTCACTACTGGAGACAAATTACAATGCTCAAAAGGTAAAAGACAAATTTGGTTTTTCCAAACTTCAATCAACAATGAATCAACTGATCAAAAAACCATTAAAAGAGGAAGCTGACGATCTTGTTGCGATGTTTTTCTATACGAGCGCCATTTCGTTCAACTGTATCAAAAATCCAGCTTTTGCAAATATGTGTGATGCAATCGGGAAGTATGGAGTTGGCTACAAGCCTCCTACTTACCATGATATAAAGGAGAAGCTTCTTAAAAGAGCAGTGGATCAAACTGACAAAATTATTGAAGATTTCAGGGCTGAATGGAAACGGACAGGTTGCTCTATCATGTCCGATGGATGGACAGATAGAAAGAAACGCTCGATTTGTAACTTTGTAGTGAATAGCCCTAAAGGAACTGTGTTTCTTTATTCATTAGATACTTCTGATATTTCTAAAACAACTGATGCCGTTTATAAGATGTTAGATGATGCAGTTGAGTTTGTCGGAGAGGAAAATGTAATTCAGGTCGTTACGGATAATGCTGCAAATTTTAAAGCCGGTGGTGAGTTCTTGATGCTGAAGCGGAAGAACTTGCATTGGACTCCTTGTGCCGGGCATTGTATAGATTTAATGTTTGAGGATTTAGAGAAGGAGCTGATTTTTCATCAGGTCACCATAAAGAATGCAAGAAAGTTGACAACTTATATTTATTCTAGAACAATGTTAATTACCATTTTGAGAAAATTCACAAATGGAAGGGATTTGATTAGGCCAGCGGCAACTCGTTTTGCAATAGCTTATTTGACTATTGGGTGTCTCCTTGATCTTAAATCATGTTTGCGTGATATGTTTCGCTCAGATGATTGGAAGTCCAGTCGATTTGCAACTACCTACGAAGGTAAAAAGATTGCAAAGGATACTTTGGATAAACGATTCTGGAAGAACATTGTTATGTGTCTGAAAACTGCTACTCCACTAATGCAAGTGTTGCGATTAGTGGATTCTGATGCAAAGCCTTCAATGGGTTTTGTTTATGAAGCATTGGATTCTTGTAAAAACAAGATTCTCGAAAACTTCAGGGGTGTTCAAAAATAGTAAGTTCCAGTAACCTTTTTAGTAAAACAATATGGAGTTTGATATATCTTATTTAACTTTTGTTATTTATTTTTATTTCAGCTATGAACCTGTATGGAGGATTATAGATGAGCGATGGAAGGGTCAGCTCCACAAGCCACTGCATGCCGCTGGATATTTTCTCAATCCTCGTTTCCACTTTAACGATGATTTCAAAGGTGATAGTATTGAGGTTAAAACCGGGTTATACAGTTGATTGACAACATTGGTAAATGATCCCATTGAAAGAGAGAAAATAAATTTACAATTTGCTGATTTCCACTTTTGCCAAGGACCTTTTTTTGGAACTGAGTATGCAAAACAAGCAAGGAAAACTATGAATCCGGCACAATGGTGGGATATATACGGAGATTATACTCCAGAGCTCAAGAAGTTTGCCATACGAGTTCTGAATTTGACTAGTAGCTCTTCCGGATGCGAGCGTAACTGGAGTGCATTCGAAATGGTAACCAAAGTACCTCTTATAATTTCATAATTGGCACTTTTTACATTCATTGTAAACAAACATTTAAAAAATCTTGTATACATGAAGATAATTTGTTGCATACTGTGTTAATTAGTTTATGTTATATCTTGTTCAATTATGCATGTAAATTACTAAATTGTCGACTCTACTTTGCTGCATATGTCCAGGTTCATACCAAGAAGAGGAATCGACTTCATCAGCAGAAAATGAATGATTTGGTATATGTAATGGCTAATATGAGATTGACAAAGATGGAATTAAGAAAAAAAGAAGTACTAGAGTTTGTCGATGTTGAATCTGATGATGAGTTTTTAACTACCGGTGATATAGACGACATTGATGGTGAAGAGAATGTGCGTCAAACTCGCGGGGTTGATCCTGTTTGTTCAAGCAATTCACCACATCCTCCTTCAAGTGATGCAAACTTGATCTTTGGGTCAAGTATTGGAGGGATTATGTCTTCTGCATCAGAATCTGATTGCGATGAAGAAGAGGAAAGTGATGGAGAAAATGCTTTAGAAGGTTTTAGTTTGTGAAGGCTTCCAACCGAAGTTGTTTTTTTTGGGTGTTTTTCTCGCTGACATGTATAGGCTTTGGGAAGAATTCTACCACCGAAGGAATATGAGTGGATTCTACCACTGAAATCTGAAGTTCCTCATTGTTTTTTTGATAATTTAAGGCTCTAACCTAGAGGTAGCCATGTTGTAATTTGTCCACAATAGTCAAGACTCAAGAGACTGACATTGTGTAACTTGTAATTATGTTTGATCGATTTTTTGGAAAGGACTTCATGCTTTTTGATGATCAAACAAGGTGTGGAGTGTGAACAGAATTCATTACAGCGTGAAAAAACATTACTTTGAAATTTTACTAATGTATTTAACCAAATATTAAAGTAAAGACTATTTACACATATAATATATATAATTTTTAATTATAAGGTAAAATCGGCGATATCACCGAGTCGAGTTTACGATACGATATTACCCTGACAAAACGAGTCAAGGTAAACTCTCGATTCTGACAACCTTGCACCTAGCATCAGGTACGTCAGTACTAGTTTACATATTATGAACATGTTTCTTTTTTTTTCTTTTGTGTGACACTCTTGAACCACTCGGGTTAACCACCGTGTCACACCAACACCTTGTCGAACCATGAGATATGGACGGGCTATGAAAGGACTGGCAATCTGAAAGGGGAGCCTTCATCATTACCTCGAAGGCCCTGCTACCTAACCCCATGGATTGCAGTGATTGATTTCCCTCCGCTCTCTCTTCGTAATATTTGGTGAATGATCGCGCGTCGTTGTACGCATCAAATTAATCCTTCCTTCTCCACTTAGTATAGCGGCTAAGTCAGGGTCAATCCCACAAGGAGCATGCAGACTCGTCTAGCTAGCAACCTACAACTTACGAAATTGGGGTTGTGAGTGATTGGGTTGCGCAGGTGCGCGAATGAATAATAGTGAAAGCAGAATTGCACGATACGTGCGCAGGCAGTAGATTTTAAGTACTATGACTATGAAGAGTATCGGTACAGACAATCCTCTATGAATGCATCCCTTATCATCGACTCTAAACATCTATAGTGCAGTTCTACTTAAGTTAGTGTCCGATCAAGGCTTCCTAACGTGCGCGCATGTTCCGATCAAAGTCCATGAGCTATTAATTCCTGAAACTAGTCTAAGCAGCCATGAATTCTATCACAGTAGCAGCTGATTATCCTAGTGTGTTACTCCTAGTTGTCACCATCAAGCTATCAACTAGTTTAACATACAATAACTAGCAATTAGAATAAGATTGCGGTTCAAGGCTTCCCTTATTCACACAACTAATTATCACCCATATGCATAGAATTAATATATATAGATGTACCAAGCATTAAGCACAAGTCTCAAAGGAAATACTTCATAGAATCATGCCCAACCGATACAAAGTGTTTAGCTAGACATGCTAAATACAAACATCATAGCAATAATAAATAAAACTAAGGCAGCAAGAGAAAACGTAGCAGGTTGGCGCAATTGCGCATTGCTGTTCTTGGCTGGCGCAGGTGGTTCGCGCAGATTCTGGCTGAAGTAGCTCGTGTGTTTTGCTGCTAAGTGTCCTTCTCTCTATCTGCTCTCTCTCTCCTTCTAACCCTAGCTTCCCCCCTCTTATATAGTGGTCTTGAAGCCCAAGGAATGCTTAGATTTGGCCCGAGAGACTTGTAGCAACTTTCCAAATCTAGGAGATCAATATTTAGAAACTCTGCCATTCTGCGCACGCTGATTGCGCTACTTGCTTCGCGCAGTCGGTTTGCGCACTGTAGTCCGAAACAGCTATCTCCTTTTGCGCTGCTAGCTCCGCAGGTCGTGCATTGCGCTCTAAAAACGTCCGTTAGCGCACATTTGACTTATGCTCCTGTTTTATCCTGAAACACAAAAATACCGAAAACCAATAATCTTGTACACAAAATAATGCAAACAAGCACAGTGTTGAGATCTAAATAGCGCATATAACTAGACTCTATCAGTGAAGCAAAATATCGGAGATATTCGTGAGATTTGGCCAGCAGAAATATTGGGGTGACACGATTCTGTGGATTTGACATGCTCAAATATTTGAATTAATAGTTTCGTGGGATTTGATATAGCAAATATGCTGAACTTCCAAAATTTTGAAAAGGAGTCTATTTTTTAAGAGCCCGGAGAGAGACACTGCCTCATCACCTTAGTCTTGGCTTCTCTCTCCACTCCCAACTGAAACCCTAACTCCCACCTAAGGCTTCCTCCTCACATTTGTCCGTCCCTGCACCCATCCCCCCCCCCCCCCCCTCCTTTGAAAAGAAAAAAGCTCAAAGTGGGTCTGATGAGGAACCCTACTCGGCCAGCGCCACTCCAGGACTGTCTGAGACTCACTCGTCCCATGGAGAAGACGACTGTGAGATTGTTGGAGCCAAACCCGGCCTTCCCTCCGCCTCCTCCCGCCGCAGAACCCGTTCGGCCACCGCCACCACCGCCTCTAAGAAAAAGAAGTCTCCCCTGCATCGACTGCCTCGGGTTCCCAAAAAAGCTCCCGGTTAAGCAAAGTAAAACGGGCAGAATCTGGAGATGAGAAAGAAGATACCACATTGGCTCCTGAGGATGCAGGGATTGACACTATGGACATGTCAAGGCGAGCCATCCTCCCAGCACTAGTCTTGGATTTTGACTTCCTAGTGGCTCATGAACTGGTTGAAGTGGCGGAGATCTTCAACGCCCAAGGCTGGACGGCCCTCTTTCAGGGCCGCCCCTCCGTGGATGAGGCGCTGGTTAGGGAGTTTTATGGGTCATTCCAACGATGCCCGGGCAGGTGTCTTGATCGGATCCTTCTCTGTCCAAGGGGAGCTGCAAGTCCTCACAAGCAAACAACTAGGGAGCTGGGTTGGAATACCCCACGATGGGTATGATGAGTACGCTAAGGGTCGGTGGCTCGGATCTCTGAAGGAAACACCGCAGCTCATCACCGCTCGAATCAGGAAAATCCTGACACTTCCATCAGCAGTGGGGACACAACAACCATGGGGGTGGTACATTGGACGTTGCACAGGGTCCTTTGTAGCAATGTTATTCCCCGCCAAGGTAAGCATAATGTGATCCAATTTCTTGACTTCTTGCTTCTGGATCAACTTCTCCGTCGGAATCTGGTTAATCTGTCCAAAATCATTATGCTGCATATGGCCCACATCCGGACCATCGGGCGCCACAGTCTCCCTTACCCAGGGATTGTCAAGACCATCTTGGAAAAATGTCATGTCTACACCCCAGCAAACGAGGTTGTTGCCTAGGAAACCTTCAGGGAGGAAAATTTCAGTGCTATGGGATGGGTCCTTGATGTGGGGTTCGGCTGGAGCAAAGAAAGTGCGAAACCGCCAGTTGACAAACTGCCCCCTGCCAAACATCCCCGTAAGATTACTCAGGGTCAAGCCCCAAAGGACCACACTGATCCATCGCCCATCCTGACAGCCATAGTGAGACTGGAAGAGCTCCTCACATCCAGTGCAGCAAACATTGCCTCTCTGGAAACTCGGGTTGGAAAGATTGAAGAACATCTAGAGAAGTCGGTGGAGTCAATTGATCGGATTGAGGAACCATCTGGAGGATCGGGAGCAAATAAAGGAACTGACCTCACATCTCCGGTATGTGGGTACCACACTACTCGAACGACTTAAGGAGCTCCTTCCGGTTCGCCACCTCTAATTGACTGTGCAGCTCTCACGGTTCCGCCCCTGCCTTGCCCTCCTAGCACATCGCTCCCCTTCTTCATTGAACTTTTTTTTGATCCTTGCATCTGCATTTCATTTTGTCCTTGCCCAACTGACTCTTGCTTTTACTATCTCGTTCTATTATCTATGGCACCTTGTTTTTAATTCCACTTTGAAGTATTTCTGTGCTCATGTTAATGCTCTTATGTCTTTTTCCCTTTTATATGATGCCAAAAGGGGGAAGGTTGATAAGGGAAGACTGCGTGACCTGAGGGGGAAGGCATTACATGTACTCTGTTTTGTTTCTCTTAGGGGGAACGATGCTGAGCTTAGGGGGAATAGCACCTAGATGTAAGCTAATGATTCTCTGCCCTTATCGAAGGAGTGTTTGTGATAGAGCCTATTTATACACACTATTTAGATCCTAACCCTATGCTTGTTTGCATTATTTTGTGTACAAGATTACTGGTTTCCAGTGTTTTTGTATTTTAGGGCGAAACAAGGGCCTAAGTCGGATACGCACTAACAGGTAGCGTTTAAGACGCGCATCACTCAGCCTGCGGAGCTAGCAGCGCAAACAGATAGGAAGTGGCAGAGTCGACTACGGTGCGCAGACCGATTGCGCTAACCAGTGTGCAGTGCGCCATGCGCAGATAGTGGTGTTTCCAAATCTTGACACCTCCAGATTTGGAAGTTGCCAAGGCTGGGCCTCATGAGCAGTATATAAAGAAAGGAAGGCTAGGGTTTGAGAGATAATCATAACACAATAGCACTAATAGAGGACCACAGCACACGAGAGAGCGGCAGAACTGAAAAACACACGAGCCTGCTGAAGAGGACATGCGCTAGCCGAGACTCTGCAACCTGCACGCACCTGCTTGTTACTGTTTTCTTGGATACTATAGATATTATTTACTGTTTCTATGATGTTTACTGCTAGCATGTCTAGCTAAACGCTTTGTATCGGTTGGGCATGATTCTATGAGTATTTCCTTTGAGACTTGTGCTTAATGCATAGTTTGTTTGCTTATATTAATTCTGTGCACACGGTTGACAGCTAGTTGCATGAGTAGGGGAAGCCTTGAACCGCAATCTTGCTCTTGCTACTTGTTTGTTATATGTTAAACTAGTTGAATAGCTTGACGGTGACAACTAGGAGTAACGCGCTTGGATAATCAGCTGCTACTGTGACAGGATTCGTAGCTGCTTAGACTAGTCTTAAGAATTAATAGCTCATGAACTTTGATCGGAACATGCGCACATGTTAGGAAGCCTTGATCGGACACTAACATCAGTAAACCAAACTATAGACGTTTAGAGTTGATGATAAGGAATATATTCATAGAGAATTGTCTGCGCCGATACTTCTCATAGTCATAGTACTTAATCTCTACTGCCTGCGCACGTCTAGTGCAATTCCTGCATTTACTACTATTTACTCGCGCACTTGCGCAACCCAATCACTCACATCCCCCAGTTTTCGTAAGTGCAGGTTACTAGTTAAAGCTAATCTACTTGCTCCCTGTGGATTCGACCCTGACTTAGCAGCTGCACTAAGTGGAGAAGGAAGGAATAAATTTGACGTGCACAACGACGCGCTACCAAATTTTGGCGCCGTTGCCGGGGAGCAACACAGATAAGCTTTAACCAGCTTAAGTCTCTTTTACAGTAGTTAGTTATTTCTGTTTGCTTTATTTTCGTTGTTGTTTCTGACAGCGCGCTATCAACATCAGCCTGCGAAACCTTGAAACAGTTGCGCTGCGCAGATTCTAGTTGCGCACTGACAGACGCAACAGCTTAGTTATCTTTTAATTCGTTTTCTTTGAGATTTAGAACAGGTTATGGAGGATAACAGTGTCGTTGGAGATAACTTAGGGGACAGAACCCCAGAGGATGCGAGGGCACATAACCACGCAGCCCTGTTCAGAGAGGAAGTGCAGCGCGAAGTCAGAAAATGGGAACGCTTTCATCTTCAGCGCCTCGTCGGTCTCCCCTTCGGCCTTCAAGTTCTCGCAAATGACTAGGAATTCTCGCACATGTTTGACTGGGTTCTCGTTGTTCATCCCGTGGAACTTGGGCATGTGATGAATGAGCGAGCTTCTGAGTTCAAAATGACCGTCTGGTGGAAGCACTATGCACCATGGCTGGTTAACCGTGATTAGGGCTGACATCTCGCGCACTGTTCTGTGTCGCGCGGGTGGCGCATTATACACTTCAGCGGCCATCCTTGCTTCAACTTCGCGCTGCACTTCCTCTCTGAACAGGGCTGCACGGTTATGTGCCCTCGCATCCTCTGGGGTTCTGTCCCCTAAGTTATCTCCAACGACACTGTTATCCTCCATAACCTGTTCTAAATCTCAAAGAAAACGAATTAAAAGATTACTAAGCTGTTGCGTCTGTCAGTGCGCAACTAGAATCTGCGCAGCGTAACTGTTTCAAGGTTGCGCAGGCTGATGTTGATTGCGCGCTGTCAGAAACAACAACGAAAATAAAGCAAACAGAAATAACTAACTACTGTAAAAGAGACTTAAGCTGGTTAAAGCTTATCTGTGTTGCTCCCCGGCAACGGCGCCAAAATTTGATAGCGCGTCGTTGTGCGCGTCAAGTTTATTCCTTCCTTCTCCACTTAGTACAGCGGCTAAGTCAGGGTCGAATCCACAGGGAGCAAGTAGATTAGCTTTAACTAGTAACCTGCACTTACGAAAACTGGGGGATGTGAGTGATTGGGTTGCGCAAGTGCGCGAGTAAATAGTAGTAAATGCAGGAATTGCACTAGACGTGCGCAGGCAGTAGAGATTAAGTACTATGACTATGAGAAGTATCGGCGCAGACAATCCTCTATGAATATATTCCTTATCATCAACTCTAAACGTCTATAGTTTGGTTTACTGATGTTAGTGTCCGATCAAGGCTTCCTAACAAGTGCGCATGTTCCGATCAAAGTTCATGAGCTATTAATTCTTAAGACTAGTCTAAGCAGCTACGAATCCTGTCACAGTAGCAGCTGATTATCCTAGCGCGTTACTCCTAGTTGTCACCGTCAAGCTATTCAACTAGTTTAACATATAACAAACAAGTAGCAAGAGCAAGATTGCGGTTCAAGGCTTCCCCTACTCATGCAACTAGCTGTCAACAGTGTGCACAGAATTAATATAAGCAAACAAATTATGCATTAAGCACTTGTCTCAAAGGAAATACTCATAGAATCATGCCCAACCGATACAAAGCGTTTATCTAGACATGCTAGTAGTAAACATCATAGAAACAGTAAATAATATCTAAAGTATCCAAGAAAACAGCAACAAGCAGGTGCGTGCAGGTTACAGAGTCTCGGCTGGCGCAGTCGGCTAGCGCAGGTCCTCTCAGTAAGCTCGTGTGTTTTTCTGTTCTGCCGCTCTCTCGTGTGTTGTGGTCCTCTATTAGTGCTATTGTGTTATGATTATCTCTCAAACCCTAGCCTTCCTTTCTTTATATACTGCTCATGAGGCCCAACCTTGGCAACTTCCAAATCTGGTGGTGTCAAGATTTGGAAACACCCCTATCTGCGCATGGCGCACTGCACCTTGGTAAGCGCAATCGGTCTGCGCACCGTAGTCGACTCTGCCGCCTCTTATCTGTTTGTGCTGCTAGCTCCGCAGGCTGAGTGATGCGCGTCTTAAACGCTGCCTGTTAGCGCGTATCCGACTTAGGCCCTTGTTTCGCCCTGAAATACAAAAATACTGGAAACCAGTAATCTTGTACACAAAATAATGCAAACAAGCATAGGGTTATGATCTAAATAGTGTGTATAAATAGGCTCTATCAAACCCCCCACACTTGCCCCTTGTTCGTCCCGAACAAGCACTCAAGCACGGATACCATTACCTCTCTGGAGTCTAGCGCACAGTCTTGCACTCTGGCGCGATCTGCACTACCATTCACCTTGCGCTGCTCTATCACCTGCGCGCATCTGCTTTCAACTGTTTAATTTCGTTACCTCTCAGCTGGGATGAAGATCATTTCGGATGGCTGGGAGATAGCTCTTCATAGGCTCCTGGTTGTCAGCTTTCACTCCGAGGACGGGTATATGGTTAATAGCGCAAGCTTCTTCCGGTGCGATGATTCTTCCGCACACTTCCTGGGAACTCAAGCCTTCTTGATGATTTTCTTATGAATTTGCGCACGCTGGTATGTATTTGTGCGCATGCTGATTCTTTTGTAGCGCATATCATATGCTGGTGTTTTTTCCTTTTTGTACAGCTTTTTCTATGGTTCCTATGTTCCCAGAATGGTTCCAGTCTCGGCCTCCGGATAGCAGCTATGGAACAACGTTCCGCTCTCCCTCCTTGGTCTATCTGCGCAGGTCAGCGCACGCGTTTACCAGAGGAAAGGTGGACTGTTTTCCCACCTCGCCGGCATCTGCGTGACTACCAGAGGAAAGGTGGTCTGTTTTCCGCACCCGTCCCGCTTGGGTATTCGCTTCGGCATCTGCGTGACTGAGCGCGTTCTCTTGTTCCGAAGGTCGCGAAGCACCGGCCTCCACTAGCGCTCTCGACCATATACCTCACCTTCGAAGCTCAAACGACTAACCGCCTCTCTAGAGCGTTTCTGTCAACTCCACATCCCCTGTATATCCCAACTAACAGGAGCAGAAAAAATGAAAAAAAATACACTAAAATAGTTGATAGCAGCGCATGCAATATGAATAGCGCAAAAACAAGCTGAACAGTGTGCGCAACCCGCACACAAGCGCACTACTGCTACTGTTTTCTTCAACTAAACTAAGCTACACTACAAAGCTCAAAAACGTGAAATGTAAATGTAACGCTCCCCCCCCACACTCAAACAGAGACGTGTCCCCACGACTCAAGCTCAAGCGCACGGAGAGCGCACACATGCATGCAATCAAAAACAAAGAACATAAGAAGAAAACATATGGTCAGCGCAGCACAATATAGCAAGGGGTCACAAAATATTCAGCACAATATTCAGCAACATATAGCAACAGTTTTCAAAAAGATAGAAAAGAAACCACCCGAAAGAAATGTGCACCCCACTGCAGCCCTAGATGTCCTCGGAGCTGGACTCAGCCTCGGATCCGTGCGCCTCCTCATCTGAAGAATCAGTCACATACTCGGTGCTGGAGGCTGGCGGCACTACAGAAATGGCGGCGAGCTGAGCCACGAGGTCGTCCTCTGAGATAGGATCCCATAGTGAATCTGAGCTGGAACTTATGATGGGATCGGCTTCCGGGGACCTCTGAATAGAAGGCTGTGCAGGGGGAGCTGCAGGTGCTGGTACTGGGTCTACTGCTGGGGTGGGTTCTGCTGCTGGGACTGGCGCTGTTGTATGCACCGGGGACTGGGTAGGAGGGCTGGCTGGCTGGCGCGGCTCGCTGGGGGATCCTGGAGGCGGCCTACGCAGGCTGAGGAGAGGGGGAATAGCATCTCCAAATCTCCACCCTGATGGTGGGCTCATGCTCAAATCTGCCCCCTCGGGCGCTAAATACTCGAGCACGCGCATGAGTTTGTCATCATCAAAAAGGGAGAATATTGTTGGACTCTTGAGTTTTGATAATGGCAAACACTCAGCTAATTAATAACCACTAAGTGTGCAGGTGAAAATACCAAAAGGGCGACTGAGTTCCGCTTTAGGGAAGGGTAGGAGGAACTCATGAAGAAGTATAGACAGTGTAACCCAGAAAATAAGGCGAGATACAAGTCGGGAAAGAATCCAGCAGATATTCGATTATCCTTCAGGGATAGTCGAATACTTCCAATATAGTATGGGATAGACACTAAATCTCCCAGATTATCTCTTCTTTAAATAAGGAAAATAAATTAAGTATTGATTCTTTATTTAATTAAGAGATCTGATTGGAATTCGGATTAAGGCTGATTTGGGAACCTGAAGATGGAACACCAATCAGGTGCATTAATCCAAGATACTCGGAAGATCACGTGCTGCCCTTTTAAGAAGGCTGAGGTTGCGTAAGAGAGTGGCAAAAACGGTGAAGAGTGACGTGACTTCGGAGCTTTTGAACGGTCAAGTTCAGACAAGAAGGGAGGATTGTCTGACAGGTAGACTGAATCAAGAGGAGTCAAAAGAACAACATATGTGCAGGAAGCAATAAGATGTTCTTTCTGTACTCTCCAAAGAAATCTAAATAAAGCAACAATCCACCTTTCACAAATTCTTCCAGCAACCGCTGGAAGGTAGTGGTTTTACTCATTGCTTTTTGGCATTGAGGTTTCCACTATAAATTGTGAGTGTTTGCATCCTGTTTTAAGTTTTTTTATTTCCGCTGAAATTACTGAATCTCTCATTACATTATCACTCGAGTAACTAATCCAAAACCTTAAAACTGCAACATCTCTAGGATAACCCAAAACTGAGTTACTTAGGAGGGAACGCTAGCTAACGATCCATCACATACCTTAATCCTTGGACTATTAATTATGAGGTGGAGAGGGGTTTAAAACGAGAAGGATTGAAAGCTACTAATTTTCTTCGGTTGCTTAATTTTCTTCACTCTATATTGGGTACTTTCAAAAAAAAAAAATTCTATAAATTCTGGCATGAGTCTGTTTTTTATCATGCTAGATAGTACCCTAATCACTTTAGGCCTCATTTTCATTGGTTGGGCGTGGGCCGAACCTCTTCGGCTTTTCTTATACACAAAATTGAATTTGTTTTGCTATTCTTTGTTATTTGTTTTCTTATCTAGTACAATGACAAAATTTTACAATTTTAGTCCCCTACCTTTCCGGATACTAGCGGATGCTCCTTTGGCCCATACTCAAGGTCGGATCTGTGTATCTCCTCTTCTTGAATCTTTCATCCGAGGACCATTATGTGAGTTTACTTCATTTTAGTTAACGTTAGATTTAGATTTAAAATTTATGATTTAGGGGTGTACTTAGAATTGTATTTAAATATTTATTTAGTGTGCATAAATGTTGTGCTCATCTGAATGTTTCATTCTCAAATTGATCTGATGTGCTTACATTTTCACTTCCATATTAGTTGAAATTTTGTGATGGCTTTATGTTACATGGTTGATAGAAATTTGATTTTTTTGCAAGTTGGATATAAGTTTCCCTTAGTTTTAGAGTTTTAATAAATTGATATTCATTAGTATTTCAATCATCACTTGTAAACTAATGGAAACTCATGAGTTAGACGGTGTGGTTATATGTTGAATTAACCAATATGTTCATGTTGGACACATTTGACATGCCCGCAGTACATAAATACAATCGAGACGAAATTGAAATGTTAGAAAAGGTGTGAAAGATAATGTAGATGATGCAACATGTATTAATGCAGAAGGTAATGAGATTAAACCTCTAATGTAGGATTTTTTTGGCATTTAATAATATTTTTACTTGGATGAATGATGATGTCATATATGAATATATGCTAGAGTATTCTGAATTTGATAATTAATTCAATCAGTAAAGGGGTGTTGCTTAAAAGCAAGGAAGCAGTGATATATGCTTTAATATTACTAAGTGACATTATTCTATTCGAGTGCTTCAACAGTTTGGTTACAAACAATTCATCTCAACCCCCCTCGACCAAATCACAATGAGAAGTATGGTATAACAAGGAAAATGAGACTGAATTGGACAATCAAGTTGAGGACATATATCACTCAATGGGATGATATAACTGAGAGGACCATTGTGGGTGAACCACCGGACAATGATGCATATCTTTACGAGTATTTTGTATGGTTTTTAATCCATCAGTAAATTCATCCAACCCCATACTGATTTGTATCAAGTATAAAGTTCCAATGCACTAGAGTGTACAAAACCTATGTAACATGTAAGCACTTCTAAATTTATATTGTGGTCTTCATTCTACAAGTGGTACCAACAAATTATGTGTTATTAACTAATTTTACAAATTTGTTCCTTAGAAAAAAATTTCACTTTTGCCATACATATAAAACTTACTATCTTTTCTGTCATTCTTTTTAAAATCATTCCATATTTGCCATCTTTTGAACAAACCGCTGCTATTATCGATTTGATCAATTAGATCGATAAATAGACAAGTCAAATCATACTTGACATCCAAATAGGAAAAAATAACAAGCCGCTACTTTTAGGCCTTGTTCTTTACAACTTAAATTTTCAGTACTTAAGTTAAGTTAAGTTAAATTCAGTTTATTTAAGTTAAGATCAGTTATGTTAAGTTAAGTTAAGTAACACCGCTATCCATCACCACCATAACAACACCACCAATACTATTCATCATCTCTTTTATCCACACACCACCACCACTACAACACCACCACCCCAACCATAACACTACTGCATCACCACACCACCACCACACTACTGCATCACCAGAACACCACCACCCCAACCATAACACTACTACACTACCACAATTATAACACTACTACACCACCACCCCAACCATTACACTACTGCACCACCCCAACCATAACACTACTACATCACCACACCACCACAACACCACCACCCCAACATAACACTAATACACTACCACCACCACCACCACTGCACCATCACACGACCACACCACCATAAAACCACCATCCCAACCACACCACTATTACACTACCACAAAATTACAGTATTTAACTTAGTACTTAAGTTAAGTTAAATTCAGCTAAGTTAAGTTCAAAGTTCAGTTAAGTATAAGTTCAGCTCTAAAGAACAGACCCTTAGTAGCTGTTTAACATAAAAACGAGGTCAAATCCATACTAGCGGTAGATGTTTGTGCTCGTAAAACATTAGAGGGCACTGAACACGTTAAACAAAACAAACCTCTACTGACACTAGCGGCTTCTTTTGGAATTAAATTGCAGCCGAACTCTTCTCCTCCTTCTCTTCTCCTCCGCGCTGCTCAATTCTTCTCTCCAGGCGAGTTGGAGAAACCAATGATTATTGGACTCGAAGACGGGAATACCAAGACAAAACAAGCTTGTGCCTTCAATTGAAAGAAGGCTAAACTTTCTAAAATAAAAGGCTTCCGGGCACATTAGCGGAGGAGAAGGAGGAGAAGAGATCGGCTGCGATACAATTCCAGAAGAAGTCGCTACTCACAGTAGCGGTTTGCTCTTTTTTTTAGTCAAGCCTATTGCTAGTAGGATTTGCTATGTTTAACAAACTCAGTGCCCTCTGATGTTTTACGATCACAAATCAAATACTGCGGATGCCAGGTAGGATCTGGCTAGTCTATTTTTGGCTCTAATAGATCAAACTACTACTGACAGCAGCGGTTTGTTCAAAAGATGGCAAATGTGGAATCATTTTTTTCCAGAACAAATGATATGAAAGGTAGAGTAACATTCTGTTCTTAAGCTTGTTTAGCTCAAACGAGGGCAAAAATATTCTTGAAGGATCCATTGTATTCGCCATAACAGCTAGCTCATAGTTTATTCCATGCCTCTTTAAATGAATTGATAGATCTCCCGAAGGAGGATGCTTTCAATATTGATCGGGCACTTATTCAACTATTTATTGAAAACTTATTCGTAATATTTTGCATTATTTGAAAATAACGTTGTTTTTATTCTAATGCAGAGTTGCTGATATAAAATGAGACGAATATTTATACTCGGTTAATGACTTAGGGTCTGTTTTTTTGAGCTGAAATTATTTACTAAAATATTTAACCTAACTTAACTGAATTTAACTTAACATAAGTATTTAAATTATTATTCATCGTCTTTTTCCTACAACCACCACCACAACACCACTACCACTACCACTACGCCATAACTACCAACACCACTACCACCACACTCCAACCACCACACCACTACTCCCAACATCACCACCACAACACCACTACCAGCGCATACTACCACCACACCACAACCACGATAATACCACCGCCACCGCCACCACCACACGATAACAACCAACAATACTACCACCACACCATAACCCCCACCATCGCCGCCACCACAATACTACCATAACTAAACGCCTCAATCCAACCACTACAACACCATCACCCTAATAACATTATACCACCACAACATCATTACTAATACACTAATACCACCACACCACAGCCACACATCACCACCGTAATACCATTACAACCACACACCACAACATCATTACCACCACCATTAAAAAAAATTAATTAATATATTTTAAATATACTAAATTTAACTCATGTATTGAAAATTGAACTTATCTTCCTATTATAATGAATATGAATTTGAGAAAGGAGGTTTTTGATTGGTATAAGTAAATTTAGATACTTTAAAATCAATGAATCCCTTGCGTTGTTTCATGGGAAGAGATGGATCTAATGAGTGGGGTGGAAGAAGAAGAAGAGAGTCCGATCTACAGACTTCCGCAGGAGACTCTCCACCAGATCTTCTCATCCCTTCCGCTCAAGCAAATCACAATCTGCAAATCCCTCTCCAAATTCTTCCACCGCACTCTCACCTGCCGCTCCTTCGTCCATCTCCTCCTCAACACCACCACCCCATCGCCTTTCAACTTCCTCGCCTTGCGTCAATCCCACCACTCTCACCCGCACCACCTCCACGCCTTCGATCCGGACTCCGACCGCTGGTTCAACTTCGATCTCGCCTTCATCCCTTTCCGATCTCCTTCGCCTGTCGCCTCCTCCCACGGCCTCGTCTATCTCTGGGCTGACTCACTCCTCCACTCCTCTCACGCCCCTCTTGCCAAGTCCCTCCTCGTCTGTAACCCCATCACCCGCTGCTACCGGGTCCTGCCCCAGCTCGGATCCGCCTGGTCTCGCCATGGATCCGTTCTCGTCAGCCCTCCCGACCGGGTCTTGGTCCTCACCGAGCTGGCAACACTTTACTTGTCCTCCACTCTCGACCACTGGCTCAACTTTTCATCCAATTTGCCCTCCAAGCCCAGAAGCCCGATTTTGGTTGGGGACTCCCTCTACGCCCTCTGTGATGTTGGCTCTCCGTGGAGAAGCCAGTGGAAGTTGTATTTCTGCGCTCTTACTACCAAGCCTCACTCATGGTCGAGGTTGGAAATGCACAAATGGGGCGATGTCTTCGATGTACTCAAGAGGCCCCGTCTGGTTCCAGGAAGTGGGAACAATCTGCTCATGGTTGGAGGCTTGAAAGCTTCGTTTGCATTGCATGCCCCTTGCTCCGCAATTGTCATTCTGAAGCTGGATTTGGAGTCTCTGGAGTGGAATGAGGCTACCCGCATGCCTGCTGAAATGTTCTCATGTTTTCAGGAATCCAGTAAGTTCAAGGTGTTTGGGGGCGGAAATCGTGTCTGTTTCTCGGGAAAGAGAGTTGGGAAATTGGCATTGTGGCAAGGTGGGGAGGATGATCAATGGCAGTGGGTTGAAGGCTTGCCGGGGAATAGAGAAGGCACTTGTCGTGGATTTATCTTTGAAGCAAGCCTCTGTGATTTGCCTTGAGATATATATATATAATATCATATGCTATTGTTGTTTTTGCAATGTGCTACTTGACGCTAAAAAAAGATACATGGGCAGTTGGTTATTTCTACTAGCATTTCTCAAAAATAATATGTTCATCTTAGGCAAGCACCTTCCACCACCCCTATGTTCTGACTCTTAACAATTTTTTTGCCATAACTTTTGTTAAATATAGCTTCATTTTTATTTGATGGAAGCACTTTGTCCGTAGGTAGGTATTTTGTTTTGAATGTCATCTTCTTGTAGAATTCTACATATAACATGGTCGTTAGCTAATTGCTAGCAGAATGGTCAATAATTTTGTACCATCATATCACATGGAGCACCATTGGTTATAGTAGGCTTGTTAATTTAAGTAGTAGCCGGCAATGCTCATTGATTTTTGTCTGCTAGAGTGATATGCTGATTCATTTAGAGCATATGCATCGGTGACAATCCAGTTGAGATTGTAGAAGCTTCTCACATGTTAAATTATACAGTGTTGACAATCTGAAGTGAGGACGTGTCAGAGGAGATGCTCTGAAGCGAGGACGTGCGGCCAGATAAGCTTTAGCAGGAGTTGAGAGAGATCGTTAGGGTTTGAAGAAGAAGACAGATGTTGGGCCCATTCCCGACGGAAAATTTTAAGCCCAACAGATATATTTATAACGGACAATTAATAGGTTCGTTACATCAGATCTAGATCTTCCAACAGACCAGACTAATTTCCAATGAAATATTTTAAAAAATTAAAAAAATATTTTAAAAAATTAGAAAAAATATTTATCAGTTGCTACATTTTTTTGCTATAAATTCATCTTTCATCTCAGATCCGAAGTGCACCAATCATTCATTTGCTCTCTTCTAATATATTCTCAACATTTTGTTTCAATTTCCATATCATTTTTTGTTCAAAATGACTTCCGCTACCAATTGGTCTATGTTCGAAGATGTGCAATTATGTATATCTTATTGTCGTCAATCAGTCGAACCCATATCCGGCAACAAACAAAAGGTTGATAGGTTGTAGAAAAAAATCATGTTGATTTTCGAGCAAATTGGGTGATGAGTGCCGATGAAATAACTCAAAAGAAGCCTAGGTCCCAAATTGTGCTTTCTTCTCGGTTTAAAAAGTTAAGGAAAAATTGATTTTATGGGGAGCTTGTATTGCGTACGCAAAGAGAAATCCGGAATCGGGTGCTAATATACAAGATGAGGTTTATAATTCTATTAAATTATTTAAAATTGTTTCTTTATATTTCTTCCTTTAAAAATGATTTAATTATTAATTTATAGATGCGCAAAGCTTAAACTATGTATGTTGCGCAAAGAAAAAAGACATTCATACATTTTGAATGTTGGGAACAAGTCAAGACACATCAAACATAATGACCTCAAAGTCTAAGAGGTACTTTTCAAAGAGGAACGCTGCTATTTTGCGTCGATATGAGGAAGAGGAAGGTAATAATGATGGTGTGAACAATTCTGGTGACTATTCAGATTGTTACCGTCCATCTCACTACAATGAGTAGTCTTTTTATTTCATGTAGCATTATTTTTCATTATTTAAACTTTATGTAATTTCAAATTTTATGCGGTTCATATTGTTCAATTATTTCATATATTATGTGTATTTAAATTGCCCATACCCTCGAATTCGATTTCAAATTTAATTATTCTCATAAAAATAAAATGCAACCAAAATAAAATTCATTAAAATTTGAACTACAACACTTAATTGAAATACAACTCACAATTTAAATGAAATATTCGTAATGGAATATTACAACACACAACTAAAAATAAAACATGTAATCTAATATTCATAATTGTTCACCGGTTTCCATAAACTAATTATGGCTTACTAAATCATTCTTGAGTTGCATATGAAGATAGACAACTCCATAATGAAAATTTGCATATGAATTAATTATGATTGAAGATTTGCAAGGCGCTCACCAAATGCATGAGATTGTTGATCCCTCTCAACGGGATCATGACGAAACCGATTGCCATTGTGATCGATTGGTCCATCATACACCGTAAAGGCACTATGTTGGTTGCGAGGATCTGCTTCTTCAATCTCTTCATACTCACCGTCAATAAATTCTTCCAATCATACCTGGAAATCCTCGTTGTTCTGCCCTTCTTAGTAGTCGAGTTAGATCTCCTGCATTCAGAAATCATAAATAGCGATCCTTATAGTGTTCAACTACTTGAACGCACCACTTCTTCAACCATTTAAGGGTTGTTGATTCATCCATCAGTACGATTTTGGCACACTAATCTGCACAAGAACCTTATGCCAACATTCATATAGCACCGGTCATCTTCTGCTCAGGAAGAAGGCTAAGCAAGCCAGCGGCATTTTGTTGGTTGTGCCAATGCACATCATTGTTACAAAGTTTAATCTTTATACGAATAAAAGATTACTACTCATACGATACCTACGACGAAAGTCTCCTTAAGGAAAAATTGGACGCTTAACAAAGTAGTCTTCTAACAAATTCGACCCCCTCAGTCCTCTGTTTCTGGCTCGAATAGGTTGGCGACGAGGCGACACATCGTATTCATCGTTCATGCTTGCTAGCAGTATCGCATCTGTAGTAGATGAATTGGCCATATCATTCATCTGATTCATAGTTTGCTGGAATATTTGAAAGCTCTCGTCAACATTGAAAGGATCCATAAGAGAGTAAAATGATTGAGGAAAATAAGAACATAGAAGAAAGCAAGAAGATTGATGGTGTGAGTATAGAAAACATATGAACCTTATTTTATAGAGGTTTCATGTCTATCCTCATATGCATGTGTCATGTTTGATTGGATGAAAATTTATACGAAATCTATATAAAACCCCTAGCTCTAATCCATAAATATCTTCGAAAAAAATATTTTGGTTACAAAAATATTATTTTTTAATCGATGAATAGTAATAAGAGCATATCCTGGAGGTTGTATTGGTGCAGAAAATATTCAAAATGCTATTACTGTTTTGTGCATATTAATAGAAATTGCTCATTGAGGAGCTGCTCAAGGTGATTGAAATGCTCCAACGGGTGCTGATGCTCTTAGTTGTGTAGTAAAATTATAACCTAATTCAATCTAAGCCTAAATCAATAATCTCAAGCAAGAACAGTTAACTCAGAAACTAAGCAGAGTAAGAACACAAAGAAATCGAAAAAGGAAAGGAAATAAGGCATCCAGAACTTTTCCTGTGGTTCACACCATAAATGGTGCTACATCACGTTGAGCTGCGGACAGCTCTGATTTGTACTATGACGAAACGGTGGCAAGATCTGCTCAGTTTCTCTTAGATCCACACTGAGGAACCAAGGATACAAGCACTCGAACAGGCTCACTCCTCTCAACCAAGCTATGGCCACTCAAGGACCAGTTACAGCTCTCTCACCGAAGCAACCGAGGACGCAGCCTCACTAGCCTATTAAAACGCTCACGAGTCTCACAACACTCAGTGGGCGACTAGCTACAGGCTCCTCTCTTCACAGCTTCTTCTCGTCAAAATCTCCTCTCAAGAACCCTAGATCGCTCATCCTCGTTCTGCCTTGTTTTCTCTCTTTTCTCTTCTTCCTCAGAGAACAATAAGCTTTTATTTTAAACCGAGAATGGCTGGCAGCCCTTCATCTTGCTACATCCAACGGCTAGCAACACTGGCTCAAGAAGACAACGGACCAACTCTTGATTTCCAATAGATCAGCCTCAATTGCTCTCCTTCTAGTTCATTCAGCACTGAAGCAAACACCTTTTGGATCAGTGGAACACCACAACAACTAGATAGTGCAGACCAGAAACACTGCCCTTCACAACTCAGTATCTGCATCACATATCACTCAACAAATAATAAGTTCAAGCAGTGCTTGAACTTTGCATTAGTAACCAATTTTGTACCAATATCAGCAGGGTTATCAGCTGTGCCAACCTTCAACAATTTCAACACATTCTTACTAAGCAAATCCCTAATGTAATGAAATTTAACATCAACATGCTTAGTCCTTTCATGATACACATGATTTTTACTCAAATGAATAATTGATTGACTATTAGAAAACACAACAGATTTTTCAGCAATTAATTCAGCGTCACTCATCAAGCCAAACAACCAAACCGCTTCCTTACATGCCTCACATATTGCTATGTACTCAGACTCAATGGTAGACAATGCCACCGAGGCTTGCAAATTTGATTTCCAAGAGACACAGTTTCTTCTAAGAGTAAAGCAGTAGCATGTCTTAGATTTTCTAGATTCCTTATCAGACGCAAAGTCAGCATTAACATAACCAATTAACTCAACAGTAGCCATTCTTTTCATATAACACGACCAACAGAGACTGTGATACCCACATATGCAATTACTCACTTCAAAGCACACCAATGATCATATCCAGGGTTAGACATAAATTTGCTAAGTAAAGAAAACAACAAAAGCCAGATCAAGCCTTGTGCTTATCGAGCATACATTAAGGATCCCAAGGCATTAGCATAAGGTACATGCTCCATTTTTAAAATTTCAGAATCATTACGAGGGCATTGCAACTTACTCAAACAAAAATGAGCAGCTAAAGGAACGGAAACAGTTTTACAGTTAATATTGCCAAACTTAGACACTAACTTCTCTAAATAAGGCCTTTGGTGAATTTTTAACCAATTCCTGCTTCTATCCCTTTCAATAATCAATCCTAAAATTTTCCTAGCATGCCTTAAGTCTTTCATGGAGCTCAATTTATTTTTCAGGGCATTCAACTTATGCAGCGACTTACCAATCAATAACATATCGCCAACATACAACTGAATATATACTAGATCATGATCAGACAAAATAAAGTAAAAGCAAGCATCATAGCTACTTATAGAAAATCCAATATTTAGCACAAATGCATCAAATTTCTTATACCACTGTCTAGGGCTCTGCTTCAGGCCATACAATGATTTTTTCAGCAGGTAAATATGACTGGGAAATTTACTATTTATAAAGCCCTCTGACTGTCTCATATAAATTTTTTTCTCCAAGTCACCATGCAAAAAAGTAGTTTTAACATCTACCTATCCTGATTCTAAATTCTGAATAGAAACTAAGGACATCATGATCCTAATGGTCTTAAATTTTACAACAGGTGAGAAGATTTCAGTGTAATTTACACCTTCTCTTTGAGTGTAGCCTTTGGCAACCAATCTGGCCTTAAACCTAGGAGACTCTGATCGCGCGTCGTTGTACGCATCAAATTAATCCTTCCTTCTCCACTTAGTACAACGGCTAAGTCAGGGTCGATCCCACACGGAGCGTGCAGACTCGTTTTCGCTAGTACCCTATAACTTACGAAATTGAGGGTTATGCGTGATTGGGTTGCGCAGGTGCGCGAATGAACAGTAGTGAAAGCAGAATTACACTATACGTGCGCAGGCAGTAGAGATTAAGTACTATAACTATGAAAAGTATCGATAAAGACAATCCTCTATAAATGTATCCCTTATCATCGACTCTAAACATCTATAGTTCAATTCTACTTAAGTTAGTGTCCGATCAAGGCTTCCTAACGTGTGCGCATGTTCCGATCAAAGTCCATGAGCTATTAATTCTTGAAACTAGTCTAAGTAACTACGAATCCTATCACAGTAGTAGCCGATTATCCTAGTGTGTTACTCCTAGTTGTCACCGTCAAGTTATCAACGAGTTTAACATACAATGACGAGCAGTTAGAATAAGATTGCGGTTCAAGGCTTCCCTTATTCGCACCACTAGTTATCACCCATGCGCATATAATTAATATATGTAGACGAACTAAGCATTAAACACAAGTCTCAAAGGAAATACTTCATAGAATCATTCCCAACCGATACAAAATGTTTAGCTAGACATGCTAGAAGTAAACATCATAAAAATAATAAGTAAAACTAAAGCAGCCAAGAAAAAGTAGCAAGCCGGTGCAATCGCAGGTTGCTATTTTCGGCTGGCGCAGGTGGTTCGCGCAGAATCTCGACGGCAGAATTTCTGGAGCTCGTGTATCTTCTGTCCTCCCTCAAACCCTAGCCTTCCTCCTCTTTATATACTGCTCTTGAAGCCCAAGGAATGCTCAGATTTGGCCCGTGAGAATCTTAGCTACTTCCCAAATCTATGAGATTTTGTAGGGATAATGATGATCAAAATTTAGAAACGCTGCTATCCTGCGCATGGCTCGCTGCGCATGTTGATTGCGCCACTTGCTTTGCGCAGTTGGTTTGCGCACTGCAGTCTGAATCAGCTATCTCCCATCTCCGTTTGCGCTGCTAGCTCCTCGGGTTGTGCATTGCGCTCCTGTTAGCGTGCATTTGACTTATGCCCATGTTTCATTCTGAAATACAAAAATACCGAAAATAAGTAATCTTGTACACAAAATAATGCAAACAAGCACAGTGTTAAGATCTAAAGCGCATATACTAGGCTCTATCAAACCCCCCACACTTGCCCTTGTTCGGCCCGAACAAGTACTTAACCATAATTACAATTACCTCTCTGGAGTCTCGCGCACAGCTTTACACTCATGCGCGATCTGCACATCGGTTCACCCTGTATTGCTCTATCACCTACGCGCACATACCCTCAACAATTTTAATATAATAACTTCGAAATTCATTACCTCTCAGCTGGGATGCAATTTAATTTGGATGATTGGGAGATAGCTCTCCATAGGCTCCTGGTTGTCGGTCTCTACTCCGATTTCTGGTACATGGTTAATCGCGCAAGCTTCTTCAGGTGCGTGATTCATTCGCGCGCTGCTTGGGAACTCAAGCCTTTCGTCCTTGACGATTTTTTTTTTTACTCTTGGACTTGCGCATGCGCTAATATGGAGTTGTGTGCGCATGCTGGTTTCTTTTCCTTGCGTATATCGTCAACTGGTTTTTTCCTTTTTATACAGCTTCGTCCACTTTTCTTATATTCCCAGAACGGTTCCAGTCTCGGCCTTCGGATAGCAGCTATGGAACAACGCCCCGCTCTCCCTCCTTGGTCTACTTGCGCAGGTCAGCGCACGCGTTTACACTCGCGCCCACTTTCCTACACTCGACTTCCAAAGGAAAGGTGGTCTGTTTTCCCACCTCGCCACATTTTGGGTATTCGCCTTTGGCATCTGCGTGGCTGAGCGCGCTCTATTGTTCCGAAGGTTGCGAAGCACCGACCTCCACTAGCGCTTTTAGCCATGTACCTTAATCTCGAAGCAAAAACGACTAACTGCCTCTCTAGAGCTTTTTCTGTCAACTCCACATCCCCTGTATATCCCAACTAAAAAGACAAAAAATTCGAGCCTATTTATACGCATTATTTAGATCATAACCCTATGCTTGTTTGCATTATTTTATGTACAAGATTACTGGTTTCCAGTGTTTTTGTATTTCAGGGCAAAACGAGGGCCTAAGTCGGATACGCGCTAACAGGCAGCGTTTAGGACGCGCATCACACAGCCTGCGGAGCTAGCGGCGCAAACAGAAGAAATTGGCAGAGTCAACCTCGGTGCGCTAACCGATTGTGCTAAGCAGATGCCGTGCGCCAGGCGCAGATGTTGGTGTTTCCAAATCCTGACACGACCAGATTTGGAAGTTGCCAAGAGTGAGCCTCTGAGCAGTATATAAAGAAGAGAAGGAGGCTAGGGTTAAGAGACACACAGACGATTCTGAGGATTCACAATTCGTAGACCCAGGAGGCACTGCGCAGCAGGACTGGAAAACACACGAGCTTGTTGAGAGGATCTGCGCCAGCCAAGACTGCAACCTGCACGCACTGTTTGCTATTGTTTTCTTGGACACTTTAGCTATTATCTACTATTTCTATGATGTTTATCACTAGCATGTCTAGCTAAACGCTTAGTATCGGTTGGACATGAATCTATGAGTATTTCCTTTTGAGACTTGCGCTTAATGCATAGCTTGCTTGCTTATATTAATTATGTGCACATTACTGGCAGCTTGTTACATGAGTAGGGGAAGCCTTGAACCGCAATCTTACTCTTGTTGCTTGTTGTTGTCTGTTAAACTAGTTGAATAGCCTGACGGTGCCAACTAGGAGTAACGCGCTAGGTTAGGCAATTACTACCTTGATCGGATTCGTAGTTGTTTAGTCTAGTGTAAGAATTAATAGCACATGAACTTTGATCGGAACATGCGCACATGTTAGGAAGCCTTGATCGGACACTAACATTAGCAAATCGAGCTATAGACATTTAGAGTCGATGATAAGGAATACACTCATAGAGGATTGTCTGCGCCGATACTTCTCATAAGTCATAGTACTTAATCTCTATTGCCTGCGCACGTCTAGTGCAATTTCCTGCGTTACGATACCACTGTTAGTTGCGCATCGCGCAAACCAATCACTCACCCCCCAATCTTCGTAAGTGTAGGTTACTGGCTAAAACTGAACTACTTGCTCCCTGTGGAGATCGACCCTTACTTAACCGCTGTACTAGTGGAAGAAGAAGGATTATATTTGACGCGTACAACGACGCGCGATCAAATTTTGGCGCCGTTGCCTGGGAGCAACACAGCTAAGTTTTAGCTAAGCTTACATTTTTTTGCCTTTTTAGTAACTAGTTATTTTCAGTTTGTTTTGTTTTCTCGTTGTTGTTTCTGACAGAGCGCAATCACCATCAGCCTGCGCAAACTTGAAACAGTTGCGCTGCGCAGATTCTAGTTGCGCACTGACAGACGCAGCAGCATTAGTTATCTTTTAATTTCGTTTTCTTTGAGATTTAGAACAGGTCATGGAGGATAACAGTTTCGTTGGGGACAACTTAGGGGACAGAACCCCAGAGGAAGCAAGAGCACATAACCGCGCAGCCCTGTTCAGAGAGGAAGTGCAGCGCGAGGTTGAAGCAAGGAGGGCCGCTGAAGTGTATCATGCGCCACCCGTGCAACAGGCCGCGCGACGCAGAACAGTGCGCGAGATGTCAGCCCCACTCACAGTTAACCAGCCATGGTGCATCGTGCTTCCGCCAGGCGGTCATTTTGAACTAAGAAGCTCGCTCATTCATCACATGCCCAAGTTCCACGGGATGAACAATGAAAATCCAGTCAAGCATGTGCGAGAGTTCCTAGTCATATGCGAGAACATGAAGACCGAAGGGGAGAGCGATGAGGCGCTGAAGATGAAGGCATTCCCATTTTCACTGTGTGATACAACCAGACATTGGTTGATGAACTTACCCGCAGGATCAATTCACACATGGGAGCAGCTGCAAAAGAAATTCCTGGACAAATTCTATCCAGCAGCAAAGATCGCGCTACTCAGGAGGGAACTGGCCGCGCCGAGGCAGAGCGCAGGAGAGTCACTGTCAGAGTATTACGAGCGTTTCAGGGAGCTAGAGGCCAACTGCTACAATCATGGCCTGCCCCAGAATGTGCTGATAGAGAACTTCCTGAATGGATTGCTACCCATGGAGCTGAGGTTATTGAACGCATGCGCAGGAGGCGACATTTGCAACATGTATCCAGAAGACGCGTGGCAGCTGATAGAAGACTCTGCTGGTCAGGTACGACATCAGCTAACACTTGAAAATAGTCGTACTCGTTCTGTGCATCAGGTAGAAACAAGCGCTGAGATCAAGGAAATGAAGGCCATGCTGCAGAAGTTGATGAGTGCGCAAAGCGCACAACCAGTTGCGCCAAAGGTATGTGAATTCTGCAGGTCCACCGAGCACAAAACTGATGAATGTCCCACACTTTTCGAGGAATCTGGAGATGTTAATGCTCTTGGAGGATGGGATAACAGAGGACCACAGAGGCAGAATCAGCCGCGCTTTGGACTGGCAGCAAATGGATTCAGATGGAAGGAGGAGAACAATTTCCAGAGGCAGTCCACAGATCAGCGCGCACCACAGCAGACGCAACAAGCTGCGCCCTACAATCCACCGCATCGCCGCACTGACGCACCAGCGCATAACAATCAGCAACCGAGGCGATCTTTGGAAGATATCGTGGGGCTGCTAGCAGACACAGTGTGCAAAAATGACGAGAAGTATGACAAGAGGTTCGAGTCCATTGAAAAGCAGCTATCACAGATCGCCACCACGGTGTATGAGCTGAAGAAGAGCGATGGCAACCTGCCTTCGCAAGTGATTCAGAACCCCAAAGGAGGAGTCAATGCAGTAACACTGAGGACTGGGCGCACAATAGGAGCAGAGCAGACCACGAAGGCGCCCACACAACCGGCTGCGCAAGTCCCGGATTCAGCAAAACAGAATGCGCAACCAGAGCAAGACGCGCAACCAGAAGTGCCAGTCACAAGCCAGCAGGGCGAAGCGCCAGGTATAACATAAATAAACGACAAGGGCACGAATCGTACTAATATACCTGCACCTTTTCCTGTGCAGGCACCATCGGCTAGAAAGGAAGCGCTGGACAAAGTGCTATACGAGTTATTCAGCAAGGTGGAAATCAACATTCCCCTTATCGAAGCAGTTCGGCAGATTCCCAGGTATGCCAAGTTTTTAAAGGAGCTGTGCACAAACAAGAGGAGGAAAGGCGAATCCGCACAGGTAATGCTCAATGCGCAGGCCTCAGCGATCGTGCAACATAAGGTACCACCTAAGTGCCGAGACCCAGGTACTTTCACTATCCCTTGCACTTTAGGTAAGACCACAGTGAGCAACTGCATGATTGATTTAGGCGCATCCATCAATTTGTTACCTTATTCCCTATATACGACATTGCGCCTTGGACCACTAAAGCCTGCAGGTCTCACTATTCAGCTAGCAGATCGGTCTTGCAAACAACCTGCAGGCATGATCGAGGATGTTCTTGTGCGAGTAGGAGAGCTGGTGTTTCCCGCAGATTTTTATGTGCTAGAAATGGAGGGTGAATCAAGCACCAGCAGTGCGCAGATCCTACTGGGCAGACCTTTTCTGATGACCGCGCGCACAAAGATAGACGTGTGGAGGGGCACGCTTTCCATGGAGGTAGACGGCGAAGAAATCCATTTCAATATATTCAAGGGGATGCAGCATCCTCATGAGGACGCCACAGTGCACGCAATGGACAGCTTAGATGATTTAGTCACAGATGCGCAATGCGCAAGCGCAACAATAGGACCAGAGCCACTGGCACAGACAGAGTTGGAGGAGCAAGACGAGGAGCTGAGCAGTGCTGAACCAGAACTCAGACAGGTACACGATTTAGTTCATATCTGCGCTGCTAATAAAATCTTGCCCTCTATTGAACAGGCACCCAAGGTCGAGCTGAAGCAATTGCCAGAGCACCTCAAATACATTTTCTTGGGAAATGAGGACACCCTGCCAGTGATCATAAAGAAAGGATTAGAAGAGGAGCAGGAAGTGCGTTTACAGCAGGTGCTGCGCAGGAACCAGCGCGCTATAGGATGGACACTGGCAGATCTGCGTGGAGTGAGCCCAGACGTATGCATGCATAGAATTCTGTTGGAAGATGGTGCCAAACCATCCAGAGAGGCTCAGCGCAGATTGAACCCAAATATGATGGAGGTAGTGCAGAAGGAAATTCTAAAGTTGCTTGACGCAGGAGTCATTTACCCCATCTCGGACAGCAAATGGGTCAGTCCAGTGCACGTTGTGCCTAAGAAGGGAGGAATCACAGTGGAAGAGAATGCGCAGGGCGAGCTAGTTCCCAAGCGCATACAGACTGGATGGCGCATGTGCATCGACTACAGGAAGCTTAACGCAGTAACGCGCATGGACCATTTCCCGCTACCTTTATGGATCAGATGCTGGACAGATTAGCAGGTAAGCCCTATTTTTGTTTCTTGGACGGATATTCAGGGTATAATCAGATACCCATAGCTGCGGAGGATCAGGAGAAGACCACGTTCACCTGCCCGTTCGGTACATTTGCGTTTCGGCGCATGTCATTTGGGCTGTGCAACGCGCCAGGTACGTTCCAACGACTTGTCATGAGCATTTTCTCTGATATGATTGGTATATGCATAGAAGTGTTCATGGATGATTTTACTGTATATGGAGGTACCTTTGATGCGTGCTTAACTCATCTAGATAAGGTCTTAGCGCGCTGTATTTCTAACAACCTAGTGCTTAATTATGAAAAATGCCATTTCATGGTAACGCATGGTGTAGTGCTAGGACACATTATCTCAGAGGAGGGGATCAAGTTAGACAAAGCTAAGATAGACCTTATTTCTAATCTACCTTATGCCACTAGCGTGCGCGATGTGAAGTCATTCTTAGGGCACGCTGGATTTTACAGGCGTTTTATAAAAGACTTCTCTAAAATCTGTATGCCCCTGTCAAACCTCTTGCAAAAGGATGTGTGCTTCGATTTTTCTGATGAGTACAGGACCGCGTTCGATAAGCTGAAGGAAGCGCTGACCAGTGCGCCAGTGATGCGCGAACCAGACTGGAACCTGCCATTTGAATTGATGTGCGACGCCAGCGATTATGCAGTAGGTGCAATCCTGGGGCAGCGAGTGGACAAGAAGCCGCACGCCATCTATTATGCATCGCGCACACTGGACGCTACGCAGAAGAACTACACCACCACGGAGAAGGAGCTTCTGGCAATTGTGTTTGCGCTAGAGAAGTTCCGTGCATATGTTCTAGGCGCCAGGGTCATCATATACACAGACCACGCAGCCATCCGCTACCTAATGTCCAAGAAAGAAACTAAGCCGCGCCTGATGCGCTGGGTGCTCCTACTGCAGGAATTTGACCTGGAGATCAAAGATAAGAAGGGCACAGAGAACACAGTTGCGGATCACCTGAGCAGAATCGTGAAGGAGGAGGAGCCAGGGCAGATCACTGAGACATTTCCTGACGAGCATCTGATGGCGCTGACAGGTAAGGTACCATGGTATGCGCACATTGCGAATTACCTGGTCACAGGTACGTTTCCTCCGCATTTCAATAAAACCCAGTGCATGAGATTGAAGCATGAGTCCAAACATTATATTTGGGATGATCCTTATATGCTTAGAATAGGACCAGATCAGATATTGAGGCGCTGCGTGCCTGACCATGAATTTAACTCTGTTTTGATGTTTTGTCATGCGCACGCATGTGGAGGACACTTTGGTCCCAAGTGCACCAGCAGGAAGGTCCTGGACTGCGGATTTTATTGGCTGCACCTGTTTAGAGACGCATACGACTATTGCAGGAATTGTGACAGGTGCCAGCGCACGGGAGGCATATCAGCGCGCAACGAGATGCCGCAGACGCCAATTCTAGTGGATGAAGTGTTTGACATATGGGGAATTGACTTCATGGGGCCTTTTCCCCCGTCTGCAGGATATGAATACATATTGGTCGCGGTGGACTATGTCTCCAAATGGGTCGAAGCTAAGGCCACACGGAAGGATGATGGTAAGACGGTCGCTGAATTTCTGAAAACTAACATCTTTTGCAGGTACGGGGTGCCTAAGGCAATCATCAGCGACCAGGGGACGCACTTTTCAACAGGATCGTGGCGCAAGTTTTCAAGCATTATGGGGTGCGCCACAAGACGTCCACTGCTTATCATCCTCAGAAAAATGGACAGGCCGAGGTCTCTAACAGAGAAATCAAGCGTATCCTGGAGAAGACTGTGAGACCATCGCGCAAGGATTGGAGCCAGCGCCTAGACGATGCGTTGTGGGCATACCGCACTGCGCATAAGACACCAATCGGGACTTCACCGTTTCGGTTGGTCTACGGAAAAGCCTGCCACCTGCCAGTAGAGCTAGAGCACAAAGCATATTGGGCCTTACGCATTTGCAACCTGAACTTAGATGAGGCTGGCAAAGAGCGTGCATTTGAGCTGAGTGAATTAGAAGAGCTGCGCCTGGATGCCTATGAGGGACTGCGCGATTACAAGGAGCGGACAAAGGCGTTTCATGACAAGCATATCCTCAGACGCACTTTTGAGCCAGGAGACCAGGTATTATTATTCTCATCACGCCTGAAGCTCATGCCTGGAAAGCTGCGCAGCAAATGGACTGGACCGTACACAGTCATCAAGGTTTTCCCCTATGGAACAATCGAATTAGAAAACGAGCACCGGCATCGTTTTCAGGTCAATGGGCAGAGAGTCAAACGGTATCTAGGAGAACCTTGGGACGACACAGTGCGCGACATTGACTTGGCAGAACCTGAGATAGCAGATGCGCCAGCTGCTGCGCCAAAGGCACCACCAGATGCACCAGAGGGAGAACTGGAAACTATTGCTCACATTTCTTCTTCCTCTTCATCCACCCTCGTTACTGCAGACTTCTCACATATTATCCATGTTGACTACCCTTCTCACCCTTTGCGCAGGACCAAGCAGACCACAGCACATGCACAAGCGCAGGGTCACTCAGGAGCAAGAGTGGGGGAGGTCGCTGGCACACATTTGGGCATGTAACGAGGTACAGTCGAGCCAACGATGTTAAACAAAGGCACTTGTCGGGAGGTAACCCGACACGCTTTCCTTTTACACGTTTTTCTTTATATTGTTCTTTATTTTGCTTGCATGCATATGTTTTGCATGTGCGCGTCCTCCGTGCGCTTGAGCTTGAGTCGTGGGGACACGTCTCTGTTTAAGTGTGGGGGGGGGGGAGCGTTACATGTACATTTCACGTTTTTTGAGCTTTATAGTGTAGCTTAGTTTTATTGAAGGAAACAGTAGCAGTAGTGCGCTTGAGTGCGGGTTGCGCGTACTGTTCAGCTTGTTTGCGCTACCCATTTTGCACCGTGCGCTATCAACTGTTTTTAGTATATTTTTTCGTTTTTCTACTCCTGTTAGTGGGGATATACAGGGGATGTGGAGTTGACAGAAACGCTCTAGAGAGGCGGTTAGTCGCTCGCGCTTCAGAGGAGAGGTATATGGTCGAGGGCGCGAGTGGAGGCCTGTGCTTCGCGACCTTCGGAACAAGAGAGCGCGCTCAGTCACGCAGATGCCGAAGGCAAATACCCAAAAGCGTGGCGAGGTGGGAAAACAGACCACCTTCCCTCTGGAAGTTGAGCCAAGGAAGGCGGGCGCGGGTGTAAACGCGTGCACCGACCTGCGCAGACAGACCATGGAGGGAGAGCGGGGCGGTGTTCCATAGCTGTTATCCGGAGGCCGAGACTGGAACCGTTCTGGGAATATGAGAAATCATAGACAAAGCTGTACAAAAGGAAAAAAATACCAGCAGATGATATGCGCTACAAAAGAATCAGCATGCGCACAAGTACCAGCGAGCGCAAAAATCCACAGAAAATCATCAAAAGGCTTGAGTTCCCAGGAAGTGCACGGAAGAATCACGCACGGGAAGAAGCTGGCGCTGTTAACCATATACCCATCCTCGGAGTAAGAGCTGACAGCCTGGCGCCTATAAAGAGCTATCTCCCAGCCATCCGAAATGATTTTCATCCCAGCTGAGAGGTAATGAATTACGAAATCCCTATACTTAAACTGTTGACAGCAGTTGTGCGCAGGTGGTAGAGCAGCGCAAGGTGTTCAGTCGTGCAGATCGCGCCAGAGTGCAAGACTGTGCGCTAGACTCCAGAAAGGTAGTAGTATCCATGCTTGAGTGCTTGTTCGAGGACGAACAAGGGGCAAGTGTGGGGGGTTTGATAGAGCCTATTTATACGCATTATTTAGATCATAACCCTATGCTTGTTTGCATTATTTTATGTACAAGATTACTGGTTTCCAGTGTTTTTGTATTTCAGGGCAAAACGAGGGCCTAAGTCGGATACGCGCTAACAGGCAGCGTTTAGGACGCGCATCACACAGCCTGCGGAGCTAGCGGCGCAAACAGAAGAAATTGGCAGAGTCAACCTCGGTGCGCTAACCGATTGCGCTAAGCAGATGCCGTGCGCCAGGCGCAGATGTTGGTGTTTCCAAATCCTGACACGACCAGATTTGGAAGTTGCCAAGAGTGAGCCTCTGAGCAGTATATAAAGAAGAGAAGGAGGCTAGGGTTAAGAGACACACAGACGATTCTGAGGATTCACAATTCGTAGACCCAGGAGGCACTGCGCAGCAGGACTGGAAAACACACGAGCTTGTTGAGAGGATCTGCGCCAGCCAAGACTGCAACCTGCACGCACTGTTTGCTATTGTTTTCTTGGACACTTTAGCTATTATCTACTATTTCTATGATGTTTATCACTAGCATGTCTAGCTAAACGCTTAGTATCGGTTGGACATGAATCTATGAGTATTTCCTTTTGAGACTTGCGCTTAATGCATAGCTTGCTTGCTTATATTAATTATGTGCACATTACTGGCAGCTTGTTACATGAGTAGGGGAAGCCTTGAACCGCAATCTTACTCTTGTTG
This sequence comes from Umbilicus rupestris, assembly GCA_963678935.1. Lineage (NCBI taxonomy): Eukaryota > Viridiplantae > Streptophyta > Magnoliopsida > Saxifragales > Crassulaceae > Umbilicus > Umbilicus rupestris. The sequence goes on from OY787619.1 coordinate 9,363,340, forward strand.
CTTGTTGTTGTCTGTTAAACTAGTTGAATAGCCTGACGGTGCCAACTAGGAGTAACGCGCTAGGTTAGGCAATTACTACCTTGATCGGATTCGTAGTTGTTTAGTCTAGTGTAAGAATTAATAGCACATGAACTTTGATCGGAACATGCGCACATGTTAGGAAGCCTTGATCGGACACTAACATTAGCAAATCGAGCTATAGACATTTAGAGTCGATGATAAGGAATACACTCATAGAGGATTGTCTGCGCCGATACTTCTCATAAGTCATAGTACTTAATCTCTATTGCCTGCGCACGTCTAGTGCAATTTCCAGCGTTACGATACCACTGTTAGTTGCGCATCGCGCAAACCAATCACTCACCCCCCAATCTTCGTAAGTGTAGGTTACTGGCTAAAACTGAACTACTTGCTCCCTGTGGAGATCGACCCTTACTTAACCGCTGTACTAGTGGAAGAAGAAGGATTATATTTGACGCGTACAACGACGCGCGATCAAATTTTGGCGCCGTTGCCTGGGAGCAACACAGCTAAGTTTTAGCTAAGCTTACATTTTTTTACCTTTTTAGTAACTAGTTATTTTCAGTTTGTTTTGTTTTCTCGTTGTTGTTTCTGACAGAGCGCAATCACCATCAGCCTGCGCAAACTTGAAACAGTTGCGCTGCGCAGATTCTAGTTGCGAACTGACAGACGCAGCAGCATTAGTTATCTTTTAATTTCGTTTTCTTTGAGATTTAGAACAGGTCATGGAGGATAACAGTTTCGTTGGGGACAACTTAGGGGACAGAACCCCAGAGGAAGCAAGAGCACATAACCGCGCAGCCCTGTTCAGAGAGGAAGTGCAGCGCGAGGTTGAAGCAAGGAGGGCCGCTGAAGTGTATCATGCGCCACCCGTGCAACAGGCCGCGCGACGCAGAACAGTGCGCGAGATGTCAGCCCCACTCACAGTTAACCAGCCATGGTGCATCGTGCTTCCGCCAGGCGGTCATTTTGAACTAAGAAGCTCGCTCATTCATCACATGCCCAAGTTCCACGGGATGAACAATGAAAATCCAGTCAAGCATGTGCGAGAGTTCCTAGTCATATGCGAGAACATGAAGACCGAAGGGGAGAGCGATGAGGCGCTGAAGATGAAGGCATTCCCATTTTCACTGTGTGATACAACCAGACATTGGTTGATGAACTTACCCGCAGGATCAATTCACACATGGGAGCAGCTGCAAAAGAAATTCCTGGACAAATTCTATCCAGCAGCAAAGATCGCGCTACTCAGGAGGGAACTGGCCGCGCCGAGGCAGAGCGCAGGAGAGTCACTGTCAGAGTATTATGAGCGTTTCAGGGAGCTAGAGGCCAACTGCTACAATCATGGCCTGCCCCAGAATGTGCTGATAGAGAACTTCCTGAATGGATTGCTACCCATGGAGCTGAGGTTATTGAACGCATGCGCAGGAGGCGACATTTGCAACATGTATCCAGAAGACGCGTGGCAGCTGATAGAAGACTCTGCTGGTCAGGTACGACATCAGCTAACACTTGAAAATAGTCGTACTCGTTCTGTGCATCAGGTAGAAACAAGCGCTGAGATCAAGGAAATGATGGCCATGCTGCAGAAGTTGATGAGTGCGCAAAGCGCACAACCAGTTGCGCCAAAGGTATGTGAATTCAGCAGGTCCACCGAGCACAAAACTGATGAATGTCCCACACTTTTCGAGGAATCTGGAGATGTCAATGCTCTTGGAGGATGGGATAACAGAGGACCACAGGCGCAGCTCCTCTAGCTCGCTCAATTCAAATGCGCGCTCCTTACCAGCTCCGCCTAGGTTCAGATTGCAAGTGCGCAAGGCCGAGTATGCCTTGTGTTCCTCCTCAACCGGTAGGTGGCACGCTTTTCCATACACCAACCGAAATGGTGAAGTCCCAATCGGTGTCTTGTGCGCAGTTCTATATGCCCAAAGTGCATCATCCAGCCGCTGGCTCCAGTCTTTGTGCATAAGTCTCACGGTCTTCTCCAAAATGCGCTTAATCTCTCTGTTTGAAACCTCGGCCTGGCCATTCAATGCAGTGGACGTCTTGTGGCGCACTCCATAATGCTTTAGTACCTGCGCCAGTATTCTGTTGCAGAAGTGCGTCCCCTGGTCGCTGATTATTGCCTTAGGTACTCCGTACCTGCAGAAAATGTTAGTCCTTAAAAACTCAACAACCGTTTTACCATCATCCTTGCGCGTGGCCTTAGCTTCGACCCACTTCGAGACATAATCCACCGCGACTAGTGTGTACTCGTATGCAAAGGATGGAAGGAACGGCCCCATGAAGTCAATCCCCCATAAGTCGAACACTTCGTCTACCAGTATTGGCGTTTGTGGCATCTCGTTGCGCGCTGATATATTTCCTATGCGCTGACACCTGTCACAAGCCCTGCAGTTGTTATATGAGTCACGAAATAAGTGCGGCCAATAAAAACCGCAATCTAGGATTTTCCTGCTCGTGCGCTTTGGACCAAAGTGTCCTCCGCACGCGTGCGCATGACAAAACCTTAAAACAGAGCTCATCTCATGATCAGGCACACATCGCCTCAAGATCTGATCAAGGCCTATTCTAAGCATGTACGGATCATCCCAAGCGTAATATTTAGACTCATGTTTTAACCTCATGCATTGAGCTTTAGTGAAATGAGGGGGAAACGCACCTGTGACCAGGTAATTTGCAATATGCGCATACCATGGTACCTTACCATTCAGCGCCATCAGGTGCTCGTCAGGGAATGTCTCCGCGATCTGTCCTGGCTCCTCATCTTTCACTATTCTGCTTAGGTGATCAGCAACAGTGTTTTCCGTTCCCTTCTTATCCTTGATCTCTAAATCGAACTCTTGGAGCAAAAGCAACCAGCGCATCAAGCGCGGCTTAGTCTCTTTCTTGGACATCAGGTAACGGATAGCTGCGTGGTCAGTGTAGATAATAACCCTAGCGCCCAGAACATATGCGCGGAAGTTCTCCAGCGCAAATACGATTGCCAGAAGTTCCTTCTCAGTCGTGGTGTAGTTCCTCTGCGCAGTGTCCAGTGTGCGCGACGCACAATAGATAACGTGCGGCCTCTTACCCACACGCTGACCCAATACTGCGCCTACGGCGTAGTCACTTGCATCACACATCAGCTCAAAGGGTAAGTTCCAGTCTGGTGCGCGCATCACTGGCGCACTAGTCAGCGCATCATTCAGCTTATCAAAAGCATTCCTGCACTCATCAGTGAACTCAAAGCACACATCCTTTTGAAGGAGGTTAGACAAGGGAATACATATTTTAGAAAAATCTTTTATAAAACGCCTGTAGAACCCTGCATGCCCAAGAAATGACTTAACGTCGCGCACATTAGTGGAGTAAGGCAGATTTGAGATAAGATCTATTTTTGCTTTATCAACCTTAATTCCCTCCTGTGAGATAATATGCCCTAGTACTACTCCATGTGATACCATAAAGTGACATTTTTCATAATTGAGAACTAGGTTCTTGGTAATGCAGCGCGCTAAGACCCTATCAAGATTATCTAAACATGCATCAAAAGTCTCACCATGCACAGTAAAGTCATCCATGAACACCTCTATACATGTACCAATCATATCAGAGAAAATGCTCATGACTAGACGTTGGAACGTACCTGGCGCATTACACAGCCCAAACGACATGCGCCGGAACGCAAAGGTACCGAATGGGCAGGTAAAGGTTGTCTTTTCCTGATCCTCCGCAGCTATAGGTATTTGATTGTACCCTGTGTAACCGTCAAGGAAGCAAAAGTGCGGCTTCCCTGCCAAACGGTCGAGCATCTGGTCCATGAACGGTAGCGGGAAGTGATCCTTGCGCGTGACTGCGTTAAGCTTTCTGTAGTCAATGCACATGCGCCATCCAGTCTGTATGCGCTTGGGAACTAGCTCGCCCTGTGCATTTTCCTCCACTCTGATGCCTCCTTTCTTTGGCACAACGTGCACTGGACTTACCCACTTACTATCTGAGATCGGATAGATTACTCCTGCGTCAAGCAGGTTCAGGATCTCCTTCTGCACTACCTCCATCATAATTGGATTCAGTCTGCGCTGAGGTTCCCTGGATGGTTTGGCACCATTTTCCAGCAGAATTCTATGCATACACACATTTGGGCTTACTCCGCGCAGGTTAGCTAATGTCCATCCTATAGCGCGCTGGTTCTTGCGCAGCACCTCCTGTAATCGCGCCTCCTGCTCCTCCTCCAATCCTTTCTTTATAATGACAGGATGGGTGTCCTCATTGCCCAGGAAGATGTACTTTAAGTGCTGGGGCAGTTGCTTCAGCTCAACTTTGGGTGCTTGTTCAATAGAAGGTAGGATTTTATAGTAGCGCAAACATTAACCAGATCATATACCTGCCTGGGCACTGGTTCTGTGCGGCTCAGCTCATCATCATGCGCCTCCATCTCTGTCTGTGTCAGTGGCGTAGGCTCCCCTGTTGCGCATGCACACTGCGCAGGCGTAACCAAATCGTCTATACTGTCCAACGCGTGCACTGTGGCGTCCTCATGAGGATGCTGCATCCCCTTAAAAATGTTAATGTGAATCTCCTCGCCATCTACCTCCATTGAGAGCGTACCTCTCCACACGTCTATCTTTGTGCGCGTAGTCATCAGAAACGGTCTGCCCAGTAGGATTTGCGCGCTTCCCTTGCTCGGTTCACCCTCCGTCTCCAAGACGTAGAAATCTGCTGGGAACACCAGCTCTCCCACTTGGACGAGAACGTGCTCTATCATGCCCGGCGGTTGTTTGCACGACCGATCTGCTAATTGGATGGTGAGATCTGCAGGCTTAAGTGGACCAAGGTGCAATGACACATACAAGGAGTAAGGAAGCACGTTTATAAATGCACCGAGATCAATCATGCAGTTGCTTACCGTGGTCTTACCTAAGGTGCACGGTATGGTGAACGTACCTGGATCCCGGCATTTAAGTGGTACCTTGTGTTGCACAATTGCTGATGCATGCGCGTTAAGCATTACTTGTGCGCACTCGCCTCTCCTCTTCTTTGTGCACAGCTCCTTCAAGAACTTGGCGTATCTAGGGATCTGCCGAACTGCCTCAATCAGGGGAATGTTTATTTCCACCTTACTGAATAATTCATACAGCTCCTTGTCTAGCGCCTCCTTCCTTGCTAAAGGTGCCTGCACAGGAAAAGGTGCAGGTGCGTTAGTACGATTTATACTCTTTTCACCTGATTATATCATACCTGGCGCCACGCCCTGTTGGTTTGTAGTTTGCGCAGCTGGTTGCGCATCCGGCTATGCTGGCTCTTGAGGTTGCGCAGACGCCTTCGCGGTCGGATCTGTCCCAACTGTGCGCCCAGTCCTTAGCGTCACTGCGTTAACCCCTCCCTTAGGGTTCTGAATCACTTGCGAAGGTAGGTTGCCATCGCTCTTTTTCAGCTCATAAACCATGGTAGCAATCTGTGACAGCTGCTTCTCAATAGACTCGAACCTCTTGTCATACTTTTCATCATTCTTGCGCACAGTGTCTGCTAACTGGCCCACTATGTCTTCTAAGTAGCGCCGTGATTGCTGGTTATTCTGCGTTGGCGCATCAGTGAGGCGGTGCGGTGGGTTGTATGGCGCTGTTTGTTGCGTCTGCTGTGGTGCACGATGTTCCGCGGGCTGCCTCTGGAAATTGTTGTCATCCTTCCATCTGAATCCATTTGCAGCTAGTCCAAAACGCGGCTGATTCTGCCTCTGAGGCCCTCTATTGTCCCATCCTCCTAGAGCATTTACATCTCCTGATTCCTCGAAAAGTACGGGACATGCATCGGTTTTGTGCTCAGTGGACGTACAGAACTCGCATGCCCGTCGGCGCAGCTGGTTGCGTGCCTTGCGCACTCATCAGCTTCTGTAGCATGGCTATCACCTCCTTTATTTCAGCACTGGAATCCACCTGGTGCACAGCGCGCGCACGACTGTTCTCGAGCGTCAGTTGATGCCTCACTTGTCCAGCAAAATCCTCTATCATCTGCCATACATCCTCCGGGTACATGTTGCATATGTCACCGCCTGCGCATGCATTCAACAATCTAAGCTCCATCGGTTGTAGCCCGTTCAGGAAATTCTCTATCAGCACATTTTGGGGCAGGCCATGATTATAGCAGTTGCCTTTCAGCTCCCTGAAACGCTCATAGTACTCTGATAGTGACTCTCCTGCGCCCTGCTTCGGCGCGGCCTATTCCCTTCTGAGTAACGCAATCTTAGCTGCGGGGTAGAACTTGTCCAAGAACTTCTTCCGAAGTTGCTCCCATGTGTGAATAGATCCTGCTGGTAAACTCATCAGCCAATGCCTGGCTGCATCACACAATGAAAAGGGGAACGCCTTCAGCTTCAGCGCTTCTTCACTCTCCCCATCGGTCTTCATGTTCTCGCAGATAACTAGGAATTCACGCACATGCTTGACCAGGTTCTCGTTGTTCATCCCATGAAACTTAGGCATATGATGAATGAATGAGCTCCGTAGTTCAAAATGCCCATCGGGTGGAAGTACTATGCACCAAGGTTGGTTGACTGTGATTGGGGACGACATCTCGCGCACTGTTCTGCGTCGCACGATCTGTTGCGCGGGTTGCGCATTATACACTGCTTCAGCGGCCGTGCGAACATCAACTTCGCACTGTACTTCTTCTCTGGACCGAGCTGCGCGGTTATCTGCTCTTGCATTGTTAGGTCCCTCCGGGGTTCTATCCCCTAAGTTATCCCCGATGACACTGTTATTCTTCATGCCCTGTTCTAAACTTTAAAGAAAACGAAATTAAAAGACAACTAGGTTGTTGCCCCTGTCGGTGCGCAACTATAATCTGCGCAGCGCAACTGTATCAAGGTTGCGCAGGCTGATGTTGATTGCGTACTATCAAAAACAACAACGAAAAATAAAATAAAAAGAAATAACTAACTACTGTAAAAGAAAACTTAAACTACTTAAAACTTATCTGTGTTGCTCCTCGGCAACGGCGCCAAAATTTGATCGCGCGTCGTTGTACTCGTGAAATTAATCCTTCATTCTCCACTTAGTACAGCGGCTAAGTCAGGGTCGATCCCACAAGGAGCGTACAGACTCGTTTTCGCTAGTAACCTATAACTTACGAAATTGGGGGTTATGCGTGATTGGGTTGCGCAGGTGCGCGAATGAACAGTAGTGAAAGCAGAATTACACTATACGTGCGCAGGCAGTAGAGATTAAGTACTATAACTATGAAAAGTATCGGTAAAGACAATCCTCTATAAATGTATCCCTTATCATCGACTCTAAACATCTATAGTTCAGTTCTACTTAAGTTAGTGTCCGATCAAGGCTTCCTAACGTGTGCGCATGTTCCGATCAAAGTTCATGAGCTATTAATTCTTGAAACTAGTCTAAGCAACTACGAATCCTATCACAGTAGTAGCCGATTATCCTAGTGTGTTACTCCTAGTTGTCACCGTCAAGTTATCAACGAGTTTAACATACAATGACGAGCAGTTAGAATAAGATTGCGGTTCAAGGCTTCCCTTATTCACACCACTAGTTATCACCCATGCGCATATAATTAATATATGTAGACGAACTAAGCATTAAACACAAGTCTCAAAGGAAATACTTCATAGAATCATGCCCAACCGATACAAAGTGTTTAGCTAGACATGCTAGAAGTAAACATCATAGAAATAATAAGTAAAACTAAAGCAGACAAGGAAAAGTAGCAAGCCGGTGCAATCGCAGGTTGCTGTTTTCGGCTGGTGCAGGTGGTTCGGCAGAATCTCGACGGCAGAATTTCTGGAGCTCGTGTATCTTCTGTCCTCCCTCAAACCCTAGCCTTCCTCCTCTTTATATACTGCTCTTGAAGCCCAAGGAATGCTCAGATTTGGCCCGTGAGAATCTTAGCTACTTCCCAAATCTAGGAGATTTTGTAGGGATAATGATGATCAAAATTTAGAAACGCTGCTATCCTGCGCATGGCTCGCTGCGCACGTTGATTGCGCTACTTGCTTTGTGCAGTTGGTTTGCGCACTGCAGTCTGAATCAGCTATCTTCCATCTCCGTTTGCGCTGCTAGCTCCGCAGGTTGTGCATTGCGCTCCTGTTAGCGTGCATCTAACTTATGCCCCTGTTTCATCCTGAAATACAAAAATACCGAAAACCAGTAATCTTGTACACAAAATAATGCAAACAAGCACAGTGTTAAGATCTAAATAGCGCATATAACTGGGCTCTATCAGACTCCCTCTTTGATTTTTTTTTTGTACAACCACCTACACTCAACTAGCTTGTGATCCTTAGGTTTTTCAACCAACACCCAAGTGTTATTGACCTTTAAGGAGCTCATTTCATCTATTATTCCTGCCATTTTAACTTATCCCTAGAGCTCACTACTTCTAAGTAAGTCTCAGGCTCAGCTCGGTTGAGCTCATTGGAAGCTAACAAAGCAATGTACACTAGGTCAGCATATGCATATCTAGGGGATGTTCTATTTTCTCTCGTCAACTGATAGTCCCTCAGTTTCTCTTGAGCTGAGGGAGCAATTTGCTCAATGTGGACAGCAGGGTCTGCTTGATCACTTAGGTGATCCTCACCAGGCTGAGTATCAACTGGCTCAGTGTCTATTCTAGTTAAATCAGGATCAAGTACTAAGTCAGGACGAGGGGCTGGCTCCACCTCAATTGAGACACCCCTAGGCTCAAGGCTAAGGGGAGTGTTATGGGCACTATCAGGACTAATTTTACAAGGAAAGGAGCTCTCATCAAAAATTATGTCTCTGCTCACTATCCTCTTAATTCCCCTTACACCCTTCTCTCATAACCTATACCCTTTGGTCCCTTATTGGGATTGGTATCCTAAGAAAATACACTTAAGGGATCTAGGGTCTAGCTTACTGATGGAGCGTATTTATACGATCCATCGAGTTATTTATTCCCATTGTTTAGTTATATATTTTGTGTGATAGATTACTTCTTTCTAGTGTTTTGCATCGCAGGTGTATCAAGACCGCTTAGAACTTTATTGCGCATTTGGATGGATAAACAGCAAATCTGGGCAGATTGACCTATCCCTAGTCGAAGGCTCTCCGAGCGCATGCTTCTAATCCGATTGAGGCGTGTTATATCTTGTTGGAAAGCTAACTCAAGGGGCTACAATTCTTTAGTTTATGTCCAGACGAGATTCAATGAGCAGCCATGGTGCATCAATACTAGCCCAGAAGAGGACGATTTTGAAATAAAGACTGTTGTGGTGCATCACTTACCCAAATTTGGAGGATTACCGAGAGAGGTCGCGACGAGGCATTTACAAGAGTTCACTAGAATCTGTCAAACATTGAGACCATACGCAGCTTCAGAGGACATGTTTAAGCTTCGAGTATGATGATGCAAGTATGGCAGTGTTTGACAAAACCAGCATAAGTGAACAAGGAGCTACTACAGCTCAAACGAACAAGCAAGTCAAGCAGAAGTGAACTAGCAGCAGCTGCAGCAGGGGATGCTGCAGCAGGAGCTTGTTCAACAGGCTGTTTCAACTGTCCAAGAAGTAGCAGCTGTCTGGACTTGTTCGGAAGGGCTGTAAACCTTATGCAGAGCATCTGGAGTTTTTCTAAAATGCTATGGAGAATTTTCCAGCTAGGTTTACTAGTCAGAGAAGGAGATTTGCATTGGAGAGAATAATCAAATCTAATCTCCTAGATTTTAGGAGATAATTGATCTTGTGGGTCAATTGCCTAAACCTGGAAATTGCTTAAAGTGGTGCGGCTATTTAAGCAGAAGGGGTTCAGGGCTGAAGAGGTTGATCGAAGCTGAGTGATACACGAGAGCACACACAGATTTCAGAGTGAGGATCCTTGGTGTGTGACGGGAGTTTTCTTCGATCATCACCCGTGAGCAGAGCTGTGGTGAGTATTGCAGAAGAGAATCAGGACTTGCAGAGTCTGATTCGTGCTTGATCTGGAAGCCAATTCAGAGCTGGGGAGCTTGTTGGTTGATCAAGGGGCAGCCGCGGAAGAACTGACGGGTGGAAGGCTCGGTCGAGTGTCGTGCGGCAGTACTCGCTAGTGGCAGGTGGTCACTGAGTGAGGGGGAGTTGTCCAGAGTGTGCAGCGCTCTTGGAGAGGTTCGATCGGCTCGGCAGAAGGACTTGGAGCGACGCGGACATTGTGCTTCAGCTTTGTGTTACAGCTGTTGCTGCAGCAACCCTGCTGAGTAGTGTAATTTAGAATAGGCTGAGTTCTTTGAGAGGATTGTAGCTATTCTAGATTGACATATTGTAGAGGGTGTGCAGACACAAATCAGAGCTTGTTCTGATAGTGTTGAGTGGTCCACACGAGGTTGAGTAGCATAGGTTGCGTGAGTTGTAACCGTGTGTACTTGGAACCTTTGGTTGAGTGGATTGAGGACTGGAGAATAGTCCTCCCCAGACGTAGGCAGATTGGCCGAACTGGGTGAACAAACCTGTGCCTTGTTCATTGTTTTGCTGTGACAATATTTAAGTGAACAAGAGTGTGCTGCAGCAACTGCTTGTTCACAAAATCTTTCGAACTAAGACATTACGAATTTTCAATTGGTATCAGAGCAGGAGCTCGACACACAGAGTTAAAGATCCTACAGTGTCTCTGGAAGCAAAGACAATGAAGGAAGGACAGAGCACAAGCAGACCTCCATTATTGGAAGAGAGCAATTATGGATATTGGAAAGCTAGAATGAAAGCCTTTCTCAGGGCTATTGACGAGAAGACTTGGAGAGCTGTTGTGGTTCAGTGGTCTCCCCCAATCACCATGGATGAGCAAGGAGTGACGAGAATAAAACCTGAAGAGCAATGGACTGCTGAAGAAGGTGCTGCATCAACTGGTAATTCAAAGGCTTTGAATGCAATTTTTGCTGCAGTGGATGCTAACAATTTCAGGTTGATATCAAATTATGACATGGCCAAGCAAGCATGGGAAATTCTACAAACTGAACATGAAGGAACTGATAGAGTGAAGCTGTCAAGACTCCAGATAATTGCCACACAATTTGAGAATCTGAGGATGCTGGATGAGGAAACAGTCACTGAGTTTAATGCTAAACTCTGTGATCTTGCAAATGAAGCTCATGCCCTTGGTGAACCCATTTCTGAAGAAAAGCTTATCAGAAAGGTTCTCAGATCGTTGCCCACAAAATTTGACATGAAAGTGACAGCCATTGAAGAAGCTCAAAATGTCAGATTCATGAAGTTGAAAGAGCTGATGGAGTCTCTCAAACAATTTGAGATGAAGCTGGTTAAAGGAGACACCACTCCTAAGGATAAGGATGTTGGATTGAAAGCTGAAACAGAAACCAAGCAGACAGTTTCAGAGGATCAGCTGAGTATGATTGTCAAGAACCTTGGAAAACTTCTGAAAAACATGGACTCAAGAACTGGACAAAGCTCATCCTCACGAAAATTCAGAAGAGGTGGAGAAAATAAGAGAAAAGGGAAAGATTGTGCTCAGAATGAAGATGAGAGGAAAGAGATAAAAAAGGGTGTTCAATGCTGGAATTGTGAAGGGTATGGACACATTGAGGCTGACTGTCCAAGCAAACCCCTCAAGAGCTCAGAGAAAAAGAACAGTAAGTCCATGACAGCAAAATGGAGTGACTCTGAGGAAAGTGATGAAGAAAAATGTGTTGTGCTGACTAGTATATCTGATTTTAACCTCAAGGAGATAAAAAAGGATAAAATTCACTATGGGATTGTAGTATCAGAAAGTGAAGATGAGGGTGACTCATCGGCCAGTGAAGATGAGGAGGACTTATCTGGAAAACTTGTTGACTATCTGGAGAAGATACTCAAACAGTGTGAAGCAGTTCTTCAGACAAATCAAGCATTGACTGACAGAATCAATCTCTTAGAAGAAGAACGAAGGAAATGTCCTCTCTCCTCCAACGGTCAAGTTACCATTCTGAAAAGGGAAGACACTGGAAGACAGGTTACAGATATTGGTGATTCATCAGCAACAGCCAAGACAGATATTTCCCAGAAAAATATCTTGGATGAGATCCTGTCTTTCCAAAGATTTGGTAAAGGAAGAATGGGACTGGGGTATACTAGTGACGAAAGCTCGAGAGGGACGGTTTTTGTTAAAGCCTCGAGTGCTGTGGAAGATGAAATGAGAAATTCAGCAGACTCCCTAAATACTGCAGACAAAGATGGAACCAGACATGTGAACAAGGGGATGCTGCAGCACCGGGCACATTATTTTCCTAATACAAAGCAAAAGGTTCAGATTAAACCGAGTTCTAGAACAAGTATTGGGAATCAGAAGATCCACTCAAATCTGAAGCAGCGGCACAGAATCTGCTCAGATGAAAAAGAGGGAGCAGAATCCAGAATCAGCACACGCTGCATAAAGACTCCGTTTCATGCTGCTCCACAAAAAGCTCTTTGCTTGAAAGAATCACAGAGGAGGCTTGCTAAGACGGTTGCACAAGGGCACTGGATTGCTAAAAACAAGGGTAAATCACAGGTGTTACAGATATGGAAACCCAAACATGACAAACGAAGAGATGGAAGGCTGGAAGATCAAAAGAGGAAAAACTCTGGTTTATCTCAGGTGTGGGTGAAGAAAGTTCCATCAGAATCTCTTAAGGATCATCCGAGCAAAGCTGCAGTCTGAACTAAATAAGTGAACCAGCTCTCATGTGCTATAGCAACTAGGTCTTGAATTAAGCTTGTTCACATATTTTGGTCACTAATAATGGGAGAAGGCACATGGGAGGCACGTGTGTTAACAAGCTTAAAATGGAATAACGGATATATCAAATTCAAGAAAATAACGGGTAAATATTTTCTAGGGCAAAGACAAAGGTGCAAAGGGATTTCCAAAATCACTGCCGATCATCCTCTGTGCGCTCCTCAAACCTTCTACAACTCTGCAGCTATGGTGAAGACTCGTGGTTTGAAGAAGAATCTGGCCGCAGACCGACAAGGGAGGTCTGAAAGAAGGACCAAGTCTCGCAATGAAGACCCTGCTCAGCCCCTGGATGTGGTGGTGTGGGAACCAGCACCTCTCCCTGTGTCGCACAGCGAGCCCTCACCTTCTGAAGGAACTTCACAGAAAAGGAGGCGGTTGGTACGTGAGGGAGAACCTGTCTCCAGTACTGCTGTGCTGTCAGAAGAGGTTGGGGCTGAAGCTGTCTCTGGAGAAGAACAAGCAGCAGAGGCTACTGTGGCAGCCTCTGCAGAAGAAGAGTGCATATCACTTGTCATGTCCCCAGGCATTATTGGTGAAGGCGTGGAAACAGGGGCTGAGTCCCCTGAACAAGAACCTGCTGCAGCACATCCTCCTCCTCCTTCAGACAAGGGAAAAGCTCCTATCTTGATCCCAGTCTCCAACAGTGAAGGAACAGCCAGTGAAGAAGAAGAAGAAGGTTCTCTTGGTGGACCTTCTGAGAGAGGACCTCCAGCGGTAGGCTTGTCTGCTCTCACAGTGGGAGGTACATGGTTCAGAAATAGAAGCGCCTCTCAATCCTGGAGTGCTGTTGAGAGAAAACACATTGTGTATGAGAAGAGACTGGTCCACGACAAGTACAGATCAGCTGCTATGATTCAGCTTCTGACAGAGGTAAATCTTCTCAAGTCCCTAACCTTTCCTCACCGATTCAATATTATCCTGGTTAGAGAATTTATTGTGAACATGGAGGAGAAATTTGGAGAGGAAGGAGCGGATGAGTATGGGAAAAGCTGGGTACGGGGTAAGTCAGTGGTTATTACCCCTGAAATTATTGATGCATTTCTTGGAATTTCTGAGAATGCAAGAGCTCCCACTGATGTTAAGCCAGAATTTGTGGCGAAGATTCTGACAGGGGGAGTGTGCCTGTCTTGGGGTGGTCCTAACCTCAATGCTGCTGAACTTACTTCCAAGTTTGCCCTGCTGTATCATCTGGGCATTCGAAACTGGATCCCTAGCTCTCACAGGGGGAAGGTTAACAAAGACTTTGCTAACCTTCTCTATTCTATTGGGAAGAAGAGGAAGATCAGCCTGGGCAGTGTTATGTTCCCTCAGGTGGCTACTCGTGCCGGGAGTGCCTCCTCCAGCAAGCCTATTGTGCTACCCTCTCTCATCTTTGGGATCATGGTCTCTCAGCACCCAGAGTTTGGTGAGATTTCTGAAGGTTTATCTGAGGAGCTACAGGTCTTCACAGTAGATCACAAGCTATTCAAAGGAAAACATGTAGTGGATGTTGCCTATGAGGATCTTCTAATGGTTGGTTCTTCAGCTTCAGCTCCTCTGGAGGAATCTCTTCCCCCTGCTGCATCAATTCAGCCAGCTCTTCGTGCCAGAATTGTGAGCCATCTCAGGTCTGAGCTGCTCATTCTTGATGCTGAGGCCAAACAGAGGGATGCCAGGCGTGGCCAGATTAGGAGTCTAATCAGAGACTTGGAGTTCCCGGAGGATGAGGAGCAGGCCCCTTGAGCATCTATGACAAAAAGGGGGAGAGAAGATGTTTTTGTTTTGCTGAACTGCTGCTGATGAACACTGTTTTTTACTGACCCTGCGTGGTCATGCTATGGCCATCTGTGGCCTCACTTACTTACTCTCTATTATTTTTATTTAGAGTATTTTTTTTCTGGTTCACGGGAGAGTGCATATGCCCTAAGGTTTTGTCAAAATGCCAAGGGGGAGATTGATGATGCAAGTATGGCAGTGTTTGACAAAACCAGCATAAGTGAACAAGGAGCTGCTACAGCTCAAACGAACAAGCAAGTCAAGCAGAAGTGAACTAGCAGCAGCTGCAGCAGGAGCTTGTTCAACAGGCTGTTTCAACTGTCCAAGAAGTAGCAGCTGTCTGGACTTGTTCGGAAGGGCTGGAAACCTTATGCAGAGCATCTGGAGTTTTTCTAAAATGCTATGGAGTATTTTCCAGCTAGGTTTACTAGTCAGAGAAGGAGATTTGCATTGGAGAGAATAATCAAATCTAATCTCCTAGATTTTAGGAGATAATTGATCTTGTGGGTCAATTGCCTAAACCTAGAAATTGCTTAAAGTGGTGCGGCTATTTAAGCAGAAGGGGTTCAGGGCTGAAGAGGTTGATCGAAGCTGAGTGATACACGAGAGCACACACAGATTTCAGAGTGAGGATCCTTGGTGTGTGACGGGAGTTTTCTTCGATCATCACCCGTGAGCAGAGCGTTGAGCGCAGAGCTGTGGTGAGTATTGCAGAAGAGAATCAGGACTTGCAGAGTCCGATTCGTGCTTGATCTGGAAGCCAATTCAGAGCTGGGGAGCTTGTTGGTTGATCAAGGGGCAGCCGCGGAAGAACTGACGGGTGGAAGGCTCGGTCGAGTGTCGTGCGGCAGTACTCGCTAGTGGCAGGTGGTCACTAAGTGAGGGGGAGTTGTCCAGAGTGTGCAGCGCTCTTGGAGAGGTTCTATCGGCTCGGTAGAAGGCCTTGGAGCGACGTGGACATTGTGCTTCAGCTGTGTGTTACAGCTGTTGCTGCAGCAACCCTACTGAGTAGTGTAATTTAGAATAGGCTGAGTTCTTTGAGAGGATTGTAGCTATTCTAGATTGACATATTGTAGAGGGTGTGCAGACACAAATCTGAGCTTGTTCTGATAGTGTTGAGTGGTCCACACGAGGTTGAGTAGCATAGGTTGCGTGAGTTGTAACCGTGTGTACTTGGAACCTTTGGTTGAGTGGATTGAGGACTGGAGAATAGTCCTCCCCAGACGTAGGCAGATTGGCCGAACTGGGTGAACAAACCTGTGCCTTGTTCATTGTTTTGCTGTGACAATATTTAAGTGAACAAGAGTGTGCTACAGCAACTGCTTGTTCACAAAATCTTTCGAACTAAGACACTACGAATTTTCAGAGTATTTCCTTTGAGTTTAACTGACTTAGCAAAATCGTGGTTTTTGTCTCTTCCCTCAGGTATATTCGCACATGGGATCAAATGCAGCGGAAGTTTCTAGACAAATACTACCCGCCAGCAAAGGCCACCCAAGTGCGTAGAGAGCTTTCCACTATTAAACAAGGACCCGGTTAGTCGATGTACGACTACTTGGAGCACTTTAATTCATTGGAACAGAGTTGCTGCAATCTTGGGGTGCCTAAAGGGATTATAGTGGAGTATTTGCTGGATGGACTCAGACCCTTGGAGAGGATGATGTTGAACGCTGCAGTTGACGACACAATTATGAATTTGACGCCCGGAGAGGTTAAGAACTGGTTAGGGAAACCGCTGAGAGTGCTCGTTTCAGGGAAGAGACCAGTCGAAGGGATGACATTAGCATGGCAAGGAACGTTTCACAGGTGGATTCCAACACCAATCTGATGGCCAATGAAATCAAGGATCAAGGAAATGATGCGGAGTATGATGGTTGGGCAGAACCAGCAGAATCAAATGAAGAATAAGCACCAACAATAGAACCAAGGGCAACCACAGCCGCAGCCTCAACAGCATACCCAGTATTACAGGCCACCATTTCGTCAACAACAAGAGGGTTACAACAATGCTGATCAGCAACAACAAAGGAGGAACTATAATCAGCCAGGTCAGAATAACCCGCTAACCGTTAATGATTTGGCAGTGAATCTTCAAAAATTCCAAGCGAAGACAGATGGTGCTATTACGGAATTATCAAAGCAAATGTCATAGTTGATCACGGTCGTTAGTGAGTTGAAGAATCACCAGGGCAAATTACCATCTCAAACGGTCCCTAACCCGACAGCGAATGTTAGCGCAATTACCCTAAGGCGAGGATAGGAGGTTAAGAGTGCAAACGAGGCAATGGGGGAAACAGAGTCAGCGAGTGCAGCGCCTGATGAAGACATTAATCAGGCGCGCGAGGCGTTAAAGTATTCATCGAGCACGCCTGTAATGTATGAAGCGGACGCGGTCAACACAATGACCGCGCCCAAGGCCAACAATAAACGCGCGCGAGGAGAGAACATTATCTCTCAGCGCGCAAATATAATGTCCACTACTGGCGCGGTACCCTCTGACTTGGATTTTGAATTTCGTCGTTCTGACCCACTTCTTTCATTTCCTATGCAAGTATTGAAGCCTAAGGAGGATCCAGCAGTGTATCAAATTTTATTGGAGATATTCAGTAGAGTTGGGATCTCAACCACACTTCTTGACGCAATAAAGCGGATCCCAAATTATGCTAAGGCCCTTGACGACTTGTGCACTAACCTAAAAGGAGAACTGAAGCCCGAGTGACGTTGGCGTTTTAGGCAAGCAAAATGAAGTGTTATTCTAGTCACGCAAATATCAAACAATATTTATAATCGAGTGAACTCGGGTCGATCCCTAGAGAAAAGACTAGACTAATTGAAACTAATTAATGCTACTATTGAAATCTACGGTTTAAGGGGGGTTTTGTCCTCCTATAGAGGTATCTCTAGTAAGTACTAAAGATAAATGATAGTTGGGTTTGTCTAATGAATAAAAAGTGACTAGGGATTCAACTTCTCCCCTAAGATATGCGGAAAATGAAATACCTCACTAATTCATGCATGAACTACGTATGGTTGATAAAAGCAAGGCTAATGCATCGTCCACTCTAGGTTCAACTCTCGCTCCTTCCCTAGAGTGGAGAGGATACACAAATGACACGGTTCTCAAACTCTCGCTCTTGAACCGTGTAGAACTTGAGTCCCATAACCGCACCCTCTCGGTCTATTGGCCGGTTACTCAAATCCGCTTAAAACTTAGCCTAATGTCAAGAGTGTATGTCACTCTCGCACACAAACACTCCATATATGATCATACAATAGCTATTAAACATCCTAAGTTCAATTCGCATTCCATCCTTAGGAGTTGTACTCATGCATACTCACTTAGGCATTTCGTCAAACACTTGGTGTGCATACAATAAATACATAGCTAGGGCACAAATAATCAAACCAAACTTCATTCAATACAATAAAATAGTGTTCTACATCATATTCAATCCTAAGGGATCCTTTGATCGCCGATCAGATAAACAACTACTCACTCATAATGAGTGTGCACAAATACATGATTAATGAGTGAAACATGAATGTAAATACAAAGTTAAGGGTTTAGAAAAGTAGTCTAGGTCTTGAATGATCTTCAATCCAAGCTCCAATCTTCAACCAAGCTTAATCTTCTCCAAATTTTTGATCTTTGCTCTTTAGGGTTTGAGAGAGTTTTTGAGCTTTCTTGAAATTGAGATATCTCTTTCTCTCTCTTCAAAGCTTTCCATTTATACCTAGAAGGTTTGACCAGCATTCCGAGTTGACCGAGTAGACCGAGTAGACCAGCATTGACTGAGTCACATAGTTGACTCGGGTGAGTCAACTTTCCAGAGGGTTCCAATTTGGCCGAATGAGTCAGTGACTCGGTCTTGCGCTTCTTGAGTCGGGCAGAACTGACTCGGGCGAGTCAACTTTCCAGAGAGTTCCAATTTGGCCGTGTGAGTCAGTGACTCGGTCTTGCGCTTCTTGACTCGGGCAGAACTAACTCGGGCGAGTCAACTTTCCAGAGAGTTCCAATTTGCCCGAGTGCTTTTATCCGGGTGAGTTAAATAGTCCAGGCCGAGTCACATTGACTCAAGCGAGTCACAATGTGACTCGGGCAAATCTTCATTACCATGATTCTTTTGCGCTTTCGCCCGCAATCGACTGGATTTTGTCCGAAACTCTTCTAAGCTGGTGCGTGACTCCAACTACTCGATATAAACCTAAAACGCACGCGAAAAGCATCAAAAGACTTATATAACATCACGGAATGAACAAGAACTAAAAGGGGAATGCGCATAAATACTATTACTTTGCGCGCACATCAAAATACCTCACACTTAATTCTTGTTCGTCCCGAACAAGTAAATGCATAAGTCATGAAAGGAGTAAGATGCTATAAAATATGAAACTATGTAATGGTGCATAGCAATACTTACTATCATGAAGATCCATTCAATTCTACTACCTTTTCCTAACCTAACAAGGAAACAAGTTAACTAAAATTACACCTACTCCTAATTCACTGTCGAGTTTAGTCTTGTGAGAGTTTTCAGAAAAGTGATACTCACAAATCCCACTCGCAATCATCCATAAGAGTTCAAGGTTCAAATATAGTTTGCTAAGAAAGTAGTTCTCTATGAGTTCATATAACATAAGAGTTATGCAAGTCATTCACTTCATGCAAACTATAAGATTCATTCAATTCATTTTTGACAACAGATATTCATGCGATCAATAGCAAAAACTAGCATTCGTCAAATTCAAATCATCGCTCAATTTCCTATGCAAGTAGCATGAAGAAAAGCGTCGCAAACGCACACAAAATATGTCAAGTCAATCACCTATGCTTGCTAAGGGCAAGTCCATTGGCTCATGATAACAAACTCGTTCTCAAGTGTAAGACTATGCGACGCAACTCATAAGAGAAGAGGAGTTTTGACATTTAAGATTTTAAAACCCTACTCGTACTAATCAATAATGCTTACATAATAAAATTACGATGGTCATACCTTAGGATTTTCCTAAAAGCGAGATGCAAATGCCTAGCTCGCACGCACGCGAGAGAAATTGAGGAAAAAGGCACAAAGTCAAGCATGAAGTTTTTATGGGTTTTTTTTTTGTACAAATGCTTTCAAGGGGGAACTGACCTTCCTAACCCTCGGCAAATGTAAAACTTTTCATCTAGAATACTTTTTTTTTCTCTTCTTTTTTTCAGCTTTTTGCTTGCAAACATTTTATTCAACCTCACACTTAAAACTTGACAATGTGCCTAAGCGATAATAATGGAGCGTAAACATGCGAGCTAGTGAAATACAAAGGCTAAATAAGAACACTAAAGTCACCTAAAAGCACACAAAGACACGCACGAGGTTTCATAGGATGTAATTTTGTGTGATCGCTAGTCTTGACTTCATTTTTCATGCACGGAAAGAACATAAAAAACAATCGAACTAAGCTAGTCAAGGCATCGAATCATGTGAATAAAGTCATCGCAAAGAACGTCTATCATCTTAAAGATACGATTCATGAAATCATTGCACACTCAATCTAAGATTTTTTCGAATGGTACTACTTAATCGCTTAGCAAACATTACATCGTGTAAACAATAATTAAGGCTAGGATGAACACGAAGTTTCGCAAGTATCATGCGCATGAAATGAACAAAGCATGGAAATGCATTGATAAGAATGTAAAGCATGCACACTACCCACGCCACACTTAAAAAGTAAGCTTAGTCTCTAAGCAAATGAAAGTACAAAAAGAGAAAGGTATTAGAAACTTCTCACGTGCGAAGGTAGACGGCGCTTTATGTCCAATGATTTGTAAGCGATGCTTCTAGCCTATTTTAACATCTTGGCTAAGACGTGGCCGATTATCCCATTTTAGTAGAACCACACTTAAAAAGTCCTATGCTAGGATCCCTTCTCAAGCGGTGTAAAAGAAAAACTTGGGATTAGTTGAAGTCGTCAAGCTTGAAGTCCTCTTGCTCCAAGCTTTGTTCGGCTCTTTGATACACCTTGATTTGATGGCCATTAACTTTGAAGGTTTCCCCATCATTATTCATGAGCTCTACATGGCCAACATCAAAAACTTTATCGATTTTAAAAGGTCCCGACCACCTTGATTTGAGCTTTCCCGGGAAGATCCTCAATCGTGAGTTGAAGAGAAGTACCTTATCCCCCTTTTGGAATGTACGGGCTAAAATCTTCTTATCATGCCATCTCTTCGTCCTCTCCTTGTAAATCTTTGAACTCTCATAAGAATCGAGTCTAATCTCATCTAGCTCGTGGAGTTGGAGGACTCTCTTCTCTCCCGCCGTCTTCAAGTCAAAATTCAACTTCTTGATTTCCCACATGGCCTTGTACTCCATTTCGACGGGGAGATGGCATGGCTTCCCATAGATTAGGCGATATGGTGACATGCCAATCGGGGTCTTGAAAGCGGTGCGATATGCCCATAAAGCTTCTTTGAGCTTTGACGACCAATCCTTCCTTGAGTTCCCCACCATTTTCTCGAGGATCGCTTTTATCTCCCTATTAGATACTTCAACTTGTCCACTAGTTTGAGGGTGATAAGGCGTCGCAATTTTGTGATAAACTCCATATTTTCGAAGCATCACTTCGAATTGCCTCTCTTTGAAATGAGTTCCATTATCACTAATCACGGTCCTCGGGGCTCCAAATCTTGGAAAGAGACCTTCTTGAATAACTTCATCACAACTTTGGCATCGCAAGAAGGTGAGGCAATGGCTTCCACCCATTTCGAGTCATAGTCGACGGCGACTAGAATATACTTATTACCATAGGAAGATGGGAATAGTCCCATGAAGTCGAGTACCCTTTTGAGGCATTTCATCTCTCTTTGAAATGTTTCTGGTTCTTTGACATGCATCACAAGACTTCACGAACTCGTACGCATCCTTGAACAAGCTCGGCTAATAAAATCTACATTGAAGAATGATAGAGCCTATTTATACGCACTATTTAGATCTTAACACTGTGCTTGTTTGCATTATTTTGTGTACAAGATTACTGATTTTCGGTGTTTTTGTATTCTAGGACAAAACAAGGGCTTAAGTCGGATACACGCTAATAGGCGCGTTTAAGGAGCGCAACACACAGCCTGCGGAGCTAGCAGCGCAAACAGGATAGGGGGTGGCAGATTCAGACTGCGGTGCGCAAACCAACTGGGCGAACCAACGTGCGCAGTGAGCCATGCGCAGGATAGCGGTATTTCCAAATCTTGAACACCATATCCCTACAAAATCTCCTAGGATTTGGAAGTTGCCAAAGATTGTCCTCGGGCCTCACAAGCAGTATATAAAGAGAGGAAGGCTAGGGTTTGACACAACAACACACGAGAGAGAGCCAGAACTGGAAAACACACGAGCTGCCACCGAGGACTTGGCGCCAACCGACTGCGCGAACCGAGACACAACAACCTGCACGCACCTGCTTGTTACTGTTTCCTTGGACACTTTAGCTTTTATTTACTATTTCTATGATGTTTACCACTAGCATGTCTAGCTAAACACTTTGTATCGGTTGGGCATGATTCTATGAAGTATTTCCTTTGAGACTTGTGCTTAATGCATAGTTTGTTTGCTTGTATTAATTCTGTGCACACGGTTGACAGCTAGTTGTATGAGTAGGGGAAGCCTTGAACCGCAATCTTACTCTTACTACTTGTTGTTATATGTTAAACTAGTTGGTAGCTTGACGGTGACAACTAGGAGTAACGCGCTAGGATAATCAGTTGCTACTGTGACAGGATTCGTAGCTGCTTAGATTAGTTTTAAGAATTAATAGCTCATGGACTTTGATCGGAACATGCGCACATGTTAGGAAGCCTTGATCGGACACTAACTTCAGTGAAATCGAACTATAGACGTTTAGAGTCGATGATAAGGAATACATTCATAGAGGATTGTCTTTGCCGATACTTTTCATAGTCATAGTACTTAATCTCTACTGCCTGCGCACGTATCGTGCAACTCTGCTTACACATTGTTCATTCGCGCACCTGCGCAACCCAACCACTCACAACCCCAATTTCGTAAGTTGTAGGTTGCTAGCTAGAACGAGTCTGCTTGCTCCTTGTGGGATCGACCCTGACTTAGCCGGTATACTAAGTGGAGAAGGAAGGATTAATTTGACGCGTACAACGACGCGCGATCAAATTTTGGCGCCGTTGCCGGGGAGCAACACAGATAAGTTTTAACTAGTTTAAGTTTTCTTTTACAATAGTTAGTTATTTCTGTTTGCTTTACTTTCCTCGTTGTTGTTTCTGACAGCGCGCAATCAACATCAGCCTGCGCAACCTTGAAACAGTTGCGCTGTGCAGATTATAGTTGCGCACTGACAGACGCGACAGCTTAGTTGTCTTTTAATTTCGTTTTCTGTGAGATTTAGAACAGGTCATGGAGGATAACAGTGTCATTGGAGATAAGTTAGGGGACAGAACCCCAGAGGGACCTAACAATGCAGGAGCAGATAACCGCGCAGTTCGGTTCAGAGAGGAAGTGCAGCGCGAAGTTGAAGCAAGGATGGCCACTGAAGTGTATAATGCGCCACCCGCGCGACAGGTCGCGCGACGCAGAATAGTGCGCGAGATGTCAGCTCCAATCACGGTTAACCAGCCATGGTGCATAGTGCTTCCACCAGACGGTCATTTTGAGCTAAGGAGCTCGCTCATTCATCACATGCCCAAGTTTCATGGGATGAACAACGAGAACCCAGTCAAGCATGTGTGAGAATTCCTAGTTATCTGCGAGAACATGAAGGCTGAAGGGCAGAGCGACGAAGCGCTGAAGATGAAGGCGTTCCCTTTTTCATTGTGTTATGCGGCCAGGCATTGGCTGATGAGCTTACCAGCAGGATCTATTCACACATGGGAGCAGCTCCAGAAGAAGTTCTTGGACAAATTCTATCCCGCAGCCAAGATCGCGCTACTCAGGAGGGAGTTGGCCGCACCTAGGCAGGGCGCAGGAGAATCACTATCGGAGTATTATGAGCGTTTCAGGGAGCTGGGGGCTAACTACTACAATCACGGCCTGCCTTAGAATGTACTGATAGAGAATTTCCTGCACGGATTGCTACCAATGGAGCTGAGATTATTGAATGCATGCGCAGGCGGCGACATTTGCAACATGTATCCGGAGGACGCGTGGCAGCTGATAGAAGACTCTGCTGGACAGGTAAGACATCAGCTAACACTTGAGAATAGTCATGCTCGTTCTGTGCATCAGGTAGAAACAAGCGCTGAGATAAAGGAGATGAATGCCATGCTGCAAAAGTTGATGAATGCGCAAGGGGCGCAACCAGCTGCGCCCAAGGCATGCGAATTTTGCACGTCCACCGAGCATAAAACTGATGCATGTCCCACACTTTTCGAGGAATCAGGAGATGTCAATGCTCTAGGAGGATGGGATAATAGAGGGCCGCAGAGGCAAAATCAGCCGCGTTTTGGACTAGCCGCAAATGGGTTCAGATGGAAGGAGGACAATAATTTCCAGAGGCAGTCCGCGGAGCAGCGCGCACCACAGCAGACGCAACAAGCTGCGCCCTACAATCCACCGCATCGCCGCACTGACGCGCCAGCGCAAAATAACCAGCAGCCGCGGCGATCCTTAGAAGATATCGTGGGCCAGCTAGCAGACACAGTGCGCAAGAATGATGAGAAGTATGACAAGAGGTTCGAGTCCATTGAAAAGCAGCTGTCACAGATAGCTACCACGGTGTATGAGCTGAAAAAGAGCGATGGCAGCCTGCCTTCGCAAGTGATTCAGAATCCCGAGGAGTCAACGCAGTGACACTGAGGACTGAGCGCACGGTAGGAACAGAGCAGACCGCAGAGGCTCCCGCGCAACCAGTTGCGCAAGCTCCAGAGCCAGCACAGCCGGATGCGCAACCAGCAGCGCAAGCCACGAACCAGCAGGGCAAGGAGCCAGGTATGGCGCAATCGAAAGAAAAAAGCATAAATCGTACTAACATACCTGCACCTTTTCCTATACAGGCACCATTGGCTAGGAAAGAGGCGCTTGATAAGGAGCTCTACGAGTTATTCAGTAAGGTGGAAATAAACATTCCCCTTATTGAAGCAGTTCAGCAGATCCCTAGGTACGCCAAGTTCTTAAAGGAGCTGTGCACAAACAAGAGGAGGAAAGGCGAGTGCGCGCAAGTAATGCTACACGCGCATGCCTCAGCAATCGTGCAACATAAGGTACCACCTAAATGCCGGGATCCAGGTACGTTCACCATTCCATGCACTTTAGGTAAGACCACAGTAAGTAACTGCATGATTGACCTAGGCGCATCTATAAATGTGCTTCCCTATTCCTTGTATACGTCATTGCGCCTTGGTCCACTAAAGCCTGCAGGTCTCACCATTCAACTAGCAGATCGGTTGTGCAAACAACCGACGGGCAAGATAGAGGACCTCCTCGTCCGAGTAGGAGAGCTGGTGTTCCCAGCAGATTTCTACGTCTTAGAGATGGAGGGTGAGTCGAGCAAGGGAAGTGCGCAGATCCTATTGGGCAGACCATTTCTGATGACAGCACGCACAAAGATAGACGTGTGGAGGGGTAAGCTCTCAATGGAAGTTGACGGCGAGGAAATTACTTTAACATATTTAAAGGGATGCAGCACCCTCATGAGGACGCCACAGTACACGCGTTGGACAGCATAGACGACTTGGTTGCGGATGCGCAGTGTGCGAGCGCAACAGAAGGACCTGGGCCGCTGACACAGGCAGAGATGGAGGCGCACAAGGATGAGCTGAGCAGTGCGGAACCAGTATCCAGATAGGTACACGATATAGTTAATGTCTGCACTGCTAATAAAATCTTGCCCTCTATTGAACAGGCACCCAAGGTCGAGCTGAAGCAACTCCCCGAGCACCTCAAGTACATATTCTTGGGAAATGAGGACACCCTGCCAGTAATCATAAAGAAAGGATTAGAAGAGGAGCAGGAGGCACGATT
Source organism: Umbilicus rupestris (assembly GCA_963678935.1). NCBI lineage: Eukaryota > Viridiplantae > Streptophyta > Magnoliopsida > Saxifragales > Crassulaceae > Umbilicus > Umbilicus rupestris. Next base: position 9,388,784 of record OY787619.1, read on the forward strand.
ACAAGAGGTGCTGCGCAAGAACCAGCGCGCTATAGGATGGACACTTGCTGACCTGCGCGGAGTGAGCCCGGACGTATGCATGCACAGGATTCTATTGGAAGATGGTGCCAAACCATCCTGGGAGCCTCAGCACAGATTGAATCCGAATATGATGGAGGTGGTACATGAGGAGATCCTGAAGCTGCTTGACGCAGGAGTCATCTACCCAATCTCGGACAGCAAGTGGGTGAGTCCAGTGCACGTTGTACCAAAGAAAGGAGGAATCACAGTAGAGGAGAATGCGCAAGGCAAGCTAGTTCCCAAGCGCATGCAAACTGCATGGCGCATGTCCATCGACTACAGAAAGCTTAACGCAGTCACGCGCAAGGATCATTTTTCGCTGCCCTTCATGGACCAGATGCTAGATCGATTAGCGGGGAAGCCATACTTTTGCTTCCTGGACGGGTACTCAGGGTACAATCAGATACCCATAGCTGCGGAGGATCAAGAAAAAACTACGTTTACCTGCCCATTCGGTACGTTTGCATTTCGGCGCATGTCGTTTGGGCTGTGTAACGCGCCAGGTACGTTCCAACGTCTAGTCATGAGCACCTTTTCTAATATGATTGGTACATGCATAGAGGTGTTCATGGATGATTTTACTGTGTACGGAGGTACCTTTGACGCATGCTTAATTAATCTTGATAAGGTCTTAGCACGCTGCATTTCAAAAAACCTAGTGCTCAATTATGAAAAATGTCATTTTATGGTATCACATGGAGTAGTACTAGGACACATTATCTCGCAGGAGGGGATCAAGGTCGATAAAGCCAAAATAGATCTTATTTCAAATCTGCCTTATTCCACTAACGTGCGCGATGTGAAATCATTCCTTGGGCATGCAGGGTTTTACAGGCGTTTCATAAAAGATTTTTCTAAAATTTGTATACCCCTGTCTAACCTCTTGCAAAAGGATGTGTGTTTCGAATTCACTGATGAGTTGAGGGCTGCTTTTGATAAGCTGAAGGAGGTGCTGACGAGTGCGCCAGTGATGCGCGCGCCAGACTGGAGCCTGCCGTTCGAACTGATGTGCGACGCAAGTGACTATGCAGTAGGTGCAGTCCTGGGACAGCGCGTGGACAAGAAGCCGCATGTCATCTATTATGCATCGCGCACACTGGACGCTGCGCAGAGGAACTACACCACCACGGAAAAGGAACTTCTGGCAATCGTGTTTGCACTGAAGAAGTTCCGCGCATATGTTCTAGGCGCCAGAGTCATCGTCTACACAGACCACGCAGCAATCCGTTACCTGATGTCCAAGAAAGAGACTAAGCCGCGCCTGATGCGCTGGGTGCTCCTACTTCAGGAGTTCGACTTGGAAATCAAGGATAAGAAGGGAACGGAGAACACAGTCGCTGACCACCTGAGCAGGATAGTGAAAGAAGAGGAGCCAGGGCAGATCACGGAGACATTCCCTGACGAGCACCTGATGGCGCTGACAGGTAAGGTACCATGGTATGCGCACATTGCGAATTACCTGGTCACAGGTACGTTTCCTCCTCATTTCACTAAAACCCAATGCATGAGATTAAAGCATGAGTCCAGGTATTACATTTGGGATGATCCGTATATGCTCAGAATAGGACCTGATCAGATTTTGAGGCGATGCGTGCCTGACTATGAAATAAACTCGGTTTTAATGTTTTGTCATGCGCACGCATGTGGAGGACACTTTGGTCCAAGGCGCACGAGCAGAAAGATCCTGGATTGCGGATTTTATTGGCCACACTTGTTTAGTGACTCATATAACCACTGCAGGAATTGTGACAGGTGTCAGCGCACAGGGGGAATATTAGTGCGCAATGAGATGCCGCAGACGCCCATACTAGTGGATAAAGTATTCGATATTTAGGGGATTGACTTCATGGGGCCATTTCCTCCATCTTCCGGATATGAGTATATATTGGTCGCAGTGGACTGTCTCAAAATGGGTTGAGGCTAAGGCCACCCGAAAGGATGATGGTAAGACGGTCGCTGACTTTTTGACAACTAACATCTTTTACAGGTACGGGGTGCCTAAGGCAATCATAAGCGACCAGGGGATGTATTTTTGTAATAGGATAGTGGCGCAGGTATTCAAGCATTATGGAGTGCGCCACAAGATGTCCACCGCCTACCATCCTCAGACGAATGGCAAGGCCGAGGTTTCCAACCGAGAGATCAAGCGCATCCTGGAGAAAACTGTGAGACCATCGCTCAAAGACTGGAGCCAGCGCCTTGACGATGCGCTATGGGCATACAGAACTGCACATAAGACATCGATTGGGACTTCACCGTTTCGGTTGGTTTATGGAAAAGCGTGCCACCTGCCAGTGGAGTTGGAACACAAGGCATACTGAGCATTGCGTGTTTGCAATCTAAACCTAGATGAGGCTGGTAAGGAGTGCGCATTTGAGCTAAGCGAGTTAGAGGAGCTGCGCCTAGATGCATATGAGGGGCTGCGCGACTACAAGGCGAGCACAAAAGCATTTCACGACAAAAACATCCTCAGACGCACCTTTGAGCCAGGAGATCAGGTACTATTGTTCTCTTCGCGCCTAAAGCTAATGCCTGGGAAGCTGCGCAGCAAATGGACGAGACCATACACGGTTACCAAGGTTTTCCCTTACGGAACAATCGAGTTAGAAAATGAGCACCAGCATCGTTTTCAGGTCAATGGGCAGAGAGTCAAAAAGTATTTAGGAGAACCTTGGGATGACACAGCGCGCGAAGTTGACTTGGCAGAGCCAGAAATAGAAGATGCGCAAGTTGCTGCGCCAGAGTCGCAACCAGATGCAACTGAGGGAGAACTGGGAACTATTGCTCATATTTCTTCCCCCTCATTAACTAACCTCGTTACTTATGATTTGTCACATGATATTAACCACACTGACCACCCTTCCGATCCTTTGTGCAGGACTAAGAAGAACGCAACGTGCACACGAGCGCGGGGACACTCAGGAGCAACAGTGGGGGGGGGGGGGGGGGGTGGGGGGGTCACTGGCGCACTTTTAAGCAAGTAACAAGGTACGGTCGAGCCAGCGACGTTAAACAAAGGCACTTGTCGGGAGGTAACAAGACACGTTTTACTTTTACACGTTTTGTTTTATTTGCATGCATGTGTGCGCTCGCCGTTGCGCTTGAGTGACGCGAGTCGTTGTGCGCGCCAAACTTGTATTTATAATTCCAAGCTCTAGCTAGTGTAGCGGCAAGCAAGGGTCGAACCCAAGAGAACTGACTGTGAAGCGGTTTCCTGTGAATACAGAACTAAAGGGGGGTTTTGAGTGAGTGGTCGCAAGAACGAATGTAATAAAAGTGTGAATGTCAATCGAGAGAGGTGTTCAGCTCAGGGAATTCAATGGTGACTGTTATCATCGACTTCTAAAGATACGATTCTAATCAAATGCGTGGTCACTCCGACAAAGGTAATGACCTAAAGTATCCCGACAAAGGTGATACTAAGCCTAGATTCTACTACTTGTTTCCACGACAAAGCTTCAACAAGAGGTAATAATCAGAATTGATGAGCGGATAGTTTCACGACAAAGTATACGCTAACCGTGCAATACAATTCAGGCAAATTAAGATCCAGAACTTACGAATGAATAGAAATATGCATTAAATCCAAGTCTCAAACATGAATGTCACCAATTGAAAACCCTAAACTGAAACAGAAGTTTAGCTACTCGTATTCATAACTGCAAAATACATTAAACTGAAAGAAATAACAAAAATTGTTCGGAATTACTATTCACCGCCGGAAAACACTGTTCACTGCCGGAAAGTACTGTTCACGCGGGAATCACTGTTCACGCAATCTCCAAAATTCCGTACGTCCTTCGTCAAACCTCCGTCGTCCCAAATGTTTTCTGTGTCGTCGAAAAACTGCCGTCCCAATCTTCCGAAACCCTAATTGAGATCATGCTGTAAATTGATTTCGGGCCGCGGGCCCGACTGCTGACGTCATCATAAACCTAGCGCGCCCCATGAAGACATTATGTCGCGCGCCCGAATAATACATTAACGCTTGGCGCGCGACACTAATGTTGCCTGCTGGCGCGCGACTCACTGCGATGCAATCCCATTTCCGCCAATGCCGATTTCTTCCATAAAAACACCGTTTTGAGCCGCAAGTCTCTTCTCATGTATTCCGAACACCTAAAATGCAAACAACACTAAGAGGTAACTGTTCACATCAAAACATGTCGAAATAGCTGGGTTTAAATGGTTTAGCGAGTCGTATAAATACTCCCCATCAAACCACCCCACACTTAAACTTGTTCGTCCCGAACAAAGAACGAAAGCAAGACTCGTGACACCAAAACAATTCTAACATGCCAACGACTAAACACTGACTTTACTCGAGATGTCGTCACTAATCAGTTTATCAACATATACTCACATTCATTCTTCAATAAAGATCAGCAAGAAACCGTAATGATACATGTTACCTGAGAGGTCAAGATGTAATTTAAGGGATGACTGGGAGATAATCCTCTTTAGACTCCTGACTCCATTCTTCAGCTCGAGGTCATAGTCACGCGCACACGCTGAGTTCGCTTTCTCTGGCACGTGAGAAATCCAAGTCATGAGGAACTCAACTTTTCTTATCCTTCTTCTTTTGGTCGGACAGCTTCTGAAACTTTTCTTGTTTTGTTTGGTCCGAAGACTTCACTCAACTCGATTGTTTATTTTTCTGACTTTTCTTTCTTTCACATTTGACTGGATTTTCCTTTTGAGCTTTGCTCTCCAATGTGAATTGCTTGTCCCCCCATTGTTTCTTTGAACCATTCCAATCATCGCCTTCGAATAGCAGCATATGGAGCGTGTCCCGCTCTTTCTCATCATTATCCTTTCAGCGCGAGGCGGGATAGGGGTTACCCACCCATTCCCGGTTACTAGGACTAGAGATAGGACGGTTTGTTTTCCCGTCCCACCATTGCATAAACACTGCAATGATGGAGTGAAAGTCTCACCCCTCATAACTCGGAGTGCCAACCTCCACAAACTCAATGCGCTACGCGACTAATCCCTCGAACCTTCGAATGTTTGTCAAGTCCCTCTAGGACATTTTCTGTAAACTCCACATCCTGTAATATCTCAACTCAAAAGCACATATAACATCACGTAACTCGCATCACAAAATTTCAGAAATCATGCAAGGCATTACGCATCAAAACCTCATAGCATCAAACATCATCTCATAAAATCAGTATCTTCATCGTAGCATACACAAATTTGAAAAAACGTGCGACATAGTTACTGCTAATGCATGCTAAAAAAAGTAAACGTGCTGACACAACAGACTCAACTACCCCACCCCACACTATTGAACATAGCCGTGTCCTCACGGATCGACTTATGCTCAAGGGCGGATCATGCAACACAACCAAATAACACGGATGACAAAAAAATAAAAAAAATAGAAAATAGAAACTCCCCTATAACTCGGCAGAGCTGTCTGTGGGTCCGCTGGGGGATGAGGGGGGCGCCCGCGCGATCACGTACTCCGGAGGGATCGGCTGCCCTGGAATCCACCCTGGAGGTGCCGGTACTGGCTGCGTCCCAGGTTGCAAGAGATAATCCAACACCCTGTAGGCGTTGAACGCTGCGTCCAACTGTGCCTGGGTGAAGGCCGATGGTGGCTGCTCACCGTGTGCGGCTCTCCTGGAGCCAGCAGCTGACGACTCAGCCGGCTCTGTCGCTACTAGCCGCCTGCGGCGCCTGTCTATCGGCAGTGGCTCATGGAGTCTCGGGTCCACGTGATAAGTCCATGCAAACTGGTCCGGCCTCCGTGGACGAGCAGTGATAGCGCGCATCCCTATAAAAGCTTCCCGCGTGAGAAACGTCGGCGGGATAAGATGGTGCGTGTCCAAGACCGGCTGACCATGCAGGCGGCGCAACATATATGTGATAAACCCTCCGCAGTATATGGCTCCACATGACAATCGCTTCCTCCAAAATTTACTCAGCACATCTAAAAAGTCGAGAGGCGACTGGGTGTGGCAAGACTGAAAGACCTGCAGCTCGAATAGGGGAACCTTATCACCTCCATTGTCACGCCCGAAAATTGATCCCGACAGGAGCTTCTGAAGATAGAAATAAGCCTGCTCGCGAAGGGCGCGCGCCTTACTGGCACTGGGATTATAAACCGGTTCCGAGGAGAGGGCACGCCAAGTAGCACCAAGTTCTCTCGACTTCAACGCCCAGTTGCGGTTATCCACCTGCCAACCAAATAGTTCCCGCAATTGCGGTGGGTAAGTTACATAATGCTGGTCGCGGTGCCTGTATCGGACGCCGAGATGATCTGCGCGGCCCACGTAGTGAAAAGATGCTAGGAACTCTCGGACGTCCTCTACGTCCGTCTCCGACTGGATGGTCAGGAGTCCAGGCCAGCCAGCTCCTTCAAGCAACCGGGATACACGGTCATACAGCCCGCTAGCTCGGAGGAACTCTTCGTCGGCAAAAGTACTGGCACCGAACTGCTTCCGGGAGAACTTCTCGTAGAGTTCCTCGAATGTAGGTTCTCTGCGGGGTGGCATCCTGAAAAATTATCGAAATAAGAGCGCATCAGGTAGTAGTCAATGCATGTCAGTATTTCGCGCGTCGGACTCATACATTAACTCGCGCGGTCAAGGACTTTAAGTCTTCTTCCGGCGCGCGAGTAATGTACTCACCAGGCGCGCGAATTCTGGAAATCGCACCGCGCCTTCATCTATGAACCCTAATCCAAATCTGCCCCCAAACTGAAAATTAGCACCTCAAATAAGAAACCTAGCATCCCATATCATATATATTTAACCCACAAGCACCAAAAACATCCAATATGCTCCAAAATTGCAGATCAAACCTAAACCCTAAAACTCCCAAAACTTGACAAACATCCAATATTTGGCACGAATTGAGTGTGGGATGGAATGAAAGCGTACCTGAAAATAGTTAAGCAGTTGGAAAACGGCCGGAGAATATAGTGAAAATAAGATTTCGAACCTGAGCTGCTTGAGGAGTGAATGGGGAGAAAGAGGGAGGGGGAGGCGCGCCCCAACCCTTATGTTTTTCAAGCGCCGCGTTCTGAGCAAAAGGCGCGCTAGATGAAGACATTAGTCGCGCGCCCGCTTCATACTTTATGGAGCTTAATGTGTACTACTGGCGCGGCTTATAAAGTTGTCTTGGGGCGCGTGACTTACTGAGATACGCCCCAAATTTTGCCTCCAAACAACTCTTCCCTAATGACATTCTAAAGGAACGACTCTATGAAACACTAAGACACACACTAAAAATTAAAATGTAAAGAAGAAAAATTAAAAAAACATCGGGTTGCCTCCCGTAGAGCGCCTTTGTTTTACGTCGTTGGCTCGACGGTACCTCAACTCAGTTGTCGCTGTGAGGCTCGGCTAGCTCGCATTCTTGAGCATCCGGCGGCGGTCCACCGTAGTAATGTTTCACGCGCTGTCCATTCACCTTAAACCGATTGCCATCTCTTGGGTTCTCCAGTTCCACCGCCCCGTGATTAAAAATCTGCACCACCGTGTATGGACCTGTCCATCGAGAACGCAACTTGCCAGGCATTAGTCGTAATCGTGATGAAAATAAAAGTACCTGCTGGCCAATCTCAAATGTCCTTCGTAGGATGAACTTGTCATGATAGAGCTTAGTCCGCGCCTTGTAGTCTGATTGGCTCTCATAAGCCTCTAGGCGCAACTCCTCTAATTCACTCAACTGTAGCTTGCGTTCCATCCCAGACTTTGCCAAATCCATGTTGCACTGTTTAAGTGCCCAATACGCCCTGTGCTCCAATTCTACCGGTAAATGGCAGGCCTTGCCATACACTAAACGATGAGGAGAAGTTCCGATGGGTGTCTTGTAGGCAGTCCTATATGCCCACAATGCATCATTTAAGCGTAGACTCCAGTCCTTCCGTGTAGGTTTGACCATCTTCTCTAAGATTCCCTTGATTTCTCTGTTAGAAATTTCAGCCTGGCCATTTGTCTGCGGATGATAAGCTGTGGATGTACGGTGATGAACGTGATATTTTTTTAGTGTGGCAGCCATCATCCTATTGCAGAAATGTGTCCCCTGATCACTGATTATAGCCTTAGGCACTCCGTGTCTGCAAAATATGTTAGTGCGAAGAAAATCCACTACAGTTTTAGCATCATCACACCGAGTAGCCTTAGCTTCTACCCACTTAGACACATAATCTACAGCCACTAAAATGTATAAATAACCATGTGATGCAGGAAATGGACCCATAAAATCAATACCCCATATATCAAACACTTCATCAACGACAATCGGCATCTGAGGCATCTCATGTTTAATGGATATATTCCCTATGCGTTGGCATCTATCACATCGTTTGCAATGCTCATATGAATCTCTAAAAATATGCGGCCAATAAAATCCACTGTCTAGTATTTCCTAGCTGTTCTTTTCGGGCCAAAATGACCACCACATGCATGCTCATGACAGAAACTAAGCACAGAAGAAATCTCATCATCAGGGATGCATCTCCTAAGTATTTGGTCGACGCCTATTTTCCACAAAAATGGATCATCCCATATATAATATCTAGCATCATGCTTAAGTTTCAGACATTGAGCTTTAGAGAAAGAAGGTGGGCATTTACCTCCGACCAGGTAGTTCACTATATGAGCGTACCATGGAATTTTACCTGTGATGGCGTAGAGGTGCTCATCTGGGAATGTCTCAGTAATCTGCCCAGCTTCTTCCTCCCTCACTAATCGACTCAGGTGGTCAGCAACTGTGTTCTCAACTCCCTTCTTGTCCTTGATTTCGAGGTCAAATTCTTGCAGCAGCAAAATCCAACGAATCAGCCTCGGCTTAGCCTCCTTCTTCGTCATCAAGTATCTAATAGCTGCATGATCAGAGAACACAATTACTTTAGTACCCAATAAGTAAGGTCTGAATTTTTCTAAAGCAAAGACAACAGCTAGCAATTCTTTCTCAGTGGTGGAATAATTTCTCTGAGCTGCGTCCAAGGTACGCGAAGCGTAGTAAATGACAACTGGCTTCCTGTCTGCTCTCTGTCCGAGCACTGCTCCCACTGCATAATCACTGGCATCGCACATAATTTCGAATGGCTGGCTCCAATCGGGTGCTCGAATAATAGGCGCACTGGTTAGCGCAATTTTTAGCTCGTCGAATGCCTCTCTGCACTGATCTGTAAACTCAAATGGTACATCTTTCTGCAACAAGTTAGATAAGGGCAGAGCTTTCTTGGAAAAATCCCTAATAAAACGACGATAAAAACCAGCATGCCCCAGAAACGATTTAATATCATGCACCGTGGAAGGGTAAGGAAGACTAGAAATCAAATCTATTTTCGCTTTATCCACCTAAATCCCCTCTCGGGAGACTATATGCCCTAAGACCACACCATGTGTAACCATGAAATGACACTTTTCGTAGTTCAGCAATAAATTCATAGACACACACCTTTCAAGTACTCTACTCAAGTTGTCTAGGCATGCATCAAAAGTGTCACCATGCACAGTAAAATCATCCATAAAAACCTCAATGAAACTACCAATCATGTCGGAGAATATGCTAGTAACCAACCTCTGAAAGGTTCCAGGCGCATTGCACAAACCAAAAGACATACGTCTAAATGCAAAAGTGCCAAATGGACATGTGAAAGTAGTTTTATCTTGGTCCTCAGGTGCGATAGGGAGTTGGTTATAACCCGAAAAACCATTAAGAAAACAAAAATATGGCTTACCTGCCAGCTTGTCCAACATCTGATCAATAAATGGAAGAGGAAAGTGATCCTTACGCGTCACTGCATTCAGCTTCCGGTAGTCTATGCACATACGCCATCCATTCTTAACACGTGTAGTGACCATCTCGCCGGCTTCATTCTTCTCAACTGTGATGCCCGTCTTTTTCGGCACCACGTGTACGGGACTTACCCACTGGCTATCTGAAATAGGATAGATAACATCAGCATCTAAAAGCTTTTGTACCTCTTTGCGCACTACCTCCATCATCACTGGGTTCAAGCGACGCTGCGGCTCTCTCGAAGGCTTAGCTCCATCTTCTAGCAGAATTCGATGCATGCACACCACCGGGCTTATCCCTCGTATGTCTCGAAGCGTCCAACCTATAGCCAATTTGTTAGTTTTGAGTACCTCTATGAGCTTTTGTTCTTGTTCATCCTGAAGTCCGCTCTTAATGATCACTGGGAGAGTGTCATTTTCGCCCAAAAATGCGTACTTCAAATGTTCAGGGAGAGGTTTCAGTTCTACAACCGGTGCCTGCACAGAAGAAGGCAACGAAGAATTAGTTTTAAATAACTGAATTTGATTAACCTCATACCTGGGCGTCAGAGGACGAGAAATGTCGAGCTGTGCGAGTATGGCACGTATGTCCTCGTAGAGAGCGTAGGAATCCTCCTGTGTAAAAATGGCGCTCTCTAGTACTATCCTCAATAGGTCTTCGCCGCTGGTGCCTTGTATTTCATGTACTACATCGTCCAACGCATCCAATGCATTTACCGTCGCGTGCTCAGGTGGGTGTTGCATAGCCTTGAATAAATCAAATTTTATTGTCTCGTCTTCCACCTCCATGGTCAGCACCCCTGAGTCGCAATCAACCTTCATCTTTGATGTTTTCAAGAAGGGGCGACCAAGTAGGATAGGTGGATGATCAGCCGGATCACTACTGTCCATTCTGAGCACGTAGAAGTCAGCTGGGAAGATCAAGTCACCAACCTGCACTAAAACATCTTCAATGATACCTTCAGGTCGCTTACAAGATCTATCTGCCAATTGAATCGTTAGTCCAGGTGGCTTCAAAGGTCCAATGCATAATCTCGAATACAAAGAGTAGGGTAAAACATTGATAGACGCACCGAGATCAAGCATGCAATTTTCGACTCTAATGTTGCCTATAACACAAGGGATGGTAAAAATACCTGGGTCTCCGCATTTAGGAGGTATCTTCCTTTGAATAACTGCAGAAACATTAGCATTAAACATTACCTGCTCAGGTTGAGTTGAACGGCTGCGATTAGTGCACAAATCCTTGAGAAATTTAGCGTAACGTGGAATCTTCTTAATCGCCTCGAGTAGAGGAATATTGATTTCAACTCTTTTGAAGAGATCCCATACTTCTTTATCGATCACTTGTTTCTTAGGGGCCTTAACCTGCAATGGAAACGGCAAATGGGGGTCAGTACGGCAAAGATTGGGATTTTCGTCAGTGGGTAATGCGCCAGTAGTAGACTTTAGGTTGGCGCGCCGGCTGTTAATGTTCACATCCGGCGCTCGATTATTATTGTCCTCGGGCGCGGTCGTTGTGTTGACCGCGTCGTCTTCATACATTATTGGCGCTCCGGGAGAAGACATTACCGCTCCGCGCGTCTGCCTCATGTTGTCATCCGGCGCGGAACTCACTGTTTCCGTTCCCTTATTTCCCTCTTCTGGACCCTTGAGCACCTTCCCTCGCCTCAAAGTCATAGCGCTAACATTTCCCTTCGGATTGGGGACCGTTTGAGATGGCAATTTGCCCTGGTCATTCTTCAACTCGTTGACGACCGTGATCAACTGCGACATTTGCTTTGATAACTCCGCAAGAGCACCATCCGTCTTCGCTTGGTATTGCTGAAAATTCACTGCAAGATCATTAACAGTTAACGGGTTATTCTGACCTGACTGATTATAGTTCTTTCTCTGTTGGTACTGATCAGCACTGTTGTGACCCTCTTGTTGCTGACGAAATGGTGGACGATAAAACTGGGTCTGCTGTTGAGGCGCGGCTTGCTCCCTAGGAAATCCACCTTCATTCTTCCAACTATATCCATTCGCAGCTAATCCAAACTTCCTCTGAGGTGGTCTGTTATTGAAATTCTGATATCCTCCTAGAGTGTTCACTTCTGCTGGATTGTCTTCGTACAAGGATGGACACGAATCAGTCTTGTGGTTGGTAGCACCACAAAATTCACAAGGCTTCACCACATTAGCTTGTCCCACCATCATCTTCTGCATCATGTCCTTCAGCTCTTTGATTTCTGCAGCCATGTGATTGTTGGATGAGTCTGCCTGTGATACATTCCTTGTTCTGCTCGTATCCTCCCTTCGATTGATCTCCTCCCTGAAACGAGCACTTTCAGCGGTCTCAGTAATCAAATTACGTACCTCAGATGGTGTCAAGTTCAACACCGTGCCACCAGCTGCACCATCCAACATCATACGCTCGAGAGGTCTCAACCCATCCAAAAGATATTCTACCAACATCCTTTTCGAGACTCCTAAGTTACAGCAGCTTTGCTCCAATGCGTTGAACCTCTCCATGTAGTCATACATCGACTCGCTTGGTCCTTGTTTGATATTAGAAAGTTCTCTGCGCACTTGTGTTGCCTTTGCTAGCGGGTAGTATTTGTCTAGAAACTTCCGCTGCATTTGGTCCCAGGTGCGAATACTACCTGAAGGAAGAGACAGAAACCACGATTTTGCTAAGTCAGTCAAACTCAAAGGAAATACTCGAAGCTTAAACCTGTCCTCGGAAGCTGCGTAGGGTCTCAATGTTTGGCAGATTCCGGTGAATTCTTGTAAATGCCTTGTCGCTACCTCTCCCGGTAATCCGCCAAACTTGGGTAAGTGGTGCACCACAGAAGTCTTTACCTCAAAATCGTCCTCTTCTGCACCAGTATTGATGCACCATGGCTGCTCATTGAAGTCTGGTGCAGCCAGCTCTCTCATTGTTTGTTCCGGTCTTTGGGCACGCCTGTATGGCTGATGCCCGTAAGGCTGCTGCTGCACATATTGCTGAGGCGGTGGGTTAGGCTCATTGACACCTTCTGCTCGTGCTCCTGCATCCCTAGCCATAAATTTCCTTTCGCGAAGTTCCCTCTGGCGTGCTCTAAATACTCGCTCCGGCTCTTCATAAAATGGTGGCACCTGCACATCCGGATTTCCCGGTGGTGGTAAAGGATGGTTGTTGTTGTTGTTGACCTGATTTTGTTCATTGTTTTGGCGGCCATCACCATTAACACTACCTGCGTGCGACATGCTGGAAAGAGCAATTTACCGCAACAAAAAAAACACAAAGAAATAATTGAAAACTAAATATAAAAAGAAAAGAAACTCTTCACCGTAGCAGCTCCCCGGCAACGGCGCCAAAATTTGACGCGCGTCGTTGCGCGCGCCAAACTTGTATTTATAATTCCAAGCTCTAGCTAATGTAGCGGCAAGCAAGGGTCGAACCCAAGAGAACTGACTGTGAAGCGGTTTCCTGTGAATACAGAACTAAAGGGGGGTTTTGAGTGAGTGGTTGCAAGAACGAATGTAATAAAAGTGTGAATGTCAATCGAGAGAGGTGTTCAGCTCAGGGAATTGAATGGTGACTGTTATCAGCGACTTCTAAAGATACGATTCTAATCAAATGCGTGGTCACTCCGACAAAGGTAATGACCTAAAGTATCCCGACAAAGGTGATACTAAGCCTAGATTCTACTACTTGTTTCCACGACAAAGCTTCAACAAGAGGTAATAATCAGAATTGATGAGAGGATAGTTTCACGACAAAGTATACGCTAACCGTGCAATACAATTCAGGCAAATTAAGATCCAGAACTTACGAATGAATAGAAATATGCATTAAATCCAAGTCTCAAACATGAATGTCACCAATTGAAAACCCTAAACTGAAACAGAAGTTTAGCTACTCATATTCATAACTGCAAAATACATTAAACTGAAAGAAATAACAAAAATTGTTCGGAATTACTATTCACCACCGGAAAACACTGTTCACTGCCGGAAAGTACTGTTCACGCGGGAATCACTGTTCACGCAATCTCCAAAATTCCGTACGTCCTTCGTCAAACCTCCGTCGTCCCAAATGTTTTCTGTGTCGTCGAAAAACTGCCGTCCCAATCTTCCAAAACCCTAATTGAGATCGGGCTGTAAATTGATTTCGGGCCGCGGGCCCGACTGCTGACGTCATCATAAACCTAGCGCGCCCCATGAAGACATTATGTCGCGCGCTCGAAGAATACATTAACGCTCGGCGCGCGACACTAATGTTGCCTGCTGGCGCGCGACTCACTGCGATGCAATCCCATTTCCGCCAACGCCGATTTCTTCCATAAAAACACCGTTTTGAGCCGCAAGTCTCTTCTCATGTATTCCGAACACCTGAAATGCAAACAACACTAAGAGGTAACTGTTCACATCAAAACATGTCGAAATAGCTAGGTTTAAATGGTTTAGCGAGTCGTATAAATACTCCCCATCATTGAGCTTGAGTCGTGGGGACATGTCTCTGTTTAAGTGTGGGGGGGGAGGGGGGTGTTACATTTACATTTCACATTTTTTGAGCTTTGTAGTGTAGCTTAGTTTCGTTGAAGGGAATAGTAGCAGTGGTGCGCTTGTGTGCGGGTTGCGCACACTTTTCGACTTGTATTGCCCTATTCATCTTGCATGCGCTGCTATCAACTGTTTAGTATATTTTTTCGATTTTTTTCTGCTCCTATTAGTTGGGATATACAGGGGATGTGGAGTTGACAGAAAAGCTCTAGAGAGGCGGTTAGTCATTTTGGCTTTGAAGGTAAGGTATATGGTTGAGAGCGCTAGTGGAGGCCGGTGCTTCGCGACCTTCGAAACAATAGAGTGCGCTCAGCCACGCAGATGCCGAAGGCGAATACCCAAAGCGTGGCGAGGTGGGAAAACAGACCACCTTCCCTCCGGAAGTCAAGCAAGGGAAGGCGGGCGCGGGTGTAAACGCGTGCGCTGACCTGCGCAAATAGATCAAGGAGGGAGAGCGGAGCGTTGTTTTATAGCTGCTATCCGAAGGCCGAGACTGGAACCGTTCTGGGAACATAGGAACTGTAGATAAAGCTGTACAAAAAGAAAAAACACCAGCAGATGATATGCGCTAAAGAAACCAGCATGCGCACAACTCCGTACCGCGTGTGCAAGTTCACAAGAAAATCATCAAGAAAGCTCGAGTTCCCAGGCAGTGCGCGAAAGAATCACGCACCGGAAGAAACTTGCGCAATTAACCATATACCCGTACTCGAAGTAAAGACCGACAACCCGGAGCCTATGAAGAGCTATCTCCCAGCCATCCGAAATAATTTCCATCCCAGCTGAGAGGTAACGAATTTCGGAATTGTTATATTAAAACTGTTGAAGGCATGTGCGCGCAGGTGATAGAGCAACGCAGGGTGAACGGTTGTGCAGATCGCGCCTGAGTGCAAGACTGTGCGCTAGACTCCAGAGAGGTAATTGTATCCGTGCTTGAGTACTTGTTCGGGACGAACAAGGGCAAGTGTGGGGGGTTTGATAGAGCCTATTTATACGCACTATTTAGATCTTAACACTGTGCTTGTTTGCATTATTTTGTGTACAAGATTACTGGTTTTCGGTGTTTTTGTATTCCAGGACAAAACAAGGGCCTAAGTCTGATACACGCTAATAGGCGCGTTTAAGGAGCGCAACACACAGCCTGCGGAGCTAGCAGCGCAAACAGGATAGGGGGTGGCAGATTCAGACTGCGGTGCGCAAACCAACTGGGCGAACCAATGTGCGCAGTGAGCCATGCGCAGGATAGCGGTATTTCCAAATCTTGAACACCATATCCCTACAAAATCTCCTAGGATTTGGAAGTTGCCAAAGATTGTCCTCGGGCCTCACAAGCAGTATATAAAGAGAGGAAGGCTAGGGTTTGACACAACAACACACGAGAGAGAGCCAGAACTGAAAAACACACGAGCTGCCACCGAGGACTTGCGCCAACCGACTGCGCGAACCGAGACACAGCAACCTGCACGCACCTGCTTGTTACTATTTCCTTGGACACTTTAGCTTTTATTTACTATTTCTATGATGTTTACCACTAGCATGTCTAGCTAAACACTTTGTATCGGTTGGGCATGATTCTATGAAGTATTTCCTTTGAGACTTGTGCTTAATGCATAGTTTGTTTGCTTGTATTAATTCTGTGCACACGGTTGACAGCTAGTTGTATGAGTAGGGGAAGCCTTGAACCGCAATCTTACTCTTACTACTTGTTGTTATATGTTAAACTAGTTGGTAGCTTGACGGTGACAACTAGGAGTAACGCGCTAGGATAATCAGTTGCTACTGTGACAGGATTCGTAGCTGCTTAGATTAGTTTCAAGAATTAATAGCTCATGGACTTTGATCGGAACATGCGCACATGTTAGGAAGCCTTGATCGGACACTAACTTCAGTGAAATCGAACTATAGACGTTTAGAGTCGATGATAAGGAATACATTCATAGAGGATTGTCTTTGCCAATACTTTTCATAGTCATAGTACTTAATCTCTACTGCCTGCGCACATATCGTGCAACTCTGCTTACACACTGTTCATTCGCGCACCTGCCCAACCCAACCACTCACAACCCCAAACTCGTAAGTTGTAGGTTGCTAGCTAGAACGAGTCTGCTTGCTCCTTGTGGGATCGACCCTGACTTAGCCGCTATACTAAGTGGAGATGGAAGGATTAATTTGACGCGTACAACGACGCGCGATCAAAGAACCTTTCCGGCCGTTTTGGAGCTTGAGCCATGCCCACCATAGGGAGAAGAGTGACATCCTTCAAGAATACCTTGTTGGTCGCATTCCGTGACGCATGATCTATAAAGTCCATCCGCGCAAAGCCTATATAGATAAAGCTCGTCCCAAAAGTACCGGTTGATATCATGAAGGAATTTCTTCCTTTGATTGTAATTTGCTCCCTCCGGTAGAATTCCACAAGCTAGGAAATTCACGAAGTCCGCATACCATGGAGCTTGCGCGGTCTCGATGCTCATCAAGTATTCCCCAATGAATGTGTCATTTACGGGAATCGTTATTGAATCTTCTCCCTTAGATAGTTCGAGCCTTAATAAGTGATCCGCCACTACATTCTCTACTCTTTTCTTGTCCTTAATCTCTATATCAAATTCTTGCAATAGGAGTACCCAACGGATAAGTCTAGGCTTTGCTTCCTTCTTAGAAACCAAATACTTGATGGCAGCATGATCCGTGTAGACTATTGTTTTAGAACCAATCAAGTATTGCCTAAATTTTTCAAAGGCATAGACAATGGCTAGCATTTCCTTCTCTGTTGTTTAATAGTTTTCTTGGGTAGTGTCAATGGCCTTACTAACGTAATAGATTACGTGGAGCCGTTTATCGATTCGTTGACCCAAGACGGCTCCAATGGCGCTATCACTTGCATCGGACATCATTTCGAACGGTAAGTCCCAATTCGGTGGTTGAATAATAGGTGCGGTCACCAGAGCTTTCTTCAATACCTTAAACGCCTCAAGACAAGGCTCATCAAATGTAAATTCCATGTCATTGCGTAGAAGATTTGTGAGGGGCTTTGCTATCTTTGAGAAATCCTTAATGAACCTTCGATAAAATCCCGCATGCCCGAGAAAACTTCTTATTCCTTTAACATCCCTTGGAGGTGGCAGCTTTTCAATCACGTCGATTTTTGCTCTATCGACTTCGATCCCTCTTTTCGACACACGATGTCCCAAAACTATGCCTTCTTTCACCATGAAATGACATTTCTCCAATTGAGGACTAAGTCCATCTCAATGCACCTAGCCAAAACACGTGAAAGATTTGTAATACAATCATCAAAAGAATATCCATGCACTGAAAAATCATCCATAAACACTTCCATGGAATTTTCAAGAAATTCGGAAAATATGGACATCATGCATCTTTGAAAAGTACCCGGCACATTACAAAGACCAAAAGGCATTCTCCTATATGCAAAAGTGTCATAGGGGCAAGTAAATGTTGTCTTTTCTTGGTCATCGGGGTGGATGGGAATTTGGAAAAAACCACTATAACCATCTAGAAAGCAAAAGTATTCATGTCCCGCTAATCTTTCTAACATTTGATCAATAAAAGGAATTGGGAAATGATCTTTCTTAGTGGCTTTGTTTAATTTCCTGTAGTCTATGCACATCCTCCACCCCGTGACCGTGCGCGTAGGGATCAATTCATTCTTATCATTCTCCACAACGGTGAGCCTGCCTTTCTTAGGCACCACATGAATTGGGCTCACCCATTCGGAGTCGGGGATCGAGTAAATTATTCCCGCATCTCTTAACTTAGTTACTTCCTTTAACACAACCTCACCTAGCTTAGGATTTAATCGCCTAAGAATTTCGTGGCTAGGTTTCACATTCTCCTCAAGTCTTATCCTATGCATGCAAACCTTGAGGCTAATCCCTTTCAAATCATCAATGGAATGCCCAATAGCACCCTTATACAATTGCAACACATGCATAAGCTTAGAGGTCTCACGTTCATCAAGAGATGCTTCGATAATAACGGGTAGTGAGTTGTTTGGTCCGAGCAATTCATACCTTAGATTCAGTGGAAGGGGTTTCAACCCCTCACCGAATTCCTTACCTTTTTGTGTATCTTCTTCGATGGTCTCCTCATCGAGAGGGTTACCGTCCTCAAGATTCATCAACAAAGCAAAAGATGGACTACCACTATCTTGGATGAGCAACTCGTACTCAAAACTTGTCAACTCATCATGAGCATCATAAACATCACAAGCATCATTTATTTCAAGCAAATGACAATCCATAGAATTACTAGGAGCATTTAAAACCTTTTTCAAGTAAAATTTAATTTTTTCGGTTCCTAGGTTAAGTTCTATAACTCCTTCTCCACAATTAATAACGGCTTTAACCGTATTCAAGAAAGGCCTTCCTAGTATGATAGGGATTTCACGATCCTCATCCATTTCAGGCACATAAAAGTCAACGGGAACATAAAACTTCCCTACTCTAATTGGAACATCCTCTAAAATACCCTTAGGTAACCTAGATGATCTATTCGCCAATCTAAGATTTATGGATGTAGGAGTGAGTTCACCCATGTCAAGTTTTTGAAACAAGGAAAATGACATCAAAGAAATGCTAGCTCCCAAATCACATAATGCTCTATCTATGCAAAAATCGCCAATAGCAATAGGGATAGAGAATGAACCATGATCATTTAGCTTCCTAGGCATGTTATGTTGAACAATAGCGCTACAATTTGCATTCAAAGCTACGTGATCGATTTCATGCATTTCTCTCTTATACGATATAATGTCCTTAAGAAATTTTGCATAAGTGGGCATTTGAGTTAGTACCTCCGTGAAGGGGAGAGTCACTTGGAGTTTAGTCAAGATATCCGCAAAGCATTTGAAATGTGCGTCCTCCTTCTTCTTTAATCTTTGCGAAAATGGAATGGGAGGCATATATGGAGCGGGCTCTTGAGCTTTTCCTTTTTCTCTCTTCTCAACTACCTCTTGAGATGAAGACCCTTCTTTATCAACTTCAACGGTTGTGTTGGCAACTTTGGTCTTCACTTGGGGTTCTTCTAAGACTCTTCCGCTCTTTAGGGTGATGGCATTTATAGTTTCGGAAGAGTTCACATCCGGTTGAGAAGACAATTTCCCTTGATATCTTGAGGAAGAACTCACTTGTTGAGCAATTTGGGTCTCAAGCATTTTCTTATGCGCTTGCAATTGGTCGAGTCTTTGAAGGATGAGTTGGTTATCCTTTTGTTGTTGAGCTTGCGTTGCGGCCAATTGCGCGACAATGGATAATAGGGATGGTTCCTCTTGGCTAGGCCTCTCCTCATTTCTTTGGTAAGGAGCTTGCCCTTGTTTCTTTGGTGGGAATCCCGGAGGTGTAGGCTTTGGCTCATTGTTGATGGGCGCTCTCCTCGGAAAGTTTGGGTCTTCATGGAACCTTACATGTTGAGGAAGGTTCCTTGGTTGGTAGGGAGGATTCCTCGGTTGATACCCACTTGATTGAGGTGGCACATAAGCTCTCTCTTGGTTTCTCACAAGATAGCTAACATCTTCAAATTCATCCGCATGCTTGGAGGTGCAAGAATCTTTGTCAGGCGACGGGTTAGCGCATATGCTACAAGCTTGCGGATGTTCTCTTCTCTAGTTCAAATTCATGTTCCCAATAGATTGTGCCAAGGAATTTACCATCTTCGTTAGGGAGTTGAAATCTTCCTTTGTTACGACCTTAGAGGTTTCGTCCTTGCTCTTTTTCTTCAAGTGGTTCCTTTCACCACCCCATTGATGCGAATTTCGTGCAATCTTTTCGATGATCTTGAAACCATCGGTAGCCGTTAAGTCCATCATTGCTCCATTACTCGCATGGTCCATATATAATTCCTTGCATCTTGATCCATCCCATTGTAAAAGCTTTGCAATAATTGCCACTTGTTGAATCCATGATGAGGGCAATCTCTTTGAAGCTCTTTGAAGCGCTCATAAGCCTCATAGAAGGTTTCATCGTCACGTTGAGTAAATTGATTGATTCTATCCCGAATCTTCTTTGTCTTGGCGGGAGGGAAGTATTGGATTAAAAAGGCTTGTGCTAGTCCCTTCCAAGTGTTGAATGTATCCGGTTCATGACTCATCAACCAATCCTTAGACTTCCTGGAAAGTGAGAACAGAAAAACCTTCATATATACCCACTCTTGTTGAATGCCCGGCATCTTGTATGTACGGCATAGCTCTGTGAATCGGGCCAAATGTGCATTCGGGTTTCCATACCCGTCAAATTGATGTGCGGCCACCATATGGACGAGGGCGGACTTAATCTCAAATTCTTGGTCTTCTCCCTCCGACAAGCAAATAGGAGACCCATAATGTCCAATGGTTGGGGCGATGTATGCCCCAACCGGTCTTTCTTCTTCTTCTTGCGGAAGAGGAGCATTTCCTTGCCTTCTAGGAATTTGTGGATCCATATTTCCCGGTTGTTTGGCTCGTGTAGGCGAAGGAGTATCCAAATGAGGAGTGTGAAGCTCGTGTGAAGCGGAGGGATGAGAAGCTTGGCTTGTAGTTGAGGTAGAAGCTTGTTCTTGTACTCTCTTGCTCCTTGCTCTAGTTTGCATTCAAACACCTATGAAGCAATCAAAGAGAGCTTTTGTAAGTGTGAACTTTAAATAGAGACAAACAAGAATAGCACGCACGCAAGCAATTACGACAACTAAATAAAAGAAAAATAGAAAGTGAAGTAAACTAACTAAAAGTAATACTAACTAGCAATCTAGTCTAATGCCTAAGTCCCCAGCAACGGCGCCATTTTGACGTTGGCGTTTTAGGCAAGCAAAATGAAGTGCTATTCTAGTCACGCAAATATCAAACAATATTTATAACCGAGTGAACTCGGGTCGATCCCAAGAGAAAAGCCTAGACTAATTGATAACTAATTAATGCTACTATTGAAATTCTACGGTTTAAGGGGGTTTTTGTCCTCCTATAGAGGTATCTCTAGTTAGTACTAAAGATAAATGATAGTTGGGTTTGTCTAATGAATAAAAGGTGACTAAGGATTCAACTTCTCCCCTAAGATATGCGGAAAATGAAATACCTCACTAATACATGCATGAACTACGTTTGGTTGATAAAAGCAAGGCTAATGCATCGTCCACTCTAGGTTCAACTCCCGCCCCTTCCCTAGAGTGGAGAGGATACACAAATGACACGGTTCTCAAACTCTTGCTCTATTGAACCGTGTAGAACTTGAGTCCCATAACCGCACCCTCTCGGTCTATTGGCCGGTTACTCAAATCCGCTTAAAACTTAGCCTAATGTCAAGAGTGTATGTCACTCTCGCACACAAACACTCCATATATGATCATACAATAGCTATTAAACATCCTAAGTTCAATTCTTATTCCATCCTTAGGAGTTGTACTCATGCATACTCACTTAGGCATTTCGTCAAATACTTGGTGTGCATATAATAAATACATAGTTAGGGCACAAATAATCAAACCAAACTTCATTCAATACAATAAAATAGTGTTCTACATCATATCCAATCCTAGGGGATCCATTTGATCGCCAATCACATAAACAACTACTCACTCATAATGAGTGTGCACAAATACATGATTAATAAGTGAAACATGAATGTAAGTACAAAGTTAATAGAAAAGTAGTCTAGGTCTTGAATGATCTTCAATCCAAGCTCCAATCTTCAACCAAGCTTGATCTTCTCCAAATGTTTGATCTTTGCTTTTTAGGGTTTGAGAGAGTTTTTGAGCTTTCTTGAAATTGAGATATCTCTTTCTCTCTCTTCGAAGCTTTCCATTTATACCTAGAAGGTTTGACCAGCATTGACCGAGTAGACCAGCATTGACCGAGTCACATAGTTGACTCGGGAGAGTCAACTTTCCAGAGGGTTCCAATTTGGCAGGTCTTGCGCTTCTTGACTCGGGCAGAACTGACTCGAGCGAGTCAACTTTTCAGAGAGTTCCAATTTGCCCGAGTGCTTTGATACGAGCGAGTCAAATAGTCCAGGCCGAGTCACATTGACTCGGGCGAGCCACAATGTGACTCGGGCAAATCTTCATTACCATGATTCTTTTGCGCTTTCGCCCGCAATCGACTGGATTTTGTCCGAAACTCTTCTAAGCTGCTGCATGACTCCAACTACTCGATATAAACCTAAAACGCACGCGAAAAGCATCAAAAGACTTATATAACATCACGGAATGAACAAGAACTAAAAGGGGAATGCGCATAAATACTATTTACTTTGCGCGCACATCACCGAGCATGTAAATTTGAGGCAGAACATCCCTGCAATTGTTCAGTGCAAGGCAGCACCAAAGTGTAAGGATCCAGGTACATTTACAGTTCCATGCGTCATTGGTAAATTCAAAATTGATCATTGTATGCTGGATTTGGGTGCGTCAGTTAATGTGTTGCCTTACTCTTTATATCAAACATTGGGTATTGGTCCTGCTAATGTATGCTTGGGGCACGCAACTTAATGTGTGCATGGGGAGCTTAATTTGCTGAGTTAGGATAGTTTTCTTGTGCATTTCTTATTTGTTTTGTTTTTTTTTTCTTTTGAGTCTTGCATGACTACCCTTCCCGACGATCTTATTGTACCGTGAGGACAGGGTTTGTTTCAAAAGTGTGGGGTGGGGGAGTTAGTATGTGTCAGCACGTTTACTTTTGTTAGCTTGCATTAGTAGTGGCTAGAGCACGTTTTTTTAAATTTTTAGGTGTTGCGAGGCTGCTGATTTCGTGCGACTATATGCTGTCAGTTTTGATGCTATGATGAAGATGCTGATTTTATGAGATGATGTTTGATGCTATGAGGTTTTGATGTGTTTCCTTTACATGATTTCTACAATTTTGTGATCCTAGTGACGTGATGTTATATGTTTCTTTGAGTTGAGATATTACAGGATGTGGAGTTGATAGAAAATGCCCTAGAGGGACTTGGCAAACATTCGAAGGTTCAAGGGATTAGTCGCGTAGCGCGCTGAGTTTGTGGAGGTTGGCGCTTCGAGTTATGAGAGGCGAGGCTTTCACTCCATCATTGTAGCGTTTATGCAATGGTGGGATGGGAAAACAAACCGCCCTATCTCTAGTCCTAGTAACCGGGAATGGGTGGGTAACCCCTATCTTGCCTTGCGCTGAAAGGATAATGAAGAGAAAGGGCAGGACGCGCTCCATATGCTGTTATTCGAAGGCGATGATTGGAACGGTTCAAAAGAAAAAAAGTGGGACAAGCAATTCACATTGAAGAGCAAAGCTCAAAAAGAAAATTTCAATCAAATGTGAAAGGAAAAAAATTAGAAAAAAAAGGGAAATCGAGTTGAGTGAAGTCTTCGGACCAAACAAAACAAAAAAGTTCAAAACCTGTCCTCCAAAAGAAAAGAATGTGATAATGCAAGTGTGGCAGGTTTGCCAAAACCAACATATGTCATATGTGAATAAAGAGCTGCTGCAGCTCAAGCAATCAAGCAGAACAGCTAGCAACAGATACAGCGGGGGTGCTGCAGCAGGTGCTGGTTCAAGTGCTGGTTCATCTGTCCGAGTAACAGTTTGTGCTGGGTGCGTTTTGGAGGTATGGCAGTTTGTGTTCTTGCTCTTAGAAGGTTTTCTAAAATGCTTCTAAGCATTTTCCAGCACGGTTCACTTGTCAGAAAAGAAGATTGGCATTGAAGATATTAATCAAATCTAATCTCCTTGTGGGATTATGGCCTAAACCTGGAAATTGCTTAAAGTGGTGAGGGTATTTAAGCAGAAGTTTTGAGGGCTGTAGAGGGTGATCGAAGCTGAGTGATACACGAGAGTAGACACGAAATTTAGAGAGAGGATTTTTCTGGGTGTGCTACGAGAGTTGTTCTTCGATCAACACACACGGGCAGAGCGTTGAGCGCAGAGCTGAGGTGTGCATTGCAGAGGAGAATCAGGTCTTGCAGAGACTGATTCGTGCATTGATCTGGAAGCCAATTTAGAGCTGTGGAGCTTGTTGGTTGATCAAAGGCAGCCGCGGGAGAACTGACGGGTGGAAGACTCGGTCGAGGTTCGTGCGGAAGAACCCACTAGTGGCAGGTGGTCATTGAGTGAGGGGGAGTTACTCAGAGTGTGCAGCGCTCTTGGAGTGGTTCGATCGGCTCGGCAGGAGGCCTTGGAGCGACGCGGATAGAGTGCTTCAGCTGGTGTTACAGCTGTTGCTGCAGCAACCCTGCTGAGTAGTGTAGACTAGAATAGGCTGAGTTCTTGAAGAGGATTGTAGCTATTCTAGGCTGACATATTGTAGAGGGTGTGCTGGCACAAATCAGAGCTTGTTCTGATTGTGTAGAGTAGTCCACACGGGGTTAAAGTAGCATAGGTTGCGTGCGTTGTAACCGAGTGTGCTTTGAACCTTTGGTTGAGTGGATTGAGGACTGGAGAATAGTCCTCCCCAGACGTAGGCAGATTGGCCGAACTGGGTGAACAAATCTGTGTCCTATTCATTGTCTGCTGTGCCCACATTTAAGTGAACAAGAGTGTGCTGCAGCAACTGCTAGTTCACAAATCTGCATAAGTAGAGACACTTGAAATTTCAATTGGTATCAGAGCGGGAACTCGACACACAGAGTTTAAAAGGTCCTACAGTGTCTCTGAAGTAGCCAAGACAATGAAGGAAGGACAGAGTACGAGTAGACCTCCACTTTTGGAGGAGAGCAATTATGGTTATTGGAAAGCAAGAATGAAAGCCTTTCTCAAGGCTATTGATGAGAAGACATGGAGAGCTGTTGTGGTTCAGTGGTCTCCCCCAATCACCATAGATGAGCAAGGAGTGACAAGAATAAAACCTGAAGAGCAGTGGACTGTTGAAGAAGGTGCTGCAGCAACTGGAAATTCAAAGGCTTTGAATGCAATTTTTGCTGCAGTTGATGCTAATAACTTCAGGTTGATCTCAAACTGTGACATGGCCAAGCAAGCATGGGAGATTCTGCAAACTGCCCATGAGGGAACTGATAGAGTGAAGCTGTCAAGACTCCAGATAATTGCCACACAATTTGAGAATCTGAGGATGCTGGATGAAGAAACAGTCACTGAGTTTAATGCTAAACTCTGTGATCTTGCAAATGAAGCTCATGCCCTTGGTGAGCCCATCCCAGAAGAAAAGCTTATCAGAAAGGTTCTCAGATCGCTGCCTACAAAATTTGACATGAAGGTGACAGCCATTGAAGAAGCACAAAATGTCAGATTCATGAGGTTGGAAGAGCTGATGGGGTCTCTCAAACAATTTGAGATGAAACTGGTCAAAGGAGACACCACTTCCCAGGATAAGAATGTTGGTTTGAAGGCAGAAGCGGAAAGCAAGTAGACAGATCCAGATGATCAGATAAACATGCTGGTTAAGAACCTCGGAAAGCTTCTGAAAAACATGGAATCCAGAACTGAGAGAAGATCTTCTTCGCGAAAACAATTCAGGAGGGGCGGTGAAAACAAAAGGAAAGGTAAGGAACCAGCTCAGAGTGAAGAAGGAAAGAACGAAGTGAAGAAAGGAGTCCAATGCTGGAATTGTGCAGGCTACGGCCATCGACAGATCAACTGCACCAGCAAACGGATGAAAAAGAAAGCTCTTTCTGCCAGTGAAAGTGAAGATCTGAGTGAAGATGAATGCAACATGGCCAGATACAGGTCAGCAAGAAGAGGCACAAAAACACAAAAAAAAGTGAACCAGGACTTGCTGCAGCAATGTCTATTTCACCGTAACAAGAGAGCTTTGAAGTTTAAGAAATGTTACAGCTGTGGTCGCAGAGGACATATTCAAAGAAACTGCTTCTCAGCTCATGCCAGAATTACATCGCCCAGGGAATCTGCCAAGCAGAAACATGCGCAGACTCAGCTCCTCGCCCTTGTCAGCACAGCTAGCACCTCAGACAAGATAAGCTGGTACTTTGACAGTGGCTGTTCAGGCCATATGACAGGAGAAAGATCCTTTCTGAAGAATATTACTCCCTGTCTGGAACAAAATGTGAAGTTTGGTAATGGTCTGAAAGGAAGGGTTCTGGGAAGAGGAACTTTGGCTGTAGAAGGAATGCCAAATCTGAGCAATGTTCTTTTGGTGGAAGGATTAAAGGCTAATCTTATCAGCATCAGCCAGTTGTGTGATGGGACTAAACAAGTTAAGTTTACAAGAGACTCATGCCAAGTTCTCGATAAATCTGGAAAGTGCATAATGGAAGGAGCCAGATCCAAGAGCAATTGCTACCTTCTCAATGTGAGTTCAAACTCACGGATTCAGAAATGTATGCTGACAAAGGCCGAGGAAATGACCTTATGGCACAAAAGGATGGGACATGTTAACCTGAGAACTCTAAAGAGAATTGCCACAGAAGGGCTGGTCAGAGGAATTCCACTGCTGAAAGGAGAGACAGACTCCATCTGTGGAGACTGTCAGATTGGGAAACAAAAGAAGGCTTCACATCCTCGGGTCAAAGATATTGGTACCATCAGGCCTCTTCAGCTGATCCATATGGATCTGATGGGACCAATGGAAGTGGAGAGCCTAGGCAAGAAAAGGTATGCATTTGTCTGTGTTGATGACTATTCTAGATTCACTTGGATTGAGTTTATCAGAGAAAAATTAGATACTGTGAGTGTCATTGTGTCTCTGGTGTCTCGGCTAGAGCAAGAAAAGAATCTTAGAATCAGCAGCATTCGCAGTGATCATGGCAGAGAATTTGAAAACAAAGACATGGATGAGTTCTGTCAACAAAGGGGTATAACTCATCAGTTCTCTTCTCCCATTACTCCTCAGCAAAATGGTGTGGTGGAACGGAAGAACCGAACAATTCAAGAAATGGCCAGGGTAATGATCCATGCTAAGAGGATTCCTCTGAAATTCTGGGCAGAGGCCATGAATACCGCCTGCTACATCATCAATAGAGTTACCTTGCGAAGAGGTACCAAGCAGACCTGCTATGAGCTCTGGAATCAGAAAAAACCCACTGTTAAGTACTTTCATATCTTTGGAAGTGACTGCTTCATTCTGAGAGACCGGGAGTATCGAAAGAAACTCGATCCAAAGAGTGATCCTGGAATATTCTTGGGATATTCAACAAACAGCAGGGCATATCGTGTGTTCAACCAGCGAACAAAGACTGTCATGGAATCAATAAATGTGGTTGTCAAAGATGTAGATGAAGCACCTAACTCTGAGTCTGACACTGGTGAAGAAGACTCTGATCTTGAAGAAATGTCTGATAGACAGACCAGAAGTGAACAAGCTGCGGCTCCAGCAGATGCTACAGCAAGTGTTGAAGCAGAGATTCCAGATGACCAATCAGAGAGCCTGTCTGAGGATTTTCACACTGAAGCTCCTGATCCACCTTCAAGGCAGCCCCCAAAGAAGATACAGAAGGATCATCCCTTGACAAATGTGATTGGGAATCCCTCAGATAGAAGAAGAACCAGAGGCCATGCCTACCTCAATACATGCTTCATGTCCAGCTTTGAACCAAAGAACTTCAAGGAGGCCATGAGTGATGAATTCTGGATTATGGCTATGCAAGAGGAGTTGGCAGAGTTTGAAAGGCACAATGTCTGGGATTTGGTAGACAGACCTAAAGGGGTAAACATCATCGGCACAAAATGGGTGTTCAAAAATAAAACTGACGAAAAGGGCAACATTACAAGAAATAAAGCCAGACTGGTTGCCCAGGGATATTCTCAGATTGAAGGTCTTGACTTTGAAGAAACATTCGCTCCAGTAGCTCGCCTGGAGGCCATCAGACTGCTTCTAGCAATGTCTTGCTGCCTGGGATTCAAATTATATCAAATGGATGTTAAAAGTGCGTTCTTGAACGGAGATCTCTCTGAAGAAGTCTATGTCTCTCAACCAAAAGGTTTTGAAGATCCTCATCATCCAGAACAGGTGTATAAATTGAAGAAAGCTTTATATGGGCTGAAACAGGCTCCTCGGGCTTGGTATGAGCGATTGACAATCTTCCTGGAAAATCATGGCTACAACCGAGGGGGAGCTGACAAAACCTTGTTTGTCAAAAGAACTCGGTCTGATGTGATCATTGCTCAAATATATGTGGATGACATTGTCTTTGGATCAAAGTCCCAGCACCTGGTGAAGCAGTTTGTGCAACACATGCAGCAAGAATTTCAGATGAGCATGGTAGGAGAACTTTCCTACTTTCTTGGTTTGGAGATTACTCAGAAAATGGACGGGATCTTTATTGCTCAAAGCAAATACAGCAAGGCCCTTGTGAAGAAATTTCAGCTCGACTCAGCCAGTCACAAGCGTACTCCTGCTGCTACTCCTGTGAAAGCCATTAAAGATGAGCAAGGTTTGGAAGTAAGTCAGACTGTCTACAGAAGCATGATTGGGAGCCTTCTTTACCTGACTGCCAGCCGTCCTGACATTTCCTATGCAGTAGGAGTCTGTGCCAGATTCCAAGCCAGCCCAAGAGACAGCCATATGCAGTTGGTCAAGCGCATTATTCGGTATGTCGGGGGAACTGTGGGCTATGGCCTATGGTATACTCGAGACACAAAGGCAAATCTGGTAGGATACAGTGATGCAGACTGGGCAGGGTGCTCAGAAGACAAAAAGAGCACCTCGGGAGGATGCTTCTTCTTGGGGAATAACCTGGTTTCTTGGTTCAGCAGAAAACAGAACAGCATTTCTCTATCCACTGCCGAGGCTGAGTACATTGCTGTTGGGAGCTACTGTGCACAAATGTTGTGGATGAAGCAAATGCTGAGTGAGTATGGGGTTGCTCAAGATGACATGACTCTCTACTGTGACAATATGAGTGCCATCAGCATATCCAAGAACCCTGTCCAGCACAGTAGAACCAAGCACATTGACATTCGTCATCACTTCATCCGTGACCTTGTTGAACAGAAAGTAATCTCGCTCCAGCATGTTGTGTCTGCCAAACAACTTGCTGATATCTTCACCAAAGCTCTGGATGCAGCCCGGTTTGAAGACCTGAGGGCCTCTCTCGGGCTCTGTGTATTGCCGTCATAAGTGCTCCCAGCAGAGACACCCCCTCGTCATTTGTTCCAAAAAGGGGGAGAAGAAAGAGCAGGCTGAGAAGTGGAGTAATGAAGTGGTTTTGTCAAAATGCCAAGGGGGAGATTGATAATGCAAGTGTGGCAGGTTTGCCAAAACCAACATATGTCATATGTGAACAAGGAGCTGCTGCAGCTCAAGCAATCAAGCAGAACAGCTAGCAACAGATACAGCGGGGGTGCTGCAGCAGGTGCTGGTTCAAGTGCTGGTTCATCTGTCCGAGTAACAGTTTGTGCTGGGTGCGTTTTGGAGGTATGGCAGTTTGTGTTCTTGCTCTTAGAAGGTTTTCTAAAATGCTGCTAAGCATTTTCCAGCACGGTTCACTTGTCAGAAAAGAAGATTGGCATTGAAGATATTAATCAAATCTAATCTCCTAGATTTTAGGAGATAATTGATCTTGTGGGATTATGGCCTAAACCTGGAAATTGCTTAAAGTGGTGAGGGTATTTAAGCAGAAGTTTTGAGGGCTGTAGAGGGTGATCGAAGCTGAGTGATACACGAGAGTAGACACGAAATTCAGAGAGAGGATTTTTCTGGGTGTGCTACGAGAGTTGTTCTTCGATCAACACACACGGGCAGAGCGTTGAGCGCAGAGCTGAGGTGTGCATTGCAGAGGAGAATCAGGTCTTGCAGAGACTGATTCGTGCATTGATCTGGAAGCCAATTTAGAGCTGTGGAGCTTGTTGGTTGATCAAAGGCAGCCGCGGGAGAACTGACGGGTGGAAGACTCGGTCGAGGTTCGTGCGGAAGAACCCACTAGTGGCAGGTGGTCACTGAGTGAGGGGGAGTTACTCAGAGTGTGCAGCGCTCTTGGAGTGGTTCGATCGGCTCGGCAGGAGGCCTTGGAGCGACGCGGACAGAGTGCTTCAGCTGGTGTTACAGCTGTTGCTGCAGCAACCCTGCTGAGTAGTGTAGACTAGAATAGGCTGAGTTCTTGAAGAGGATTGTAGCTATTCTAGGCTGACATATTGTAGAGGGTGTGCTGGCACAAATCAGAGCTTGTTCTGATTGTGTAGAGTAGTCCACACGGGGTTAAAGTAGCATAGGTTGCGTGCGTTGTAACCGAGTGTGCTTTGAACCTTTGGTTGAGTGGATTGAGGACTGGAGAATAGTCCTCCCCAGACGTAGGCAGATTGGCCGAACTGGGTGAACAAATCTGTGTCCTATTCATTGTCTGCTGTGCCCACATTTAAGTGAACAAGAGTGTGCTGCAGCAACTGCTAGTTCACAAATCTGCATAAGTAGAGACACTTGAAATTTCAGAATGAAAAAAAAAGTTCAGTTCCTAATCACTTGGATTTCTCACGTGCCAGAGAAAGCAAACTCAGCGTATGCGCGTGACTTTGACCTG
Source organism: Umbilicus rupestris (assembly GCA_963678935.1). Lineage (NCBI taxonomy): Eukaryota > Viridiplantae > Streptophyta > Magnoliopsida > Saxifragales > Crassulaceae > Umbilicus > Umbilicus rupestris. The sequence goes on from OY787619.1 coordinate 9,419,515, forward strand.
GAGCTGAAGAATGGAGTCAGGAGTCTAAATAGGACTATCTCCCAGTCATCCATTGGCATTCCATCTCGACATCTCAGGTAACATGTATCATTGTAGTTTCTCGCTGATCTTTATTGAAGAATGAGTGTTGAGTATATATTGATGAACTGATTAGTGAGGACATCTCGCATAAATTTAGTGTTGAGTCATTGGCATATTAGAAATGCTTTGAGCATTGCGAATCTTGTCTTTATTCTTGTTCGGGACGAACAAGTTTAAGTGTGGGGTAGTTTGATGGAGCGTATTTATTCCATCGAGTTATTTATTCCCATTGTTTAGTTACATTTTGTGTGTGATAGATTACTTCTTTATAGTGTTTTGCATCGCAGGTGTATCAAGACCGCTTAGAACTCTATTGCGCATTTAGATGGATATACAGCAAATCTGGGCTGATTGACCTATCCCTAGTCAAAGGCTCTCCGAGCGCATGATTCTAATCCGATTGAGGCATGTTAAACCTTGTTGGAAAGCTAACTCAAGGGGCTACAATTCTCTAGTTTACGTCCAGACGAGATTCGGAGGTCTAAAGGGTCAAACAAGCGAGTTGCGGACATTGCAGACACTACCGCGCCGGCAGCATACTTTAGCTGAGTTAATGTCTTCTTCTAGCGCGCATATAATGTCCTCATGAGGAGCGCGACTAGTGTCTTCTTTTGGAGCGAAATGCAAATGATGACGTCAGCAATCGGGCCCGAGGCCCGAAATCAATTTTTAATCCGGATTTCAATTAGGGTTTCGAGAGAGTGTGAGACAGCAGCTTGAACGACAGAGGTTTGGACCAGAGACGGACGGACGAAATTTTGGAGTTTCTGCGTGAACAATGGATTTCTACGTGAACAGTGGATTCCAGCGTGAACAATGCATTTCGGCGTGAACAGTGATTTCGAACGCTCTTATTATTCTTTTCAGTTTAATGTATTTTTCAGTATTGGCTATGAGTAGCTAAATTTCTGTTTCATTTTAGGGTTTTCAAGTGGTGACATACACATTTGAGACTTGGATTTAATGCATGTTGTTATTTAATCGTACCTCTGGATCTTGAATCGTATGAATTGTATTTATTGGTTAGCGTATACTTTGTCGTGAAACTATCCGTTCATCAATTCTAGTTATTAACTCTTGTCGAAACTTTGTGAAATTTCACAGCGTCTCAATTAGGCAGACTTGTGAACAAGCAGTTGCTGCAGCACACTCTTGTTCACTCGGAAATTGTCTCAGCAAACAATGAACAAGAACGAAGTCTGTTCACCCAGTTCGGCCAACTGCCTACGTCTGAGGAGGACTATTCTCCAGTCCTCAATCCACTAACCACGAAGGTCTCCAAGTACACTCGGTTACACCTCCACGCAACCTATGCTACTCAACCTTTGTGTGGATCACTTGACACAATCAGAACAAGCTCTGACTTGTGTCTGCACACCCTCTACAAATGTCAATCTAGAATAGCTACAGACTTCTCAAGACTCAGCCTATTCTAAACTACACTCAACTCAGCAGGGTTGCTGTAGCAACTGCTGTAACACACATCTGAAGCACAATTTGTCCGCGTCGCTCCAAAGCCTTCTGCCGAGCCGTTCGAACGATTCCACGAGCGCTGCACACTCTGGAATACTCCCCCTCACTCAGTGACCACCTGTCACTAGCGAGAACCACCGCTTAGACACTTGACCGAGCCACACACCCGTCAGTTCTTCCGCGGCTGCCCTTGATCAACCAACAAGCACACCTGCTCTGAATTGGCTTCCAGATCAAGCTCGAATCAGACTCTGCAAGTCCTGATTCCCTTCTGCTTCTGTCACCACAGCTCTGCGCTCACGCTCTGCTCTCGGGTGATGATCGAAGAACTCGTCCGTCGCACACCAAAATTCCTCTCTTTGGATTCTGCGCACGCACTAGTGTATCCCTCAGCTTCGATCAACCCTTCTGCTCTAAACCTCTTCTTCTTAAATAGCAGCACCAGCTTTAAGCAATGTCCAGGTTTAGGCAATGTCCCAAAAAGAACAATTATCTCCTAAAATCTAGGAGATTAGATTTAATTTTTATCTACAATGCAAATCTCCTTCTCTGACTAGTAAACCTCACTGGAATATACTCCACAGCATTTTAGAAAATCTTCAGATGCTCTCCGTAGAGTTTCCAGCCCTTCTAGACAAGACCAGGAGCTGCTGCTTCTCGGACAGATGATGCAGCCACTTGAACAAGCTCCTGCTATAGCATCCCCTGTTGCAGCTGTTGCTAGTTCACTTGTGCTGTAGCAACTCCTTGTTCACTTGTGCTGGTTTTGTCAAACACTGCCATACTACATTATCACTTTGTCGTGGAAGCAAGTAGTAAAATCCAGGTCTAGTATCACCTTTGTCGGGATACTTTAGGTTATTACCTTTGTCGGAGTGACCAAACGTTTGAATAGGATCGTATCTTTAGAAGTCAATGATAACAGTCACTATTGAATTCCCTGAGCTGAATATTTCTCTCGATTGACATTCACACTTTTCTTACATTCGTTTTTGCGACCATTTACTTAAACCCCCTTTAGTTCAGTATTTACAGGAAATCGCTTCACAGTCAGTTCTCTTAGGTTCGACCCTTGCTTGCCGCTACACTAGCTAAAAGCTTGGAGATATAAATATAAGTTTGGCGCGCACAACGACGCGCGTCACTTACCTTCCCTATTGTGAGCATATGCTGCGCAGCCAAATATCCTCAGGTGACCTAGGATAGGTTTCCTACCCGACCATTTTTCTAGGGGGCAACTCAACCCTAATGACCTGTTAGGGCTTCTATTGACTAGGTAGGCTGCAGTGTTCAAGGCTTCCCCCCAAAAAGCCTTAGGTAAACCAGAGGTGAACAACAAAGCTCTGGTTTTCCTTAATAATGTCCTATTCATTCTCTCTGCAACCTCATTCTGTTGAGGAGTTGACCTAACTGTACTATGCCTCACAATTCCAGCCTCTTTACAATAGGTATCAAATTCTAGGTTACAGAATTCTAAGCCATTGTCAGCCTAAGGACCTTCATTGCCCTACCCTCTTGGTTTTCTTCTAAGGTTCTCCAATCCCTAAACTTAGAGAAGGCCTCGTCCTTAATCTTACGCAGAAATGTGCAAACCTTCCTAAAGTAGTCATCTATATCCCTAGAAAATACCTACTTTCCCCATGAGTCTGAGTACTCACTGGTCCCCACAGATCGGCATGAACATAATCTAGATTACCCTTAGATAAATGGGTGCATATAGGGAAAATCATCATATGCAGCTTTGCTAATACACATTGTTCACAAAAAGGCAGATTAGACAGTTTATCTCTGCCAAATAGGTCCTGCTTGTTTAAGGCAGACTCCTATTTTGACTGATGTGTCTATGTCTTAAATGCCACTTAACATTGCCATTTAATACATACGTGGACACAGTCGTATTACAAGCATTTTCAACATGACAAGCACCATTCAAAACATACAAACACGATTGTTTAGTGCCATGCATAATCAGAATACCCTTCCTATAAACATTTAAGCAACCATTATTCACAGAGTAGGAGTAACCAATATCATCCAAAGCACCCAAGGAAATTAAATTTCTCTTCAAAGCCAGGAACTAATCTAACATCAGTCAAGTCAAGCAGTTTACCATCAAACAATTTCAATTTAACAGTACCATTACCAACAACATCACAAAAATTATTATTAGTCATATACTCCTTCTCATGCTTCACATCAGATAAATTCAAGAAGTAGTCTCTGTTAGGACACATATGAAATGAACAACTAGTATCAAGTATCCATTGGTTTATATTTTGCGACTGAAGTCACATTTAACATTTCAGGCTCATTTTCCCTAGAGTCACATGCAGAGGCTATGTTGGTATCTAACTTGTTAGACTCTTTATTTTTGGCCAACCATTTGAAACAATTTTTCTTCAAGTGGCAAATTTTTTCACAATGATAACACTTCCTACTTTCAGTCTGATTTTTATTAGTTTTTCTTTTCTCAAATTAGGCTTACTATCATGCACGGGAGGCTTAGGCTTATTCTGTTAGTTTGGGAATGCCTTAGACTTTACAAACAACTTAGAGCCTGGTTTAGCTTTACTATTCTTCAATTCAAGCTCTCTTGTTTTCATGGCAGCCCACAATGTATTATAGGCAGGCACAGTTCCAGAATTTTGGAAAACATCTTTCACAACTTGATAACTCTCAGACATAGCATTCATTAAAATCATTACTGTAATTCAGTGTCGGTTTGATGCAAGATTCACACAATTCAAATAACACACACAATTGTGGTCAAGACCCGCAAAGTGTTCAACTCCTTAGAGCATCTGCACCGGTCGTGTTCTTCAGCAGCTGCTGCTGACGTGGCGCAGCTGCTGGGTGTCCTTCAGGGCATCCGCACCGGTGCGGATCTCGTGCGGATTGTAGAAGCTGCGCAAGAAGAAGACGACGCACCGTTGACGATCTGCAGGAGCTGGCGAGCTAGAGGAGAAGCTCCGCAGGAGGAGCTGCCGCCAGACGAGCTGCTCGAGCTGCTGAGAGAGGAGTTGCGGGAAGAGCTGCCGAGAGAGGAGCTTCTTCGCGCAGCGATGAAGAGCTCCTGTGCTAGGTTTTGGTGTTTGGGCCAAATGGGCCCAAACAATTGTAAACTTAAAAATTAGCCCTAGCCCAAATAATTGTAAACTTAAAAATTAGCCCTAGCCCAAATAATTGTACACTTAAAACTTCTAACGGCCAAATTCCAACGGATAACTAATCTGGTCCGTAGGATCAGATCTAGATCTGATCCTACGGACCAGATTAGTTTCTAACGGAAATTTTTTAAAAAAATTTAAAAAAATCTTAAAAAATATTTTTGAACTTCTATAATTTTTTGCTATAAATAGACCTCTCATTTCACCTTCAATGTATCCCAATCTTCATTTGTTCTCTCTTACTTTATTAGCAATATTTCTCTTCATTTCCATATCATTTTTTGTTCAAAAAATGACTTCCACTACAAATTGGTCCATGTCCGAAGATGTACAATTATGTATATCTTATTGTCGCCAATCAGTCGATCCCATATCCGGCAACAAGCAAAAGATTGATAGGTTGTGGGAAAAAATCCATGCTGATTTTCGAGCAAATTGGGTGATGAGCGCCGATGAAATAATTGTAACGGAGGCTAGGTCTCAAATTGCGCTTTCATCTCGGTTTGGAAAGCTAAAGAAAAATTTGGTTTTGTGGGGGGCTTGTATTGCCTACGCAAGGAGGAATCCGGAATCGGGTGCTAATATACAAGATGAGGTATATAATTGTATTAAATTATTTCATATTGTGTATTTATATTTATTCATTTGAAAATGATTTGTTTTAATTATTAATTTATAGATGCGCAAAGCTCAAACCATGTATGTTGCGCAACGAAAAAAGACTTTCATACATTTTGAATGTTGGGAACAAGTCCAGACACATCAAACATTTGCACCCGTTGCACCCCCCATTGTTCCACCGGCTAACACATACGAGCATAGTCCCGCTAGTGAGCAAGTGCACGCAAGTAACGTCCCTATTAATTCCTCATTTGAGGATGGGGCATTTTGCACACCCGAAAGTTATCCGGGAAGTTCATCTAGTCCGGTAAGACCTCCAGGAGTAAAGGCGGCAAAAGAAGCGAGGAGAAAAGGTAAGAATATAGCCACTTCATCTAACATAGCCCGAGATGAAGCTTTACAATCAATAGCGGAAACTCAAAAAAATCAACTCGCACTAGCTAGGGAGCAAATGGAGCACAATCATAAAATGCAAGAACAGGCCATGAATTTAAAGAAATTAGAGGATGAAGCAAAAGTTATGCAAATGAATACCGACATAATGACACCAAAGTCTAAGAGGTACTTCTCAAAGAGGAAAGCTGCTATTTTGCGTCGATATGAGGAAGAAGAAGGTAATAATGATGGTGGGAACAATTCAGAGGACTATTCAGATTATTACCGTCCATCTCACTACGATGGGTAATCTCTTTAGTATTTTTATTTTTATTTGTCGTTATTTAACCTTTATGTAATTTCAATTTTAAGTGATTCGTGTTGTTCAATTATTTCACATATTATGTGTATTTAAATTGTTCATACTCTCGAATTTGATTTAAAATATAAAACTTAATTATTCTCATAAAATAAAATTTCAAATCAAACTAAAATTCATATGAAAAAAAACTCGCAAAGGAATTACAACACACAACTTAAAAAATACATTCAATCTAATATTCATAACTGTTCACCGGTTTCCACAAACCAATTATGACTTACTAAATCATTCTGAAGTTGCATATGAAGATACGCAGACTGAAGATTTGCAAGACGCTCACCAAACACCTGAGATTGTTGAACCCTCTCAACGGGATCATGACGAAACCGACTGCCGTTGTGATCGACTGGTCCATCATACACCGTATAGGCACTGTGTGGGTTGTGTGGATCTGCTTCTTCAATCTCTTCAAACTCATCGTCAATAAATTCTTCTTCAACAATCATGTTATGCATTATGATGCAAGCCAACATAATCGTTTTCAAGACACTTTTCTTATGACACACAGCTGCATGACGTACAATTGCCCAACGAGATTGTAAGATCCCAAAGCACCTTTCAACATCTTTGCGATATGATTCTTGCTTCTTCGCAAATAATTTCTCAGCATCAGTTTGTGGATTACGAATTGTTTTCACAAATGAAGAGTACCTTGGATAAATCCCATCAGCCAAATAGTAAGTGTCTGCATATGTTTTCCCATTCACTTTGTATGTCACCTGAGGAGAGATTCCTTCGAGGCGGCCATCAAATATGTCTGATTGGTACAATACATTGATATCATTTTGCGCTCCAGGTGTACCAATAAAACTGTGCCATATCCATGTGTCGTATGATGCGACGGCTTCTAATATAATGGTTGGACGACCCTTACGACCCGAATATGACCCCTGCCACGCTGTTGGACAATTTTTCCATTCCCAGTGCATACAGTCTATACTCCCAATCATACCCGGGAATCCTCGTTGTTCCGCCCTTCTTAGTAGTCGATTTAAATCTCCTGCATTAGGAGATCTTAAATATCGATCCTTATAGTGCTCAACTACTTGAGCACACCACTTCTTCAAGCATTTTAAGGTTGTTGATTCACCCATCCGTGTGATTTCGGCACACTGATCTGCACATGAACCGTATGCCAACATTCGTATAGCGTCGGTCATCTTCTGCTCAGGAAGAAGGCCAAGCACGCCAGCGGCATCTTGTCGTTGGTGCCAATATACATCATTGTTACAAAGTTTGGTCTTTATACGATTAAAAAGATTACTACTCATACGGTACCTGCGACGAAAGTCTCCTTCCGGAAAAATTGGACGCTCAACAAAATAGTCCTCTAACAAATTCTGCCCCCTCGGTCCTCTGTTTCTTGGTCGATTAGGTTGGCGACGAGGAGGCACATTGTCTTCATCGTCCATGGTTGCTAGCACTACCGCATCCATAACAGCTGAATTGGCCATATCATTCATCTGATTCATGGATTGCTGGAATATTTGAAGGCTCTCATCAAAATTGAAAGGATCCATATGAGAAGAAAATGGTCGAGTTAAATAAGAACGTAGAAGAAAGCAAGAAGATTGATGGTGTGAGCATAGAAAATGTATGAACCTTCTTTTATAGAGGTTTCATGTCTATCCTCATCTCCATGTGCCATGTTTTGATTGGATGAAGAAATTTTCGAAATCCTATCCTTGAGCTTCAAGTTGGCAGCAATAATTCATAAACATCTTCACATGTCATATGCAAGTTGGCAGCAATAATTCATAAATAACTTCACGTGTCATATTCAAGTTGGCAGTAATAATTCATAAAAATCTTTGAAAAAATCTTTACAAAATATTGTGTTTTTTAATCGTGAATAGTAATAGGAGCTTCTCCTGGAGGTTGCATTGGTGCAGAAAATGTTCAAAATGCTATTACTGTTTGGTGAATAGTAATAGGAGCTGCTGATTGAGGAGCTGCTCAGCGAGATTGAGAAGCTCCGTCGGGTGCGGATGCCCTCAGTGTACAGCGAAAGCTTCTCGTTTAGGAGCTGCTGGAGGAACGAGTTGAATCTGGCCATCTCGCACCCAGTGCAGAGGAAGAAGGATTTTTTATCGAAGAAGTTTCTGGATTTGATGAAGCCGGTGAATTTCGTGTCGACTAGAGTAGTGATGCCGGAGAAGGAAGTTGATAAGGAGATTAGGGATTTGTGGGAGGGTTGGGTTGGGCGGTGGATTAGGGAGCTCAGGTGGTGGATTGGGGGTTTGAGAGTGTGGATTTGTGGGAGGGTTGGGTTAGGCGGTGGATTAGGGAGCTTCACTGCCTACTCCATTTGATCTGCACTCATTTTCATCCAATTCATCTATTCACACGTTGTTCTGTGATTGCTTCTAACCAGTAGTTTGATTGTTCTATGTGTATGTGTATGTGTAGATAAGTTGCTAATTTGGATGAGATTCTTGTTAGTGAAGTTGAACCGTTGAGTGTTGAGGATGATTTGATTTGTAGCAGTAGAGTGCGTTTTTTGAATAGATTGAGTTTGGTTTTAAGGTTGATTTTAGTAGATGAGTTTGCCGATGGAGGTATGGAGTTTGATTATGGATTTTGATGTTGCAGCCTGATGGCCAAATGCCTAGCGACAAAACTGTTGAAGTGTGAGGCTTTGTGGATTTGGGAGTGTCTGGTAGTGCCTGTTGTGAAGTGAAGATTTGAACTTGAAGATTATGTCAATGTCCTGCAAGGATCTGATGAGGTTTCTGGAGCTTTCATCAGCTGGATCTGATGAGGTGCTGCCGCTTCCGTGGATGAGGAAATTACTTCGGGAGGGTTGTGAAGGCTTTGGATGTTTGTAATGCGATTAGAGATGGGGTTGAGTAGATCAAGCAATGGCAGAAGCTGGTGGAGGTTGTGTTGATGGCTTTGGATGGTCAGAAGAGACTTGGGGCAGGGCAGCTTAGACGTGTAAAAACGGCAGTGATTGATTTGGCTATTGGGATGTTGGGTGGGAAGGAGTCTGCAATTTCGCATATATAAAGATCACATTTGTTATCTGAATGAGATTGACTCCTGTATTTATTGATGCATATTCTATGTAGAATATAGCCTAATGGATTGGACCTTCAAAGTCCAAGCTTCCTTCTATTTTTTATGCCGCCAAAACATTAAGACGATTGAAATGCATACAATATAAGACATTAAGATGATTGACGACATACAATATAAAACATTAATACGATTGAAAGACATACAATATAAGAAATAAAGACGATTGAACGACATACAATATAAAGCAATATTCAAAGTTCTTCACCGGTTTCCATAATCCAATTATGCTTCACCAAGTCACTCTGAAGTTGTGTGTGTAGATATGCCGATAAAGAGTATTAAGACGATTATGAAAAGCTTCTGATCTTTCAGCTCTTTCAACTGGGTCATGATGAATCCGGTTACCATTTGGGTCGACAGGCCCATCATATGCGGTAAAAGCACTACATGGATTGTGTAGATTTTCTTCTTCGTGCTCGACGAATTCTTCCTCAATAATCATATTATGCATGATAATGCAAGCTAACATAATATTTTTCAAAACATTTAGTCGATAGGTTATACCCGCGTGACGAAGTATTACCCAATGCGATTGTAGAATCCCAAAACATCTTTCTACATCTTTGCGATAAGATTCTTGCTTCTTTGCAAATAACCTCTCTGCATCAGTTTGTGGATTCGGAATTGTTTTGACAAAAGAAGAGTATCTCGGTAAATACCATCTACTAAGTAATAACTGTGGTCGTACGTGCTTCAATTGACTTTGTATGTGACTCGTGGTGAGATTCCAGCAAGAAGAGGATCAAATATGTCTAATTTATATAAGACATTCAGATCGTTTTGGGCTCCAGGAACACCGATGAAACTGTGCCAAATCCATGTATCATATGAAGCTACTGCCTCTAGGATGATAGTAGGACGATCTCTGCGGCCCGAATATGAACCCTGCCAAGCAGTTGGACAATTTTTCCATTCCCAGTGCATACAATCAGTGCTACCTACCATACCTGGAAATCCTCGCCCCTCTGCCTTGCGAAGAAGCCGAGATATGTCGGTTGCAGTTGGAGATCGTAGATATTCGTCCATGTAAATATCGATTATTTGTTCACACCACTTCTTCAAGCACTTCAGTGTTGTTGATTCACCCATCCTTGTCAGTTCGCCACATTGATCAGCACATGCTCCGTATGCTAACATTCGTATAGCACCAGTCATCTTTTGCGGGAAGGAGACCAACCAATCCGGTGGCATCACGACGTTGATGCCAGAAGGTATCATGATTACAAAGTGTAATTTTGATACGATTAAACAAGTTGCTACTCATCCGACACCTTCGGCGAAAGTCTTGTTGTCTAAAAATAGGTCGTTCCACAAAATTATCTACTAACAAATTTTGACTCCCAGATTGTCTTTGTCTTTGTAGATTTGGTTGACGACGAGGGGGACAATCGTCTTCATCACCAATTGTTGCTGAAGCGGCCGCCTCAATGATGAATGAGTTAGTCATTGCATCACTTACTCTTCTTTGTTGTTGATACCACCTTTGATTGCCATCGAAATCAAAAGGATCCATATAGTGATTGACGAGTGAACAATAAGGAGAGATAGAACAATATTTGAAGAGAGATGGTGTGATAAGATGTGAGTTATAATATGTATATGTATAGGAAGTCATGGATTAGAAGAAAATTTATTCAAGTATACGTGTCATTAGACTATTGGCCTACCATATTTTCTGATGACAAGTAAAAGATAAGTGTCATTATTTCAAAAATTGTAATGGTAAAATTTTTAAATTATTGAGTGTGTGACCAATTTTGACCAAAAATAAGTTTGACCAACACAATTGCATTTCAATTGTGTTATACACACAACAATTCCAATGGTAAAATTGTAACGGACAAATTATTTGGACCTTTGATCTCGATTAAGATTTAATGTGACGGTCTATATTAATTTATAACGGGATTAATTTGAAGAAAAAAATAAAAATATTTTATTTAATGAATAGTGCGAGAAGGTGCTAAATTTTTGAACTGGTGCATAAATTGCATATGGAGGAGGTGCTACCTGTTCTTTAGACCTTAAATTTTCAGCACTTAAGTTAAGTTAAATTCAGTTAAGTTAAGTTAAGTTAAGTACTGAAAAAGTAAACCCACCACCACATCACCCACCACCACCCTAACCACCACCATCACCCCAACCCTAACCACCCACCACCACATCACCCACCACCACCCTAACCACCACCACACCCACCCACCACCATCACCCCAACCCTAACCACCCACCACCACCACCCCAACCACACCCCACCACCACCACCACCACCCCAACAACACCACCACCATCCCAACCCACCACCACAACCCCCGACCACCACCAACCCACCACCCCAACCCACCACCACCACCCAAACCACACCACCACCATCCGAGCCCACCACCACAACCCCAACCACACCACTACCCTAACCACATCACCACCACCACCCCAACCACCATATACTTATTTAATTTCCAGATACTTAAGGTTAAAAATATGTTTGTAAAAGTATTTAAGTTAAGTTAAGTTAAGTTCAGTTAAGTTAAATTAAGTTAAATTCAGTTAAGTTAAGGTAAGTTAAGTTAAGTATAAGTGCAGCTCTAAAGAACAGACCCTTATCAGAAGATGCTAATTTAGCACCTCCTCCATACGAAGAAGGTGCTGATGCGTGCGGATGCTCTTACTGGTGGTGGAACAGCCAAAGGTCCTAACATTAATTTTTGCTTACGGCAGAATCGAATCGCTCATATCCAGTTCGGATTTGAGCGAAAAAGGCTCTGATACAACTGTAGTAAACTATAACTTAATTCAGTCTATGCCTAAATCAATAATTTCAAGCAAGAATAGTTAACTCAGAAACTGAGCAGCGCAAGAACACAAAGAAATTGAAAGGGGAAAGGGAACAAGGAAACAAGAACCTTTCCCGTGGTTCACATCATAAATAGTGCTACATCTAAGTTGAGCTCCGGACAGCTCTGATTTGTACTATGACAAAATGGTGGCAAGATCTGCTCAGTTTCTTTTGGATCCACTCTGAGGAACCAAGGATACAAGCACTCGAACAGGCTCACTCCTCTCAACCAAGCTATGGCCACTTAAGGACCAGTTACAGCTCTCTCACCGGAGAAACCGAGGAAGCAGCCTCACTAGCCTATTACAACGCTCAGGAGTCTCACACCACTCAGCAAGTGACCAGCTGCAGGCTCCTCTCTTCACAGCTTCTTCTCGTCAAAATCTCCTCTCAAGAACCTTAGATAGCTCAGCCTCGTTCTCCCTTTTCTCTCTTCTATTCTTCCTCAGAGAATAATAAGCATTTATATTAAACCGAGATGAGGTGATAGCCCTTCATCTTGCTGCATCTAACGGTCAACAATGCTGGCTTAAGAAGACAATGAACCAACTCTTGATTTCTGTTGGAAAAACTGTGATGATGCAAGTATGGCAGGTTTGACAAAACCAACATATGTGAACAAGGAGCTGCTGCAGCTAAATCAATCAAGCAGGCCAGCCAGCAGCAGATACAGTAGGGGATGCTGCAGCAGGTGCTGGTTCAAGTGCTGTATCAACTGTCAAAGTAGCAGTTATGTACTTGGTGAGCTTTGAAGGTATGGCAGTTGTGTTCTTGCTCTTAGAAAAATTTCTAAAAATGCTGTTGAGCATATTCCAGCAAGGTTTACTGGTCAGAGGAAGGAGATTTGCATTGAAGATATAAATCAAATCTAATCTCCTAGATTTTAGGAGATAATTGATCTTGTGGATCAATGGCCTAAACCTGGAAACTGCTTAAAGTGGTGTGGGTATTTAAGCAGAAGGTGTTAGGGCTGAAGAGTGTGATCGAAGCTGAGTGATACACGAGAGTAGACACAGATTTCAGAGAAGGAACTTTCTGGGTGCTACGGACGTTGTTCTTCGATCAAACACACACGGGCAGAGCGTTGAGCGCAGAGCTGTGGTGAGCATTGCAGAAGAGAATCAGGTCTTGCAGAGACTGATTTGTGCATTGATCTGGAAACCAATTCAGAGCTTTGAAGCTTGTTGGTTGATCAAAGGCAGCCGCGGAAGAACTGACGGGTGGAAGGCTCGTTCGAGGTTCGTGCGGAAGAACTCACTAGTGGCAGGTGGTCACTGAGTGAGGGGGAGTTACTCAGAGTGGGCAGCGCTCTTGGAGAGGTTCGATCGGCTCGGCAGAAGGCCTTGGAGCGACGCGGACATTGTGCTTCAGCTGTGTGTTACAGCTGTTGCTGCAGCAACTCTGCTGAGTAGTGTAGTATAGAATAGGCTAAGTTCTTTGAGAGGATTGTAGCTATTCTAGACTGACATATTGTAGAGGGTGTGCTGACACAAATCAGAGCTTGTTCTGATTGTGTTGTGTGATCCACACGGGGTTAAAGTAGCATAGGTTGCGTGCGTTGTAACCGAGTGTGCTTGGGACCTTTGGTTGAGTGGATTGAGGACTGGAGATTAGTCCTCCCCAGACGTAGGCTGTTTGGCCGAACTGGGTGAACAAACCTGTGCCTTTGTTCATTGCTTGCTGAGATTATTTCTTGTGAACAAGAGTGTGCTGCAGCAACTGCTAGTTCACAAATCTGTCTAAGTGAGACGCTGTGAAATTTCAATTGGTATCAGAGCAGGAACTCGACACACTGAGTTAAAAGATCCTACAGTGTCTCTGAAGAAGCCAAGACAATGAAGGAAGGACAGAGCACAAGCAGACCTCCATTATTGGAAGAGAGCAATTATGGATATTAGAAAGCTAGAATGAAAGCCTTTCTCAGGGCTATTGATGAGAAGACATGGAGAGCTGTTGTGGTTCAGTGGTCTCCTCCAATCACCATGGATGAGCAAGGAGTGATAAGAATAAAACCTGAAGAGCAGTGGACTGCTGAAGAAGGTGCTGCAGCAACTGGTAATTCAAAGGCTCTGAATGCAATTTTTGCTGCAGTTGATGCTAACAATTTCAGGTTGATCTCAAACTGTGACATGGCCAAGCAAGCATGGGAGATTCTGCAAACTGCCCATGAAGGAACTGATAGAGTGAAGCTGTCAAGACTCCAGATAATTGCCACACAATTTGAGAATCTGAGGATGCTGGATGAAAAAACAGTCACTGAGTTTAATGCTAAACTCTGTGATCTTGCAAATGAAGCTCATGCTCTTGGTGAGCCCATCCCTGAAGAAAAGCTTATCAGAAAGGTTCTCAGATCATTGCCCACAAAATTCGACATGAAAGTGACAGCTATTGAAGAAGCGCAAAATGTCAGGTTCATGAGGTTGGAAGAGCTGATGGGGTCTCTCAAACAATTTGAGATGAAACTGGTCAAAGAGGACACCACTTCCAAGGACAAAAATGTTGGATTGAAAGCTGAAGCAGAAATCAAGCAGACAGTTCCAGATGATCAGATGAGCATGCTTGTTAAGAACCTTGGGAAGCTTCTGAAAAACATGGAATCCAGAACTGAGAGAAGCTCTTCCTCGCGAAGACAATTCAGAAGGGGCAGTGAACGAAAGAGGAAAGGGAAAGAACCAGTTCAGGATGAAGATGATAAGAAAGAGATGAAAAAGGGAGTTCAATGCTGGAACTGTGAAGGGTATGGACACATTGAGGCTGATTGTCCAAGCAAACCCCTCAAAAATTCAGAGAAGAAGAACAATAAGTCCATGACAGCAAAATGGAGTGACTCTGATGAAAGTGATGAAGAGAACTGTGTTGTGCTGACAAGTGTTTCAGATGTCAACCTCAGGGAGCCAAAGAAGGTAGAAATTCATTATGGAATTGAAGTCTCTGAAAGTGAGGATGAAGAAGACTCATCTGACAGTCTTGCTGATCTTCTGAGGAAGGTACTGAAACAATGTGAGGCAGTTCTTCAGACTAATCAGACCGTGACTGACAGAGTCAATCTTTTGGAAGAAGAACGAAGGAAAGGTCTACTCCCATTCGACAATCGAGTTACTATTCTAAAAAGAGAAGATTCAGGGAGACAGATTTCTGCTGGGTCCTCTCCAGCAACAGTCAAGTCAGCTGATCCGCAGAGTAATATCGTGGACGAAATACTGTCTTACCAAAGACTTGGAAAAGGGAAAACAGGGCTTGGATATACTGGCGAAGAAAGCTCTAGAGGGACAGTTTTCATTAAAGCTTCAGCTGTTGAGACAGATGAGAAGAAAAATTCAGATAACTCCTCAAAATCTCCAGACAAAGTTGGAACCAGACATGTGAACAAGGGGATGCTGCAGCACCGTGCACATCATTTTTCTAAAACAAAACTAAAGACTCAGAATAAACAGAGTACTGGTACAAGTGTTGGGAATCAAAAAATCAACTCTAATTTGAAGCAGCAGCGTAGAACCTGCTCAGTTGAAAAAGAAAGAGTAAAATCCAGGAACAACTCTTATTGCATAAAGACTCCGTTTCTTGCTGTTTCTCAGAAAAACAGTTCCTGGAAAGAATCACAGAGAAGGATTGCTAAAACTGTTACACAAGGGCACTGGATTGCAAAAAACAAATGTAAACAGCAGTCGTTACAGATATGGAAACCCAAACATGACAAAGGAAGAGACAGGAGGATGGAAGATCAGAAGAAGAAAAACTCTGGTTTGTCTCAAAAATGGGTGAAGAAAGCTCCATCAGAACCTCTTGAGGATCCTCCAAGCAATGCTGCAGTCTGAACTGAACAGGTGAACCAGCTCACATGTGCTATAGCAACCGGGTCAAGAATAAGCTTGTTCACATGTGTTGGTTACTGAGGATGGAAAGGGAAATATTTGCACATGGGAGGCACGTGTCTTAACAACTTCAAAAGGAAAAAGAAAATAACGGGTAAATATTTTCTAGGGCAAAGATCAAGAGCAAAAGGGCTTCTCAAAAATCTCTGCCAATCATCCTCTGAGCGCTCCTCAAACCCTCCACATCTCTGCAAAAATGGTGAAGACACGCGGGTTGAAGAAGAATCTGGCAGCAGACAGGCAGGGCAGGTCTGAGAGAAGGACCAAGGCACGCAACGAAGACCCTGCTCAGCGGTTGGATGTAGTGGTGTGGGAACCAGCTCCTCTTCCTGTGTCGCATAACGAGCCTGTTTCTCCCACAGAAACAACCCAGAAGAGGAGGCGGCTGGTACGTGATGGAGAACCTGTTTCCAATACTGCTGTGCTGCCAGAAGAGGCTGTGACTGAAGTTGCCTCTGAAGAAGAACAAGCAGCAGAGGCTGCTGTAGCAGCCTCTGCAGAAGAAGAGTGCAGATCGCTGGTCATGTCCCCAGGCATTATTGGTGAAGGGGTGGAAACAGGGGCTGAGTCTCCTGAACAAGAACCTGCTGCAGCACATCCTCCTCCTCCTTCAGACAAGGGAAAAGCCCCTATCTTGATCCCAGTCTCCAGCAGTGAAGGAACAGCCAGTGAAGAAGAAGAAGAAGGTTCTCTTGGTGGACCTTCTGAGAGAGGACCTCCAGCGATTGACTTATCTGCTCTCACAGTGGGAGGTACATGGTTCAGAAATAGAAGTGCCTCTCAATCCTGGAGTGCTGTTGAGAGGAAACACATTGTGTATGAGAAGAGACTGGTCCTCGACAAGTACAGATCAGCTACTATGATTCAGCTTCTGACAGAGGTAAATCTTCTCAAGTCCCTAACCTTTCCTCATCGATTCAATATTATTCTGGTTAGAGAATTTATTGTGAATATGGAGGAGAAATTTGGAGATGAAGGAGCGGCTGAGTATGGGAAAAGCTGGGTACGGGGTAAGTCAGTGGTTATTACCCCTGAAATTATTGATGCATTTCTTGGAATCTCTGAGAATGCAAGAGCTCCCACTGATGTTAAGCCAGAGTTTGTGGCGAAGATTCTGACAGGGGGAGTGTGCCTGTCGTGGGGTGGTCCTAACCTCAATGCTGCTGAGCTTACCTCCAAGTTTGCCCTGCTGTATCATTTGGGCATTCGAAATTGGATCCCTAGCTCTCACAGGGGGAAGGTTAACAAAGACTTTGCTAACCTTCTCTACTCTATTGGGAAGAAGAGGAAGATCAGCCTGGGTAGTGTTATGTTCCCTCAGGTGGCCACTCATGCCGGGAGTGCCTCATCCAGCAAGCCTATTGTGCTACCCTCTCTCATCTATGGGATCATGGTCTCTCAGCACCCAGAGTTTGGTGAGATTTCTGAAGGTTTATCTGAGGAGCTGCAGGTCTTCACAGTAGATCACAAGCTATTCAAGGGAAAACATGTCGTGGATGTTGCTTATGAGGATCTTCTAATGGTTGGTTCTTCAGCTCCAGCTCCCCTGGAGGACTCTCTTCCCCCTGCTGCATCCATTCAGCCAGCTCTTCGTGCCAGAATTGTGAGCCATCTCAGGTCTGAGCTGCTCATTCTTGATACTGAGGCCAAACGGAGGGATGCCAGGCGTGGCCAGATTAGGAGCCTAATCAGAGACTTGGAGTTCCTGGAGGATGAGGAGCAGGCCCCTTGAGCATCTATGCCAAAAAGGGGGAGAAGAAGATTAATACTGCTACTGTTGATGAACATTTCTTCTACTGACCCTGCGTGGTCATTATGCTATGGCCGAGTGTGGCCTTTTATACTTACTCTCTCAAATGTTTTTTTTGGAGTAATTAGTGCTTGTTTTTTCTTTCGGTTCATCGGAGCGTGCTTTGGTTTTGTCAAAATGCCAAGGGGGAGATTGATGATGCAAGTATGGCAGATTTGACAAAACCAACATATGTGAACAAGGAGCTGCTGCAGCTAAATCAATCAAGCAGGCCAGCCAGCAGCAGATACAGCAGGGGATGCTGCAGCAGGTGCTGGTTCAAGTGTTGTATCAACTGTCAGAGTAGCAGTTATGTACTTGGTGAGCTTTGAAGGTATGGCAGTTGTGTTCTTGCTCTTAGAAAAATTTCTAAAAATGCTGTTGAGCATATTCCAGCAAGGTTTACTGGTCAGAGGAAGGAGATTTGCATTGAAGATATAAATCAAATCTAATCTCCTAGATTTTAGGAGATAATTGATCTTGTGGATCAATGGCCTAAACCTGGAAACTGCTTAAAGTGGTGTGGGTATTTAAGCAGAAGGTGTTAGGGCTGAAGAGTGTGATCGAAGCTGAGTGATACACGAGAGTAGACACAGATTTCAGAGAAGGAACTTTCTGGGTGCTACGGACGTTGTTCTTCGATCAAACACACACGGGCAGAGCGTTGAGCGCAGAGCTGTGGTGAGCATTGCAGAAGAGAATCAGGTCTTGCAGAGACTGATTTGTGCATTGATCTGGAAACCAATTCAGAGCTTTGAAGCTTGTTGGTTGATCAAAGGCAGCCGCGGAAGAACTGACGGGTGGAAGGCTCGTTCGAGGTTCGTGCGGAAGAACTCACTAGTGGCAGGTGGTCACTGAGTGAGGGGGAGTTACTCAGAGTGGGCAGCGCTCTTGGAGAGGTTCGATCGGCTCGGCAGAAGGCCTTGGAGCGACGCGGACATTGTGCTTCAGCTGTGTGTTACAGCTGTTGCTGCAGCAACTCTGCTGAGTAGTGTAGTATAGAATAGGCTAAGTTCTTTGAGAGGATTGTAGCTATTCTAGACTGACATATTGTAGAGGGTGTGCTGACACAAATCAGAGCTTGTTCTGATTGTGTTGTGTGATCCACACGGGGTTAAAGTAGCATAGGTTGCGTGCGTTGTAACCGAGTGTGCTTGGGACCTTCGGTTGAGTGGATTGAGGACTGGAGATTAGTCCTCCCCAGACGTAGGCTGTTTGGCCGAACTGGGTGAACAAACCTGTGCCTTTGTTCATTGCTTGCTGAGATTATTTCTTGTGAACAAGAGTGTGCTGCAGCAACTGCTAGTTCACAAATCTGTCTAAGTGAGACGCTGTGAAATTTCAAACTGTATTGATTGGTGTGAAGAAAAATAATGGTCCAAAACGATGTAGTTTTGTGACAAAAGAAGTTGAACATCTACTAACACAAAATGACGTAGTTTTGTGGGAAACAAAGTTGGGGTTCTAGAAGCCCTATCTTCTAATCGTCGTTCTCATTTGACCAAGTTGTGGGAATCAATTTCATGCTGTTTAAGGCATATCCAACCACGATGAAGGTGGGTGGCTTCCTGATTCATGGGACGACGGTTTTGAAGATCATCTTAATAAAAGAAGGTTGATTCCTTCTTATGAAATCATCAATCAGACAAAGACTACAATCTCTCCTGCTCTTTTTTCCTGTGTGAGTTCAATTTGTGTGCGTATTCGCTGATAGCGAAGTCAGCCTGCCTTTCGCCTTCCTCATATCGGTGCAAGTGAAAGAAGGTCCGCCTGTTGTATCCTATGAGGTCGATTGTCAGTCCACACCCAGAACTAGACGGGGGCAATGTGACTTTAAGGAAATTGCCGAGCAAGCCTCAACCCCAAATTTGGTTTTGTGTCTCTTCTCTATGTTTCCTTAATTTCATTATTATTCTCGTCCTCCTTTGATTAATTCTGTTACATATTTGCGATATATTTGTTTACATGAGTAGGCATCAATGTGGTTTACTAACATTTATTCCGCATAGTTGATGCACATGTTAGTCGTAGACGTATATGTGAAGTAGTTTGTTTTTAGGTTATAATTTACTGCACAATTCACACAAACATGATATGCAAATTTCCTGTCAGTACTATCTAACAATCTTAAAGTCAAATTTATTTCTTGTACCTGACAGGTTTTGTGCAGTAAGTGTATTGACCAATCTATTGTTTTTATATACATGTAGTGTGTGTGTGTGTTTGACTATGTTATAAGTACTTGTCTTGTCAACATGATGTTGTGCAAATTTAAATATGGGGGTCTTGTCTTATCAGATTCCAACTTTTTACTTTTCTAGAAAAGAAAAGAAAAACCTTGATCTACTCCCTGAGTAAGGGTATATGCTTTATAGAGTACATGTAGAGTGGGGTCATGTATACTCATGGGATGGCTTTTTTGGAGTAAAAATTTTCACTGCATCTAAATTAATCAAGATCCATGTAGTTGTTCAGTAAACTATTAAATTAATCAAGATCCATGTAGTTGCTCAGTAAACTATTATACTTCTCGCATGCAGTACCCGAGTCTTGCCTATTTTTTCAATATGAATAGGTATGTGTCCTCTCGGTCGCTTTCATCCGTTACATAATAGCTCGAAACCCTTTTTATTATAGTAGATTGTCTTTATGCACAGTTTAGTATATTTCTCATATGAGTTTGTGTCTGTAATAGGTGATTCATTAACTAGTACATCTAGCATGTGTCATGTTAACTTATATAAGTTTGTGTCTGCATTCTTTAACTTGCATGTAACAGGCGTTTAGGTTAATATTTATAAGCAGAATGCATTTAATGCTTTAGCTTTGTTGCATATTCAACACGCCACTCCTGCCTAGTGTAATTCACGGCATTATTAAATTATTGTATTAACTTGATCTCTTTTGTGTAGACATGAGTTTTGAAAATCAAAATATGAATGTTGATGGAACTGTCACTGCCAGTTACGCGGCGCCATTCACTGATGTCACTATTGGAGTGATTCCAACTATTGCTGATGTGACAGTCGAGTTGCACCAAACCACATGTTGATGTGGCTGCCAGAGTACAGGTTGTGGAAATGCAGCAAACACCTGTTATTGTTAGTTTTACCGGGTGCATTTACCGTGGCCTTTTGTGGGTACTGGAGTGCAACAAGCACATACTGTGGTTGTTGGGAATGCACATGTGGTTCATGTTCCAGCCACATCAGCAGTTGTTATACAGGGTTAAATCCACTTACGGTTGCGGCCAGGAATGGATCTGCGGGTCATATTCTGAGCGAGACTGTGGCACAAGCGCCCCTTGCAATAATGCCGGGCTGAGAAGCCTGAGAAGTTCAATGGTTTGAATTTCAAGAGATGGCATCAGAAGATGCTTTTCTATCTGACCACTCTGGGATTGGCTCGTTTTCTTACTGAGGATCCTTCTGTGATCAGTGAAAATGAAACGAATACTCAAAAGCGCATAGCTTACAACATGTGGATGGAATCTGAATATATGTGTTAAAACTATGTCATGAATGCACTAGTTGATAGTTTATACTGAAATTTGCCTAAACTGCTGATCTCGATTTACAGCCTTTGGAGTTACACCTTCTGCTGTAGTACTCTCTGTATCTTCCTGTGGAAATTATTTTTCAGAAGAATAAGAAAGACACAGTCAATTTGTTCACCCAGTTTGGCAACTTGCCTATGTCTGGTGAGGATCACTCTCTGATCCTCAAGACTTCACTATTCGTGGTTCAAAGTACAATAGACTCACACCTCTACTTCTCCCCTAGTCGAAATCTTTCGCTCAGTCTATATTTCTAGACTAGCTAGCAGTCTGATCACACAAACTCTCTTCGTGCTACTTACATACTTCCAGTTATAAGTAGCTACGGACCTGACCCACAAACCTAGCCTATTCTATTACAATGCGTGGTACACGGAATACTTCAGCACACTCTAACTATTCTAGCACTAACTGGCAAACAGTTGCATCCACTGAGTTCTGCAAACACGGTCTTTGCTCCCCATTGATCAATGAATGCCTGTCAATATCAGATAGCAACACTTCTCTGCGCACCACACTAGAAACTCCGCCTTCTCTAATCCATGTGTGTGTCTGTGAAAGTCTCTCTCACTGTGCGCTCTCTCTATATGTTCCCTCTACAAGGAACTGCCTCAAGCCTTCCTCTTATATCTCACTCTATTCCCAGAGGCCGAAACCTAGTTGCTGAACATAATCAGAATCTTCTTCTAGATTCTTGCAAGGTTGTTGAAGATTCCCTTTCCTAATTTAAACTCTAGGATCCTTATCTTTTATAGCTTTTCCTCCAAGCATGTGATGACATCTGCAGGACGCTTGATGACGATTGAGGAACACCTTGAGCTTATGTGATGTGAGCCACACCTCTCTAGACCTTCTCCGAGCATCTTCAGGTTGTTCGCCCTTTTTGCTCTAGCGTCGAAGTAACACGGTTTGAGAAAGCAGATTCTGTCTCTTGCCTTTTGCCCAGTTTGCCTCAGCATTTGTAGTCCACGGACTGCTGTAGCAGATCCTGGTGCTTGGTTGCTCAATCTCGCTCATTCTTCAGATTGTGCTCCAACTTCAGTAGAATCCTGTGCAGTTTTGTCAAGAATGCCAAACCTCAACATAAACAATGTGTACACATCAGTGAAGATGGCTAAGGAGTTATGACAGTCTTTAGACCACAAGTACGAAGGGAGGATGCTAGCTCCAAGAAGTACATAGTGGGATGATTTCTTGAGTTCAAAATGGTCGATTCTAAGACTGTGGTGAGTCAAATGCAAAAGCTATAACTCATCTTTCATGAGATTGCTTCAAAAGGAATGATGCTAAGTGACTCATTTCAAGCTGCCTCAAGGATTGAGAAGTTGCCTCCAGGTTGGAGAGAATTAAAACATTATCTCAAGCATAAAAGCAAGGAGATGAACCTTGAAGAGATATATGTTAAGCTCCGGATTGAGGAAGAAAACTACGGCTCTGCCTAGAGGGAGAATGTGGTGGAGTGTGGTGATAGCTCAGAAGAAGAAATCTTTTCAGAAGCTGGCTCCAAAGGGAAAACCCTTTAAGAAGAAGCAGCAGCCAAAGTTTCAAGGGAAATGCTTTAACTGTGATAAAGAGGGTCACAAAGCTACTGACTGCCTAAAGAAGAAGAGGGAAGTCAACATAGCCGATGTCGATGAAGACTTGGTGGCTATGATTTCTGAGCTGAACCTGGTGGACACTACCAGGAAGGCATGGTTTCGAGATACTGGAGCTACTCGCCACATCTGCTCAAATGAGAGTGCTTTCTCCACCTTGGAGCGTTCTAAGGCTGGAGAGAAAGTTTATATGGGCAACTCGGCAACTTCTGAAGTCAAAGGAAAAGGCACTATGGTTTTGAAGTTCACCATTGAGAAGGAGCTAAAGCTCACCAATGTCCTCTTGATAGAGCCTAGTTATATGCGCTATTTAGATCTCAACACTGTGCTTGTTTGCATTATTTTGTGTACAAGATTACTGGTTTTCGGTATTTTTGTATTTCAGGATAAAACAGGAGCATAAGTCAGATGTGCGCTAACGGACGTTTTTAGAGCGCAATGCACGACCTACGGAGCTAGCAGCGCAAAAGGAGATAGCTGATTCGGACTACAGTGCGCAAACCGACTGCGCGAAGCAAGTAGCGCAATCAGCGTGCGTAGAATGGCAGAGTTTCTGAATATTGATCTCCTAGATTTGGGAAGTTGCTAAAAGTCTCTCGGGCCAAATCTAAGCATTCCATGGGCTTCAAGACCACTATATAAGAGGAGGGAAGCTAGGGTTTGGAAAAGAGAGAGAGCATATAGAGAGAAGGACACACAGCAACAAAACACACGAGCTACTTCAGTCAGAATCTGCGCGAACCACCTGCGGCAGCCGAGAACAGCAACGCGTAATTGCGCCAACCTGCTATGTTTTCTCTTGCTGCCTTAGTTTTATTTATTATTGCTATGATGTTTGTTTCTAGCATGTCTAGCTAAACACTTTATATCGGTTGGGCATGATTCTATGAAGTATTTCCTTTGAGACTTGTGTTTAATGCTTAGTACATCTACTTATATTAATTCTATGCATATGGGTGATAATTAGTTGTGCGAATAAGGGAAGCCTTGAACCGCAATCTTATTCTAACTGCTAGTTATTGTATGTTAAACTAGTTGATAGCTTGACGGTGACAGCTAGGAGTAACACACTAGGATAATCAGCTGCTACTGTGATAGGATTCGTGGCGGCTTAGACTAGTTTCAGGAATTAATAGCTCATGAACTTTGATCGGAATATGCGCGCACGTTAGGAAGCCTTGACCGGACACTAACTTAAGTAGAACTGCACTATAGATGTTTAGAGTCGATGATAAGGGATACATTCATAGAGGATTGTCTGTACCGATACTCTTCATAGTCATAGTACTTAAAATCTACTGCCTGCGCACGTATCGTGCAATTCTGCTTTCACTATTGTTCATTCGCGCACCTGCGCAACCCAATCACTCACAACCCCAATTTCGTAAGTTGTAGGTTGCTAGCTAAGACGAGTCTGCACGCTCCTTGTGGGATCGACCCTGACTTAGCCGCTATACTAAGTGGAGAAGGAAGGATTAATTTGACGCGTACAACGACGCGCGATCACCTCTATGTGTCAGACATAAAGAAGAATCTCATCTTCGGGACGTTGTTGGTTAGCCATGATTTTAGAATGGTGTTTGAGTCCTAGAAAGTTGTCCTCACTAAGAATGGCATGTGTGTGGGGAGGGGTTATGTTCATGAGGGGTTATGGAAAATGAATGTAATAGCCCTGAAAAAGATGAATGAGAATGATTCTTCTGTTTATTTGCTTGAGTCTTCTACTTTATGGCATGAAAGACTAGGACATGTGAATAATGAGTTAATAAGAAAGTGAATTTGGAGTGTATACCCAAATTTCAATTTGCCTGTAAACACAAATGTGAAAGCAAAACTAATGAGGACATCCTCTCATACTCTAGAAAGGAAAACAGAACCCATTGAATTAACACATAGTGATCTATGTAATTTAAAGTTCATGCCAATAATAGCTGACAATAAATATCTTGTTACTTTCATTGATGATAGTATAAAATATTGTCATGTGTATTTTTTTAAGAGCAAAGATGAAGGTATTGATAAGTATGTCATCTATAAACTAGAAGTTGAGAACCAACTCAACAAGAAAATTAAAAGAGTGAGGAGTGACCGTGGTGGAGAATACGTAGAACCATTTGGGGCCTTTTGTGCACAACATGGAATTATTCATGAAGTTACTTCACCATACACGCCTCAATCTAATGGTGTTGCTAAAAGGAAAAATCGGACACTAACAATAGCTGTTAAGTTCTGGGCTACCTCAGTCAATGTGGGGGAAGCCATTTTATCAGTAAATTACCTATTAAATAGAGTACCTTCCAAGCAGAAGGATAATTCTCCTTATGAATTGTTTAGGGGAAATAAACCATCATATAAACACTTGCGAGTGTGAGGGTGCCTAGCTAAAGTAGTGGCACAAGGCCCTAAACGAATGAAAATAGGGCCAAAAACTGTTGATTGTGTTTTCATTGGCTATTCGTGGAATAGCAATGCATATAGATTCTTGGTGTATGAATCAAAGAATCCAAATGTAGAGGAAAATACAATTATACAATCTAAAAATGCATCATTCTTTGAACGTATGTTTCCTTACAAAGAAATGGATTATGAACACCAGGAATTAATCCAAGAGGCTGTGGAGTCATCTCAAAATCAAGAAAATGAGCTTGTAATTAAAACTGACTCGCAAGAACCGAGATATAGTAAACGGGTTAGAACGGAAAGATCGTTTGTCCCTGACTTCTTAACATATATGCTTGAGACCGAGCCCGGAACTTATAGAGAAGCGGTGAGCTCGGTAGAAGGTCCCTTGTGGAAAGAGGCCATACAAAGTGACATTGACTCCATTATACAAAATCATACATGGGAGTTAGTAGATCTTCCTCCAGGAAATAAACCTCTTAGTTCAAGATGGGTATTTAGAAGGAAGATGAAAGTGGATGGCACAATAGATAAATACAGGGCGAGACTTGTAATCAAAGGATATAGACAAAAGGAAGGTCTAGACTACTTTGATACTTATTCTCCAGTGATGAGAATCACTTCCATGAGAATGATAATAACAATTGCAGCTCTGCGCAATTTGGAATTTCATCAAATGAATGTGAAGACTACATTCCTCAATAGAAAACTAAAAGCAAAAATATATATGGAACAACCTAAGGGTTGTGTTGTGCCGGCTCAAGAGAGACAAATTTGTAAACTTGTCAAATCTCATTACGGCTTGAAACAAGCACCAAAATCGTGGCATGAAAATTTTGACAATGTAATGTTGTCAAATGGTTTCAAAATCAACGAATGTGACAAATGTGTATGCATTGATGAAATTGTGTTGCGTTGCTGATGCGGAGTTATAGTCTCTGAAGTTATAGCTTCTACTTAAGCACTCTCTATATCTTTCTGCAGAATTACTCTACTGGCAGAACAAGAAAGACGCAATATTTGTTCACTCTGTTCGGCAACTTGCCTACGTCTGGGAGGATACACCGGTCCTCACGATTCCACTATTTGAGTTTGAAGTACAAAGGACTCACACCTCTACTTCTCACCTAGCTGAAATCTTCCACTCAGTCATCGCCTAGACTAGCTAGCAGTCGGATCACACAGACTCTCTTCGTGCAACCTACACACTCTCAGTAATAAACTGCTACAGGCCTGACTCTCAGACTTAGCCTATTCTATTACAATGTGTAGCTCACGGAATGCTTAAGCACATTCTTCACCAGAGTTGATGTATCTTCAGTCAACAACTATTCTAACTCTCCTGCTAAACAATCGGACACTCTGAGTTCTACAAACTCATTCTCTGCTCCCCCTCAATCAATGACACATTATGTCACAATCGGGTAGCTTCGATTAATGCTCCTCAGCCCGCAACGCTCTTTGTCTACGGCTGACCACCGAGCTCTGAATGATCCTTCAACAAGCAGTGCTCCAGTTGAACTCCGCATTAATACTAAATCAAACTCCACGAATTCTGATTCCCATAGCACAACACAAGTCTTCAACTCAGTGTGTAAACCCTGTTAACGTAGGTTGATCTCTTGTGTGCTTTTGTATCTCTATGTGTGTGTGTCTCTCTCTTTTTCTGAATGATGCCTTTGCATTCCTCTTGTAGCTTTTTAGGTCGCCCCGAATGGAAACCTCGTAGCCATCATTATCAAAATCTTCTCCTAGATTCTTGCAAAGTTGTTGAAGATTCTGTTGCCTAATTTGAACTTTAGGATCTTTATCTTTTATGCTTTTCCTCCAACCAAGAGATGACACTAAAGCACTTGATGACATTTGCACAGCTTTCCTAAGCTCTTGCTACGCTGCCAGCACTTCGCCGGACTCTCTCCGTGCAGCTCCAAGGCGAACGACCATTCTGGTGTAGCTTCAAAACATCACGGCTTGCTGAAGTAGAATCTGTCTTTCGTCTGCTGCCCAGACTGCCTCAGCTATTGTGGTCCACAGAGTGCTTCAACAGATTCTGGATCTTTGTCGCTATTGCTATTTTGTCAGTCTTCAGATTGTGCTCCAGCGACCAATCTTCAGGGAGTGCTTCAGCAGTCTCTGGAGCAGTTTTGTCAAAGATGTCATACCTCAAAAGAACACAGATCAAAGATATGTGATCTTATGTTTATATGTTGATAACATGCTCATTGTGGGAAGCAATAATAGCATGATTAAGTCCACAAAATCAATTAAACTCTAGGTTTGATATGAAATATTTAGGACTAGTCGATGTAATTTTAGGAATAAAAATTACACGCACGACAAATGGACTAAAATTGACTCAGCCACATTATGTTGATAAAATCTTGGTCAAGTTTGGGAAAGATGGTTCCGATACTTCTAGAACTCCAATCGAAGTTGGACAAATCTTGTCTAAGAACAAAAATGAATGTGTCAATCAGTTAGAGTATGCAAGATTAATAGGCAGTCTGATGTACTTAATGAATTGTACAAGACTAGACTTGGCCTACGCAGTGAGGAGACTTGCAAGATACACGAGTAATCTAGGAATAGAACACTGGAAGGCGATTGTTAAACTGTTGAAGTATTTACGATATACACGTGAATAAGGTTTAAATTATACCAGGTATCCAGAAGTCATTGATGGATTCAGTGATGCCAGTTCGAAATATGACATACAAAATTCAAAAGCCACTAGTGGTTACGTGTTTACCTTAGCAGGAGCTGCTGTGTCCTAGAATCCTCAAAGCAAATTGTGATAACCAGATCCACGATGGAAGCAGAATTCGTTGCATTAGATAAGTGTGGCAAAGAAGCTGAATGGTTGAGAAATTTTGTTGAGGATATTCCTAAATGGACAAAACTTGTGCCACCAATATGCATACATTGTGATAACCAATCGGCTATTGGTAGAGCACAGAGTGTGCTATATAATGGTAATTCTAGACATATACGTCGAAGACATAATACCATTAGACAGCTTCTCTCTACAAGACTCATAAGTATTGACTATGTAAGGTCCAAAGATAATATTGCTGATCCGCTAACCAAAGGGTTAAATAGGGATCAAGTAGAAAAAACGACACAGGGAATGGGGTTAAAGTCCTAGAGTAATATATGTCGAGGTGAAGGAAAATCCAACCAAGATGACTGGATATCCCAAGAATTTGGTTCAATGGGACAACCTAATTTCAAAGACGAAGTGAAGTCACTGTGGGGTTACCCCCAACCCATTCCTTATCGAACTGTGATTTCCGTACGAGGTTAAGATATTAGCTTTTAATGATTATGTGGTTTGGAAAACAAAAACTGGTACTACGAGATTACCTTGTAAAGAATCACCTTATGTGAGAGAGAAGTGTGGCCGCTTCAAGGAGAATTAATTAAGGGCTTAATTCTTTAGCAGCTCTCGCTGAACTAGGCAG
This sequence comes from Umbilicus rupestris, assembly GCA_963678935.1. NCBI lineage: Eukaryota > Viridiplantae > Streptophyta > Magnoliopsida > Saxifragales > Crassulaceae > Umbilicus > Umbilicus rupestris. Next base: position 9,448,204 of record OY787619.1, read on the forward strand.
GGGTTTCATGGCCGAAATGAGCACACCAATGAGAAATATAAGGCTATCAGGAATATATCTGTAGGAGATATGTATTTGTTGACATAAAATAACGAACAGTTCAAAGGACATCGCGTCTACTGAAGAGATAGTCAACAATGCATATCTTTCAAAAGGAAGGTTCAAGGGTGTTGCCTACCTATCCTTTGCAGGTATAGACTGTAGAAACTATCACCACGTTGAGTCGGGTTTTATTTTAGTTTTCACCACTCGATTTTCTTCATGTGGGGGATTGTTGGGAAAATTGTATTGATTGGTGTTAAGAAAAACAATGGTCCAACGACGTAGTTTTGTGACAAAAGACGTTGAACATCTACTAATACAAACGACGTAGTTTTGTGGGAAACTAAGTTAGGTTTCTAGAAGCTATATCTTCACATCATCGTTCTTATTTGACCGAGTTGTGAGAATAAGTTTCATGCTGTTGAAGGCAGTTCCAAACACGATGAAGGTGCGTGGTTTTCTGATTCATGGGACAACGGTTTTGAAGATCATCTCAAAAAAAGAAGGTTGATTCCTTCTTATGAAATCATCAATCAGACAAAGACTACAACTCTCTCCTTCGTTGTTTTCCTGTGTGAGTTTGATTTGTGTGCGTATTCGGTGATAGCGAAGGCAGCTTGCTTCCTTCCTCATATCGGTGCAAGTGAAAATATGTCCGGTTGTTGTATCTTGGGAGGTCGATTGCCAGTTCACACCCAACACCAGACGGGGGCAATTTTATTTTAAAGAAATTACCGAGCAAGTCTCAATCTCAAATTAGATTTTGCGTCTCTTCTCATTGTTTCCTTAATTTTATTATTATTCTCGTCCTCCTTGATTAATTCTGTTACATATTTGTGATATGTTTATTTACATGAGTAGGCATCAATGGGGTTTATTAACATTTATTGGGCATAGTTGATGCACATGTTAGTCGTAGACGTATATTTGCAGTAGTTTATTTTTGAGTTGTAATTTACTGCATAATTCACACAAACATGATATGCAAATTTCCTGTAATTACTATCTAACAATTTCCAATAGATCAGGTTCAATTGCACTTCTTCCGGTCCATTCACCACTGAACCAAACAACAAGTTGGTTTTATGCGGAACTTGAATGCTTGTTGTGTCGACTGACTAGCCTGTGGAGAAGTTCCATTTAGTTCAGTGATTATCATGAACATAACATTTGTGCGAGTGTCAGCAGAGTCGTCTGTATTCTAGAGTTTGGGTCAATTCAATCTGAGTCAACTCGAGCATAGTTGATGAAGTTTAACTTCAAAAGTGCATTCATCACTGCCAAATGTCAATAATTCCAAAAGCAGCCCAAGTCTTAGATTCTTATGGGCCGAAGAGCTGGCCCATCATGGAGCAGTGTAACTATAAATAAGATCGGCAGCTAGGGTTTTGAATGTTGCGGCAGCGAGAAGAAGAGGATTGTAGAGGTCTTCTGAATCCGCAAACATGGGTATGCTTCCTCCTCCTTCTCATTCTTATCCTTCGATGTATATCGTATGTAATCCAATCCCTCTGTTGTTGTATCTGCCTCTATGTTTAATCAGGTATCTCTCGAGATTCTATGCACAAGAGGCGTGCCACTGGAGGCAAGAAGAAGGCGTGGAGGAAGAAGCGAAAGTATGTTCATTTTCTCTCAATTTATTAACTTTGGATGTTTTTGTTTCCTGGCATTGATTTTAGAGTTAGCCTATGATCATACTAATTACTTGAAACAATACTGGCTTGCATCAAACCTGCTGATGATTTCTATTAGATTATTTCCAATATCCATACACTTTCAGTGCTTGAATTCGTTAAAAAAATTTCAGAGAACACCGAGTATTCTAGGATTGTGAATTTTATTCGTGATTTACCTCTCAATATATCTCTGATTAATCCTGTAATCCTGTTCCTGAAGGTACGAGCTCGGAAGGCAGCCAGCCAACACCAAGTTGTCAAGCAACAAAACGGTTAGAAGGATCAGGGTTAGGGGAGGAAATGTTAAATGGAGAGCTCTAAGGTTGGACACTGGCAACTACTCATGGGGAAGTGAGGCTGTTACAAGGAAGACTAGGATCCTTGATGTTGTCTACAATTCTTCCAACAATGAGTTAGTCCGTACCCAGACGTTGGTCAAAGGTGCTATTGTGCAGGTCGATGCTGCACCATTTAAACAGTGGTATCTCACTCACTATGGTGTTGAAATTGGCCGGAAGAAGAAACCTGCTGCTGGGACTAAGAAGGATGGAGAGGTATGATTGTTATACTTTTTAGTATAATTCTCAATTTTGTGTTTCTTTAAATGATGTTAGTCTTAGCTAACTAATGTTGTCAAATACCATATTTGAGTCTTACCGTCCATTTAATTAAATTCGTTAACTTAATTTGAGTTTTTTTCATTTATTTTACCAGTTGTAATTTTGTAAGCCGCATAAGTACTCTGTCACCAAATTTGGCAATTCAAGTAACTTCAATAATTATTTTTATGTTAGCTTGATGCATTAGCTTCTTCTCTTTTATGTATAGTTGCCTGAAGTTTCTCTTAGTTTCCATCCCTGTTACTCTATTTTATATGGTGTAATGTTGTCTATCTCATTCACCATTACACTTGTGAAATTTCATTAGCCCTTACACTCATTAACCATTTACCATCCTTGTTTTTTTTTCTTCTGAATATTTAGATAGAATTTCTCGCTCACCTTTCATTTAATAATTTCTTGATTGTTTGTGAATCTCTAGGAAGGCGAGGCTGCCACTGAAGAGGTAAAGAAGAGTGCCCATGTGTTGAGAAAGTTAGAGAAGCGTCAGCAGGGACGTCAGATTGACCCCCATGTCGAAGAGCAATTTAGCAGTGGTCGTCTCTTGGCTGCAATTGCATCACGCCCTGGTCAGCATGGGCGAGCTGATGGGTAAGTTATCTTTTCATGTGCATAGCAGCATTTTTGTTACTGAATGGGTTTCCTAAATAATTTTGTATTTTCACCCTCTGCAGGTACATCCTTGAAGGCAAGGAGCTTGAATTCTACATGAAGAAGCTTCAGAAGAAGAAGGGAAAGGGTGCTGGTGCTGCTTAAGCTTTCATTATGTAAACTTGCAATTTTCAGTGTTCCATTGCTATGTTTTCATTTAATTAGCAACTCTACTTGTTGAGAATCCTGGAATTAATTATGCTCGAGATTTTGTTGCTTTAAATTTTTGAACCTCAGTTGTTTTTAATATGTTGAACTAAATGACTAGGGAGTTATAAATGCCCATACGCGTTCTAAATACTTGACTTCCTGAGTTTCTCTATGCATGTACCAAATCAATAATGAAAACCTTTGGATTCATACCCGGGATGTGAAAGGCCGTCCGACTGTATAGAATAATTTATTTTGTTTCTGAAATGGAGGATTGGTGTCACATTCTAGTGGAAACTCAACCCAGAAACAAATTCAACTTGAAAAATTCATGTGTGCTTAACCCTCTCACTTTACAATTGTGCATGGTTGTTTGTGATCGGTAGGTTTTTTTATATGTAAAGTTCTTCATTTTGAAATAAGTAGTCATTTATCGTTAGTGTGAATTCGTAGAAATAACAAATCTTAAGAAAGAAATTCAGAATCTTAAGAAAGCAAATAGCCAACTGGATCAACGCATCTCTAACTTAGAGAAAGGAAAACAAATTGTCACTTATGATCCCCAATTAGAAGTTGATGTTATAGAAGCAGAAGAAAGTTTTCTGGCTACATTAGAGTTGTATATGACACAAAAATGGCATGTCAAAATTACATTACTAATTGATAATTATTATTCTAAGGAATTCACTGCTCTTATTGATAGTGGAGCAGATTTAAATGTTATACAAGAAGGATTAATTCCTACTAGGTATTTTCATAAAACCGCTCATACCCTTTCACATGCTGGAGAAGATAGACTTAATATTGATTATAAGCTACCTAAAGCTAAAGTGTGTATTGATAAAGTCTGCATTGAGACTAGTTTTTTATTAGCTAAAAATATTACGAATCAAGTTATACTTGGAATTCCGTTCATTTCCAAGATATACCCACTTTGGAAGGTGGATGATAAAGGAATCAGAGGAACGTTTCAAGGGAAAAATATTTTCCTTAGGTTTATAACAGAACCTATTACAAAGATTCTACATGAAATGTATAATACGATATCGGCTAAGGAAAATCAATTGAATTTCCTTAGGCAAGAACTGCACATGTTAACTATTGAAGATAAAATGAAAAATCCTAAATTACAGGAGAAAATTGAGATTCTTAAAAAAGAATTTATTGCAGACATCTGTAATGATCTCCCTAATGCTTTCTGGGAAAGAAAGAAACATATTGTTTCTCTTCCCTACGAAGATGGATTTACTGATGATAAAATCCCCACTAAAGCAAGACCTTGTCAGATGAACAAGGAATATCTTGATCTCTGCCAACAAGAAATCAAAGATCTTGTTGAGAAAGGTTTAATAAGGCCTTCGAAATCCCCGTGGTCATGTACTGCCTTCTATGTTAATAAACATAGTGAACAGGAACGAGGTAGGCCAAGATTAGTTATAAATTACAAACCCCTTAATAAGGCTTTAAAATGGATTCGATATCCTATTCCAAATAAGAAAAATCTTTTGGATAGGTTATTTGATGCAGTTATCTTTTCTAAATTTGATTTAAAATCTGGATACTGGCAGATTCAAATTGATCAGAAAGATGTTTATAAAACAGCTTTTAATGTCCCATTTGGTCAATATGAGTGGATAGTTATGCCTTTTGGATTAAAGAATGCGCCTTCTGAATTTCAGAAAATTATGAATGATATTTTCAATCCTTATAGTGATTTTATGATTGTTTATATTGATGATATATTGGTGTTTTCTAAAACTATTGATATGCATTTTAGGCATTTAAATATATTCAAACAAATTGTTATCAGAAATGGATTGGTTATTTCTAAACCCAAGATGCTATTATTCCAGACATCTGTTAGATTTTTAGGTCATAATATTGAGAAAGGAAAAATAATCCCTATAAATCGTTGCATAGAATTTGCGAGTAAGTTCCCTGATGTGCTTACTGATAAGACTCAGTTGCAAAGATTTCTAGGAAGCTTGAATTATATCTCAGCATACTATAAAAATTTAGCAGACGATGCTGCACCTTTATATGAAAGACTTAAAAAGAATCCGCAACCATGGACTGATAAACATACTAATGCTGTAAAGAAAATTAAAGAAAAGGTTACTGTGTTACCTTGTTTAATGCTTTGTAATTCAAATTGGGCAAAAATTGTTGAAACTGATGCCTCTAATATTGGTTACGGAGGAATTCTGAAACAGGTATGTCCTGATAGTAAACAAGAATATCTTGTTAGGTTCCATTCAGGTAAGTGGAACAATGCGCAGCAAAATTATGCTACAATTGCTAAAGAAATTCTTGCTATGGTTAAATGTATTTTAAAATTCCAAGATGATCTTTATAACCAAAAATTTATTGTTAGAACTGATTGCAGAGCAGCTAAATTTATGTTTCAAAAAGATTTTAAACACGATGTGTCTAAACAAATGTTTGCTAGATGGCAGGCTTATTTAGCACCATTTGATTTTGAAATTGTTTATAAGAAAGGTGAGGACAATAGTCTTCCAGATTTTCTAACCCGTGAATTTATACAAAACTAATATGAATTTTGCAGGAATGTCCTGGCAATCTGTGCCTTCCTCTTATAGAGGGAGTCGGTATTCCTCCACTTATAGAGGTGGTCGTGGTCGTGGCAGACAGCCAGATAATATCTTGGCTCAGCAAGGACAAAGAAGGCTTATAGCCGCTAATCTGTCAAATGACAGTGAGTACCAAGAATTCTTGGCATTCAAAAGACAACAAAGAGGAGAATCTTCTTCTTCAGAGCAAATTGCTCCTTCTTATGCCGCAATGGTTGGCAATGAGGAAGCTGAGTCCAGTAATACTGGATTTATTGCGAGTCATACTCAGAGAATTATTATTCTCGTGGAACATAAAGATCATACATGGCTCAATGAGCCGTGGAGGATTATGTCCAAATATCTTGAGGAAGAATCCTTCCCAGGCAAGACTTATAAGTCTAGACAATTTTACGAGCATATTCTCGTAAACAATGGCTGTGAAATCCAGCATTTTTCTACTGGCCAAAATGAAGTTTATAACTTCAGTAAAATTATTATCAAGAGAGTTATACCTCTTACTGATTGGGGTTTCTCACCCCAAAAGACCAAAGAATTTTCCTTTGGCCCAGGTAAACCTCCCATTAAATATAATTATTGGGATTATATTGATGCATTTGATAATGCACTGTTATATGAGAATCCGAAGCACAGGCATTCATGGTTCATTAAGATCTGTGCTGAGGTTTCTAAGACAGATATACCTGTCTGGTTTATACATTGGTGGCAATTTTATGGCACCGGGGAAGATATTCTTCCTACAGAGTATCGAGAGCAATACACTCTCTGGGAAGATATATCTCCCAAAGCAAAAGAAATCTTTTATAAAGAATCTGAGGCAAATTGCCCCCGGGAATTATATTCCTTATCATTTTTTATGGAGTTCTCCATTCCCTGGATATGGCGTTGGGAGCCCATATTTAGCTATTCGCAAGAATGCATGCCATGCCTCAAGCGCATTGCTTATTCAAAGTTCTGGGATAAGATGACCAGGATTGATCCAGAGACCCAGAAGCCTTATGGCGATGACACTATGTGCCAGATCAAGAGCCAAATTCAAGCCCATCAAGAACAAGCCAGAAAGGGTAAAGCCCAATGTAATTTCAGCATCCAGGCCCATGATAGAGCCCAAGACCTCACTAAAGAGGAATTGATAGATGCTTATCTGACATCTCTCAAAAGAGATATTTTCAACATTGAAGACCCCCACTCAGATGAGTCAATGAAGACGACAAGACTGGGAGATGAGCATTCCCAGGGGAGCAGTCATAAAGAGGAAATGGAATCCTTTTTCGAAGATATGCGCTTCACTCTTTTGGACAAATATTTGGAAGAAAAGGGAAAAGATAAAGTCGGCAAATAATTGTTGACTAGAGACAACCAACATATGGAGCCTGCAATATGCGGGAATGTCAAAAGTTGCGGCGGCCTCAGAAGTCTAAAGTTACGGCGCCGAAAGCAAAAAGCAAAGGCAATGATATTGCCGTGTCAGTTGTCATTTGTGTCTGTAAGATAAGAATGTATGTCGGCCATACTAAGTCGGCCAAAGCGTCTGTATAAATAAGGAGGTATGTGTCTGTTTGGGGCAGAGTTTTTGGAAGAGATTTCGAAAACAAAATCCTAAAGTGTGAGTCTGTCGGGAACACCCAGAACAAGCTCGCAGGAACTTGTCAGACAAGCTCGAGGCTCCGACATGTTCAGCCAGCGCCACATAATATTTAAATGTAAAATAATTTCATACGTGCAGGCACAGACAAGAAACTCAACTGGGACTAAGGGTAAACCATCTTAATTACAGAAGTAATCAAAACTGTCTCTTGATTATATTTCCTGACCAGATCCTGACCAACCCGCACAATACAACCCCAAAACGCCCCACACGCCATCCACGGCTTCAACGGGCAACAAGGGTCAATCACGGAGAATCAGGTCATAATCAGTCCATATAATCGAGGCCTGTCTTGAAAACCTCTAACCCAAAATTTCATGTCTGGCTACGAAATTAGTTTACAGAAATATTATGCGCAACTGGTACCATGTAATCTGGAGTATAAGACTTATAGTTCTGAGTTCTCCCAAGTTCAAGGATCAAATACAAGTTATGCATGGGTTTCCTCAACGACTTCACATATCAAGGGGGAATTAGCCTATAAGGCTCATATTATACATATACAAAGTTTGTATAAAACAAAACAAAAGGAAAGAAACTTACAGAAACTCTGATGAAAACTCCAAATAGAAAGCTTTATTACTCCAAATATTTTACAGACTCACACTTTAGGATTTTGTTTTCGAAATCTCTTCCAAAAACTCTGCCCGAAACAGACACATACCTCCTTATTTATACAGACGCTTTGGCCGACTTAGTATGGCCGACATACATTCTTATCTTACAGACACAAATGACGGAGTCATCAATTTGACCTCAATGACCATTGTTTTGGTTACATTTGATACATGCTTGTTTAGATTATTAATTTTTAAACAAAACTTCTCGGTTTAAATCTGATTTGATTACTTTTGATATAAAGGGTCTGATCTTTTGCACTTAAATTTTAAGTAAAAAAATTAAGTAAAATTAAATTAAATTCATTTTTGAATGTTTAATGGTTTGATTACGAATTTGGGTGCCACATCATGAGATAGTATATATTTTAAAAGAAGCTATATGAAACACAGTGTGGTCATGTTGAAATAAGTAAACTTTTATAAACAATTATCATAATTATAAGTTTTGACAATTTTTATACAACAAAGTTTGATAAATACTAGTGACTAGAAACTACATGTCATCATCTTCGTCCATGTTAACTTCTGCTTCACTGTCAGGATATGCTTGAAACATTTCCGATGTTATGCAGTTCCGCACTCGATTCATCTGTTATTTTCTGATTACATCAAAAAGATTAGAATCGGCTGTATCATGCACCAACTCATATGATAAAATAGGTATCCTCAACTTATGTAAGCGAATAATGTTATGCTGAGTAAATGTTGCTAGAATTGTGTCAATTTGGCGCACATCTGACACTTGAGTCATGGTCCGAAGTATTTTTCATGTGTTCTTCAAAATACCAAACACTCTTTCGATTGTTGTCTGCAATGAAGAATGCCGGTAATTGAATTTTTCATAAATTCCAATTGGCTGTTGACCATTACTGAATGCTGACATGTGATAACAAACTTGTCTGTCTTTGTAGGGAGCCAAATACCCCAGCGTATTTGGATAACCAGAGTCAACCAAGTAATATTTATCTATGCAAGTGTAAATGAGATAATAGTACTAATTTCAAAACGTAAACCATCCTGGTATGCTAAACCCAAGTGACAAAATAAGTAATTGTCATACCAGATGAAGGATGTGGAAAATAATATTTTGATTGGGTTAATGAGTCTCTCCAAACAGTTTGGTCATGCACACTTCCTTCCCATCTAATATGCACGTATGTAAACATCATATCGAAGGAGCAACAAGCAAAAATTATTACGGATATGGCATATGTGACAAAACGGAAGCTCCCAAGTGGAAGAAGAGGCTACAACAAACTCTTACCAGGAGTTGGTATTTGCAAACGAAGACTGACAAAACAAGAGAGGTAGAAAAAGCTATAGTATCCTCTGACAAATAGAGCTGGTACAAATGATCAGAAGGGATTAAGACATGAACTTGAAGAGGCTATAGTTTTCCCTGAAGATTCAAGGCTAAAGCTAAAGAGACTATCTTTGTAGCAGATCATTCTGGAGGAGCTCGGAGGTTGTCCAGGAGATTTTTGCCGTCATAGGTAGAGGACGGCCCAGATGATCAGAGAATCTTCAGCAGCGGCGCGGATGAAGACCAACAAGATAAGGTTTCTAAATTCTAGTTTAGAAAACCTAATCTCAACAATCTTCCAGGAATCCAGAGGAAGATTCGAAAGATGGGGTTATCTGCGGAAGGTAGAATTATCCTTTGGAGAAAACAGATGCAGAGATCGAACCGAGCAGATGGATCGATCAAATCAAAGAAAACACACACTAAGAATAGATCAAAGCAGAGACTGCTGAACCGCAAGTTGTGTGAGAGTAGAGGAGTAGTCTGCACTGGAGCAGTTTGATTATTATATTGATTCGAGGAAGTCGACTGGAGCGGAGACTCATTGACAAGCCAATCGGTTGACAGAAGCGAAGTGCAGCTTGCGCGAGCTGTCCCAACATGCTCCTTAGTGGTGACGGAAGATCATTAATTGAGGGAGAGCAGCACAAAGCGTCTGACTACTCAGCAGGAAGTGTTTGGAGAAATTATCGACATAAGCGTGAGCAATTCGGCGGAAGAAGTTGTTGTAGCATCCGTAGTAACACATTGTAATAGGATAGTCTGAGTTTGTGAGTTCAGGTCGTTAGATATCTATTACTGGAAGTGTGTTGATAGTGTAGGCTAGTCTGTGTTGACACATTGAGCAGAGACTTCGACTGGGGTTAGGAGTAGTGGTTAGACTAGCGTGGCTGAGTTGTTGGAAACCATTGTACTCTAACTGTGATAGTGAAGTCTTGAGGACTGAGACTAGTCCTCCCAGATGTAGGCTGCTGGGTAAACAATTTTTGTGTGCTTTTCACGTTTGGCCGAAGCAAAGTGTCAGTAACTTAGCGGAAGAAGTTGTTGAAGCAAACCGTGGGTTATCGATTACAGTTACGTAGTGCCAATTTCAAAAACATTCCATGTTTTGATTCCCTTTCGTCCTTGAAACTGAACATCTTGCTTATCACCCAGTACTGCTTAGATATGCCTGCCATCTAGAGCACCAATACAATCCTACACATACAATGAACCGTTACTACACATTACACATGCATCCTACTATACGAATAATCTATGGAAAAAATATTTTGACAAGTATGATTGATGGAGCGTAGTTGTACAATCCATCGAGTTATTTATTCCCATTGTTTAGTTGCATTTTGCGTGTGATAGATTACTTATTTCTAGTGTTTCACATCGCAGGTGTATCAAGACCACTTTGGAACTTTATGGCGCATTTGGACGAATATAAACCAAATCTGGGCAGATTGACCTATTTTTTGTCGAAGGCTTGTTGAGCACATGATTCTTATCCGATTGAAGCGTGCCATATATTTTTGGAAAGCTAACTCAAAAGGCTACAACTTCTTAGTTTACATTAAGATGTAATTCGAAGGTTTGGAAGGTCAAACGAGCGAGATTCTAGCACTGCAGAAGTGATTCTCCCAGACCAGTATACGAATCAAAAGTGATTCACTAAGAGAAATGTGATTCACCCAGCTCAAAACTCACTGAGTCTTTGATTCGCCCAAGCCTTGCACGAATGACATTGGTGTTGCACGAATCAAAAGTGATTCGCCCAACTTCGGAACACACTTTGATTCACCCAAGACTGCACGAATCAACTATGAAGCCAGTTCGAATCAAATGTGATTCGTGCAGCTCCGATACTCACTTCCACCTCGACCATATCCACCTCAACAATTATATAGGCAACCAGCCGGTCATGAGCCGACTATGAGGGAGCTTTCATCACTAGATTCCAGAATCAGCCGTGGTGCATCAACACTAACCCGGAAGAAGACAATTTTTATATTAAAACCGCAGTGGTGCACCATCTACCTAAGTTTGGAGGATTATCGGGAGAAGTTGCAACAAGACATTTACAATAGTTCACCGGAATCTGCCAAACGTTGAGACCATAGGCTTTCGGAGGAAAGGTTCAAATTAAAAGTATTTCCATTGAGTTTAAACGACCTTTTAAAATCTTAGTTTTTGTCTTTGCCTTCAGGTAGCATTCGCACATGGGATCAAATGCAAAGGAAATTCCTCGATAAATATTACCCTCCGGCTAAAGCGACTCAAGTGAGGAGAGAGCTGTCCACTATGAGACAAGGACCCAGCGAGTCCATGTACGATTACATGGAAAGATTTAACGCATTGGAACAAAGTTGCTATAACTTGGGTGTTCCAAAAAGGATGCTGGTGGAGTATTTATTGGATGTGTTAAGGTAATGACATCCTGGACAAAACCAGCTCAAGAAATTAGTACACCATCCGATGACAGCAGAAGCTATCAGAAGACACCTCTTGAGAAGAAGTCAGAAGACAAGCTAGGGATAGCTTGAGTCCTTGATTTGAGATGAATCCTGAAGAAGCTGAGGAAGCTGCTAGAGAAGGAGTCTGAAGACGAGATGAGGATTGCCTAAGATTAAGGGTCTTTAGATTTTGTCAAAAATGCCAAGGGGGAGATTGTTAAGGTATGGCATCATTAGCAAACTTCTACAAGGTGCACAAGAGTCTGCTACAGCAAGCATGTGAAGACAGCAGCTGGTGCAGAGCGTTCCAGAGTGAACAAGCAGAGTGCACAAGGCGTTGCTACAACAACCTGTGAGCAGAGAGCTGTAGCATCCTAAATAGCAAATTTCCTTGTGAAGAACAAGCTGCCCAGAATTGAAGAGAAGAGCAATAGAAGCTTTCTAAATACAATTTAGAAGATTCCTAAAGTCAATAGCATGCCGATCAACTTGGAGCAGCCTAAAGAACGTACGGAGGGTTGCTGCCAGCATCGCAACAGGTCGGTAGAGAATCGTGAAGATTGAAAGCAAGATGATAGTGCTATCCGTGTGAAGAAAGCAGCTGGTGCAAAACCAGCCAGAGTGAACAAGCAGTTGCTACAGCAGGAGCTAGACGAAATTTTGCACTAACCAAAGAGGAGTACTGAAACCTGAGCAGGTGAATATGAAAAAAAACATCTCAGCCGTTCTTTAGTGCCAGACAACACAAAAATGTAAGGATCCAGGTACATTTACAATTTCATGCATCATTGGTAAATTCTGATAATGCAAGTATGGCAGTGTTTGACAAAACCAGCATGAGTGAACAAGGAGCTGCTGCAGCTCAATCAATCAAGGAGGCCAGCAGAAGTAAACCAGCAGCAGATGCAGCAGGGGATGCTGCAGCAGGTGCTGGTTCAACTGTCCGAGTAGCAGTTTTTGTGCTGGGTGTTTTTTGAAGGTATAGCAGCTTTGTGAAAGTGCTTAGAAGAATTTCTAAAATACCGTTGAGCATATTCCAGCAAGGTTTGCTAGTCAGAGGAAGGAGATTTGCATTGAAGATATTAATCAAATCTAATCTCCTAGATTTTAGGAGATAATTGATCTTGTGGTTCAATGGCCTAAACCTGGAAATTGCTTAAAGTGGTGTGGGTATTTAAGCAGAAGGTTTGAGGGCTGAAGGGTGTGATCGAAGCTGAGTGATACACGAGAGTAGACACAGAATTCGGAGTGAGGATTTTTTCTGGGTGTGCTACGAGAGTTGTTCTTCGATCAACACACTCGGGCAGAGCGTTGAGCGCAGAGCTGAGGTGTGCATTGCAGAGGAGAGTCAGGTCTTGCAGAGACTGATTCGTGCATTGATCTGGAAGCCAATTCAGAGCTGTGGAGCTTGTTGGTTGATCAAAGGCAGCCGCGGAAGAACTGACGGGTGGAAGGCTCGGTCGAGGTTCGTGCGGAAGAACTCACTAGTGGCAGGTGGTCACTGAGTGAGGGGGAGTTACTCAGAGTGTGCAGCGCTCTTGGAGTGGTTCGATCGGCTCGGCAGAAGGCCTTGGAGCGACGCGGACAGTGTGCTTCAGCTGTGTGTTACAGCTGTTGCTGCAGCAACCCTGCTGAGTAGTGTAGTATAGAATAGGCTGAGTTCTTTGAGAGGATTGTAGCTATTCTAGACTGACATATTGTAGAGGGTGTGCTGGCACAAATCAGAGCTTGTTCTGATTGTGTTGAGTTGTCCACACGGGGTTAAAGTAGCATAGGTTGCGTGCGTTGTAACCGAGTGTGCTTTGAACCTTTGGTTGAGTGGATTGAGGACTGGAGAATAGTCCTCCCCAGACGTAGGCAGATTGGTCGAACTGGGTGAACAAATCTGTGTCCTATTCATTGTTTGCTGTGCCTACATTTAAGTGAACAAGAGTGTGCTGCAGCAACTGCTAGTTCACAAATCTGCATAAGTAGAGACACTTGAAATTTCAATTGGTATCAGAGCGGGAACTCGACACACAGAGTTAAAAAGGTCCTACAGTGTCTCCGAAGTAGCCAAAACAATGAAGGAAGGACAGAGCACAAGTAGACCTCCACTTTTGGAAGAGAGCAATTATGGTTATTGGAAAGCTAGAATGAAAGCCTTTCTCAAGGCTATTGATGAGAAGACATGGAGAGCTGTCGTGATTCAGTGGTCTCCCCCAATCACCATAGATGAGCAAGGAGTGACAAGAATAAAACCTGAAGAGCAGTGGACTGCTGAAGAAGGTGCTGCAGCAACTGGTAATTCAAAGGCTTTGAATGCAATTTTTGCTGCAGTTGATGCTAACAATTTCAGGTTGATATCAAACTGTGATTTGGCCAAGCAAGCATGGGAGATTCTGCAAACTGCCCATGAAGGAACTGATAGAGTGAAGCTATCAAGGCTCCAGATCATTGCCACACAATTTGAAAATCTGAGGATGCTGGATGAGGAAACAGTCACTGAGTTTAATGCTAAACTCTGTGATCTTGCAAATGAAGCTCATTCCCTTGGTGAGCCCATCCCAGAAGAAAAGCTATGGTGTATTCCAAGTATGGGTGAAGAAGACTCCACCAGATTCTCCCAAGGATCCTCTGAGCAACTGCAGCCTGAATTGAATAGGTGAACAAGCTCACATGTGCTGCAGCAACCTGGTCCGAATTAGCTTGTTCACATGGGTTGGTTGCTGAGGATGGAAAGGAAAATATTTGCACATGGGAGGCACGTGACTTACAACTTCAAAAAGGAAAAAGAAAATAACGGGTAAATATTTTCTAGGGCACAGATCAAGAGCAAAAGGGCTTCTCAGAAATCTCTGCCGATCATCCTCTGTGCGCTCCTCTTTCCTTCCACATCTCTGCAGCAATGGTGAAGACACGCGGGTTGAAGAAGAATCTGGCAGCAGACAGGCAAGGGAGGTCTGAAAGAAGGACCAAGGCACGAAATGAAGACCCCACTCAGCGCCTGGATGTGGTAGTGTGGGAACCAAACCCTCTCCCTGAGTCGCACAGTGTGCCCTCACCCTCTGAAGGAGCTTCGCAGAAGAGGAGGCGGCTGGTACGTGATGGAGAACCTATCTCCAGTTCTGGAGTGCTGCCAGAAGAGGCTGTGACTGAAGTTGCTTCTGAAGAAAAACTAGCAGCAGAGACTGCTGCAGCAGTCCCTGCAGAAGAAGAGTGCAGATCACTCGTCATGTCCCCAGGCATTATTGGTGAAGGGGTTGAACCAGCTGCTGAGTCCCCTGAACAAGAACCTGCTACAGCACATCCTCCTTCTTCAGACAAGGGGAAAGCCCCTATTCTGATCCCAGGCTCCAGTAGTGAAAGATCATCCAGTGAAGAAGAAGAAGAAGGTTCTCTTGGTGGACCCTCTAAGAGAGGACCTGCAGCTGAAGATTATTCTGCTCTCACAGTCGGAGGCACATGGTTCAGGAACAAAAGCGTCTCTCAAACATGGAGTACTGTTGAGAGGAAACACATTGTGCATGAGAAGAGATTGGTCCAAGACAAGTACAGATCAGCTGCTATGATCCAGCTACTAACTGAGGTAAATCTTCTCAAGTCCCTTACCTTTCCTCACCGGTTCAATATTACCCTGGTTAGAGAGTTTATTGTGAATATGGAGGAGAAATTTGGCGAGGAAGGTGCTGATGAGTATGGGAAAAGCTGGGTACGGGGTAAGTCAGTGGTGATTACTCCTGAAATTATTGATGCTTTTCTTGGAATTTCTGAGAATGCAAGAGCTCCCACTGATGTTAAGCCAGAGTTTATGGCGAAGATCCTCACAGGGGGAGTGTGCCTGTCTTGGGGTGGCCCTACCCTCAGTGCGGCTGAGCTAACCTCCAAGTATGCTCTGCTGTATCATCTTGGTGTCAGGAACTGGATTCCTAGTTCTCACAGAGGGAAGGTCAACAAAGATTTTGTTAACCTTCTCTATTCTATTGGAAAGAGGAGGAAGATCAGCCTGGGAAGTGTGATGTTCCCCCAGCTTGCTTCTCATGCCGGGAGTGCTTCCTCCAGCAAGCCTATTGTGCTGCCCTCCCTCATCCATGGGATCATGGTCACTCAGCATCTAGAGTTTGGAGCAATTACTGAAGGCTTATCTGAGGAGCTGCAGGTCTTCACAGTAGATCACAAGCTATTCAAGGGAAAACATGTAGTGGATGTTGCGTATGAGGATCTTCTAATGGTTGGGTCTTCAGCTCCAGCTCCCCTGGAGGACTCTCTTCCCCCTGCTGCATCCATTCAGCCAGCTCTTCGTGCCAGAATTGTGAGCCATCTCAGGTCTGAACTGCTCCTTCTTGATACTGAGGCCAAACGGAGGGATGCCAGGCGTGGCCAGATTCGGAGTCTCATCAGAGACTTGGAGTTCCTGGAGGATGAGGAGCAGGCCCCTTGAGCATCTTGACAAAAAGGGGGAGAAGAAGTTGTTTTGTTGCTAAACTGCTACTGATGAAAATTGTTTGACATTGGTTTTTCTGACCCTGCGTGGTCATTATGCTATGGCCGAGTGTGGCCTCATCTTCCTATTACTCTCTATTATTTTTATTTAGAGTATTTCGTTTCTGGTTTTCGGAAGAGTGCATTGGCCTTAAGGTTTTGTCAAAATGCCAAGGAGGAGATTGATAATGCAAGTATGGCAGTGTTTGACAAAACCAGCATGAGTGAACAAGGAGCTGCTGCAGCTCAATCAATCAAGGAGGCCAGCAGAAGTAAACCAGCAGCAGATGCAGCAGGGGATGCTGCAGCAGGTGCTGGTTCAAGTGCTGGTTCAACTGTCCGAGTAGCAGTTTTTGTGCTGGGTGTTTTTTGAAGGTATAGCAGCTTTGTGAAAGTGCTTAGAAGAATTTCTAAAATACCGTTGAGCATATTCCAGCAAGGTTTGCTAGTCAGAGGAAGGAGATTTGCATTGAAGATATTAATCAAATCTAATCTCCTAGATTTTAGGAGATAATTGATCTTGTGGTTCAATGGCCTAAACCTGGAAATTGCTTAAAGTGGTGTGGGTATTTAAGCAGAAGGTTTGAGGGCTGAAGGGTGTGATCGAAGCTGAGTGATACACGAGAGTAGACACAGAATTCGGAGTGAGGATTTTTTCTGGGTGTGCTACGAGAGTTGTTCTTCGATCAACACACTCGGGCAGAGCGTTGAGCGCAGAGCTGAGGTGTGCATTGCAGAGGAGAGTCAGGTCTTGCAGAGACTGATTCGTGCATTGATCTGGAAGCCAATTCAGAGCTGTGGAGCTTGTTGGTTGATCAAAGGCAGCCGCGGAAGAACTGACGGGTGGAAGGCTCGGTCGAGGTTCGTGCGGAAGAACTCACTAGTGGCAGGTGGTCACTGAGTGAGGGGGAGTTACTCAGAGTGTGAAGCGCTCTTGGAGTGGTTCGATCGGCTCGGCAGAAGGCCTTGGAGCGACGCGGACAGTGTGCTTCAGCTGTGTGTTACAGCTGTTGCTGCAGCAACCCTGCTGAGTAGTGTAGTATAGAATAGGCTGAGTTCTTTGAGAGGATTGTAGCTATTCTAGACTGACATATTGTAGAGGATGTGCTGGCACAAATCAGAGCTTGTTCTGATTGTGTTGAGTTGTCCACACGGGGTTAAAGAAGCATAGGTTGCGTGCGTTGTAACCGAGTGTGCTTTGAACCTTTGGTTGAGTGGATTGAGGACTGGAGAATAGTCCTCCCCAGACGTAGGCAGATTGGCCGAACTGGGTGAACAAATCTGTGTCCTATTCATTGTTTGCTGTGCCTACATTTAAGTGAACAAGAGTGTGCTGCAGCAACTGCTAGTTCACAAATCTGCATAAGTAGAGACACTTGAAATTTCAAATTCAAAATTGATAATTGTATGTTAGATTTAGGTGCATCGGTTAATGTGTTACTTTATTCTTTATATCGAGCATTGCGTATCGGTCCTCTGAAACCCACCGACTTGATTATTCAACTAGCAGATAGATCATGTAGTAAGCCAGAGGTATTGTTGTTAACGTGATAGTGCATGTAGGGAAGCTTGTGTTCCTTGCAGATTTTTATGTGATGAAAATGGAGGGTGATGGAACGATAGACTTTTCACCCGTCCTACTAGGGAGATCCTTCATAGTGACCGCGAAGGCAAAGATTGATACATTTACGGGTGATCTCTCCATGGAGGTAGACTGGGAAGTACTTAAATTTAACATGTATATGTCTATGCAGCACCCACCTAACATTGCAGGAATACCGTGTTGGACATTATTGAGTATGCGGCACTCGAGTCAAATATACAGCGTGAGGAAGGCATCCAACTACACAAAAGAAAAACTGATTTGATTCATGGATTGCCTTTTCCTACTGACCAGCGAGGTATCATATCTTTCCTAGAATTTGCTGGATTTTATCGCAGGTTTGCTAGATTTTATCGCTGGTTCGTTAAAGACCTTTGGAAGACAGCATTGCCAGTGTCCCAACTGCTGCAAAAAGATGTTCCGTTTGAAGAGGATATCCCACCTGATATAAGGAGTTCGAGCTGGCTGAACTAGTAAAGGACAGGTGATGAGAGGTACCGTCGAGCCAACGACGTGAAATAAGTGCGCTCCTCGGGAAGAAGCCCAAGCATAGTTAGGATTTCTTATCCGTTTCTTTTGTTATTTATTTTTTTTTATTTTGAATCTTGCATGACTCCCTTCTCGACGATCTAATTATACCGTGAGGACACGGATCGTTTCAAGTGTGGGGTGGGGGAGTTAGTATTATGTGTCAGCACGTTTACCTTTATTAGCATGCATTAGTAGTAGTTAGAGCACATTTTTTATTTTTATTTTTTGTTGCTGCGATGCTGCTGACTTTATGAGACTATATGCTGCGATGATGCTGCTCTGATGTGATTATATGCTATGATGAAGATGCTGATTTTATGAGATGATGTTCCGATTCTATGAGGTTTTGATGTGCATGCTTTGCATGATTTCTGCAATACTGTGATGCTAGTGACTTGATGTTATGTGTTCTTTTAAATTGAGATATTACAGGATGTGGAGTTGATAGAAAATATTCTTTAGGGACTTGACACACGTTCGAAGGTTAAATGGCTGAGTTTGTGGAGGTTCGCATTCCGATTTAAGAGGTGTGAGACTTTCACTCCACCTTTGCAGCGTTTATGCAATGGTGGGATGGGAAAAACAAACCGTCCTATCTTTAGTCCTAGTAACTGGGAATGGGTGGGTAACCCCTATTCTGCCTCGCGCTGAAAGGATAATGATGAGAAAGAGAGGGACGCGCTCCATATGCTGCTATTCAAAGGTTATGATTGGAACGGTTCAAAGAGCAAAAATGAAAAAGAACAAGCAATTCACATTGGAGAGCAAAGCTCGAAAAGAAAATTCAGACATATGTGAAGGAAAAAAATAGAAAAGAAATCAAGTTAAGTCTTCGAACCAAACAAAACAAGAAAATTTCAAGAGATGTCCTAACAAAATGAAGAAGAAAAGGTTGAGTTTCTCATAATTTGAATTTATCACGTGCCAGAGAAAGCAAATTCAGCGTAAGCGTGTGACAATGACCTTAAGCTGAAGAATGGAGCCAGGAGACTAAAGAGGACTAGCTCACAGTTATCCATCGATATTCCATCTCTATCTCACAGGTAACATGTATCATTTTAGTTTCTTGCTGATCATTATTGAAGAATAAGTTGTGAGCATATGCTGATGAACTGATTAGTGAGAACATCTCGAGCAAATTCAGTGTTTAGTCTTTGGCATGATAGAGGTGATTTGAGATAGAGTTGGGAAGTAGATTACCTAATTAAAATTTGTTGAATCCAAATATGCAGATTGTGAGAAGTGAACATAAAAAATGTCATGTGGTGTAGAGAGAACAACCAAAGATAGAAAACATCCTAAAAGGAGAGATAAATGCCGCAGACATGTGGCGGCTATACCATGAAATAATTCTACCATATAGTAAAATTTACGAGGACAAAGTTCCCGTAGTATTACCGCCGTATAATACGACCGTAATACGACTTTAATCACAGTTATATTATCGTAATACCGTCGTAAGCACATCGTATAAATATTCGTATCATAATACGAAGGATATACAATGCAGTGCACCATCGTAAATGGTACCATCGCAATTCCGTTATAAACACATCGCATAAATCGCCAAAATACTTTAACCGTCGTAGAATTATCCGAAAGTAATTTCGTCTTAAATAAAATCAGATTTTGTAGTGATAGAGACCAATTCTTTAAAATGATCATGAAAGTTTGTAAATTGAATGGAAACACTCTTTGAAGGCACACTTTTAGGTAAATGTACTCCTTTCAAGAGCGTTTTAACATATCATCACCAAAGGAGCTTCTATCAAGAGTGATTATACAAAATAAAGGCACTTCAAAAATGAGTTTCAAAAGTGAAACAAATTATGAAGCGAAATTGAAATTAGGACATAAATGATATATTTTTCAGCAATTCCAAACTATATAAATACAAGTTTTCTCCGACTCAAATGATATTTACTTAGATAAAACAGGTAGCAAAATAGTTATTTAATCAACATTTAAAATTTGTATGCATGCACAAAATTTGTTACCACACTTATAAATAATTGATGAGATTAGTGCATCACGTGTTTCAGAATATCATATGAAGTCTTAGATGTTTTGACATTCAGAAATCATTAATTATCAATTCAATTCAACAGCATCATGTTTATCCTCCATGGAACAAAATGACAAATAAAACTAGAGAACAACACATAAAAAATAAAAACCTTGGATGGATTTGATTCATTAGAAATTGGATTACAAAAACACAATGCCATATCAGCATCTCTTGAATACATGCACGTACTTTGGAGGGAAAGAAGGGCTTGAAATATGCTCGTCTTTGTATTTATTATGACAACAAATTAAATAATAAATGCAACGTCATGTGTTTCCCTGACTTTACTTTTCTTCTTCTTCGGTTGTCTCCTTATATATATTAATACTCGGAAATGTCGTCTCTCCTATAACATTGTAGATGCATTTCTCCATAAAATGAGAAACTATACGTTATTATAGTGATAAACCATATGTATACCATACACTCAATGCCATCATTTAATAGTGGTAAGGAGGTGGAGGAGATTTGTATTTATAGACTGGTGCAGGAGGTGGGGGAGATGTGTATTTGTATACCGGTGTAGGTGGCGGGGGAGATTTATATTTATACATTGGAGTCGGTGGTGGGGGAGATTTATACTTATACATTGGGGTCGGTGGTGGGGGAGATTTGTATTTGTATACTGGGGTCGGTGGTGGAGGAGATTTGTATTTATAGACATGAGTTGGTGGTGGGGGAGATTTGTACTTGTATACTGAAGTCGGTGGTGGGGGAGACTTATATTTGTACAAAGGAGTCGGTGGTGGAGGAGACTTGTATTTGTAGACAGGAGTCGGTGGTGGGGGAGACTTGTATTTGTAGACATGAGTTGGTGGTGGGGGAGACTTGTATTTGTATACATGAATCGGTGGTGGAGGAGACTTGTATTTGTAGACAGGAGTCGGTGGTGGGGGAGACTTGTATTTGTAGACATGAATTGGTGGTGGAGGAGACTTGTATTTGTAGACAGGAGTCGGTGGTGGAGGAGACTTGTATTTGTAGACAGGAGTCGGTGGTGGGGGAGACTTGTATTTGTAGACATGAGTTGGTGGTGGGGGAGACTTATATTTGTATACATGAATCGGTGGTGGAGGAGACTTGTATTTGTAGACAGGAGTCGGTGTCGGTGGTGGGGGAGACTTGTATTTGTATACATGAATCGGTGGTGGAGGAGACTTGTATTTGTAGACAGGAGTCGGTGGTGGAGGAGACTTGTATTTATAGATAGGAGTCGGTGGTGGTGGAGATTTATATTTGTAGACATGAGCTGGTGGCGGGGGAGACTTATATTTGTACACAGGAGTCGGTGGTGGGGGAGACTTGTATTTATAGACAGGAGTCGGTGGTGGGGGAGACTTGTACTTGTAGACAGGAGTCGGTGGTGGGGGAGACTTGTATTTGTAGACAGGAGTCGGTGTCGGTGGTGGGGGAGACTTGTATTTGTAGACAGGAGTCGGCGGTGGGGGAGACTTGTACTTGTAAACAGGAGTCGGTGGAGGAGGAGATTTGTACTTGTAGGTCGGAGTGGGTGGCGGAGGAGACTTATACTTGTACACTGGCGTGGGAGGTGGGGGAGATTTATATTTATAAACCGGAGTGGGTGGCAGAGGTGATTTATACTTGTAGACTGGGGTGGGTGGTGGAGGAGACTTATAATTATACACAGGTGTGGGTGGTGGAGGAGAGGTGTATTTATAAGTAGCATTACTTGAAGAAGGCAAAATAAGTGAGACCATTGCTACCATGAAGGTGGCAATGAGAAATGTTTTGGAAGGATTCTTCGGCATTGCCATGCTGAAAGATTGTATACGAGGTTGTGTCTGAAACAACATTGTCTTAAGCCTATTTATAGTTTAATTGGTTTCCCTTGCATCTAATAAATATAAGCTTTATTTAAGCCATAACATGATTACAAAGCGGGAAGCACGAAGTCTTATAACTAACAGAAATACACGTTCTGAGTTTGAACGTGATCTCTTAGTAGTACACTTGTACTTGTTTTGGTAATTGTTTATAGGATTTGTCCATTAACCTACTTGAAGGTTCTAAGTTGAGAAATTATTTATATGAAATTATTTAATGGGAAACATTATGTTTGAACTGAACAGAAATTATATTTTTATGATTTTTCGACTTTATAGTGATATTGTACAAGCTGGCCAAAGCTTAAAATAAGAAGAAAAAGCAACTAGGCCAGATGTATCACCTACTACAAGCAACAAGAAGACCAACTAGCTGCATAAGGCAACCAACACAAAGGGCTCTAAACAAAAGAGCAGAATTCTACATTGCTTGAATAAAAAAGCAACATCATGCTGGAAGTCCTGAATGGCAGTATAATGACAGCATCCATCATTAAGCAAATGTGGTACTAGATAAAATTAAATGTGACTTCCCTTCCATGTGTTAGAGGTTAGTTATGCGCGTCATTTTGAATGTTTTGGACCTGTGTGAAGCACAGCCTTAAGAGCATCTGCACCGGAGCAGGTTCTTCTTCAGCAGCTGCCGGATGATTTAAGACTGTAAACGCCGTTGGAGGAGCTGTGAGGAGATGGGAAATCGTCCAGCAGCTGCTGAAGAAGCACCTGCTCCGGTGCAGATGCTCTAAAGGCCGACTGATTTGGGGATTAGAGCAATGAGATTGGAAAACGAGAGAAGAGAAATTACGAGAGAAGAAGAGAGGCGGCTTGAGCGCCAGAGTGCGACTGAGTGACTGGAAGCGTCCGAGGGCTGAGGCGAAGGTTCTCTGGACCTGAGAAGCTATGAAGCATGAAAACGGCAGCTCAACCTGAGCTGCCGTTTCCAAAATGCGAAAGCGGCTTGAAGCGTTCCGAAGCGAAAGCGGCTTGAAGCGTTCCGAAGCGAAAGCGGCTTCAACCTGAGCTGCCGCTTCTCCCAATCGCTCCTGCGCTCCGTCCTCCAGTAGGCAAGCACCAGAAGAAGCTTCCAACCCTTCAGCCGGCACCCACTTCTCCACCCGCAGCCAGGCGCAACAGAGATACAACGCCATGTATGGTTAATTGACTAAGTCCTATTATACTAATTACTAAGTGTAATAGTTAATTGACTTAATTTGTGTGATTTTGATTCTCACGAACTTTGGTTCATTAATTTTTGCTCTCGTCAAGATTTTGATTTTGTTTTTTGGGTGCAAAAGTTAATTCGTATTATCAATTTTACAGATGAAAAATCAGACACAACCTCCTTCAAATGACATCAGAAGTAGTGAAAGTGATTCTTCGTCAATACAAGATGATAGAAAACCTCTTCGTCAAAGCTTATGCATTCATCAGGTTCGGCCGAAGTAAAGAAATTTCGCAAAGTGATCCAGAGGTTGTTATAGCAACCTGCTGTAATCTGTCACTAGCAGCGCTCGTAATTTCAAAACTATTCTTGATTAAAATACAATCTGAAGCATGATGTATGGTAGATACTCTATTCCAAGAAAAGGGATTGAGTAAGATCATTTAACCTTTCAAACTAATAATTTCCAAAGCTTAGCCAAAATTGATATGTTGAAATAATTGTGCTATTTCAAAACATCGTGTAAGATAAAAAAAAATGTTTGCGTAAGACTATAATGAATGATGATACTTTTCTAGGAAGTTTTGTCCATTAGAAAATAATTCACTCAGTAGCCACATGGTCGCATAACTTCATTCAGTTTATCAAGAACATAAACGAAGATGGAAGCTTTTCTTAAAGCAACTTCTGGTCAGCCCTTCCAGTCTGTTCAAGAGATTCTATATCAATACCTCTCTGAGGGAGAGGGAGAAGTTGGACTCAACTCATTTTATACATGTACCATAACTCTACTTATAGCTGCTAGAACAGTGACAAGTCTACTATAAATACGATATATTTCCCTCAAAGATATTCAAAATTATCCACACTATCTAAACAAATATTTTTCCATGATTATTACACTATAATTAAAGTTCTTATCCAATATATACTAAAACAGATCACTTAATTTTGGCATCATAAATGTTAGCGTATACATTAGAAATTATTTACACGTGTGATCCAAATATTAACTTAGATTAAATAAAATTATCTAACTGTCTCCCACGTCATCACAAATGTAAATCTAAACAAATGTGTATGTTATGGTTTATGACATTCATTAACAAAAAGTGTACAAGTTACTCTGGCGAGATGCTTCAGCAATCTGTGAATACAATAGCTGAAGCATCTAGAAGACAATTAACTGCAGACTTTCAACCAACTGCCAAGAGCCTAGGTTCGATGTCCAGGGAAAGTCTCCTAATCGTTTTAGGATTTTTCCGCAATAACAAATTGCACAAATCAACTCGCAAAGTTTGAGTTAAAGATATGGTTCCTAAAAGAGTTTTTAGGAAGAATGTTGATACAACCATATTGAAACAAACTTCTAAGATCCGAGAAAAGATCTAAACTGACAAAACACGATTAGATAGAATTCTAAATTGCTAAGATCATTATCCCCGTGGCCTACAAGTATAAAAGGGAGCATCGCTCGCAAGGAGAAACAAACAACTACACACATTAACAAGAGCAAGAGCTAGAAGCTAGAGCGCATAGATAGAGAGTTGTGAGTGCATGAGCTGAGAGCGATCATGACTAGCAGGGTCTAATCCACGCTTGATCATCAGAGTTCAACTACAGTGAAGCCTCGTTGAAAGATCATCAGGGTCTACTCCTTGAAGCATCTTCTCGGGTGAACCTGTTACGGACGATTGGAGTGCAAAGCAGAATTCTCGACAGTTGACAGGAGATCACAGATCAAGGGGGGTATCACTAGAGTCAGAAGAACTCTTGAAGGTCCGGCTGCTCAGCTGAAAGAGCTTGGAGAGTCGTGGACATCTGCTACTGGGGAACTTGATATAGAAAGTAACTATAACATCTTGTCATAACACTTTGTCATAGAATAGGCTAAGTCTGTGTGATCAGAGCTGTAGCACTCTATTACTACATAATGTTGAGTAGTTGATAGTGTACACTAGTCTGTGTGATCAGACAAAACAAAGATTCAAGCTACGTTAAAAGAAAAGGTTGGTCTATCATACGCTGAGATCTGGTATTCTGGTACTTTAACCGCGCATACTGAAATCTTGAGGAGTGGAGAGAAGTCCTCCCCAGATGTAGGTTATTACTGAACTGAGTAACCAAATTATTTGAGTCTTTTCGGTTCGGCCATCGCAAGTTATTTTCGCAAGTGTCGCAGAAGGTTGCTATAGCAACCTGTTGGTTCAAGACACTCGCAACGCGTCAAATTTCAATTGATATCAGAGCAGGTTACTCGACGCACAAAGTTGAATCCGGATGCGCGTTGCTTACAACTGAGGCAACGCTGGAATAGGACAGAAGAAGTTACTGCCATAGAAGAAGGCACAAGACATCAAGAACATGAGATGGATAGCGCTGGAATAGGACAGAAGAAGCCTGAAGACAGATGGACAGTTGAAAAAGAAGCTATATCATCCGGCAACTCCAAAGCTCTAAATGCAATATTTGCCGTGATTGATGCAAACAACTTCAGACTAATATCAAACCACTATATTGCCAAACATGCTTGGGACATTCTCGAGATAGCGCATGAAGGGACTGACAAAGTAAAGACATCAAGAATCCATATGATCCTTTCAAAATTTGAAAGCCTTAGGATGCTTTTAGGAGAGACCATTACGGAGTTCAATGCGAAGCTGCGCGATCTATCTAATGAAGCTCAAGCACTTGGAGAGCCTATGTAGGAAGGAAAACTCATCGGAAAAGTGCTCAAATCATTGCTCTCCAGATTCAACATGAAAGTTACCGCCATAGAAGAGGGCACAAGACATCAAGAACATGAGAATTGAAAGTGCAAAGGCTGAACTGTCACATAAAGGGCTAAGAGAGTTGCATATTTGACTATGTCAATTGAGTGCATGCATAATTCTAACCTATTGTGCCAAATTAACTAACTAGCAAGATAAATTAACTAAAACTAAAATGTATGCATGAATGAATACAAGCATGTGATCCAATATAAACACTCCACACTTAAAATATCGCTTGGTCTCTAGGCGCAAAAGTATTTAACAGATTGAAAATAGGCACATGCAAATTCACTCACATGTCATGTCAAGTTATAATGTGAACTAAACTATGAAAAATAAACAAAAGAATGACTCACAAAGCGGGTTACTTCCCGTAAAAGCCTTGTTTAACGTCTTAGCAGACATAGCAAAGCGCCCCATAAAAATCACTCGTGAGATGTCCTTTGCTAGGATCCCTTCTCACTGGGCCTTGAACATCAAAAGTGTCAATCCACCTTCAAGTTCCATTTGAATCTTCGTCTATCAAGTCTACTATGAACTCTTAACTTGATATAGAGTCTCTTTAAAAAATTTATTTTTAATATAGCCAAGAAACTCCATAGGCTCCCTTCAGTAGGTTTCAAGATATAAGGAAAGAAACTTTCAAACTTACCGGGGTCTTAGGAGCAATATCAAAGAAAGGATCTTCCCAAGTAATCCCGAGATCGATATTTAAGCCATCTTCTAACTCTTCAATGATGTGCTTGGGTGCCCACTTTTCAAGAGTTTCCTCCAAACTCATGCTCTTTAGTTGAATCCAAATACACTTCAACAAAGTCATCATACCCTTGAAGTCTTGGCGGCTCAACATGTTCCATTTCTATTCTGTCATCCATTAGAACTTCAAGGTCACTCGTAGTGGATGGACATGTAAGGAATTGAGGCAGAAAGTAGTCTTCTATTGTAGTTGAATAGTCTTCCTTTACCACTTTGTCAGCTTCGCTAGGCTGTCCAAAGTTGTATTCTAACAATTCTTCGTCGATTGATTCCAAGACTTTTTCTCCACGAGTATGTTCCACAACCTCTTCATCTCTGAATTCACCGATTTCACTTGAATTTGTTGGTGGAATAATGTTTTCATATTTCCTTTCAAATTCCTCGCGCATCTTCTTCGTTTCAAGCCAATGTCTTTCACCTTGCTCGCACATCTGTCTTAATAATTCTGAAATTTCACAGTGTCTCAATTAGGCAGATTTGTGAACAAGCAGTTACTGCAGCACACTCTTGTTCACTCGGAAATTGTCTCAGCAAACAATGAACAAGACAAAGTTTGTTCACCCAGTTCGGCCAACTGCCTACGTCTGGGGAGGACTCTTCTTCAGTCCTCAATCCACTCAAAACAAAGGTCTCCAAGAACACTCGGTTACAACTCACGCAACCTATGCTACTCAACCTTGTGTGGATCACTCAACACAATCAGAACAAGCTCTGACTTGTGACTGCACACCCTCTACAAATGTCAATCTAGAATAGCTACAGACTTCTCAAGGCTCAGCCTATTCTAAACTACACTCAGCCAGCAGGGTTGCTGTAGCAACTGCTGTAACACACAGCTGAAGCACAATTTGTCCGCGTCGCTCCAAAGCCTTCTGCCGAGCCGTTCGAATGATTCCACGAGCACTGCACACTCTGGAATACTCCCCCTCACTCAGTGACCACCTGCCACTAGCGAGTACTGCCGCACGACACTTGACCGAGCCAACCACCCGTCAGTTCTTCCGCGGCTGTCCTTGATCAACCAACAAGCACCCAGCTCTGAATTGGCTTCCAGATCAAGCTTGGATCAGACTCTGCAAGTCCTGACCACCTTCTGCTTCTATCACCACAGCTCTGCGCTCACGCTCTGCTCTCGGGTGATGATCGAAGATTTCGTCCGTCGCACACCAAGAATTGCTCTCTCTGAATTCTGTGTATGCACTCGTGTATCCCTCAGCTTCGATCAACCTCTCAGCTCTGAACATCTCTCGCTTAAATAGGAGCACCAGCTTTAAGCAATGTCCAGGTTTAGGCAATGTCCCAAAAGGAACAATTATCTCCTAAAATCTAGGAGATTAGATTTGATCTTTATCTTCAATGCAAATCTCCTTCTCTGACTAGTAAACCTCACTGGAAAATACTCCATAGTAATTTAGAAATTCTTCAGATTCTCTCTGTAGAGATTCCAGCCCTTCGATACAAGCCCAGGTAGCTGCTGCTTCTCGGATAGATGCACTAGCCAGTTGAACAAGCTCCTGCTATAGCATCCCCTGCTGCAGCTGCTGCTAGTTCACTTCTGCTGGTCTGCTTGGTCACTTGTGCTGTAGCAGCTCCTTGTTCACTTGTGCTGGTTTTGTCAAACACTGCCATACTACATTATCAATCTCCCCCTTGGCATTTTGACAAAACCTCAGAACATATGCACTCTCCCATGAACCAGAAAAAAAACTCTAAATACTCTAAACAAGAAAGGTCCAACAATAGAGAGTAAGTAGTAAGTAGGTGTGGCCACACTCGGCCATAGCACAACCACGCAGGGTCAGCAAAAAAAAGTTTCATCAAGGTTCATCAGTAGCAGTAGCATAATAATCTTCTCTCCCCCTTTCTGTCACAGATGCTCAAGGGGCCTGCTCCTCATCTGCCGGGAACTCCAGGTCTCTGAGGAGGCTTCTGATCTGTCCACGCCTAGCATCCCTCCGTTTGGCTTCTGCTTCAAGAATGACCAGCTCCGATCTGAGATGGCTTACAATTCTGGCGCGGAGGGCTGATTGTATTGTTGCAGCAGGGGGAAGAGCATCCTCCAGGGGAGCTGGAGCTGAGTCACCTACCAGAAGAAGATCTTCATAAGCTATGTCCACTGCATGCTTCCCTTTGAACAGCTTGTGATCAACTGTGAAGACCTGCAGTTCCTAAGATAGTCCTTCAGTAATCTCACCAAGCTCCGGATGCTGGGGGACCATCGTCCCATAGATGAGGGAGGGGAGCACAATGGGCTTGCTGGAGGAAGCGCTGCCGGCATGAGTAGCTAGCTGGGGAAACATCACACTGCCCAGGCTAATGGGCCTCCTTTTCCCAATGGAGTAGAGAAGGTTAGCAAAGGTTTTGCTAACCTTCCCCCTGTGAGAGCTGGGGATCCAGTTTCTGATGCCCAAATGATATAACAAGGCATTCTTGGAGGTCAGTTCAGCTGCACTCAGATTGGGACCTCCCCAAGACAGGCACACTCCCCCTGTCAGGACCTTATCCAGCATCTCAGGCTGCACATCAATGGGAGCTCTGGCATTCTCATGGATCCCAAGGAAATCATCAATTTTTTCTGGGGTAATAATAACTGTCTTACCCCGTACCCAACTTCTTCCATACTCATCTACTCCTTCCTCACCAAACTTCTCTTCCATATTCACAATAAATTCCCTAACCATAGCTATATTGAATCTGAATGGAAAGGTTATGGACTTGAGCAGATTTACCTCTGTGAGAAGCTGAATGATTGATGTTGATCTGTACTTGTCTAAGTCCAGCCTCTTCTCTGACACAATATGCTTCCTCTCAACTGCACTCCAGGATTGAGAAGCACTCCTATTTCTGAACCAAATACCTCCCACTGTGGTTGCAGCTGTGTCTACCAATACAGGACCTCTCACATAAGGTTCACCAGAAGCACCTGCATTTTCTTCACTAGATTCCTCTTCTTCACTGCTGGAGACTGGGATTAGGATAGGAGCTTTTCCTTTGTCTGAGGGAGGAGGAGGATGTGCTGCAGCAGGTTCTTGTTCAGGGGACTCAGCTACTGTTTCCTCCCCTTCACCCACAATGCCCGGGGACATAACCAGTGTTCTGCACCTTTCTTCTGTAGGACCTGCTATAGCATCCTCTGTAGCTTGTTCTTCTCCAGGGACTTCCTCAGTCACAGCCTCTTCAGATAGCACATCGACACTGGATACGGGTTCTCCGTCACGTACCAGGCGCCTCCTCTTCTGCGAAGTTCCTTCATGAGGAGAGGGCTCGCTGTGCAACACAGGGAGAGGTGCTAGTTCCCATACCACCACATCCAGCCGCTGAGCAGGAGCTTCATTGAGCCCCTTGGTCCTCCTCTCAGACCTGCCTTGGCGGTCTGCTGCCAGATTCTTCTTCAACCTGCGCGTCTTCACCATTGTAGCTAGATTGCAGAAGGTTTGAGGAGCGTTCAGAGGCTGATCGGCAACGATTTTTGGGAAGCACCTTGCACCTTGTCTTTGCCCTAGAAAATGATTTGCCCGTTATTTTCTTTTCCATTTTGAAGTTGTTAGATCACGTGCCTCACATGTGCCTTCTCCCATCATTAGCAACCAAAACATGTGAACAAGCTCATTTTGACCAGGTTGCTATAGCAGGTACGAGCTGGTTCACTTACTTATTTCAGACGACAGCTTTGCTCAGAGAATCCTCAAGAGGTTCTGGTGGAGATTTCTTCACCCACACCTGGGATAGGCTAGAGGTTCTCCTCTTCTGACTCTCCAGCCTCCTATCTCTTCGTTTGTCATGTTTGGGTTTCCATACCTGTAAAACCTGTGGTTTTCCCTTATCTTTAGCAATCCAGTGCCCTTGTGCAGCAGTCTTAGCGATCCTCCTCGGTGATTCTTTCCAGCAAAGAGCTTTTCTTATAGCAGCATGAAACGGAGTCTTTATGCAGCATGTGTTGGTTCTGGATTTTGCTCCCCCTATTTCAACTGAGGAGGTTCTGTGCTGTTTCTTCAGATTGGAGATAATCTTTTGATTCCCAACACTTGTACAAGAATCCCTTTTATTCTGAGCCATTTGCTTTGTTTTAGAGGAAAGATGTGCCCGGTGCTGCAGCATCCTCTTGTTCACATGTCTAGTTCCATCTTTGTCTGCAGATTTTGAGGAGTCATCTGAATTATTCTTTTCATCTATCACAGCATCCGAGGCTTTAATGAAAACTGTCCCTCTAGAGCTTTCTTCACCAGTATACCCAAGCCCTGTTCTTCTTTTTCCAAGTCTTTGGTAAGACAGAATTTCGTCCAAGATATTCTTCTGGGAATCGGCTGTCTCGGCGGTTGCTGGAGAAGGGCCAACAGAGATCTGTCTTCCAGAGTCTTCCCTTTTCAGTATGGTAACTTGACTATTGGATGAGAAGAGACATTTCCTTCGTTCTTCTTCCAAGAGATTGACTCTGTCAGTCAAGGCTTGATTGGTCTGAAGAACTGCCTCACACTGTTTGAGTATCTTCCCCAGATAGTCAACAAGGCTGTCAGATGAGTCCTCTTTTTCTTCACTACCAGATACTTCAATCCCATAGTGCAACTCTTCCTTCTTTAGCTCTTTGAGGTTGAAATCTGATACACTGGTTAGCACAACACAGTTTTCTTCATCACTTTCATCAGAGTCACTCCATTTTGCTGTCATGGACTTACTGTTCTTTTTCTCTGAATTTTTGAAGGATTTGCTTGGACAGTCAGCCTCAATGTGTCCATACCCTTCACAGTTCCAGCATTGAACTCCCTTTTTCATTTCTTTCTTCTCATCTTCATCCAGAGCTGGTTCCTTCCCTTTCCTTTTATTTTCACCACCTCTTCTGAATTGTTTTCGTGAGGAGGAGCTTTTCCCAGTTCTTGAGTCCATGTTCTTCAGGAGCTTTCCAAGGTTCTTGACAAGCATACTCAGCTGATCATCTGGAACTATCTTCTTGTCTTCTGTTTCAGCTTTCAGTCAAACATTCTTGTCCTTGGTCGTGGTGTCTTCTTTAACCAGTTTCATCTCAAATTGTTTGAGAGACCCCATCAACTCTTCCAACCTCATGAATCTGACATTTTGAGCTTCTTCAATGGCCGTCACTTTCATGTCAAATTTTGTGGGCAGTGATCTGAGAACCTTCCTGATCAGCTTTTCTTCAGGAATACGCTCACCAAGGGCATGGGCTTCATTTGCAAGATCACAGAGTTTAGCATTAAACTCAGTGACAGTCTCCTCTTCCAGCATTCTCAGATTCTCAAACTCTGTGGCAATGATCTGGAGTCTTGACAGCTTCACTCTATCAGTTCCTTCATGTGCAGTTTGCAGAATTTCCCACGCTTGTTTGGCCATGTCGCAGTTTGAAATCAACCTGAAGTTGTTAGCATCCACTGCAGCAAAAATTGCATTCAGAGCCTTTGAATTACCAGTTTCTGCAGCTCCTTCTTCAGCAGTCCATTGTTCTTCAGGCTTTATCCTTGTGACTCCTTGCTCATCCATGGTGATTGGGGGTGACCACTAAACCAAGACAGCTCTCCATGTCTTCTCATCAATAGCCTTGAGAAAGGCTTTCATTCTAGCTTTCCAATATCCATAGTTGCTCTCTTCCAACAATGGAGGTCTGCTTGTGCTCTGTCCTTCCTTCATTGTCTTGGCTTCTTCAGAGACACTGTAGGATCTTTTACTCTGTGTGTCGAGCTCCCGCTCTGATACCAATTAAAATTTCACAGTGTCTCAATTAGGCAGATTTGTGAACAAGCAGTTACTGCAGCACACTCTTGTTCACTCGGAAATTGTCTCAGCAAACAATGAACAAGACAAAGTTTGTTCACCCAGTTCGGCCAACTGCCTACGTCTGGGGAGGACTCTTCTTCAGTCCTCAATCCACTCAAAACAAAGGTCTCCAAGAACACTCGGTTACAACTCACGCAACCTATGCTACTCAACCTTGTGTGGATCACTCAACACAATCAGAACAAGCTCTGACTTGTGACTGCACACCCTCTACAAATGTCAATCTAGAATAGCTACAGACTTCTCAAGGCTCAGCCTATTCTAAACTACACTCAGCCAGCAGGGTTGCTGTAGCAACTGCTGTAACACACAGCTGAAGCACAATTTGTCCGCGTCGCTCCAAAGCCTTCTGCCAAGCCGTTCGAACGATTCCACGAGCACTGCACACTCTGGAATACTCCCCCTCACTCAGTGACCACCTGCCACTAGCGAGTACTGCCGCACGACACTTGACCGAGCCAACCACCCGTCAGTTCTTCCGCGGCTGTCCTTGATCAACCAACAAGCACCCAGCTCTGAATTGGCTTCCAGATCAAGCTTGGATCAGACTCTGCAAGTCCTGACCACCTTCTGCTTCTATCACCACAGCTCTGCGCTCACGCTCTGCTCTCGGGTGATGATCGAAGATTTCGTCCGTCGCACACCAAGAATTGCTCTCTCTGAATTCTGTGTATGCACTCGTGTATCCCTCAGCTTCGATCAACCTCTCAGCTCTGAACATCTCTCGCTTAAATAGGAGCACCAGCTTTAAGCAATGTCCAGGTTTAGGCAATGTCCCAAAAGGAACAATTATCTCCTAAAATCTAGGAGATTAGATTTGATCTTTATCTTCAATGCAAATCTCCTTCTCTGACTAGTAAACCTCACTGGAAAATACTCCATAGTAATTTAGAAATTCTTCAGATTCTCTCTGTAGAGATTCCAGCCCTTCGATACAAGCCCAGGTAGCTGCTGCTTCTCGGATAGATGCACTAGCCAGTTGAACAAGCTCCTGCTATAGCATCCCCTGCTGCAGCTGCTGCTAGTTCACTTCTGCTGGTCTGCTTGGTCACTTGTGCTTTAGCAGCTCCTTGTTCACTTGTGCTGGTTTTGTCAAACACTGCCATACTACATTATCAAATTCCATTAAATTTTCTTGATTTACATCATTCGAGTGTTCTAACTTGTTAATTGTATGAAAACATCCTCGCAAAATAAGATGAACAAAAGTTAGCAAATGTTTAGAGTATAAAAGGATATACAAAAAAATAAAATAAAAATATCTACAAGAATAGTCAAAATTCTCACACAATCTAAGCTAGTAACATGCTAATGTATTGCTCCCCTGCAACGGCACCATTTGACATGTTTTATTTTTAGCTCTTCTTAATGTCAAGTTTGAGGATCAATGTAGTCACAGAATTTATATATTGAGCAAGCCCAAGTCGAGTCCCAGGGAAGCAAGATAAGCACGTGTACTAAGTAAGAAGATGTTTTGATTTAGCTATTTGAACGCTGTCGAAATTGTGATAGTATAAATACTAGTCCAATCACGGAGTTCAAACAATATTTATAATCCGAGTGACCTCGAGGTCGAACCCAAGAGAAAAGCCTAGATTAGTCTTAAGCTAGCTAGTAATGCGTAATGTAAATCTACTAAATAAAAGGGAGGGGGGGGGGGGGGGGGGAGGGATTCCTCTATGCGAGGTATCTCTAGTGAATACTAAAGACAAGGTGGAACTTGGTTTGAAGGAAAGTAATAGAATAAACGTAGTCGGAATCCTATTTCACCTCTAGGTCATGTGATTAGCAACACAAAACAACAATTCATGCATAAGGTAATTTGATTGATAGTTCTAGGCTAAAGTATCACGCATTCTAAATTCAACTCTCGCTCCTTCTCTAGAGGGAATGATACCTAAGTGACATAATTCTCAAACTCTCGCTCTATTGAATTGTGTAGAACAAAAGTCTCCTAATCTTAACCTCTCGGTCTATTGATAAAGTCCGCTCTATGCTTAGCCTAATAGAATGCGAATGTCACTCTCGCGGACAAATGCTTTCTAAAATAATCATGCTTGATCTACAAACAACCTAGGTTCAATTCCATCCCTAGGTGTTTTATCAATTCATACTCATTCATGCGTTTCGTCAAACACTGGGTGTGCATAAAATTAACATGAAGAACAAGCATAAGAATGTCCAATCCAGAAACCTCATTCATAATAAAATTGCATATTTTCCATTACAATCTAACCTAAGGGATCCATAAGAATCCTTACTACTAAACAACTACTCACTCATGGTGAGTTTGAAACAAAACATAATGAAATTGTATAACAAGAGAAAGTAAAGAAGTAGAGTAGTAGAGAAGTAGGGAATGAGTAAAGGGTTAATGTAGAATCTTCAATTGTTGTGTGTCTTTTCCAAATCTTTGAAAATTCTTCAAGTTTTCGATTTAGGGTTTTGTCCCAAGGAGGAACCCTAGGCGCCGGAGGCATCCCAAGGCTCTCTCTAATTTTTCCCATCTTTAACCTATTTATATTTAACCGCCGTGCCCGAATCAAAAGTGATTCGGGCAAGGCTTGATGAGTTGATTCGGACAGAGTGTCCGAATCAACATCTCAGTGCTGTAATATGGCTGGTAGAATCACTTTCTCTTGGAAGAATCACTTTTAATTCGGTCAACCCTTTATTTGATTCGGTCAAACCTTGGTCCATGAGATCTTCTCCTTGGCCGAATCACTTTTCATTCGCCCACTGCTTGGGCGAATCACTGCTGCAGCGTTAGAAACTCGCTTGTTTGACCTTTAAACCTTCGAATAACGGCTGGACGTAAACTATAAAGTTGTAGATCTTTGAATTAGCTTTCCAACAAGCTATGGAGGGCCTCAAACGGATAAAAATCGCGCGCTCGGCAAGCTTTCAATGACGAGCAGGTCAATCTGCTCAGATTTGATCTACAGGCGAATTCTTCCCGAATCAAGTGACTCGTGCAGCCCCATAATTTTGGTTCGCCCGAATCATAATGTCAGTGCTGAAATGAATCTGGGCGAATCAATTTCTTCTTGGACGAATCAATTTTCTTTGGCCGAATCAAAAGTGATTCGGCCTAGCCTGAATTTCTCTTTAGGCAAATCAACTTTGCAGTGCTAGAATCTCGCCTGTTTTGACTTCTTAAACCTTCTAATCACGTCTTGATATAAACTACAAAGTTGTAGCCCTTTGAGTTCCAACAAGATATGGCACGCCTCAATCGGTTAAGAAACGTGTGCTCGGCAAGCCTTCGAAGATGAATAGATCAATCAGCCTGGACGAATCAAACTAGCCTGGGCGAATCAAATCTGCCTTTTGCTTGATTTTGCTCTCTTTTGACTAGAATTCACCCAAAACTTCTTCGCACCACTTCATATCATGTAGTACGCATTTTCAACCTGAAATAGACAAAGAAAACATCAAATGACTTTATAAAATAACGGAACAAACAGAAGTAAAGTGAAAATACGGACAAACATAAGGTTATTTGTCCGCTCATCACTATTCTAACTCGAATAATGAAGTGGGTAACTCAAAAACTATTGTGATCCGAAACTTTTTATAGTATTTCCTTATCAATTCAAGATAATATTCCACGGTCACAACTTCACCTACAAGTAGATAATGAATGAAGCATAGATGCAATGCCAAATAACAGACGGGAATAGACCGTGTATGTATTCGAGTAAATATCAACTGTCGTTGCGGCTCTACCCTTCAAACATACATCTTAAATACAAGTCCCCTCTTTCAAGGCGTATACTCGATTATTTCCAGCTCGTTTAATCACCAACTATCGTTGCGCGATTAACCAAGATAGTAATCATTAAGTCCTAGTCCTCCAAGCTAAAATGCCAACTTCCCAATAAGATTGCAGGCCACCATCGTGGTCATTACTACTTAAGGTTGATTCAATCATTAGTCGAGTTTTCTACCTCATCCTGTCGGTTTATTTGTATTAAACTTATGTGTTTAAGCTTTGAGACATTTCATCAAACACCTTGTATGCATAAATTAAGACATGTAATCATATTGAATCAAATCTTCAAATTGACATAAAACATGTATATTCATAGCATAATCATGAGTTGAGTGCAAGTAAGATCCGTAAGACCCTAGAACAAGGGTTGCTACTCACACATCAAGCTATTGGACATAGACATCATATAAGATGGAAAATACAAACAATAGAAGAATGATGAAACTTCTCTATGTATGTTGAATCTTCACTTCTATTAATGTTGTCTTCCTTTCTTCTCCTTTAGACTTGTGTGAGCTCCCTCGTTTCTCTTAAATTAGGTCTTGAAATCTGATTTCGGACCCCCCTCAAACATACCCCTTTTCTATTTATATTCTCGGTTTTGTTTTTGCATTTCTGGTCGGTTCACCCGTATCGGTTGTATCACATGTCGATACGATTCATACGGGCATTACGAGTGATACGGGCTCAGCGGGGAATGGAACTTTTACGGGTAGTACGGGCTGTTGGTCACTCTACACAATGATTCGGACTTGGGTCGTTTTTTGCCATTTAAATCTTCGAATTTCGTGCTGATGTAAACTACGGAGTTGTAGTATTTTGCGTTAGCTTTCTAACAAGCTATAGAACCCCCAAATCATACAATGATCATGCGCTCGGCAAGCCTTTGAGCTGAATAGGTCAATCTGCCAAGATTTGGTCTGTTTTCTTTTGAATCATTGTGTTTTGCCTTAATTTGCTCCAAACAAACTACAAACCTTCAACTTAATAGAATGTAACAAAAGTAACGTGGTAAAATGACAATAAAAAGTCAAGGGAGACGAAAAAAATTCTAGTGTAAATTAGGTGAATAATCGGTCGATAAATTAACCGATCAAAACACCCAAACTTAGAATCCGTTCGTCCCGAACAAACATTAAGACCATGTCATCAAAACTAATGGCAGGATATATAAACAATTAAAATTTCCAACCATTAATTTTAGTTCCTCAACTCGTATTATTATGCAACTTATTTCTAACTTAACCATCATTGAAAAAGTTAAAAACATAATTTACTATTAACTCACTTTCGTAGGAATCACGAATGCATTTAGCACATGCATCAAGCAATTTAAACCCCTAGGCTATCCTAATGGACTAGTTTTTTCTCGTGAAGGCTAGGGCTTCCGTAACGTTTCTCTCTGCAATCCAGCTCCAATAAACCTAACCTCTCTTAAACAACGAAACCTGAAATTTACTCCGCGCTACTGGTGAAGAGTTACAGTAGTTGCGGTAGCACTCTCGGTATCACTTTTGCGGAACTTGTTTCTCTGGCCGAATTTGCCAGACACAAGGCACTTTGTTTACCCAGTTCAGCAACTGCCTACATCGGGGGAGGACAACTCCTGGTCCTCAAGGTTTCACTATATCTGTTAGAGTATAATGGATTCCAAAACAAAGCCAATCTAGTTTAACCACTACTACTAACCTAAATCCACCTCAGCTCAATCTGATCACACAGATTAGCTCGCAGTCTGATCCCAAAAACTCGCTTCGTACTACCTACACACTTTGGTAACAAATAGTTATAGACCTGACTTACAAACTTAAGCTATTCTATTACAATGTGTAGTAGACGTAATGCTATAGCAATCTCTGTAAAAGAATTGTTGTAACTTTTGTAGACGACTTCTCTAGCACTCTCTGCCAATCTATCCGTCTCTCTCTGAGTTCCTCCAATTCAGAATCTGCTCCCCCTCTATCAATGCCCGCATGTCCCTATCAAGAAGAGTCACTCAGCTCCTCAACACGCCGCAACAACACATGTTCGCAGCTGTTCTCCGAAGACGCTGATTGATCCTTCAACAAGCTACGCTCCAGTTGAGTTTGGTGGATCAATGCTTGATCAAACTCAGCGAGTTATGATCTCTCTCTGCGCTCAACACAACTCTAAAACTCAGCCTTCTTCGATTGTCTCTCATTGTGTGTATTCTGTCTTCAATTTTTCAATTGATCTGCCTCTGCACTGTTCTTATACATTCATCAATGATCAGCTTTTGGAAGTCCTAACTGCCTTAGGATTCTTAAATTAGCTCAACATCACTTGAACCTTCTCCTAGATTTTTGCGGAGTTTTTGAGATTTTGTTACCCTAAATCGGAGTTGTGATGACGTTTGCTGATCACTTGAGGGAGTTTGCAAAGCTCCTTGAGCTTTCACAACACCTGCAACACCTCGTAGGACTCTCGCCGTGCAGCTTCAAGATGATCAGCCATTCTGCTCTATCTTCAAATCATCATGGGTTGCTATAGCAGTTTCTGTCATTTGTCTTTTGCCTAGCTTGCCTTAGCTTTTGTGGTCCACAGAGTACTATAGCACTTTCTTCTGCTTGTCGCTGTACTTTTTTGCTGTTTTGTCAATCTTCAGATTGTGCTCCAGCTACAATCTTCAAGAGTTCTATAGCATCTTCTTGTGTTGATTTGTCAAGGATGTCATACCTCAACAATCTCCCCCTTTGCATTTTTGACAAAACCACATCAACACTAATAGAAATTTTAGAGACATGTTGAAGGCACATCGTTGTGTGCGTCAAACTTATATTTATAATCTCCTGTTAACACTTAGCAAGCGGTAAGCAGGGTCGAACCCACGAGAGATCAATCAGTGATAAAGTTCTACGAATAATTGTCACACTAAAAGGGGGTTGTAGGAAGAATGTTTGTTGTTGTCAAATTCAGAGAAAAGTCAGTTCAGGGATATGCATTGCAACTGGTACTCATCGATTGAATCATGCATCAATTAGTAAACTACTGTTCCTAGTCCAACAATCCCGCTAGGGTAATGTCGACTCTAATGTTCTACCTACTTTCAACCGCTAAGTTCTCGAATAGGTTTAACGATTACTCGATTAACAACATCGATTAGGTTATACCGCTAGGCTTAGCTAATAAGGAATTCAATCCAATATCACGCAGTAGATATCAACTCAGTTTCGCCGCTAGGCTATGATAACTTGATAATCAGAGCATGCAATTCAAACGAAGAACAGGAATTTACTGAATCGAATTACGAAACATAAGTATCACAAACCGTACGTCGCAATACAAAATCCCCAACTAAAATTAAGGGTTTAGCTACGAGAATCCATCTAATAACAATAATGAAATTAAACTAAGTTCAGAAATAATTACGGAAATCGGTGAACAGTAACTCCAGCGATGAATAGTAACTCCAGCGATGTTATTTAGATCATAACCCCTTGCTTATTTGCAATATTTTATGGGCAGTGATAATGCGAGTGTGGCAGGTTTGCCAAAACCAACATATGTCATTTGTGAACAAGGAGCTGCTGCAGCTCAAGCAATCAAGCAGAACAGCTAGCAACAGATACAGCAGGGGTGCTGCAGCAGGTGCTGGTTCAAGTGCTGGTTCATCTGTCCGAGTAACAGTTTGTGCTGGGTGCGTTTTGGAGGTATGGCAGTTTGTGTTCTTGCTCTTAGGAGGTTTTCTAAAATGCTGCTAAGCATTTTTCCAGCACGGTTCACTTGTCAGAAAAGAAGATTGGCATTGAAGATATTAATCAAATCTAATCTCCTAGATTTTAGGAGATAATTGATCCTGTGGGATTATGGCCTAAACCTGGAAATTGCTTAAAGTGGTGAGGGTATTTAAGCAGAAGGTTTGAGGGCTGTAGAGGGTGATCGAAGCTGAGTGATACACGAGTGTAGACACGAAATTCAGAGAGAGAACTTTCTGGGTGTGCTACGGAAGTTGTTCTTCGATCAACTCACACGGGCAGAGCGTTGAGCGCAGAGCTGTGGTGCGTATTGCAGAAGAGAGTCAGGTCTTGCAGAGACTGATTCGTGCTTTGATCTGGAAGCCAATTTAGAGCTGTGGAGCTTGTTGGTTGATCAAAGGCAGCCGCGGGAGAGCTGACGGGTGGAAGGCTCGGTCGAGGTTCGTGCGGAAGAACTCACTAGTGGCAGGTGGTCACTGAGTGAGGGGGAGTTACTCAGAGTGTGCAGCGCTCTTGGAGTGGTTCGATCGGCTCGGCAGGAGGCCTTGGAGCGACGCGGACAGAGTGCTTCAGCTGGTGTTACAGCTGTTGCTGCAGCAACCCTGCTGAGTAGTGTAGGCTAGAATAGGCTGAGTTCTTGAAGAGAATTGTAGCTATTCTAGACTGACATATTGTAGAGGGTGTGCTAACACAAATCAGAGCTTGTTCTGATTGTGTTGAGTAGTCCACACGGGGTTAAAGTAGCATAGGTTGCGTGCGTTGTAACCTAGTGTGATCCGAACCTTTGGTTGAGTGGATTGAGGACTGAAGAATAGTCCTCCCCAGACGTAGGCAGATTGGCCGAACTGGGTGAACAAATCTGTGTCCTTTTCATTGTCTGCTGTGCCTACATTTAAGTGAACAAGAGTGTGCTGCAGCAACTGCTAGTTCACAAATCTGCATAAGTAGAGACACTTGAAATTTCAGGCAGGATTACTCGTTTCCAATGTTTTTTGTATATCAGGTCAGAACGAGCCCCTGAGTCGGATACGCGCTAACAGGCAGCGTTCTAGGAGTGAAAGATCAACCTGTGGAGCTAGCGGCGCAAACAAAAGAAGAGATGGCGAAAGACAGCAGAGGTGCGCTACCCGATTGCGCCGACCAATGCTGTGCGCCAAGCGCAAAAATCCCAGTGACCAGATTTGGAAGCTGCCAAAAGATGAACCTCCTGAGCAGTATAAGAAGAAAGAGAGTCTAGGGTTTCAGGGAGTTCGAAAGACTGCTGTTCCAGAGGCACCAGAGGACGCAAGGAGGCACTGTGCAGCAGGACTGGAAAACACACGGACCTGTTGAGAGGATTTGCGCCAGCCGACTGCGCCAGCCGAGAAGACAAACTGCACGCTCTGTTTGCTACCGTTTTCTCCGATACATTAGATGTTATCTTACTATTTTATGATGTTTACCACTAGCATGTCTAGCTAAACACTTAGTGTTGGTCGGGCATGAATCTGTGATGTATTCCTTTGAGACTTGAGCTTAATGCATAGTTTATTTACTTGTATTAATTCTGTGCGTATTGAGACAGTTAGTTGCATAAGTAGGGGAAGCCTTGAACCGCAAACTTGCCTGTGTAGCTCGCTTGTCACATGTTAAACTAGTTGCATGCGTAGGGGAAGCCTTGAACCGCAAACTTACCGTGACAATTAGGAGTAACGAGTTAGGGTAGGCAGCTGCTACTGTGACAGGATTCGCAGCTATTTAACCTAGTTCTAAGGATTAATAGCACATGAACTTTGAACGGAACATGCGCATGTGTTAGGAAGCCTTTACCGGACACTAACCCAAGTAAAACACAAGCTATAGACGTTTAGAGTCGATGATAAGGAATGCACTCATAGAGGATTGTCTGCCCAATACTTCTCATAAATATAGTACTTAATCTCTACTGCTTGCGCACGTCTAGTGCAATTTCTCGTGTTACGATATTCGCTGTTATTCGCGCATCGCGCAAAACCCCCAATCACTCACGCAACCCCCGTTTTCTTAAGTGTAGGTTACTGGCTAAGACTCACTGCTTGCTCCCTGTGGAGATCGACCCTTACTTAACCGCTGTACTAGTGGGAGAGGAAGGAATTATATTTGACGCGCACAACGACGCGCGATCAAATTTTGGCGCCGTTGCCGGGGAGCAACACAGCTAAGTTTTAGCTAGCTTACATTCCTCATTTTAGTTATTTCATTTTGTTTTGTTTTCTCGTTGTTGTTTCTGACAGCGCGCAATCACATCAGCCTGCGCAACCTTGAAACAGTTGCGCTGCGCAGATTCTAGTTGCGCACTGACAGACGCAACAACTTCGTTGCCATTTAATTTCGTTTCTTGAGTTTGGATCAGGACATGGAGGATAACAGTGCGGTTGGAGATAACCTGGGAGACAGAACCCCAGAGGAAGCAAGGGCACATAACCGCGCAGCCCTATTCAGAGAGGAAGTGCAGCGCGAGGTTGAGGCAAGGAGGGCCGCTGAAGTGTATCATGCGCCACCCGTTCGTCCAGTCGCGAGGCGCAGGACAGTGCGCGAAATGTCGGCCCCACTCACTGTTAACCAGCCATGGTGCATAGTGCTTCCGCCCGACGGACAGTTCGAACTAAGAAGCTCACTCATCCATCACATGCCCAAGTTCCACGGAATGAACAATGAAAATCCAGTCAAGCATGTGCGGGAGTTCCTAATCATTTGCGAGAACATGAAGGCTTTGGGGGAAAACGATGAAGCGCTGAAGATGAAAGCGTTCCCATTTTCATTGAGCGATGCAGCCAAACACTGGCTGATGAGCCTACCCGCAGGATCAATCCACACATGGGAGCAGCTGCAGAAGAAATTCTTAGACAAATTTTATCCAGCAGCGAAGATTGCGCTGCTCAGAAGGGAATTGGCCGCACCAAGGCAAGGCGCAGGGGAGTCTCTGTCAGAATACTACGAGCGTTTCAGGGAGCTAGAAGCCAACTGCTACAATCACGGGCTTCCCCAGAATGTGCTGATAGAGAACTTTCTGAATGGACTGCTGCCCATGGAGCTGCGACTACTGAATGCATGCGCAGGAGGGGACATTTGCAACATGTACCCGGAGGATGCATGGCAGCTGATAGAAGATTCTGCTGGACAGGTAAGACATCAATTGACACTTGAAAGTAGTCGTAATCGTTCTGTGCATCAGGTAGAGGCAAGCGCTGAGATCAAAGAAATGAAGGCCATGCTACAGAAGCTGATGAGTGCGCAGAGCGCACAACCAGTTGCGCCAAAGGTATGTGAATTCTGCAGGTCCACTGAGCACAAGACAGACGAGTGCCCAACACTTTTTGAAGAAACTGGAGATGTAAATGCCCTTGGAGGATGGGACAACAGAGGACCGCAGAGGCAGAATCAGCCGCGCTTTGGGCTTGCTGCAAATGGATTCAGATGGAGAGAAGAGAACAATTTCCAGAGGCAGCCCACTGATCAGCGCGCGCCACAGCAGACGCAACAAGCTGCACCCTAC
Organism: Umbilicus rupestris; assembly: GCA_963678935.1. Classification (NCBI taxonomy): domain Eukaryota; kingdom Viridiplantae; phylum Streptophyta; class Magnoliopsida; order Saxifragales; family Crassulaceae; genus Umbilicus; species Umbilicus rupestris. The sequence continues at coordinate 9,491,934 of OY787619.1, forward strand.
AATCCACCGCATCGCCGCACAGACGCACCAGCGCAGAACAATCAGCAACCAAAGCGATCCTTGGAAGATATCATGGGGCAGCTAGCAGACACAGTGCGCAAGAACGACGAAAAGTATGACAAGAGGTTCGAATCCATCGAAAAGCAGTTATCACAGATCGCAACCATGGTGGATGAGATAAAAAAGAGCGATGGCAACCTGCCTTCGCAAGTGGTTCAGAACCCTAAAGGAGGAGTCAATGCAGTGACACTGAGGACTGGGCGCACAGTAGGAACGGAGCAGACCGCGCAGGCGCCCGCGCAACCAGTTGCGCAAGTCCCAGACCCAGCAGAACAGAGTGCGCAACCAGAGCAAAACGCGCAACCAGAAATGCCAGCCACAAACAAGCAAGGCGAATGCGCACAGGAAATGCTAAATGCGCAGGCCTCAGCGATCGTGCAACAAAAGGTACCACCTAAGTGCCGAGATCCAGGTACATTCACTATCCCTTGCACCTTAGGTAAAACCACGGTAAGCAACTGCATGATCGATTTAGGCGCATCAATCAATTTGTTACCATCTTCTCTCTATGCGACTTTGCGCCTTGGACCACTAAAACCTGCAGGTCTCACAATTCAGCTAGCGGATCAATCGTGCAAACAACCTGCAGGCATGATAGAAGATGTCCTAGTTCGAGTAGGAGAGCTGGTGTTCCCAGCAGACTTTTATGTGCTCGAAATGGAGGGTGAATCAAGCGCCAGCAGTGCGCAGATCCTCCTAGGCAGACCGTTTCTGATGACCGCGCGCACGAAGATAGACGTATGGAGGGGCACGCTGTCCATGGAGGTTGATAGGAAAGAAATCTACTTCGACATATTCAAAGGAATGCAGCACCCTCATGAAGACGCCACAGTGCACGCGATGGGCAGCATAGACGACTTGGTTGCAGATGCGCAGGGCGAGCTAGTTCCCAAGCGCATTCGGGCTGGATGGCGCATGAGCATTGCGCCAGAGCCTCCGCCAGACGCACCACCGGATGCACCAGAGGGAGAACTGGAACCTATTGCTTATATCTCTTCTTCCTCTGCATCTATCCTCGTTACGCATGATTTATCACATACTGACTACCCTTTTCACCCGTTGCGCAGGACCCAGGAAAACGCAATACACGCACTGGCGCAGGGACACTCAGGAGCAAGAGTGGGGGAGGTCGCAGACGCACGTTTTGGAACGTAACGAGGTACAGTCGAGCCAACGACGTTAAACAAAGGCACTTGTCGGGAGGTAACCCGACTCGTTTTTATTTTTACATATTTTTCTTTTTAGTTTTTAGTATTTCTTTTAGGCAGTTTAGGACTTGTCATTTTGCATGTGCGCAGCCTCCGTGCGCTTGAGCTTGAGTCGTGGGGACACGTCTCTGTTCAAGTGTGGGGGGTTTGGAGCGTTACACTTACAATTCACGTTTTTGAGCATTCTAGTGTAGCTTAGTTTAAGTTGAAGAGAATAGTAGCAGTAGTGCGCTAAGGTGCAGGATGCGCATGCACACCAGCTCGTTTTTCGCTATCCATCTTGCGTGCACTGCTATCTACTGTTTTAGCATAATTTCTTCGTTTTTTCTGCTCCTGTCAGTTGGGATATACAGGGGATGTGGAGTTGATAGAAATGCTCCAGAGAGGCGGTTAGTCGCTTGTGCTTCGAAGGCGAGGTATATGGTCGAGTGCGCTAGTGGAGGCCGGTGCTTCGCAACCTTCGGAACAAAAGAGCGCGCTCAGTCACGCAGATGCAAAAGGCAAAGTACCCAAAGCATGGCGAGGTGGGAAAACAGACCACCTTCTCTCTGGAAGCCGAGCTAAGGAAAGCGGGCGCGGTTGCAAACGCGTGCGCCGACCGGCGCAGACGGACCAAGGAGGGAGAGCGGAACGAGTTCCATAGCTGCTATCCGAAGGCTGAGATTGGAACTGTTCTGGGAATGAAACAAATTGGAAAGGAAGCTGTACAAAAGAAAAAATACCAGCAGAAGCAGATGATTTACGTTACAAAGAATCAGCATGCGCACTACTTAGTACCTGCGTGCGCAAGACCACAAGGATATCATCAAAGGCTCAGGTTCCCAGGAAGTGTGCGAACGAATCACGCACTGGAAGAAGCTCGCGCAAGAAACCATATACCTATCTTCGGAGCGGGAGCTGACGACCAGGAGCCTAAGAAGAGCTATCTCCCAGTCATCCAAAGATCTTCATCCTGGCTGAGAGGTAATGAATTTTCGGAATTATTATACTAGAACTATTGAGTGCAGTTGTGCGCAGGTGATAGAGCAGCACAAGTTGAGCAACTGTGCATCTTGCGCCAGAATGCAAGGCTGTGCGCTAGTCTCCAGAAAAGGTAATTGTATCCGCGTTTCAGTACTTGTTCGGGACGAACAAGGGGCAAGTGTGGGGGGTTTGATAGAGCCTAGTTATACACGTTATTTAGATCATAACCCCTTGCTTATTTGCAATATTTTATGGGCAGGATTACTCGTTTCCAATGTTTTTTGTATATCAGGTCAGAACGAGCCCCTGAGTCGGATACGCGCTAACAGGCAGCGTTCTAGGAGTGAAAGATCAGCCTGTGGAGCTAGCGGCGCAAACAAAAGAAGAGATGGCGAAAGACAGCAGAGGTGCGCTACCCGATTGCGCCGACCAATGCTGTGCGCCAAGCGCAAAAATCCCAGTGACCAGATTTGGAAGCTGCCAAAAGATGAACCTCCTGAGCAGTATAAGAAGAAAGAGAGTCTAGGGTTTCAGGGAGTTCGAAAGACTGCTGTTCCAGAGGCAGCACCACGGCCTCAGAGGAGGCACTGCGCGGCAGAACTGGAAAACACACGGACCTGTTGAGAGGATTTGCGCCAGCCGACTGCGCCAGCCGAGAGAAGACACTGCACGCACTGTTTGCTACCGTTTTCTTGGATTCAGTAGTTGTTATTTACTATTTTATGATGTTTACCACTAGCATGTCTAGCTAAACACTTAGTGTTGGTCGGGCATGAATCTCTGATGTATTACCTTTGAGACTTGAGCTTAATGCATAGTTTATTTACTTGTATTAATTCTGTGCGTATTGAGACAGTTAGTTGCATGAGCAGGGGAAGCCTTGAACCGCAAACTTGCCTGTGTAGCTCGCTTGTCACATGTTAAACTAGTTGCATGCGTAGGGGAAGCCTTGAACCGCAAACTTACCGTGACAATTAGGAGTAACGAGTTAGGGTAGGCAGCTGCTACTGTGACAGGATTCGCAGCTATTTAACCTAGTTCTAAGGATTAATAGCACATGAACTTTGAACGGAACATGCGCATGTGTTAGGAAGCCTTTACCGGACACTAACCCAAGTAAAACACAAGCTATAGACGTTTAGAGTCGATGATAAGGAATGCATTCATAGAGGATTGTCTGCCCAATACTTCTCATAAATATAGTACTTCATCTCTACTGCTTGCGCACGTCTAGTGCAATTTCCCGCGTTACGATATTTGCTGTTACTCGCGCATCGCGCAAAACCCCCAATCGCTCACGCAACCCCCGTTTTCTTAAGTGTAGGTTACTAGCTGAGACTCACTGCTTGCTCCCTGTGGAGATCGACCCTTACTTAACCGCTGTACTAGTGGGAGAGGAAGGAATTATATTTGACGCGCACAACGACGCGCGATCAAATTTTGGCGCCGTTGTGCGCGTCAAATATAATTCCTTCCTCTCCCACTAGTACAGCGGTTAAGTAAGGGTCGATCTCCACAGGGAGCAAGCAGTGAGTCTCAGCTAGTAACCTACACTTAAGAAAACGGGGGTTGCGTGAGCGATTGGGGGTTTTGCGCGATGCGCGAGTAACAGCAAATATCGTAACGCGGGAAATTGCACTAGACGTGCGCAAGCAGTAGAGATGAAGTACTATATTTATGAGAAGTATTGGGCAGACAATCCTCTATGAATGCATTCCTTATCATCGACTCTAAACGTCTATAGCTTGTGTTTTACTTGGGTTAGTGTCCGGTAAAGGCTTCCTAACACATGCGCATGTTCCGTTCAAAGTTCATGTGCTATTAATCCTTAGAACTAGGTTAAATAGCTGCGAATCCTGTCACAGTAGCAGCTGCCTACCCTAACTCGTTACTCCTAATTGTCACGGTAAGTTTGCGGTTCAAGGCTTCCCCTACGCATGCAACTAGTTTAACATGTGACAAGCGAGCTACACAGGCAAGTTTGCGGTTCAAGGCTTCCCCTGCTCATGCAACTAACTGTCTCAATACGCACAGAATTAATACAAGTAAATAAACTATGCATTAAGCTCAAGTCTCAAAGGTAATACATCAGAGATTCATGCCCGACCAACACTAAGTGTTTAGCTAGACATGCTAGTGGTAAACATCATAAAATAGTAAATAACAACTACTGAATCCAAGAAAACGGTAGCAAACAGTGCGTGCAGTGTCTTCTCTCGGCTGGCGCAGTCGGCTGGCGCAAATCCTCTCAACAGGTCCGTGTGTTTTCCAGTTCTGCCGCGCAGTGCCTCCTCTGAGGCCGTGGTGCTGCCTCTGGAACAGCAGTCTTTCGAACTCCCTGAAACCCTAGACTCTCTTTCTTCTTATACTGCTCAGGAGGTTCATCTTTTGGCAGCTTCCAAATCTGGTCACTGGGATTTTTGCGCTTGGCGCACAGCATTGGTCGGCGCAATCGGGTAGCGCACCTCTGCTGTCTTTCGCCATCTCTTCTTTTGTTTGCGCCGCTAGCTCCACAGGCTGATCTTTCACTCCTAGAACGCTGCCTGTTAGCGCGTATCCGACTCAGGGGCTCGTTCTGACCTGATATACAAAAAACATTGGAAACGAGTAATCCTGCCCATAAAATATTGCAAATAAGCAAGGGGTTATGATCTAAATAACGTGTATAACTAGGCTCTATCAAACCCCCCACACTTGCCCCTTGTTCGTCCCGAACAAGTACTGAAACGCGGATACAATTACCTTTTCTGGAGACTAGCGCACAGCCTTGCATTCTGGCGCAAGATGCACAGTTGCTCAACTTGTGCTGCTCTATCACCTGCGCACAACTGCACTCAATAGTTCTAGTATAATAATTCCGAAAATTCATTACCTCTCAGCCAGGATGAAGATCTTTGGATGACTGGGAGATAGCTCTTCTTAGGCTCCTGGTCGTCAGCTCCCGCTCCGAAGATAGGTATATGGTTTCTTGCGCGAGCTTCTTCCAGTGCGTGATTCGTTCGCACACTTCCTGGGAACCTGAGCCTTTGATGATATCCTTGTGGTCTTGCGCACGCAGGTACTAAGTAGTGCGCATGCTGATTCTTTGTAACGTAAATCATCTGCTTCTGCTGGTATTTTTTCTTTTGTACAGCTTCCTTTCCAATTTGTTTCATTCCCAGAACAGTTCCAATCTCAGCCTTCGGATAGCAGCTATGGAACTCGTTCCGCTCTCCCTCCTTGGTCCGTCTGCGCCGGTCGGCGCACGCGTTTGCAACCGCGCCCGCTTTCCTTAGCTCGGCTTCCAGAGAGAAGGTGGTCTGTTTTCCCACCTCGCCATGCTTTGGGTACTTTGCCTTTTGCATCTGCGTGACTGAGCGCGCTCTTTTGTTCCGAAGGTTGCGAAGCACCGGCCTCCACTAGCGCACTCGACCATATACCTCGCCTTCGAAGCACAAGCGACTAACCGCCTCTCTGGAGCATTTCTATCAACTCCACATCCCCTGTATATCCCAACTGACAGGAGCAGAAAAAACGAAGAAATTATGCTAAAACAGTAGATAGCAGTGCACGCAAGATGGATAGCGAAAAACGAGCTGGTGTGCATGCGCATCCTGCACCTTAGCGCACTACTGCTACTATTCTCTTCAACTTAAACTAAGCTACACTAGAATGCTCAAAAACGTGAATTGTAAGTGTAACGCTCCAAACCCCCCACACTTGAACAGAGACGTGTCCCCACGACTCAAGCTCAAGCGCACGGAGGCTGCGCACATGCAAAATGACAAGTCCTAAACTGCCTAAAAGAAATACTAAAAACTAAAAAGAAAAATATGTAAAAATAAAAACGAGTCGGGTTACCTCCCGACAAGTGCCTTTGTTTAACGTCGTTGGCTCGACTGTACCTCGTTACGTTCCAAAACGTGCGTCTGCGACCTCCCCCACTCTTGCTCCTGAGTGTCCCTGCGCCAGTGCGTGTATTGCGTTTTCCTGGGTCCTGCGCAACGGGTGAAAAGGGTAGTCAGTATGTGATAAATCATGCGTAACGAGGATAGATGCAGAGGAAGAAGAGATATAAGCAATAGGTTCCAGTTCTCCCTCTGGTGCATCCGGTGGTGCGTCTGGCGGAGGCTCTGGCGCAATGCTCATGCGCCATCCAGCCCGAATGCGCTTGGGAACTAGCTCGCCCTGCGCATCTGCAACCAAGTCGTCTATGCTGCCCATCGCGTGCACTGTGGCGTCTTCATGAGGGTGCTGCATTCCTTTGAATATGTCGAAGTAGATTTCTTTCCTATCAACCTCCATGGACAGCGTGCCCCTCCATACGTCTATCTTCGTGCGCGCGGTCATCAGAAACGGTCTGCCTAGGAGGATCTGCGCACTGCTGGCGCTTGATTCACCCTCCATTTCGAGCACATAAAAGTCTGCTGGGAACACCAGCTCTCCTACTCGAACTAGGACATCTTCTATCATGCCTGCAGGTTGTTTGCACGATTGATCCGCTAGCTGAATTGTGAGACCTGCAGGTTTTAGTGGTCCAAGGCGCAAAGTCGCATAGAGAGAAGATGGTAACAAATTGATTGATGCGCCTAAATCGATCATGCAGTTGCTTACCGTGGTTTTACCTAAGGTGCAAGGGATAGTGAATGTACCTGGATCTCGGCACTTAGGTGGTACCTTTTGTTGCACGATCGCTGAGGCCTGCGCATTTAGCATTTCCTGTGCGCATTCGCCTTGCTTGTTTGTGGCTGGCATTTCTGGTTGCGCGTTTTGCTCTGGTTGCGCACTCTGTTCTGCTGGGTCTGGGACTTGCGCAACTGGTTGCGCGGGCGCCTGCGCGGTCTGCTCCGTTCCTACTGTGCGCCCAGTCCTCAGTGTCACTGCATTGACTCCTCCTTTAGGGTTCTGAACCACTTGCGAAGGCAGGTTGCCATCGCTCTTTTTTATCTCATCCACCATGGTTGCGATCTGTGATAACTGCTTTTCGATGGATTCGAACCTCTTGTCATACTTTTCGTCGTTCTTGCGCACTGTGTCTGCTAGCTGCCCCATGATATCTTCCAAGGATCGCTTTGGTTGCTGATTGTTCTGCGCTGGTGCGTCTGTGCGGCGATGCGGTGGATTGTAGGGTGCAGCTTGTTGCGTCTGCTGTGGCGCGCGCTGATCAGTGGGCTGCCTCTGGAAATTGTTCTCTTCTCTCCATCTGAATCCATTTGCAGCAAGCCCAAAGCGCGGCTGATTCTGCCTCTGCGGTCCTCTGTTGTCCCATCCTCCAAGGGCATTTACATCTCCAGTTTCTTCAAAAAGTGTTGGGCACTCGTCTGTCTTGTGCTCAGTGGACCTGCAGAATTCACATACCTTTGGCGCAACTGGTTGTGCGCTCTGCGCACTCATCAGCTTCTGTAGCATGGCCTTCATTTCTTTGATCTCAGCGCTTGCCTCTACCTGATGCACAGAACGATTACGACTACTTTCAAGTGTCAATTGATGTCTTACCTGTCCAGCAGAATCTTCTATCAGCTGCCATGCATCCTCCGGGTACATGTTGCAAATGTCCCCTCCTGCGCATGCATTCAGTAGTCGCAGCTCCATGGGCAGCAGTCCATTCAGAAAGTTCTCTATCAGCACATTCTGGGGAAGCCCGTGATTGTAGCAGTTGGCTTCTAGCTCCCTGAAACGCTCGTAGTATTCTGACAGAGACTCCCCTGCGCCTTGCCTTGGTGCGGCCAATTCCCTTCTGAGCAGCGCAATCTTCGCTGCTGGATAAAATTTGTCTAAGAATTTCTTCTGCAGCTGCTCCCATGTGTGGATTGATCCTGCGGGTAGGCTCATCAGCCAGTGTTTGGCTGCATCGCTCAATGAAAATGGGAACGCTTTCATCTTCAGCGCTTCATCGTTTTCCCCCAAAGCCTTCATGTTCTCGCAAATGATTAGGAACTCCCGCACATGCTTGACTGGATTTTCATTGTTCATTCCGTGGAACTTGGGCATGTGATGGATGAGTGAGCTTCTTAGTTCGAACTGTCCGTCGGGCGGAAGCACTATGCACCATGGCTGGTTAACAGTGAGTGGGGCCGACATTTCGCGCACTGTCCTGCGCCTCGCGACTGGACGAACGGGTGGCGCATGATACACTTCAGCGGCCCTCCTTGCCTCAACCTCGCGCTGCACTTCCTCTCTGAATAGGGCTGCGCGGTTATGTGCCCTTGCTTCCTCTGGGGTTCTGTCTCCCAGGTTATCTCCAACCGCACTGTTATCCTCCATGTCCTGATCCAAACTCAAGAAACGAAATTAAATGGCAACGAAGTTGTTGCGTCTGTCAGTGCGCAACTAGAATCTGCGCAGCGCAACTGTTTCAAGGTTGCGCAGGCTGATGTGATTGCGCGCTGTCAGAAACAACAACGAGAAAACAAAACAAAATGAAATAACTAAAATGAGGAATGTAAGCTAGCTAAAACTTAGCTGTGTTGCTCCCCGGCAACGGCGCCAAAATTTGATCGCGCGTCGTTGTGCGCGTCAAATATAATTCCTTCCTCTCCCACTAGTACAGCGGTTAAGTAAGGGTCGATCTCCACAGGGAGCAAGCAGTGAGTCTTAGCCAGTAACCTACACTTAAGAAAACGGGGGTTGCGTGAGTGATTGGGGGTTTTGCGCGATGCGCGAATAACAGCGAATATCGTAACACGAGAAATTGCACTAGACGTGCGCAAGCAGTAGAGATTAAGTACTATATTTATGAGAAGTATTGGGCAGACAATCCTCTATGAGTGCATTCCTTATCATCGACTCTAAACGTCTATAGCTTGTGTTTTACTTGGGTTAGTGTCCGGTAAAGGCTTCCTAACACATGCGCATGTTCCGTTCAAAGTTCATGTGCTATTAATCCTTAGAACTAGGTTAAATAGCTGCGAATCCTGTCACAGTAGCAGCTGCCTACCCTAACTCGTTACTCCTAATTGTCACGGTAAGTTTGCGGTTCAAGGCTTCCCCTACGCATGCAACTAGTTTAACATGTGACAAGCGAGCTACACAGGCAAGTTTGCGGTTCAAGGCTTCCCCTACTTATGCAACTAACTGTCTCAATACGCACAGAATTAATACAAGTAAATAAACTATGCATTAAGCTCAAGTCTCAAAGGAATACATCACAGATTCATGCCCGACCAACACTAAGTGTTTAGCTAGACATGCTAGTGGTAAACATCATAAAATAGTAAATAACAACTACTGAATCCAAGAAAACGGTAGCAAACAGTGCGTGCAGTGTCTTCTCTCGGCTGGCGCAGTCGGCTGGCGCAAATCCTCTCAACAGGTCCGTGTGTTTTCCAGTTCTGCCGCGCAGTGCCTCCTCTGAGGCCGTGGTGCTGCCTCTGGAACAGCAGTCTTTCGAACTCCCTGAAACCCTAGACTCTCTTTCTTCTTATACTGCTCAGGAGGTTCATCTTTTGGCAGCTTCCAAATCTGGTCACTGGGATTTTTGCGCTTGGCGCACAGCATTGGTCGGCGCAATCGGGTAGCGCACCTCTGCTGTCTTTCGCCATCTCTTCTTTTGTTTGCGCCGCTAGCTCCACAGGCTGATCTTTCACTCCTAGAACGCTGCCTGTTAGCGCGTATCCGACTCAGGGGCTCGTTCTGACCTGATATACAAAAAACATTGGAAACGAGTAATCCTGCCCATAAAATATTGCAAATAAGCAAGGGGTTATGATCTAAATAACGTGTATAACTAGGCTCTATCAACAGTCATCTAGCTCGATTTCCGTGCGACGCTGCCGCCTATCTTCCTCAAAACTTTCTCTCAAAATTGTGGTTCTTTTTTTGGAGTAGCAAGGTTATATTTATAGGTAAATCAGGCTTCTAAATCATGCGAGCTTCTAAATCTGATTTTGGGGTATTCTTATTTAAAAGGGGTGTCACACGAGGACTTCCCAAGAGGCCACAACATCCTAGTACTACTCTCACCCAAGCACGCTTAACTACGAAGTTCTGATGGGATCCAATGCACTATTGTTGGTATGATCGCACCCAAGTAAGGCCCTTTGGCTGCACTGCCTATGCCCATGTTTCACAAGATAAAACTCAAGTTCTCTTTAAGGTTATTATGTTAGGATACCCTTTAGGAAATAAAGGATATATATTATTATTAATATAGCCTGGAGGTTACAAGGTGGTATAAACTCCAGGTCTGTTACTTTTAATGAGAATGATTATTACTTTAAGTAATTGCTCACATCACCTTTTGCTGATGCATGTATCTCAGAGTCAGCCTCTATCAGCTTTATCCCCTCTGGAAATTCCATGGGACAACAAGCAGAAAACCAACTTCATGAAAAAATGTAGCCCCTAGACTTGCACATCTCAACACAAATAGAGGGTGATCAAGTGAAAAATGGTATCTCTGAAAATGAAGATGTCACTTGCTAAGCATTGTGACATCCTTGACAAAACTATTGCAAGTTGATCTGGCGAGTTGCTATAGCAAGCAGCTGGAGGAACCTGAAGACTTCCGGCAAACTGCCAAAGATCTATAATCGGAGCCTGTTTCCTAAATGATTTTAGGAAACTACTGCAACAATAGAATTGCTAACTACCTGCAAAGATTGTGGAAAAGATTTGGTTCTTAAATTACTTTTAGGAGAAGTTGCAACCAAATCTCAACGACTTGCTAAGATCTTGGAATAGATCGGGATCCCAAAAACAGATTTAGAAAGTATTCTAAATTGATCAAACCCGAGGCTAACATTTCCATGATCTCCATGGGCTGCCAGCATATTAGGGCAGCGTCGCACACATGCACAATGACACACACATAGAAATCGTAAGCAAGAGCGATAAGCGAAGAGCTAGAGTGTTGTCACTGCTAAAGCTGAGAGAGATTCTGACTTGGAGAGTCTGATCAAAGCTTGATCAAGTTTAACTGAAGCAGAATCTCGTTGAAGATCAAGTACAAGCCTTTGGAGCATTGTTATGGGTGACTTGGTCACATACAAGCAAATAGCACAACAAATCTCCCTACAGCTGACAGAAGGTCACTTATCAAGGGGGAGCGTCACCGGTGATGGAAGACTCACGGAGGTCCGACTAAGCAACTGGAAGAGCTTGGAGAGTCGAAGACCTATGCTACGGGAGAGTAGGTTGATTGAGCAAGTTTCTACAACCTCTTATACATCGAGTAGTGTACTAGACAGCGTAGGGTAATCTGTGTGATCAGATTGAGCTACAAGTCTAGCTAGGTTGGAAGTAAAGGTTGTTCTAACATAGTCTGAGAACTGATATCCTTGTACTTTAACTAGTTATTGTAGAATCTTGGTCATAGGAGAGTAGTCCCCCCAAAGTACGCGCTAGCCGAATTGGGTGACCAACTATGTGTGTAGCATACACTGTTGTCTTAGCTACGTTATTCAGCTGGTGTCGCAAGAGGTTGCTACAGCAACCTGACTAATCCAGACACTAGGAACATGTCAATTTTAATTGGTATCAGAGCAGGTTAATCGACGCACAGAATGGAATCCGGTCATGTTGCTATCTGCTAAGACCAAGATGAAGGAAGGATAAAGCACAAGCAGACCTCCATTGCTTGAAGGAGGAAACTATGGTTACTGGAAGGCTCGTATGAAAGCATTTCTAAAGGCCATAGATGAGAAGGCGTGGAGAGCTACAATTTCAGAATGGGCGCATCCACTAGTGATAGACAGCACTGAGGTAGCTCAGAAGAAATCTGAAGATTGATGGACTCAAAGAAGAAGCTATAGCATCCGGGAACTTTAAAGCTCTCAACGTCATATTTGTTGCAGTAGATGCCAACAGTTTTAGGCTGATATCAAACTACGGTGTTGTTAAATAAGAATGGGACATACTAGGGACTGCCTATGAGCGCACAGACAAAGTTAAAGCATCAAGGATCCAGATGATCATCACAAAGTTTGAGAAACTGAAGACCCTTAGGTCATACGATTAGCAACACAAAGTAGGAAATATATGCATGAGTTAATTTGATTAATAATTCTAGGCTAAAGTATCATGCATTCTAAATTCAACTCTCGCTCCTTCTTTAGAATGGGAATGATACCTAAGTGACACAATTCTCAAACTCTCGCTCTATTGAACTGTGTAGAACAAAAGTCTCATAATCTCAACCTCTCGGTCTATTGATAGTTAACTAAAGTCCGCTCTATGCTTAGCCTAATAAAATGCGAATGTCACTCTAGCGCACAAACGCTATCTAAAATTATCATGCTTGATCATCTAAACACCCTAATTTCAATTCTCATTTCATCATTCATGCGTTTCGTCAAACACTTGATGTGCATAGAGTTAACATGAAGATAAAGCATGAGAATTTTCAATCAAACTTCACTCATATAGATAAAGAAATATGTTTGGCATTACAATCTAACCTAAGGGATCCATAAGGATCCTACTACTAAAAGACTACTCTCTCATGATGACTACTGCAGCAGCTTTATCCTCATCCGCCATCCACTGGATTTCAAGCTTGGAGTAGGTGACATCATTTTTGTCTATGCTCAATAGTGCATCATACTTGGAGAACACTGATTTTCATGCTCGATCATCAATCAATTTGATGAATGCCCACATGCGTGTTTTCCAGTAAGGGTACTTTGAACCATCAAGGAGTGGAGGCCGGGAAATGTTTTGTCCTTCTTTCGTACTCATCATGAACAGTTCTGTTAAAGCCCCGAATCACACTCTGTACAGCGAGTGTTACCAATTGAAAGTTATACGTCTGTTCCACTGGGACTATTCCAGACCACTTATTAGTTGTTTCATAATGCTTTAACAGATCGCGTTTCGATGATTGTTAGTCACAGCAGTAATAGTACGAAGGAATGTAAATGACACAGGATATGTTTACCCTGTTCAGCTCACCGAGCCTACTCAGGGGGATTTCTCTGAACCCCAAGTGGAAATCACTTCACTATATGTATGATTAAGTACAATAGATCTTTAAGTAACACAACTGAAATTCGTAGTGCCTCTAAGTTGCAGATTGTGTACAAGTAGTTGCTATAGCACACTTTTGTACCGACGGATCTTTTGTAGCAAGATAAAATAACGAACAGCGGTTTGTTCACCCAGTTCGGCCAAGTGCCTACCTCTGGGAAAGAGTGAACCTCAGTCTTTCATTTCCTCAGTCTCAAGGTCTGTTGTACAACACGGTTCGACTCCACGCAACCTATGTTACTCAACCTTAGCTAGTTGATCACACACAATCAGAACACGCTCTGACTTGTCTTTCACACACACCTACTCACTTGAACCAATTTAGAATAGCTCTACCTCTGATCCCACAGACTCAGCCTATTCTAATTAGTACAACGTGATCGTAGGTTTGCTATAGCACCCGCTGTAGCAACTAGCTGGTGCAAGTTCTGTCCGCGTCGCTCCAAAGCTTTTCGCCGAGCCGATCGAACTCTATCTTGAGTGCTCCTCGCACTGGGATGCTCCCCCTCACTCAGTGATCGCCTGTCACTAGCGAGAATAGGAGTTCTCCAGATTGTCCAAGTTCCTCCACTCGACAACTCTCCTACCGCCTTCCTTGATCGGCCAACAAGCACGTCCTGCTTTGAATTGGCCTTCTCTGATCAAGCTCTGATCAAACTCTGCAAGTCCTTGTTCAGCCTTTACTCGAACCACTCAGCTATGCGCTCACGCTCTACTCTCGGTGGTGATCTGATCCCTCCGCTCTAGCACTTTGAATATTGCTCTGCTCTCTTTCAATATCTGTACAATCTGTACAATCCATCCCAGATCTCCTTAGCTGTCTTATATTTCATGACCTTCTTGAGACCTCCAAGAGAGAGAGCAGCGTAGAGCACCTTCTTAGTGCGATTGTTTTTCTCCAAGGCCTTGTAGTCCTTATCTTTACAGTCTTCTTTCTTTTTATCCTTGGTTAGATCTATATCATCCTTGATGGGTATTTCTCATTGCTCAATTACCCTCCATAACTGCCCATCCAGTGAGCAGATGTGTGCTTCGATCCGTTGAGTCCACAAATCATATTCTCCAGGGTTCAGCATAGAAGGTTTTCAGAAGGAATCACTGATTGAATTACTCGAGGACATTTTTCTACAAAGCTAACTTCAAAATCTAGAGCGCTGGCTTGATACCAATTGTTGTTCGTTAGTTAGCGTTCTCTCTTGAGTAATTCAGTTTTGGGTTACCCGAGAGGTATTGCAGCAGGTAACACAATAATAGCGGCGGAATTAAAGTAAAGTAAAATACTGTAAATTATGAACTCTTACGATTTTGAGTGGAAACCTCAATGCTAATCAAGCACTGAGTAAAACCACTACCTTCCAGTATCCGCTGGAAGGATTTGTGAAAGACGGATCGTCGCTTTATTTAGATATCTTGTCAAGTACAAAACAAACAACTTATCGCCTTCAACGCCTAAGCTATTCTTTTGCTTTTCTTGACTCAATCTAACTCTCGGACAATTCTTCTTCCACTCTTGAACTTGACCGTCTAGAAACACAGATCTCACGCCTTGCTCGTCTTGTGCACGCGCCGTTCTTGTTCACCCAAAAACCCGCATTATAACCTCTAGCTCGGTCACCTAAATAGCAGTGCGTGATCTCTTTGATACGCTTGATTTGTGCGCCGGCCATCAGGTTTCCAAATCCGCATCAAATCAAAGCTCACCCAAATATCCTTTATTTAAAATAAGGAAAGCAAATCAAGTTTGTTTCCTTATTTAAATGAAAATATAATCTTTGAGATCTAATATATATTAGAGGCATTCAAATATTCCTAAGAGATATTCGAACTAGATTCTATCTTTATTGATCTTGATTTCGTGTTCTAGGATTTTGCTTCTTTTCTGGACTGCTTTCCGGCTCACTCTGTCTTCACCTAATATCGGCCCACCCTGTGTTTTTCCTGCACACTCATTATTCTCTATTAATTGATTGTTTGTCAACATCAAAACACAAAGGTTCAACATATTTCTCTTATCATTTGCATCGCACACACAATTTCCCCCTACACTTAAAAGGAAATTACAGTCTAGTTTGCTTAGCTATATGACATACGGCACACCGAAATGTATTGGTTTTGTTAATTGTGAGAGGTATTTGATCCTTGGACAAGTTAGTGATTCTACTAAAAGACATATGACCCGACCTAATATGGCAAAGCTAAGTTGTACCTTTGGGTAGTTGCGGCATGCTTACTTGCGATATATATAGTCCATATTGTATATTTCTTCGTTAGCAGCTCCGCCTCATTATTAATCGCGCATTTGAAAAAGAGTTGGAATCATAACCACACCCTCCCTGCCCAGTGCCCACACCTTTAAAAAAATTGGTTATCGGCCAAAGCAGAACACCCTCCCTGGAAAGTTCTCTTTAACATTTTTCTTTCCAGATCAAAAACTCCATTTATCATTTCACACTGATTTTACTTGTGAAGATGGCTGATTATTATGAAGCGCTGGGTATTACCTCATCAGCTTTGGAGGAGGAGATTCGAAGGGCTTATTATCTAAAGGTAAGCTAGTTTTAACGACTAGTCGAATGAACTCCGTCAGAAATAATGCTTTTGCGCAGGCAAGGAAAGTGCATCCTGATAAGAACTTAAATGATCCCTTGGCCGCTGAAAGGTTTCAGGTGACTGGATCACTTCCATTCATTTATCATTTCATTTCACAATGATTTTACGAGTAAATAGTTCCTTTCCCCAGCACTTGAGCGAAGCATATCAGGTATTGAGCGATCCGGTGCAAAGAGATGCATATGATCGAAATGGGAAGCATGGCATTTCTAGGTGAACTTAAAACTTACTTTTTCGAGGCTAAGTGGTTTTTTTTCCTTGCTTCATTTCATCGATCTGCCCAATATGCGATACATGAGGTGCCATTTTTTGGTCATGAAATTCTTGACACTCCTGAATGCCATTGTTCAACTACAGAGACCGTATGCTGGATCCACTCGCTGTATTTGCGTTGCTGTTTGGGAGTGAGCTGTTTGAAGACTACATTGGACATCAAGCTATTACATCAATGGTTTGGTCCGATGCCCAAGATTCTGAAAAGCTAACCAACAAGTTGAAGGTAAGAAAAGTTAGTTATTTTGTTAGCTCAAAATTCATCATCTTTATGTATGTGTTGCCAGGCTGTGCAAAAGGAGAGAGAAGAAAAGCTTGCTGGCAAATTGAAAGCTATTCTCGAGAAATATGTCAAAGACGATGAACAAGGCTTCCTGCATCAATCTGAATCCGACGCAAAACGACTTTCCCAATCAGGTTTTGTAATTATTAAAAAGCACGACGCTAATGACGGAGCAAAAGGAAAAGCTAGAAATTCCTTTAAATACAAAAATAATAAATGAGCCCACCCGTGAAGCTGAAACACTTGCAGTTCAGATCTGAAACAAGGAAACCTAAAACACAAAACTATGCAGTGTTTTTATATGATTTTGATTTGAAGAAGTATATTTGGATACCTGGCAGCTTTTGGCGTTGAAATGGTGAAGACGATAGGGTACATATACGAGAGGCAGGCGGCACAGGAGCTTGGAAAAAGCAAAAAGTATCTGGGGGTACCATTTGTGGCAGAGTGGGTTCGCAGTAAGGGACATATATTGAAGTCCCAAATAAGTGCCTCCAAAGGTACTCTACTTATTTATACCTGCACAACTAGTAACATTGTGTTGTTTATTTGAAGTAATAAGCGCGCAGGGGCTTTTCAACTCATGGAAAACCATATTGAACCGCAACTACACTTGAATAAAGATACAATGATGAACTCATTGTGGAAACTGAATGTACTCGATATTGAGGCAACATTGTTACATGTATGTCAATTGGTAAGCCACCACCCATTATTACACCTCACCTAATTCTGCTCATTCTTCTCTAAATGTACCTGTTTTCAGGTGCTAAATGAAAATGGTGTTAAGAAGGATGAACTCAAAGCTCGTGCTTTGGCTCTAAAAACTCTAGGGAAGACATTTCAGGTTTAAAACTGCTAAGTTTGCCATTGTAATGATAACACATTTTTCCATGGCTTGTGACTTGTATTTTTTTTCAGGGGAAGAACAATTCGTCGAATGACACAAGTTCAAAGAGCAGACACATTGCAGACATACTGGAAGACGGCACCAGCTCAGAGAGCAGTGACGATTTCGAGACCTCGAGGAACATCAAATACCGCACACATATGCTAACTCAGGCATGTATCCTCCCTCCCACTATATATACACATATTCTCAGTTACTGCTTACATAATGGTTGTAAGTATTTATTTCGATTGTGCGTGGCAAATATGAAGTTATTTTGATATGATAACGGCCAGGGAATGGGGAGGCTGTTCAGGTGTTTTTGCAATCCAGCATTTGATGTGGACGATGAAGATGATGAGGAAATTGTGTTTGGAAGTAAAAACTGAACTCAGGCTACTTACTTGGTGGCTGGCCTCAACACCTTATTCTTCAAGCATTTTGTTTTTTGGTTTTACAAGATTTATGAAAATATATATCGAAATATTATTTTGATCACATTTTGGTTGTACGCGGAACTTTTCTAACATCAATTTCTCACACACTTGCTGGGAGTCGATTAAAGGAAAACAAACCTTATAAAATAGATATTTGGAATCAATCTAGATCATTGGATGAGATTATACAATAAGTTGTGTTAAATTTACCATTAGTAAAATTGTCATGCATCGATTAATGAAGCTGCAATGAAACTAACTTATTTTAATTATAGAATCATAACTCATAAACTTAGGTTTTTGATCAAAGACGGGGCTATAATCTAGTTAGATTAATGAAATTCAACAAGTTGAATTAAAACTAATTTAAAATATGCAATTAACATATGAATATGCAATTGCAGAAAAACAATCAATTATAATACGATGTAGTTTTTAATTTTCAAAATATTTCTTTAGATGAAATTACATTGGTTTATTGTAAATACATTGTTTTAACATCATTGTATTATGCTTGGTTGTACTAGATCATATCAGAAATCCTCATTAAGTTAATGTTGGAGTATGTCTACTTCTTGTTTTTGATGAGACAAACATCTAACTAATAACGCTACTTGAGTGTGCAGGGAACGATCCCTGGAACGGACATTGCAGCACAAGCAGGAGCTGATAGAATCTTTGAGATTACGATCTCTAGCTAGATTCTCAGAGAAAGATAAGGATCAAGATTGAGAAGATCCGATCAAAAATTATCAAGATTATTATGGGCTAATTCTTGATAATCTTAGATATTTAATTCCGAATTTGGAAGGTAAATTTGGGATTTGTAGCCCAACAAATCAGGGATTTGCGGTTGAGCAAATCTAGGGCTTTTTCCAAGGAGAACGAGATAAAGGAGAAGGCAGAGCTTTCGACCTATGAAGCGAATTGGAAAAGGTCCTTGACACCCATCAGCGTAACAGCTAAAACTCTGAAGACTACACCGCCAAGAAGTTGAGAAAGGAGAAGTTCGCTACTCCGGAGGGAACTGATGACGGCTTTGTAGTCTGTGTCAAAAGGGAAGTGCTACTTGTGGTGCGGCTGCCTCTTGGAGAATACCCCAGCAAACAGTGAACTGGAATGTCTGGTTGCTTGTAGTATAACATCAAGTGTAACCGATCAAACACCTAAATATAAGAGTATTTTGAAATCCTTCTAGCTTGCTAGAAGGTAGTGGTTTTTCTCTCAGGTATCTTTTAAGGTACCGGAGTTTCCACTATAAATTGCTGAGCAAGTTCATTACTTTCTGCATAATTTACTTTCCGTTGCTTTGTTACCTGGTGAGGAACAAAATCCTTTGTTACTCACTACGGAACACTAACCACGATCCAACAATTGGTATCAGAGCCTTGTCTCTAGATTTTTGAACTAGCATTGCAGGAAGAATGACGACTCAGACTGACTCTTTCTGGAAACCACCCACACTAAAACCGGGAGAGTATGACTGGTGGGAAGAACAATTTGAAGCTCACACATGTTCCCTGGATGGACAACTTTGGAGAATTATAGAGAAGGGACCGTTACCTATAATGGACACAACAGATTCTACCAATGTTAAGGACAGGGAAGAATATACTGATGCAGACTACAAGATACTTGAAAAGAACAACAGAGCCAAGAAGGTGCTCCACATGGCATTGGGGCCAGGAGATCTGAAGAAAATGCTTCGGTACACAACAGTCAAAGAAATATGGGACGCACTCAAACGATTATATTCAGGTAATGAGAATGTCAAAAGGAATCGCATTCTCGCTGCCATGAGGGACTACGACAACGCCATCCAAGGTAAAAATGAATCTCTTGTTGACTTTCATTCACGATTTCAGGGGTATATTGAACAAATGGAGTTCCTAGGAGAAGAAATCTCATAATGGAAGATCACTCATCACTTCCTCCAAGCCTTAAACTCGAAATGGGAAGCCGTAACACTAGCTCTCCAAGCTCAGAAAGACATCAAAGAAATTACACTTGAAGAACTTGTTGCACGACTCCAAAGTAATTACGGAATACAACAGCGTAAGGTTGCAAGGCATGAACCCGAAAAGGGCCAATCCATAGAGCTGAAAATTGAAAAAGCATTTGAGCTTGCCCAAACAGATGACAAAGAAGAACATGAGGATGAAACAGTAGCCCTACTAACCGAAGCATTCAAAATGGCAGGGAACGCAAACCTTTGTTCCTTTGAAAGGAAGTTGCTAGTCTGAAATCAGAAAATACTGAACTGAGGAAGAAGAATGAGACACTCCAAGCGAGTGATGAAGACAAGAAAAGGATGTGGCTCAGGGAACACACCAACTCCAAGGTTGAAGAAGTGAGAAAGGACTTCTCTACACGATTTGTATCAAGACCGGGATTAGGATACTCAGGAACAAGCGATGACATGTACTCAAAGAATTGCAGCAAGCCTGAAAGACCAGATCAGACAAAGAACCAGACCAGGAGGGAACAAAACATCACTCAGCCAAAGGGGAACGTTCCCTCTAGCGATAGTTCAGTTCCTTGGAACGGAGGAAAGGCATACACCATGTGGCTCAAACAGGCTAACAACAAGAAAATCTCTCACATAGGCTTCCACTCGAGAATGGCAAACAAACCCATATGGGCAGGACAAAGCAAGTATGTGGATCTTAAATGTCACAGGATATCCTGGCACTGCGGGCAAGCAAGACATTACAGAAGAGAGTGTTCCCTCCGAAGGACCCTAGATGAAAAAGTGAAGGCCAGGCATGCCTCGAACTCAGGAAACTCAAGGAGCCGTATCAACAAGAGAAAATTTTACACATGTCACTGTACTAACCAACCCAACCTTATTTGGGTTTGTAAGAACTAAAATTCTCTTGTGCAGATTGGAGGGAGAAACTGTTCCTTGTATATTGATAGCGCCTGCTCAGGTCAAATGACAGGAAACAGGAATGGTTTGCCTCTCTTCGACAGCATTCTGGAGGATCCATCACCTTCGGAAACAAAAGCAAAGGAGAAGTCTTCGGGTTGGGTAAAGTAAATCTCGCTAACACATTCATATAGATAATGTCAATTTGGTAGACAATCTAAAATTCAAATTTCTCAGGGTGTCATAACTTTGTCAAAATGGTAGGAATAAAGTTATCTTTACCACTACTAATTGTCTTGCTGAGAACATTAGCACAGGGAAAATTGTCCTGAAAGGGAAATGGGGGAACAGAGTCTACAAGGAACTAGTGAGCAAACTTCCCAAGGAACAGGGGTATAAGTCACAACTTCTCCGCATCCGGAACACAACAACAGAACAAGAACCTTCGCAGCCAGATCCACAGAACCAAAATCACCCTTCACACAACTTAGGGGGAACTCAGGAGGAAAATCCAGAAGAACAACGACATGCGTTACTTCAGACGGAACAGACACCTGAAGTAGAGGAGAACCCAATAACCTAAGACACTAGACGCGGGGAAAGAAACCGTACCCCTCTTGTGTGGCCACAAGACTACTCCTGCTACACGTCAAATACAATAGACAATGAGAATCAGCCATGCAGGAGAAACCTCATCAGTTTGAAAGGAACAAAGTGTGGAGATTGGTTTCGAGACTAGAAAATTGAACAATCACTCTACAGAGGAATGATAGGTACACTTATATATCTCATTGCAAGTAGAACTGATATTATGTATGTTGTGTGCTTGTGTGCCAGATTTCAGGCCAATCCCCGTGAGACCCACATCAAAGCAGTCAAGCGAATCCTAAGGTACCTGAAAGGGAACGGATAACCTGTGCCTATGGTACCCAAGATGCTGACTTCCGATTAGCAGGATACACAGATGCTGACTTCGCAGTGAATAAAGTGGATAAGAAGTCCACATCAGGAATGACTCAGTTTCTAGGAACTTACCTTATTTCGTGGGGATCTAAGAAGCAGAATTCAGTAGCACTCTCTACTGCAGAGGCAGAACACACCGCAACCGCCGCTTGCTGCGCCCAACCCCTATGGCTCAAACAACAGCTAAGTGACTACGGTATTTCATTTACTTTTGTTCTATCTTTTGTGATAACACTAGTGCCATGAATATCTCCAAGAATCCAGAGCAGCACTCTAGGATAAAACACATTGAGATCAAACATCACTCCCTCCGTGACTGTGTGTCGAAAAGGGTCTGGTTAGCATGAACTTCTGTGGTACTAAGGAACAAATCGCTGACATATTTACCAAGGCACTCAACAGGGAACCCTTTGAAAAGCTGCGACTTGAGCTAGGTATGATTTCCTTAGACTGAACATGTGACGTCTCATGGTATCCCTGTTGAATGGTTGAAACTTGCTGGCATAAGTATAGGTAACGTGATATCATAGACTTTATGGACGTATGCAAATTTCTTCGAAAAATGTCTCGGGTCTAATCTGACTAGGACGAGTTATGTTCACTAACAAATTACCTTCCGAGTATTGTTCCCTGTCATGATAGAGAGAATTATTCCTTCGGCCCAAAAGATCCTTCCTGATGCTTTGCACCCACACTACAAGCCCAAATGATGGAAGGAATCTACGACCACCCTACCCGACTCATGAGTAGACAATTCTATGACCCCTTTGATAAATCTCTGGATATCGTTCCTCATGAGGTAACTCTAAGCTTATCTTGAAAACATATATGTCTCCTTCTGTTTGTTTTGTTTAATATGGTGCCCACCTCGTACCACTCGGGTAATCTCACCGCACCATATCAGCTTTCAAAAAATCACGGATAATCCTAAAAGGCTGGTTGGAACAGAAGGAAGAAAGTCGAGGAAATCAAGGAAAGAATATATCTTGTAATCTACGAGAGCAAAGGAAAATAGATGGCTGGCTACCTTGTGAAACAAAGCAGGAGTCTTTGGTGGTTATTTAAAATAAATAAAAAAGGAAATAGCAAACTTCTCCGAAGGGAAATGCACTCCCCTACCCCAGCATGATCAAGAAACACCTTGCATATCAACTACTGTGTTAAAAAATAAAAAGAAAAAAAGGGGAATAGGGAACGCACGGACGAGATAACCTGCAACCGCTCTTTAGATGAAATCAACCAGAGAAAGATGAAAGCCGATAGACAGGAAGGGTCGTGTGATTCGTACTCAACCAGCTGTAGAAAAGCAATTTCAAGAATCAGAAGAGAGTGAGGCCATGGAAACCGAGCAGGGGAACACTAGGACCAGTACCATCATCCAGCAGCCCTCCCTCGCTCCTCCGGTTCCTGATGAACCAACTGACCCTTGAACGGTTATCCGGCTGATTATCCTCTTTATTTCCAGCCACATTATCCCAACTCTCTTTGGCTTATTTTGTTCTTCCTTTTCTTTATCGTGAACTTGGGGGTGTGCTCTCTGTTGGTATTTTGTGAACTGCTCATGTTTCTACCTGTGTCTGCTTTGGTCCCTAATTGCTTTCGGATTATTTGCACTATATCCATACGTCCATTATTCATGCTTACCTTCTTATGACTGTTTTGATGATGCCAAAAGGGGGAAGATTATAGAGACGGCGCATGATCTGAAGGGGAAATCATATCTGCTGATATTAATATTTTTCTGAGGGGGAACTATACAGTGCTGAGGCGAAACTGTACAGTGTTAAAAGTGAACACAGAGGGGAACGCTGAATGCTAGTCGAACTGATTTATGTTGTATTATTGAGGGGAACGCTAGTAGAACTGATTTAGGGGAACTGATTTTTGTTTCATTGTTGAGGGTGTTTGTCATCATCAAAAAGGGAGAAATTGTTGGACTATGTACACTCCTTTTTTTTTATGAGACTAACACCTAACTAATAACGCTACTTGAGTGTGTAGGGAACGATCCCTGGAACGGACATTGCAGCACAAAAGCAGGAGCTGATAGAATCTTTGAGATTACGATCAAGATTGAGAAGATCCGGTCAAAGATTAACAAGATTATTATGGGATAATTCTTGATAATCTTAGAGATTTAATTCCGAATTTGGAAGGTAAATCTGGGATTTGTTGCCCAACAAATCAGAGATTTGCGGTCGAGCAAATCTAGGGCTTTTTCCAAGGAGAGCAAGATAAAGGAGAAGGCAGAGTGATGATGCAGTATGGCACTGTTTGACAAAACCAGCACAAGTGAACAAGGAGCAGCTACAGTAGGGGATGCTATAGCAGGAGCTTGTTCAAGTTGCTGCAGCATCTGTCCGAATAGCAGCAGCAACCTGGGCGATTGGCTAGAAGGCCTGGCAGCTCTGCGGAGAGCATCAGAAGAATCTTTTAAAGTGCTGCGGAGAATATTCCAGTGGGGAATTCCTAGCTAGAGAAGGAGATTTGTTTTGAAGATCAAAACAAATCTAATCTCCTAAAAATTAGGAGATAATTGATTCTTTGTGGGACATTGCTAAATTCTATTCTTGATTGAAGTTGGCGTTGCTATTTAAGGGAGAACAGGTCAGAGCAGAAAGGTTGATCGAAGCTGAGGGATACACGAGTGCATACGCAGAATTCAGAGAGAGTAATTTTGGTGTGCGACAAGTTCTTCGATCATAATCCGAAAGCAGAGCGTAAGCGCAGAGCTGTGGTGACAGAAGCAGAAGGAGATCAGGACTTGCGCAGTCTGATCCGTGCTTGATCTGGAAGCCAATTCAGAGCAGTGGTGCTTGTTGGTTGATCAAGGAAGGCCGCGGAAGAACTGACGGGTGTGTGGCTCGGTCGAGTGTCTAAGCGGCAGTTCTCGCTAGTGGCAGGAGGTCACTGAGCAAGGGGGAGTATTCCAGAGTGTGCAGCGCTCGTGGAATCCTTCGATCGGCTCGGCAGAAGGCCTTGGAGCGACGCGGACAATGGTGCATCAGCTGTGTGCTACAGCAGATGCTGCAGCAACCCTGCAGAGTTGAGTGTAGTTTAGAATAGGCTGAGTTTCGAGGAGACAGTAGCTATTCTAGATTGACATTTGTAGAGGGTGTGCAGACACAAGTCAGAGCCTGTTCTGATTGTGTCTAGTGATCCACACAAGGTTGAGTAGCATAGGTTGCGTGGAGTTGTAACTTGGAGACCTCTGTGATTAGTGGATTGAGGACTGGAGAATAGTCCTCCCCAGACGTAGGCAGTTGGCCGAACTAGGTGAACAAACTTCTGTCTTGTTCATTGTTTGCTGAGACAATTTCAAAGTGAACAAGAGCGTACTGCAGCAACTGCTTGTTCACAAATCTGTCTGTCAGAGACGCTGCGAATTTCACAGAGATTTCAACCTATGAAGCGAATTGGAAAAGGTCCTTGACACCCATCAGTGTAACAGCTAAGGCTCGGAAGACTACACCGCCAAGAAGTGGAGAAAGGAGAAGTTCGCTACTCCGGAGGGAACTGAAGACGGCTTTGTAGTCTGTGTCAAAAGGCAAGTGCTACCTGTGGTGCGGCTGTTTCTTGGAGAACATCCCAGCAAACAGTGAACTGGAGTGTACCGATCAAACACTTAAATACAAGAGTATTTCGAAATCCTTCTAGCAAGCTAGAAGGTGGTCGTTTTTCTCTCAGGTATCTTTTAAGGTACCGGAGTTTCCACTATAAATTGCTGAGCAAGTCCATTACTTTCTGGATAATTTACTTTCCACTGCTTTGTTACCTGGTGAGGAACAAAACCCTTTGTTACTCACTACGGAACACTAACCACGATCCAACAGTTAAGAACATATATTCTTTTGAAGAACTGATATAATTGTATTAAGCATCTCTATTTTTTTAATTTAAAATCTCAACAATTCAGTTCAGCGGAATCAACAACTACTTCACTTCGTTTCAGTTTTAGTTCTGTTTATTTCAGCTATGTTCAATTTTAGTCATTTTCAGTTCGAAAGAACACACCCTAAAATTATCTTACATAAGCTAAAACAACAGAAATTAAAAGAAAAGTGTGAAAGAAATGAAGTCTAGCTTCTTAAGTTCATATATACAAACTATCGAAATGAGAAGTACTCAAATGAATCCTCATCATTTGGGACATCTCTACATTCCTTTGTGAGTCATTAATCATTTGATCAAATGATTCACAAATTGTCACATGTCAAGC